>OY728126.1:1549493507-1550693507 GCA_963277665.1 Viscum album
TGGAGCTTCGTATTTCACCATGCTCGTATGCTTCACGAGCCATATTCGTGATCAGATGAGTTTTTTTGGTGACTTTCCCTTAGAAATTTCCCTCCTTTTCCTCATATCCCATTCTCATGGGGGCATGTTTTGGCACTAGAAATCATTATATTGAAGAAATGAACAAATTCATGGTCTGTTCAAAGCTAAGATAGACCCGAATGGCCTTGGAATTCATCAAAATCGTCAAAGGGTCTGTTTTGTAAAGCTCCTCCACTGATACCACTCACCAACATGATCATAAAGAAGATTGATGGTGGATTCATGGGACCTAAGGTGTCTGATAGTTCCATCAAGATCTACGGTGTCCCTTTTCTATGTGTCAAGCAACATGAGTGACTGGCCTCCACGAGCATGAGCACCAGTGATTGTGTCTTCATGAGTCTAAAGGAGTCCAATGGAGCCCAGACACTCTACAACATCACTTTTAGTTCATACTATGCCCCATAATCACTACTTTTATGGTCCCTTGGTGAGTCTGACCGAGTATGATGACACCTCGTCGGTCTTCAGTGTTACATTTTATTCACAGAACCTTATTTTATCTTCTTTACAAGCCTCATGATCACTACAAACCCCCATTTCCAATAAATTGAAGTCTCTTCCCCCCTCTGAACCATTGTTACTCCAACATTTCACCTTCTGACCTCCCATTTCATGAATCTACCAAACATTATCAGACCAAGAGAAAAACGGATCACCCTAGGTACTTGAGCATCACAAACTATGCTTTGATATGTTCTTTATATCCCCTACTTGTAGGGATTCCCTTTGCAGAGGCCTTTGTCCTTCACGAAGGAGGGATCCCCTTCAGGTCACTCAAGGCTCCGTAAAGCATTAAGCCTTTTTGGAGCACTCTCTAAACAAATATCTCTTTACTAAGGTGAATCTCTACTCTACTAAAGTCCATCCTTCATGAAGCACCCTTCCTTCATGAAGCTTCTTTCCTTCATGAATCCCCTTTTAGTGATCCCTCTATCTTCATGAACCCCTCTCTCATGCGGACCTCCAAGACTATAAAAAGTAATTTCTTTGTTTCTCAAGTGGTGTTTCATGCTATTTTTCTCTACCTAATGCTTCTTCATATAGGTACGCTAATAGCGATTGTGTCTAAATTAGCTATGCTAATGTGGCCCCCTATATTGACCACTCCTCCATCTCACTCCTATCAGGAATTTCTTATGCCTTATCTTCCCCAAGTGCGGGTTGGTACAAGTTATATAATTATAAGGGATAATAAGTGAGTCCTCATTATCCAAGATGTAGGATGCTAAACTGGAAAGCACCCACGTTCTCAACACAAGATGTTAAACTTAGATTTTCACATGCATGGAATGTCCAAGAGGACTAGAAATGGGATTGGAAATAGAACCCTCCCTCTATATCTTTCTCTCTTTGGGATTTTTCACCATGTGCATTTTAGGTAGTGTCCACATAATCCCTGAACTGATTCATCAAGATTCTATCCTGGAGTAATCCCCAATCTTAGTCTCCCTTGGCCTCTAACCATGCATAATCCCCACACCATCCCTCATGGTTTCACCTTTCATGACATAACCATCTGGTCTGTTGTTACCTCTTTTTTTCTACACTAAGAATGAATCACGTGGGATTAGAGTAAATGGTTACTATGGAATCCTCTTTGGGACACTAACCATGTGTAAGCCCCAATACAACTATGGGCCACTAACCATTTGTAATCCCCAGAACAACATGGGCAGCTAGCCATGCATAAGCCCCACGCCCCACTCTACTGAACTAAGTGGACTTTGATCCCTGACTTCTAAAGACGTTACATAGGAAGCCTCTATGATTTTCAAGATCCTCATTCCCCACAATCCATTTATCCTAGCTACTTCACGTCATTTAACTTTTCTCCTGCATGATGTTAAACTGCATGCTCCAATTAACACGGGTTTTGAACTCTTTAGGGAACATAAGAAGCCTCTTCAAGGTTTAACCCCAACTAATGGTAAACTCTGGTGCTCCCTCCTAGGTATATACCCTTATGATGTGACATATTCCCTTTCTGGGATGTATCTCCTAGATCTGCCTATTTGAGGTGTTTTGGTCCACATGGGAAGTTGACCATGCATAAGCCCCACACTTCACCACACTCCAACAACCAAGGGTGCCCCTATTGATAAGGGACACTAACCACACATAACCCTTTGGAATATCTCTAGGTCATTTTCTTTTGTGTACACCCCAATACTATTCCCACATCCTGAACTAGGTGGAATTCAATTCCTAGCTAGTAGGATACATAGGAATCCTCTTAGGTTCAATCCCATCACTCATTTCCTATACTGATCTCTCCTTCGAGCCTTTGTGTATCGGGTAGATCATGCCATAACCCGAAGGTTCTACTTCCTTCGAGTACCCATCCATGCACTCCATTTCTCAGGGGATGCCTCCTTAGGAATCTCATCACCCCATCCTAAAATATGTGGAGTTTTATCCCTATATTCTACATAGGGTACATAGGAAGCCTCCCTTAGGTTCAATCCAAGAACTATCACCTTCATGTCGGTTCCACCTCATTCATTCTACCCACTTCATTCAAATCGTCCAACATCCATCCCGATTCTTACCCAGGCCACCACATCCCAGTGAGATCATGCCACCCACTTATTCGCTTCTCCTAGAATCACATGGTAAGATAACTATGCATAAGACCCACACAATTCATATTCATCCAACCAAGAGTTCCCCTCTTGTGATGGGTATCTAACCACGTGTAAGCCACAAATCATCCCTTAAAACTATGTGGGTTTTGATCCCTGTATTCTAAACATGGTATGTAGGAAGCCTCCCTGAGGTTCAATCCCATCCAATGGTAGACATTGGTATCACCCTTTTTGGGTTTTGATTCCCTGATCCATCCTTTGTGATGTCTATATCAACCTTCATGGTGTGAAACCTTCCCTTCTTGAAAAACACCATCCTAGGTCCATCCTTATTGGATGTTCTGATCCATTCATCTGATAAACCTTCCAGGTGATCACTTCTAGGGATGTACCTATTTGGTCCACTATCAATAGTTTTAAGATCATTCTGATCCATCTCCTCTAGATGTTAAACTCACGGCATACCCCAAGTAAAACATGGGAAGCCGAGGAAAACCTCGGAGACATGATTATGGAATAATTACCCCACAATCCATGTGGGATACCTTAGGATTACATGCCCACAATAAGCCCTCTAATAAGGTAGAATTCAGGTGTACCAATGTTCCAGCATCCAGACATGCCCGTGATGCCCAACATGACTACTCTTCTGACCAAAGGTTGCTACCCTGACTTGACCCTTTGGAATGTCCTAACAGAAGCCATGTAATTAACTGACATCCACAAAGATATGTAACCAGGGATAGCTTCACAAAAAAATATTAATCTCTAATGGATACCCATACTAAGTGATGAATTCCGAGGTGTATTCCATGAAAGGATATATCGATATTCCATCATATTGTTTCTATAAAGGAGAAAACATCACTGAATAAGTGATGAATGTTCCCCGCATTTGGAAAGAAAGAATGCGAGGTACAATGCAGTTGTATGGTCATTGACAAATTTAAACATTTTGGTGGTGCAAACTGGCAGAAAACATCAGAAACAACAACATAATCAATACTTTCAGCATAAAAAATATCAAAAAATAACATATAAATGAAAATAATCTCATGGATATAAAAATTGAATTCATGGTGATGGAATGAATAATTTTAGAAATCTTGATCATTACCATTAAGACCTCATCCAAGACATTATTCTTGTCATTAATGTTACAACCAATACATAATTTATGTGGTCAAAATCCTATCCAAGACATCATTATTTCCATTAAGGTCATAGATAATACATAATTCCTTCATTGGGTAGGAATACACTTAATACCCAAACCATTTTACTCATGATAAAAACTGATGCATTTAGTGGATTTATAATCCCAAGCCCTTCCCATTGCTTATTTATGTCCAATTCATTCACTATATAAAATATATGAATAAAAATACCATTCATAATCAAATTGACTTCATAAAAATACATATTATATAACAATATGTGAAAAATTAGTACTTTTACCCTAGTCAATAAGAGGGATAACATGATCATTACCCATCAAAAGAAGGAATGTGGATGGTTAAAAAATAAATATCATAATATTCCCTAAGGAAAATTATCTATAATCATGTATAAGTAACCAAAATTTATTAACAAAGAAATAGTAGATATATGAATTATTAACATTTCCTATTAGAGTGGAATAATGTGTCTTTCTATGTGAATATTCACCCATAGAAATATTCAAGGGGAAACAGTGAGTACCCTTATCAAAGAAATAAATATAAGTGAGTAAAGAATGTTACCTTTAAAGTGTAGGATTGTAATGGTTTTAAGTGCAAGAAAATTATCTAAATTATATCCATCAAGAGTTTGATTTAAGTGTACAATTTTAAGACCACGGATTGTGCACCAAGTGGAGATCGAGTTAATAATCAACTATAATTTTTTGGGTGATTACCACTAGATTAATTTGTGCCACATCTACATCCACTTTACAGTTTCTTGGAAAGGATATAATTACTGTGAAACTATGCACATTTTTACCTTACCAAAACATTAGGATGGTTTTACCTCTATGGAAAATCTTGAGCTTTATAATGCTTCAAATAAATCTTATGTCAAAAAAAATGAAGTATGGATAATGATATAGACACATAAATATCTTTAAATTCTTGAATAATATGGAAAAAAATCATCTATGGAAATGTATACAATACAAAAAGGAAACCAATGGTGAGTACAAATCATATCTTAATAAATCAAAATTGGGTAGCAAAAACCCATATAAAAATTCTTGACATGAAAATAAATTATTAGATCTATTACATAATAGAAATAACCATATTAATCACTTATTTAAAAACAATATACATACCTAAAACCTTCATTTATATTTGTTTATTACAAATACATTAGTTATAGTCTATTTTAATTATCATGTGTTGTTGGTTTGAGTTTTTTTTGTACTAGCTACATAAGGGCGATGTTGATTCTTATTAATGGATTAAAAGTTCATGTTTCCAAGATTATTCATGATAAAATAATATTTTTTAATTATTAATTAATTCCCATTTTAATAAGGAAATACATAGATATAGTTTTGTGAAATTATAATTTATAATGAACTAGTTTCTATGTGTTTAATGATCAAAAGGGGATATATTAATTAATATGTTGAATTATATATAAGGGCATGAAATCCTAGCATAATAAAATCTATATACATTATATTACTATAGCACCATGGACCATACTTCTATGAAAGTTACCCCATACTCTCTTTTATATGAGACAAAGGTTGTCCTTCCCAACGAGGTCCAGTTTCCCTCACTTTTCATTTCCATATACAAATTGTTTTCTAAAGATAAAAAGTCCTAGAATAGGTAGTATGATTTGGAAAAACTCAATGAGAAGAGGCTGTACACTTTGTAAAAATTTAATGTTCATCAAAACTGAGATTCTTGAGCTTTCAATAATAAATCTATCATTCATTCATTATTTTAGAGAGATCTTATTTTCATTATCAGAACTCCAATGATTCTAGGAAGGAATCCTATGAAGTTCAATCCAATGTAGGGGGACCAAAATCATACACAAGGTCTACTCTAATGGTTGTTACTCATTATCCACCATGGATGGAGAGAACATCACACTATCCATGAATACACGATTTCTCAATAAGTTCTCTGTATAATTTTTATGTTAGATAATTCATCATTCCTGCATCATGGTGTTAAATCGCAAGAGACAAGTCCTATATGTATGACTTTAAAAAAATACCATATCATCCTCACCATATGACACTAAACTATTTTGTCTTCATCCCTAGTACTTGACATTAAACTACATGGAACAAGTCCTAATTGTTTTATTTTAAACTACATAGTATATCATCCTCATCGTATGATGCTAAACTAGATATTCTTCATAACTTATACATGATGCTGAACTGTGTGACATAATTCCTAGCTTTATGAATTCAAAATAACTAGCATATAGTCATCACCTTATGATTCTAAACTACATTGTATTTATCCCTATCACATGGCATTAGACTATATGGAATAATTCCTAGAAATATGACTTTAAACTATCTAACATATCATCCTCTCTATATGATGATAAATTATATGGTCTTTATCCCTACTATATGATGTTAAATCACATGTCACAAGTTCTAGTTGTATGACTTTAAACTACATAATATATCATACCCAATCTATGATGCCAAACTACATGGTTACCACCATCACTACACGACATTAAACTATATAGTAAACCCCCTCATTACAAGAAATTAAACTGCCTGATAACTTCCATATCATGGATTCAAAATTTCATGATATGGGTTAAAAAATATCCCATTATGTTCCCTGATATGATGCAGGTTATTCTCTAATTGACACTTGTTTCTCACATTGATCATGACCCAAGTAAGCTTATAGGTCTTGTTCGATCACACCATTTAGAATAAATAAGAGAATAATGACCAAAAAGGAGAGTTGAACATCCCATACCGCATGACCTTAAATTTCTTAGAGAAACCCATTCTATATGACCCAATTTCACTCAATTAGAGATAGATCTATGTAGGAATCATTAGTGCACAATCTTCTTATACCCAAGGAATATCAATGACCATGTCCTTGCATATGAGCTCAATTTTTAAAAGGAGATTATTTATGAGGACTAAATATTTCTTGCTTCTTTATTACTTTAGGGTATGTAGTGATGACCAGATCATTTATCCTAGGCCCATCAGTATATCAAAAAGAGAAATTCCCCAATTAAATGCATATGATATTGATCTATGTAGGGAATTTCTCTTTAATAACTAAGTGTGTAATGATTCCTACTCTAGAGGTATACATAGTGACAGCTAGATTTAGGCCTAGCCATGATTTATACTAAGGAACATTCCCTATTCATCTTAGTTTTTCTTGTGCCAACTAGTACTAAATTGTTTTCCCTAGGTAATAAAAATGAGGTAAATCCCAATTCTCTTTCCCTATAGATGAGTCATATCTATTCATAAGAGACCTCACAAGAACTATGGATGGTTCAATATAATCATATTCCCTACATACCATGTGATTTATGTAGATACCCCTAGAATAATTCCCCTTCTCTAACATATGATATAGATTTATTAAGGAATATTTGTTATAATTTTCTTCACTTATGAACCTACTTTCCCCTATGCCTGATCTTGATCTTCATAAATATCGAAATACAAGAACTATGTGTGGATTTATTAATATTACAATAGAATATATAGTGACACAAAGATCCTATATTTTGGGACCAGGTGCAGATTCTATCAACCAAAATCTCCTCCTCTTCTGCACATATGTATTTCTAGTGAAGACTCAATTACAAACTTTAATTAAGAAAGGATAGTACAAAAAAATAACTTCATCCTTGCATTTTATATATAAACATAGACCTATTATGTTGTAAAATTTCCCCATTATCAGGTAATGGAATTTTATTCCTTATCACATTAAGTAAAATTGTACAACACATGGTCAACCCTACATACCATTAAACTACTTAGGGAGGCCCTCAATATGCAGCCCAATTTCCCTATAAGTGATCCAAATCAATGTGTGGGTACCCAAAGTAGGGTGGATTTCCAAAACAACTTTAGGATAAAATTACCCTTTATTAGTACTATATCTAGTTTCCATATCCTCTCCAATAATATAAGTATTATGTATGGACTCACTTGTCATATCTATGAACATGTGTCCAAACCCATGTTTAGCACCCAACCGCAAGTCCTCATTCATTTCTGATACTTCTAAGGGAACCATGTCATCCCTTTTATGAAAACCCTGAGTCTAAAATACCTTCATTCTTTATTTTTAATATCAATTTTCATAAATCACACATCGTTCTGGGATTTTCTTGTATTGCTGAAAACTTTTCCCTAGTTGTTAGTAATGATTGCATTCAACTCCAAAGGAATATTCATTTTTACAATACTTATTATTCCCCCAATATGACTTGAATAAGTTCCACTAATATAGCCTATGAAATAAAGGAATTTTAATCCTAAATGAGAATATCCTATATTTTTTATTCACTTTACCAAAATGATAGTGGAACCCATCTTTTGAATTTGAATCACAGTCATCCCTTGCATAAATGCACCACATCACGACTCTTGATCCAAGAACATTAATCTGTGATTTATAACATCAACACGCCCTTCTCAAAAGATGTTGGGATATAATTTTATTTTTGAACTCATTTATTTTTTTATTATAATTCATTGGGTCCACACATCATCATCATAAACTATGTGTACCCACCCTTTGAGATTATTTTTAGTGGCATTTGATTCTCTATTCACAACTGGTCAACTTTACAATTCTCTATAAAATAGATTTTATCAAACCCTTTTGGTCAAAGAATTATAACCTAAAAATATGTTAACTTTCTCTATAATATAGTTAATACAATAATTTTCCTCTCTATTCATGTCTAGTTTTCACCTCAATCTTTCTATGGATATTATCTCCCTTTACATGTGTCCAACACCACACTAACTTAAGCTATACATTTTTTTCAAATCTATATGACCTTAAACTCTTCTCCCTTAGTAGTCTAGACTATGATCAATTAAGAAGTAGGTGAAAAAGTCATAAAACATGACATGCTTGAAATCCATAAAGGGTATCAAGAGTAGAAGTCAAGTCTTTACTCGCTATGCCTTTCACTTTAAATACTTAAAAAAGTTAAAGAGAAAATAAAAAAAATAATAAATCATAAATGGCCCACCATATAGCCCTAGAAAAATCCAATACATTCTTTCTAAACCTAGTGGTTCATGAAACATTTATATTATTTGTATATCATAACCATTTTCATTGATTTTATGTTCTATACATAGTGGTGTGACCTTTCGGGATCCATAACCCTTCTTGAATATTCCTTCCTTACATGAACCAACTTCATTTCACAAGTGTTTGTAACCTCAAAAACCTTTCCTTAGCTGTATGTAATGAGAATATTTGACTTCAATGGAATCCTTTACTTGAATATGCATATTATTACCCAGATGTGGATCTATATAAACACCCTTGATATGGCATGTCAGTTTTAGGAATCTTTTTTTCTAAAATAAGAGAATCCTATAATTTCTATATACCCTAACACCGATAAAATAGAACCCTTTTTTAGAAAATTTTCTATATTAATTTCTATATATGTGTCTCATCTCACCACTCCTAATTTAAACTACATTACTTATGAATTACATAATATATATTCCAACTATTCAAGTGAATCTAGTAACCTTGATGTCACACACTTGTATTTTAAGCTGATTCTAAAATCAAGAGTTCGACATCTCATAATTTAACTATTAATTGGTCTTGTAATGTAGCTCCAAATCACATGAATGATGTTATATGCATCATGACCATAAACTGTGTGAACCTAGGTCAAATATTTCATCTCTTAAACATCATTTTCATTTTTCAAACCTCCATAACCTAGAATTTCATATATAAAGTGATAGAAAACATTTTGAGTTGAAAACTCGTAAATGGAAACCTTGATGAATGTCGAGCCTCCACTGGTTGTATATTCCCCTCATATGATCTAGGTGAAATTGAGAATTTGAAATTGAAAAAGGAAAGAATATAATTTTTTAGAAATACATAAAGGGAAACCTAATAAAAATATAATTCCTTTCCCACTAATCCTTTCCAACATATGGATTATAAAAAAGTTAGGTAAATAAAATTAATCAAATCTTTTAGGATCTAGAATATAAATCTAATAGAAATTAAGTTTTCCTCATTAGTCCCTTTATCTAAGGAAAAACTTAAAATATTACCTCATTATTTCATCCCCAACTTATCAGTAAAAAGGATCTATGTGAACTGCATCGAAAATTAAATTCGGGTTTCTAAAACCCTTTTGAACATTGGAATCCACATGAAAATCTCCACCTTCATGATCCTCATCATATTGAGTCAACCATTTCATCCAAATTGACTAACTTTAGTGTATGGTTATGGTATTTATGTCTATAAAAATCTGTGAACCATGCTTAAGAAAAGCTCTTTCATCCAAATAGATCAACTATAGAATTATGATGGTAATAGTTATGTCTATACCAATCTATGATCCAGGACCAATAGAAAATAATTCATCCAAATAGACCACCACTAGTGTTACAGTGATGGAAATTATTCCTATACCCATCTGTGAGTCATACCTAGGAGGAAATATTTTTGAATTAGTCATTTAGAAGATCATGTTTCCCTTACCCATTCTCGATTAAATGATCAAATGGATTTTTATTATATTGATTATGTTTCCTTCAAAAGTTTCACTGGTTTTTATAAAGGTAAAATCAAACTAAAATAGAATCCAAAAAATGAATGAAAATTAAGAACAAAAGGATTCTTCATTCATTGATCAAAAGAAATTATATGAATGTCTACAATCAGAAGTATCTCCTATGAATGTGACTTTTTTTCATTAAACAGAATGTCCAAAGGACTTTTGAAGTTGAATCATTATTCTCTCAGAGTTATTCACCACTTGATTTAGTTCAGAAAATGTTGCAACATATGCCTTTGAATTAGGTCATTGTGCATCTTCTCTTATAATGGCGTTAAGACCTACCATCTATACTTCCTCAACCAGTCTCTACTCCTCATCAGTCAGTTTTTTAGTATCCACTAGTTCTAGATGGAGCTAATATACCTCATGAATTACTTGATCCGACTCTTTTTTAAGCTACTCCACCATGGATCATTTCTCTATTACTTGAAATTTACACTCTACTTCCACTCCAGTATTCTCAAAGGATTCATCCAACATGAAATTATGAGATATAAAAAAATTGGTTATAGATTCCACAACACTATTCTTTAACTATAATATTCTTGTTTATCCTTGAGTTGAAATCACATATTTCACATTGGAATGAGCATCGTCATAATCATAACCATGAAAGACCGATATGATGAACATCTATTGGAGGTGATGTATCTTGCTAAAATGTTTGTTAAGGGGGTCACTGAATCATTTTTGAGATCCTCTTCCATTCCCATTATTGAACTTTTTATTATAATGTCACCTCCTTAGGGTCTATATCAAAGATAGTTTCAAGTACCGACATATAATCTAAAACCATGTCACTCAAAGATGTTCTAATCTCATAACCTCATAAATATATATTTAATAAGTGGATAGTACATTCAACTTCATTAATTTGAACCTCAATCCTCTCAACTAATGTTACATCATCAATGGGTGTAGTAGGTAGATCCCCTCATGGAAACTCTATCACTAAGCCTTTGGATTCTAAATCTGAAGCCATAGGGACTGTATCTACTTCCTTCATCAAGGGAATGACATCCTTTGTAGGAATAATAGTCCAAATAGAAACCTATGACACCAACCAATATATGTCACCACCTAAAATATCTGTATATGAAGTTTGATAGAGGTAAAAAAATTTATAAAAATTGGGGATAAGGAATCTAAAATTCTTAAGGGTTGCTAACCTTATTGCATGGATACTATGATTATATTATGATCTATAGATAAGTAATTAAAAAGGTCCTAAACCCTAAAAATATAATCTTCTATCTATTTATGGATAGAAGTAATGACTAAAGAATCTAGATCAAAGACCAATTATAATCCTCTCTGAGATTCATCTTATTCCACTTCTTTCATCATCACCATTTACATGAGTGTCCCCACCAAAAAGACAATATTAATTTTCTCATAGACAATGGGAACTTCCAAATCCAGTACACTGGAAAGTTTTTTTTACAAGCATTGTTTCCATAGTTAGATCCAAATTCACTTATGCCTCAACAATCACCACACCTACAGTGATCCATTCTATAAGTATTTAGATCATTTTCTCTAGAGAAGATGACATTCTCATATATGAATCTCCTATGGTTTCATTCACCAGTTTCAAATTAGTTTGAATAATGGTCAGCATATCCATGTTTAAACATTTTTGAATTTCACCTATCATCATTCCCATTTGAGTTCCCTCTAGATGGATAAGTGGTATGGGTCTTGGGGGAGCTAATTCCCCAAAATCCATGACCTTCATTGTTTTACTGAATGGCCTCGGGTCCTCAGTCGACTATGACCTCCTAGGAATTACCACTATTACCGCATCCACAAGTTCCATTTTTGGGAGTCTAATATTTGCACGCTTCTAGGTAACTAGTACCTTTATTCATGTGGAACTCAAACCAACATATACACTATATTTATTATATCAATATAAACACACATGAAAGTCCAGATAATTAGGTGAAGAGGTATAATATTTAATCATTGTCCTTGAATAAATACATGTGGTCATATTTTTCTTCTTTACCCACATGGTGGTCTCCAATAAAGATAGTATTATGGGAGGAGTATTCAGTGGAGTTTAGGATAGAAATTACCACAAATCATCCATAATTACCTCCAAGAACATTCACACACAACTATTTTGTTAGAAGGAGCATCCACTGAAAGTGTTATTCCCCCTTTAATATATTGTAGGTAAGGAATAGGTGATCACTCACCTTTATCCATATATAAGAGTTTTAAAAATATGAGAATAACATTAATTTTGAAAATATAAATCAGAATTAAAAACTTTATTACTTGTTCCTTGAATTAGTTGCCTTTGTTCTTGATTTCAAAATATTTATCACTCAATTTGAGGAGTAAATCCTACCCATGTAAGAGTATATTGAGGTGTATATATGTTAAAAATAATACATTAATTGTTTAGGGATCTATTTAAAATATATATGTTTCATAGAAGTTACATGATTAAAAATTGGTGGGTTAATATCCTACACTTAGAGTACCTTACAAATTTCTTCCATGGAATAACTTATTCTCCAAATATCCCATTAATTCTAGGAATCCAGAAAATCCACAACGATAAGGATGGAAAATGAGAAAGGTTCCCCACTTATTAATCATTTGGGATCCAAATGTATTATTTTCTTTCTTGGAATCCCTTCCACAAGGTCCTTTCCTTGGAAAATCCCTTTTTTGAGCATTGATGCACCTATCGCGTCCCCTTGTTTTTCTCCACATTTTCCTACAAAAGAACCCTTAACCTATAATACTAATTAATCTAACTACCCACCATGGTATAAATGCATCCAAGTATCAACATAATCATATTTTATCCCATTTAAAAATTATAATGGTGTAAAGGTCACCTAGATACATGTCTCTTCCCTCATCAACATTAACCAAAATTGATGTGATGCCATCATGTGTGGTTTAATCAGAACACTCAAACAAGGTATGGGGATTTTATCTTGTAAAAATCTTTATTTCTTATCAAACATACAATGAATATATCATTTTTAGATAACATTCCCCTCTATTGTCCCATTCAATACTACCTCTAGCATTGATATGATATATTCACACACTTTAGGAGTCCTTGTAGCATTATTAGTGACAGTACTGGTAGGGTATCCATATAGTGTATAAAAAAATGTTCATGGTAGTTTAGTTTTATATTTAAATATCAATTCTCTAGAGATTTTTCCTAAAACCTAACTATTCTCTAGATATATGGTCCAAATTGAGTTCAGGGAATCTCTTCGATATTGATAAACTCATATCCACCTATATGAGCCACTATCTATCCACATAAAAACTGAAAAATTGATGAGTCAAAATGATTTATTTCCCTTGTATTTATGTCTAAGTTGATAAAATAATTTCACAATTACTAGGATTACTATACTGATCAATTTTTCCCTATCTATTTATGCTTCCATCACGATGGTGTTAATTCATTCCCCAATTTCCCAAACTAAGAGTAGGTATACATTTAGAAATACACCCAAAACACTTTAAAATGGATAAAATGGTTGGAAACATATTTAACCTCCCTTCCTAGGTTTTTATATTGGTCCTTCTATGGTGTTCTAATAAAAACCATCAAATCTATGGGTTTTGTGAGTTATAAAAACTCTAAGCCTTTTCGCCTGCGATTCATGCCTCATATTATTATTGAAATAGTATTCCCATGTCACAAAATTAACATAAAATATTGGGTATAAGTTTCCTTCCATGTTTTCTTTCTCCATCTAAATTAGATCCTTGGGAATTTGTGGGGTTCTATTAGCATTGTCCCATTCAAAAATTAGGGGGGAATTCATCACACATGTCTTCCATGATTAGAGATCTATTTATCATTTATATAATCTAGAGAACACTATGACCTCTTCACAAATTATGTGATTGGTTTTGGTAATTAGACTCTATCTACTAATAAGGTCAGGAAAAATAAGTTTATTTAAATGGGTAAGGGATTAGAAGATATAGGTAGCTTCATATAAACTTACAGCCTTCAGATCCATCTTCAATTCTGTATAGCTCTTTAACACCCAGAAAGTTGATCCCCAATCAATTCCTGTCACAAACTGCCTTTGGTAAGATGAGGGAAGGGGTGGAAAAGTGCCACACCCTTCCTTCCTCAAGACGAAGATGAGATAATGGCCCCTGAGTCCCTCCTCTAATAGGCCCCGGAGTGGCAACTAGCACCAAGAGTATATAGTTTTACAATATGGGAGGCATTAACCTTTTTTTATTTTAAAAAGATCAAGAGATAAGAGAATAAAAACACCAAGGTACAATATGTATAAAAATAAACCCAAGGTCAAACCCACATGCATGTTTTAAAAAAACTGAAACAAAAGTAAAGTAATCTCCAAAGTGCAATACTAAAAGGGAAAAAAGGAAAACTGAGCAACATCAGGAAAACTAAGCATCAGCCAGCAGTAAATCTCAAAGTCCATACTAGTAGGGGAACACACGGTCTTCAAAGCCCTTTTAGAAACATAAAAGTAAACATAGGGTGATTATACAAGCATACTTAGTAGGGAACCTAAATCTCTCATGCACAAGTTGGGATACATTCTAATGCCCCATGAAAACAGAAGTAACCATACACCGATCAAGGAAACTAACCGCCCATACTAACAATACACACTTCCTAAATATCGTAATACAAGTATATAATAGTATAGAACATTATCATAGGTTACCCCGCACCACCCTCCCACTGGTCATCTAGACATCCTATGCATAAAACCTCCCCCACAAGTTCCACTACCATATCTCACCTGCAAACACTTAGGCCACAACCATCCAGATATCCTACTCGCAAACACATGGGCCAGAACCACACAACCTTCTCGCAGACACCTAAGCCCTATCACAGCCACATCTCACACAATTCTACCCACACACACCAGGGATCCACAACAGTCACACATCTCGCCCGAAAAAACTTGGTCCTCATCCCAAAGATACTTGGGAACATTCTTCCGGAAAACACCTAGGCCTCATATCCATAACAGAAAACTGCCTAAAGGTTCTAGGCTAAAAAAACACCATGACTAAAGAGTCTTGGACTAAAGTAACCACCTTAGGCCATCAAAGTCTCTGAGAGAGGGAGCAGAAAGGAGATAACGACCAGGGTAAACACCCTCCCCCATGAGATGGGGGTGTATGACACTAAGTGATCAACATGGGTGGGGTGCACTATAAATATGAAGAAAATTCATTATTAATACTAAACAAGCACTCTTTCCATCCTATTTCTTCAAAAACAAAGATCCAAGCACTTGCCACAACACTGCTACCCCAATGGCATGCACAGAACAACAATATCAAAACTCCCTGTTCAAGTTATCTTATTTGAAAATTTACAGTCCAACTATTCCTTCACCACTGGGCAACTAATAGGCACAACCATAACTAGGAACAATAATAAAACAGAAATAGCAAAGCAGTGATTTAACAGTTCACTTGCAGTTTGTTTCTTATAAAAAAATCAAAGGGAGATGCCTCAAACCACGTCCATGTCAGCTTGTGGCCATAACACAACCATAGGCAGTTCAACTACCTACAAGATCAACCATCCCACAATTTATCAACATCTCAAAAGTAGGTTCTATTCCACAACTAGTTCTACCCTGTGATCTCAACAACAACACCACATAAATCATACAGGGCACCAAAAAGATTACTCGTGTATATAATTAAAAACAAATCAAACAGTTTATATATTCGACCAACATTGGTCACCATGTTCCTCCTTTTTTTTGTTTAACTAGGGTGATCACACAGGGGTTACATTCCTCAGGCATCCATTTAAATAGCTAGGTATATGTAATTTACCTTTTTTCATGTTGCACCTTTTTAATCACTTCCATGTCCATAAAACAGAGCATTACCAGTGTACAAACAAGGAAAACTAACATCCACAATTTTTAGTTTTCTTAATCCTATACAATTCATAACGTAGAAAAGAATAATAATATCATCATCTCTTCCCCATCCCCCTTCCATTTAACATCCATTTATTATCTTTGTTAGAGGTCGGGTTTCAACTATGTCTCGTGGAAACATTTTCATACCCACCCAGCATGATTCACGTAAAAGAGAGACAAAGGTATAATTTCCTACCTTGATGATCAAAGATCATTGTTTCTTCCTCACATCAAGAACTTATATTGGAACTTGATTGATACCTACCGGTTTTTCCAAAACAGGGGGTGCAGTAGAAGTAATAAAACCCCAAGGAAGGGATGATCTGATGAGTGTAGATTGATATAATGACTTCTTGGGAACAGAGGAAGGGTTTGAGCATCTCACACTAGGGAATAAGAAGGAAGAACCAAGGAAAAATGATATCTTGTCCCTTAATAAGATTTAATGGAGAAATGATTTAAGATATGTTGAATTTCTTTCATTAATGAGAGGGAATAATTAAACCCCGCAATTTAACCAATTAAAGGTTTCCCCGCCATTACAAAAAAATTAAAACAGGATTTATGGCCTTTGAGTTGGCCTTATAGTCCTTAAAATGAGGCTTTAAATGCATTTTACGATAAATGAAACGTCAAAGGAGAAAAATTGTTGGAAGCTGGAAACACTGTACACTAAACTTGAAATTTGAAAAAGTGTTTTATGACTTGCCATTCTGGAAACCTCACCAGTATGGAAACACTATAGAACCTCACTTTTCTAGAAACCTCACCAGTCTGGAACCATTGTTCATGAACTAGAAATTTGTCAAAGGGATTAGTCTACTATTGGAAATAGTCTACTGTTCTACAAACACTGTTCATGAACTAGAAATTTGGAAAAGGAAATAGCCTACTGTTGGAAATAGCCTACTGTTCTGGAAACACTGTTCATGAACTATAAATTTGGAAAAGGAAATAGCCTGCTATTTGAAATAGCCTACTATTCTGGAAACATTGTTCATGAACTAGAAATTTGGTAAAAGAAATAGCATGTTGTCAGAAATAGCCTACTTTTCTGGAAACACTATTCATGAACTAGAAATTTGGGAAAGGGAATATCCTATTAATGGAAATAGCCTACTGTTCTAGAAATACTGTTCATGAACTAGAAATTTGGAAAAGTATTGGGAATAAGTCACTATGACCTCCCAGAACACCTTAAACACAATATTTCAGCAAAGTAATGGAATGGAGAGGTCTGACCCATTACATCAGATACCACTCAAAACATTCTCATCCCCGAGAATTCAAAACCATCCCAGAAGAAAAGAGGGGTCCGAACAACCACCTCGTAAGATACCTCTTAGGGGAAAACCACCCTGATTTGTTTGAAATATAGAACAAAACCTCGACATCTGAGATCAATCCCCCCAAGATCTATCAAATTTAAATAGCTACACCAACCCCAAAGATCACACTATATTGACACATGGTTCGGGGAGTTCCTTCCTACATGTCAGGATATTATCCGATTTGGGCGGTGTTGACTCACCCACACGGGTTTAATCACATCTACATTAATGCATCCTGATTAGGAGTCAGGTACTCTCTTTCCCACACATTTGGACACATCACACACATCTAGAGAAAATGGTAACAATCATTCAATATCCAAAAAATTCAAGCATAACATCACATCAAAGGTATAAAAAAGAAAGCATTAAAGAAAAACTCCGCACATAAACTTAAAACAGATCTGGGTACTGGACACGCATTAAGGAATCCCACTCCCAAGTACTCTCCTTGACACCACTATGTCACCACAAGACACAAACCAAGGGAATAAAACACCCATACAACACCTTCTCCATATGTTCCTAGATCTCTACCAGCTGCTCCTCGAAGGTCACATCATCGTCAACATCGATCTCGCTCTAATCGATGATGTGTTAGTTGTCATGAAGACAAAAACAGAGCTGTGATACATGGAAAACATCATTTATTTGACTCATCTAAGTGGGAAGTGCAATCCGATACACCACGGCTTCAACATGAGCCAATACCTCCAAAGGACCAACAAGCCTGGGAGAAAGCTTACTCCCGCGACCGAACTTTCGCTTCCCACGATGAGGGGAAACCATTAAGAACACATGGTCTCCAATCTCAAACTCTAAAGGCCTCCTCCTATGATCATTATATGACTTCTACTAGTCCTGATCTATCTTCATCCTCTCACACACAAGCTGAACCTTCTTTGTGGTGCTCTTCACCACCTCTGGCCCAAGAACGCCTGCCTCATCAACCTCTATCCAGCACACAGGTGAATGAAACGGCCTTCCATACGAAGCCTCAAATGGTATCATGTCAATGTTAGATTATAGTTATTGTTGTAGGAAAACTCTACCAGAGGAAAGTTTCATACCTATGATCCCCCAAATTCTAAAACACATGCCCATATCATTTCCTACAACATATAGATAGTCTGCTCTATTTTCCCATCAGTCTGGGGGTGGAAGGTAGTGCTAAGGCATAGCTGGGTGCTGAAATCATGCTGCAATCCCCTCCAAAATTGTGAGGTAAACTGTGTATCCTAGTCTAAGATAGTGGACCTCAAAACTCCATGAAACTGCACCACCTCATCTATGTACCTCTGTGTTAAGGAACTCACCGGGCTCAACTCCTTGATTTCCAAGAAGTAAGCCTATTTCGTCAGCTGATCCACCACTACCCAGATCACATCATAGCCTCCTTGACTCCTGAGTATCCCTATGAAGAAATCCATTGATATGTAATCCCACTTTCACTCAGGGACATCTAAATGTTACAACAAACCTCCAGGAACACGGTGTTCAGCCTTTACTAGCTGACACACCAGGCACTTTTCCACAAACTCTGCCACTTCCCGCTTCATCCTGGGCTACCAAAATCGTCCCCTTGGGCCTAGGTACATATTGGAAAATCCAGATTATACCTCTAGGTCTGATATGTGGAACTCATGAAGAACTTCCCCATGCATCACCTATGGAACAAATATCTTTCCATAGAAAATCATCTGATTCTGACCATCCTCAGACCACCCTTTAAGAGAATTTCCCTAGTCAACACGATCATGCATCACTTCAGCCTCTTAGTCTCCCCATTGAGACTCCTCCACCTTCCACATCAGAGATGATTGCACCATCATCTGAAACAAACAACCTCTTCCACTATCCTCCCTCTCATCTAGGTTTAAGGAAGTCAATTCCTTCATTTCTCTCTAAGCATTTTCAGACTCTCGAACTACTTCCTTCTATGATTTGTTTCTTAAGGAATCAGCCACAATGTTCCCCTTACCTTCGGTGTAAGAGACCTCAAAGTCTTAGTCTTGCATAAAATCCACCCATCTTCACTGCCGCAGATTCAGATCCAGCTGGTAAAAGATATACCTTAAACTCTTATGATCGGTGGAGACCAAAAGGTGTTCACCGATGAGGTAATGTCGCCACAACTTCAATGCGAACACTACTACTGCATGATCCAGATAATGGGTGTCATATTTATTATCATGAGTATTTAACTACCTAGACGCATAAGATATCACTCCCTACTACTGCATTAGCACACATCCCAAACCAAGACCAGAAGCATCACAAAACACCTCAAATAAAACTCCTTCCTTTGGCAACCTGAGAACTAGAACGCTAACTATTTTCTACTTCAGATAGATGAAAGATTCATGAAACTACTTTCTCCATGAAAAATCCTAGTCCTTCCTAGTCAAAGCCTTTATCAGAGCTATAACTCGAGAGAATTCAGGCACAAACCTCTGTAAATATCATGTCAAGCTGAGGAAACTACGAACTTCCTCCACATTCTTGGGTTTTACTTTGGAAAAAATTGCATCCACCTTTGATGGGTCTATTTCTACCCCTTTCTAAGACACCATGTGTTTGAGGAAGTGCACTTCTCATGTTAAGAACTTTTACTTGGACAACTTCCCCTAGAGCTGGTGGCGTCAAAGGAGATCCAAGATTGATCTAAGATGATCAAAATGCTCCTCCTGTGACCTATAGTAGATCAGAATGTATTCGATGAAAAAAAAGACAAATAGATCTAGAAACTCTCAGAAAACAGAGTTCAGGAGGCTCATGAACCTAGCTAGTTCATTTGTGACACCGAACATCATAAATACAAACTCAATGTTCCTATACCATCACCTGAAATCTGTCTTTGGGATATCACTCTCCTTCACCATAAGATGGTGATATCTAGACAGAAAATCGATCTTAGAGAACCATCCTTCTCCCTTCAATTGGTCGAATAGATCATCTATCCTTGAGAGAGGGTAACAGTTCTTAACCGTTACCTGATTCAACCTCTAGTATTCTATGCACAACCTGAGACCACCATCTGCCTTCTTCACAAACAAAATCGGAGAACCCCATGGTGACACGCTAGGTCAGACAAAACCCTTCTTCATCAGGTTGTTAATCTGAATCATCAACTCTCACAACTCAAAAGGAACCATTCGATTGGGAGCCATCGAAATCGGACAGGCACCAGGTTGTAAGTCTATCCCGAACTCAACTTCACGTAGAAGGGGTAGAGTCCCAACCTCCTCAGAAAATACATCCAAAAACTCTATGAAAATCCTAGTAACTCCCACCATCCCTTTATCTTCTAACTCTATTGATAGTCTGGCCAACATAGAAAGAAGAGGCTCCACACACACCGGCTTCTCATCTGACAACTCCGCTCCCCGACAAAAGCCACACGCTGACCTTCCTCATCGGAAAACACAACTCTTCTTCGAAAGTAGTCGATAACATCACACATATAGAATAACCATTTGATTATTGGAATGACATCATATAGCTACATCTACAACAAAATAAGATCCCCACTAGACTGATGTGTCCCTAACATCCGTCTTCATCCCCGAAAACATAAAACAAACTGGTCTGACCTCTAATTGGTGTACTCAACACCAGGGGTGCGGGAAGTATTTCTGCATCTAGACCCAGATCATGGTAAAGATCAAGTGAAATGAAGGAGTTTGAGTCCCCTAAATCAAACAAATATAAAAAATAATGTTGAACAAGTAGATCGTGCCTTGAAGGACCTCCAGCCTCACTAGCACTGCTAACTCTGTAGCCTTAAGCTGTCTATGCCCAGCTTCTCTACCTCTCTGATGTTGACCAACTCCTCAACCATTCCCTAGTTGAGGTCCCTGAGGAAAACCCTAAGTTCATCCTCCCCCTACAATTTATGCCCTCAGAGAAGCAGGACCCTTCTGCTGAAAAGGCCTCACTGGCAACTATTACCGCTAAGGTGGGCCCTAAACCTTTAAACCCCCACTGTACTAAGCATGAGATGGGCACTGACACTAAATGTGCTCGAAAACTCCACATAAAAATCATCTTAGTTATAGGTCCATTGGAAAAGGGCGAGGACCAGAGGATCAAAACTGGAACTGCTGAGGCCTACTCCCCACTAGTCAAAAACTGGAAGGCCTTGTCACTGGAGATCTATTACTAACTGTCTTTCCCTTTGATGAACCCATATGTCTCCCCTCTTAAGGCACAACTCCTCATGAGTGCATCTTTTCCACCACCTCATCCTTATTCATCACTAACAAGTACATCAGTAGGGTAAAGGGAGTAATGACAAACTGAAGAGACAGCTGAAGCACCTCCTCTAAACGTCTCACCCAAGACTCCTCATCCAGAAAGAAGTCCAGAGAAAATGCATTAAATCCTTGGAATTGATCCCCAATTCCCTCCCCGACATACTTCCTTGTTCAAGGGAGAATAATTCTTGTATCTTCTCATTGTTTTCCTTATAAGAAAGGAATTCCTCTCGAAACACCTTCTTGAAAATGACCTACGGAACCTCGGTCTTCATACTCTCCCTAAGGTAGAGTTTCCACCACTGAGTTGCTGCTCCTCTCATCTGGATAATCTCAAATGAGACTCAGTACTACCTTAGAGCATGGATTAGAGTGAAGTAGATCCCTAGATCCTCAATCCAACCTTCAGTTTCTACATTGGAGACGCTGCCCTCATACTTCTGGAGGGTCTATCACTGGAAGGAACACAGAGTCCACTGCGACCTCTCATCCTCCTCTCAGTCATCCCTCTACTGATTGATCAGAACAACCTACTGAGCCTCAACTGCCTGTGCCACACATGGATGATGTTCAGGTGCCATAACTGCAAGGTAAACAAGGAATTCCTAAGCCTGAGTAGCAAGGAATTTTACTTAATATTTGTTTATCATCTTATTAAATTTTCTCCCCAACACACCCCAATTCAAGTAAGAACATGTGTAATTATGATTCATGTACCTTCCCTAGGGTCTCTACCCTACAATAAATGTTGTCTCACTTGGTCATTCAGTAGGATCAAAGTCCTTTAATCGGATCACGGGGGGCCCTAAAATCTCGTGTCCTAGTAGGTCTTCCCTAGATTATGTCATGTACCAAGATTTCCTAGCACTATTTCCGTACCATCCCATAAAATTATCATTTTCCCAAAGTCTGGACTCCATCATATCTCTCAACCATCACCTCTTATACCATTCTATCATGAACTGCCTTTGGAAAGATGAGGGAAGGGGTGGAAAAGTGCCTCGTCCTTTCTTCCTCAAGAAGAAGATGATATAATGACCCTCGAGTCCCACATACAATAAGCCCCAGAGTAGTGATTAACACCAAGGGTATTTATTTTCACAATATTGGAGACATTTATCTTTTTTTATTTTAAGAATATCATAATATAAGATAAGCCAACCACAAAACACCAAGGTAAAATATGTATAAAAATAAACCCAAAGCCAAACCCACATGCATGTTTTAAACAAAACTGAAACAAAAGTTCAAGAATATCCAAAGTAAAATACCAAAAGTGAAAAAAAGGAAAACTGAGCATTATCAAAAACTCCCAACGTCTAGACTGGTAGGGTCTTGCACGGTCCTCAAAGCCCTCATGGAAACCTGAATGTAAATGTAGGGTGAGAATACAAGTATACTTAGTAGGGAACCTACAGCTCTTATGCACAAGTGGGGAGACATTCTAATGCCCTGTGAAAAATAGAAGTGACCATACACTGAGCAAGGAAACTAACCACCCATCCTCAAAAGGAAAACTCCCCAAATATCAGAAGACAAGTATATTGTAGTATATCACATCATCATAGGGTACCCCACACCAACCTCCCACTGGTCATCCATACATCCTACGCGTCAAACCTCCCCTACAGGTTCCACTACCATATCTCTCCCACACACACTTGGGTCACAAACATCCACATATCCAGCCTAAAAACACATGGGCCACAACTACACAAACATCCCATAGAAACCTGGTCCCTATCATAACCATATCCCACAAAATTCTACCAGTACACACCTTGGCTCTACAACAGTCACACATCTCTCCCGAAGACACCTGGTCCTCATCCCGAAGACACTTGGGAACATTCTACCTAAAAACACCTAGGCCTCATATCTATAACTAAAAACTACCCGAAGGTTTGAGGCTAAAACAATACACCATGCTCAAAGAGTCTTGGTCTAATGTAACCACCTCATACCATCACATCTTTTGGGAGAGGGAGCAGAAAGGTGCTAATGACCAGGGGAAACACCCTCCCCCAAGAGATGGGGGTGTTCAGCACTAAGTGATCAACATGGGTAGGGTGCGCTATAAGCATGAATAAAATACATTATTAATACTGAACAATAACTCTAACCATCCTATAGATTCTGATACAAATATCCAAGTACGTGCTACAATACTGCTACCCCTAAGGAATGCATAGAACAACAATCTCAAAACTCCCCGTTCAAGTTATCGTGTTTGACAGTTTACAGTTCAACTATTCCTTCACTACTAGGAAAGTAATAGGCACAACCATAAGTAGGAACAATAATAAAATATAAAAAACAAAGTAGTGATTTAATAGTTCACATGTAGTTTTTTCTTATAGGGAAAAAATTCTAAGGGATATGCCTCAAACCACATCCCTACCAGCTTGCGGCCATAATACAACCAAAGGCAATTCAGCTGCCTACAAGATCATCTAGTCCACAATTGATCAACCTCTCAATAGTAGGTTCTATTACACAACCAGTGCCACCTCTTGATCTCAACAACACCACCACCTAACCCGTATAGGGCACCAAATAGATTCCTCATACATATCATTAAAAACATATCAAGCAGTTTACATATTCGACCAACATTGGTCACTATTTTCTTCCTTTTCATTTTTTTAACTAGGGTGATCACATAGGGATTACTTTCATCAGGAATCTATTTAAGCAGCCAGGTATATGTGATTAACCTTTTTTTCATGTTGCACATTTTTAATCACTACCATGTCCATAAAATAGAGAATTACTAGTGCGCAAACAAGGACCAATAACGACCATGGTTTTTAGTAGGCTTAAGCCTATACAATTCACAATGTAGAAAAGAATAATAATAACATAATCTATTCCCCAACCCCCTTCCATTTAACATCTGTTTATTATCTTTTTTAGAGGTTGGGCTTCAACTATGTCTCATGTAAACATTGTCATATCCACCCCGCATGATGCATGTAAAAGAGAGACGAAGGTAGAATTTTTTACCTTGATGATCAAAGATCATCATTTCTTCCTCACGTCAAGAACTTATATTGGAACTTTATTCATACCTCTTGGTTGTCCCAAAATTGTGGGGGTGCAATAAGAACAATGAAACCCCAAGGAAGGGATGATACGAGGAGTGAAGATTGATCCCATGACTTCATGGGAACAGAGGAAGAGTTTGAGAATCTCGCACTAGGGAACAAGAATAAAGATCCAAGGAAAAAGTATATCTTGTCCCTTAATAAGTTTTAACAGAACAGAAATTGAAGATATGCTGAATGTTTCCATTAATGAGAGTACTGCATTAAACCTCGCATTTTGACCAAGTAATGGTTTCCCCACCATTAAAAAAATTAAAACAGAAGTTATGGCCTTTTATTCGGCCTTTGAGTGCTTAAAATGAGTCTTTAAATGCATTTTACATCAAAGGAAACGTTAAATGGGTAAAATTATAGGAATCTTGAAACATTGTACACCAAACATGAAATCTGATAAAGTGTTGGATGACTCACCATTCTCAAAACCTCACTAGTCCGGAAACATTGTAGAACCTCACTGGTCCGGAAACCTCAGTGGTCTAGAAACACTTTTCATGAACTTCTAATTTGGTAAAGGGAATATCCTGCTATTGGAAATAGCCTACTGTTCTAAAAACACTATTCATGAACTAGAAATTTGGAAAAGGAAATAGCCTATTGTGATAAATATCCTACTATTCTGAGAACACTGTTCATGAACTAGAAATTTGGAAAAGGATATAGTCTACTATTCTAGAAACACTATTCATGAACTATAAATTTGGAAAAGGAAATAGCCTGCTATTAGAAATAGCCTATTGTTCTGGAAACACTGTTCATGAACTAGAAATTTGGCAAAGGGAATAGCCTACTATTGGAAATAGCATACTGTTCTGGAAACACTGTTCATGAACCAGAAATTTGGCAAAGTGTTGGGAATAAGTCACCTTTACCTCCCAGAACACCTCAAACACTATATTTCAAATTTTTAATGGACCGGAGAGGTCTGGGCCATTAAAATCCCAAATACTCCTCTTGATTAGAATTCCTAGATCATAGACCAACCAAATTTATGATTATTTGATGATTTATTCATGATGTACTTGTATACTTGAGTCTCATGGTTGAGTGCATGTATCTCTTGTTGAAGGTACAGAAGTGTATACCCTATAACGTAGTATTATGATGCTAATATTTCTTAATCAAATGACTAGATGTCGATATGTTGGTGAGAATAACCTCATGATTCTTGAAAGTCTAGAGTGGTGGATAATTTCCATTTCAAGGTGATAGAATCAAGGCATCATTCAAAAACATTAACCATAGAAGCATAGCCAATCTAACAATGGGTAATCCTAAAGACCCATTCCCATGAGATTGGAAAGAAAATTGTGAGATAATTGAATATGATGGCATTAACCAATGATAATGATGTTTAGAATTTCCATCAACCTCACCAGATTTTCTCATGCCTTCCATTTAAAATTTATCTGCAAGATAAATAATTCATTATATAGAAATAATTTCAATAAAAACCTTAAAAATGAGTAAGTAATGATAACTTTATATGGTCACACAGTCTAATTAATACATCATATGGATCGAATAACACATCATGTATTCTACATATAACATCATGTAGATGAGAGATTATTGACATCACCAACTGAAAATAAAAACCTCATGAATTAAAAACTTTTCTCGGGGTCTTATGTGGTGGATTCATGTGGTTCTTTCACATGGTACACTGACATATAATGTTCACATAGCACAATATCATAATGAAATTATAGAATATAGAGGCTTCTAGTAGTATATTTTTAATTGATAAGTGATAATGAGGGTCCCCAGTCAAAATATTTATATGTTTTCACCACCATTGGACCGAAAAAACCTTATGTGGGCTTAAGACTCCTCAGAAATGGTTCATTTTCATCCCAAACAAACCTTATTTCTAAGGGGTCATTTTTTGACACCCACTTTTTCATATATGACCAAAAGATGAACATTATTAAAAAATGTAGCTCATAAAAGACCCTTGAATCATTCTTGAAGATTTATAGGTAACCAAAAACACTCCCATGAGAAATACACTTCTTACATGGATGAATCATGTGGACCACGTGATTCACTCACCTCACATAGGCCATATATGGTGATCTTACATGGCTACATAGTGCTTCCCCCTTATGTTGAACTCTCATGTGGGGCATCTGGCCTAATTGGTCATTGTCTAATTATATACCCATGTCAACTATGTTACCTATAAATACCTCATTTTCCACTAAAATAAGGGGGATAAGAGATATAATTAGAGTGAAAAGTGCTAAAATATAAAGAGATCCTCAATATCTTCTATAAGGGAAAACTTATGTAAATACAGAGGTAAATATAACGTCAGATAATGACAAATCCCATGATATGTTTCTATGTATTATAACCTCATAAGAGACGTCTGTGTGGTATAATTATATAAGATATGTTCATGTTCTATAATCTCACAAGAGACAACCATATGAATAATTTTCACAATAGACATCTACATGACCTTATCTGAATGATTCATAAATAGTCACATAATACGAGTATCATTTTCTAATTAAAGGAGAAAGCCTCACATGGGATCATGATAAAGGCCTCATGTGGTCTTGTATCATGTTGTCACCTTTTGTGGATTTCTTATGTAGGCTCGTTCCTCTACATGGAATATTCTCTCTAAAAACAAATATTCTCTTAGATGTATTCTCTCCTCTAATGTTAATGCTTCCACACATGTAAATATGAAGTTTTGGAATAGTTTGATGTTGTATATTCACCAAAGTAACCTACTTAGGTCATACCAACATATAAGACCTATTTTTATTTTTTCTACTAGGGTCAAATTCTGAAGATGATCAAGCCAAGGCCTCCTTTAAAGTTACTTGATGCATGAGATCAAGGTATTCAGACCAACATGGATCTATTTTGATCTTGAATTCCTAGGATAAAAGGTTTCTTGCATGTGTATACCCTAGTATATATGGTACCCATGGGTCTATAAATCTTATATTCCCTATAAATTTGTGGTCTTAATCTTAAGGAAAGTAGTGATAATTCCAATGGAATGTAAAATAATACCCGGTCGACCCTAGTATGAACTCAATAAACCTTGGTTTCTATAGGGTACCTGACTCCAACTGAAGATTGAGGTAGCCACAATTGGTTTAATCCACGAATCTACCCTTATAGTCCCCTATCTTAGAGAAGGACTCGTTTTTTGCTTCCTAAAATTGGAAGCATCTACACATTCTTCTTTCCAATAACACCTATTCAACAGATTTGTAATCCCCAAATATGGATATTTTAAGGGTGTCCAGTCTGTATCCTACTCTCCTCCATTCCTAAGCGGGACAATATGGTATGACACATAATACCTGAAATCATTTCCATGATATATGAATTTAAACTATACAACACCACATTCTAGATACATCACTATTAACTACATGATAACTTCCTTAGAATAATGTTTTAAACAATAGACTTACCCTATATCATGAACCCAGTATATCCTATGTGAGGAGCATAGGATGCTCCATGCAATAAGAATTACATGATTCCCTACACTCTATGGTACTCAAACTTAGGTATAATATCATTCAAGATTAATTTATTATTCTTGTTCAATGTTATTAATCAATTATTATCTCTTGTGTATCACACCAAGCATGAATGATGTGGGAATAAATATTTGAGTTGATAATTCATTGTAAAAATTAAAGTATGTACCCAATTTGGGCCTCCTATAAGGTATAATCCCCAACTATTATCTCAGGGTAAACTCATATGCATAAGCCCCACTCAATCATATATTGTTACACCTTCCGCGACATAGAAGTCTCAACATTGTGATACTAAAATGCATGGCCAATATCCTATTCTCTTGATGTAAAACTACATGAGAACTTCCTTAATACAAGATGCTAAACTAAACAGTATAATCCTGTCATTTGACCTTAAACTAATCATTTCAAAATATGGGGGCTTTGATTACTATCAAACAAGACACATAGGATGCCTATTTTAGGTTAAAATACAATATCATCACCTCTATTTTATTCCTCATGGTTTTATATTCCTCATTTGATCATTTATTCCCTACCCCCATCAGGCTATATTCCCGTTAACCTGGATGTCCCTTTATCTAGGGATATATCCCATGGGAAAATATCGTTATCGGGCCATATTCCCAATAAAATCATACCCCCACTAAGAGGGACATATTTTCTCAAGGTATTAATACATTATCCTAACCAAGTTATATTCCCTATGGAGCCTATCCATATAGGGTAATATTCCATATGAGAACAATGTAATCTCATGGGGTCATATTCCCTATGAGGTCAACTATAAAGGGTCGATCATGCATAAGTATCACACAAAAAATATCTAGGTATTTTTTCCTACTCTTCGTTACCATATTATTTTAATGTGGCTGGATCAACCCTTTTCACATGACCTTAAAAGTAATGACATATACTATAAGGTGGAAATAAACTATGTGGGTTATGATTCCTTTCACAATGATACATAGAAATCTCTTCTTATATTCTTGATCCAAATATTGTAAAAATATAATACCTTCCTTTAATATAATAAGCTCCAAATATTATAAAGTATTTTATTTAAACCAACATCAAAAAGTAGTAAAATAAGTATATATATATATAAAAACTCTAATACATACATATGTTCACTTTGGCAGAATACATCATATGTGTATAGATGAATGAATCAATATGTGTTAACAACCAACAACTGGCATGGAGGTAACCTATTCCATACTAGGATATGGGAAAGATTCAAGATATTCATATTAAATATATAATAGAGTATAGGATTAGGAAATAATCCTCTAAAAATGTATTAAGAGCCTGACCTCCCACCCTCTCAATCAACATGCATTCCAAAGAATCACTAGAAAACCCATCCTAGAGAACACCTTCCATTGTAATTAAGTCTTGTGAGGATATATCTTCTATACCCACATGGATAACGAAGAAAATTTTATTTTTCTGTTTTAAATAAATATACACCACAAAAAGTAAACAAGTGGTAAACACATATCATATCTCAATGAATAAAAATTAAAATGCAAAAACACTATCCTTTTATCTCACTTATCCAAAAATGTTATATCCTCTTGTATAATAAAAATAACTCTCTTTATAAAATATTTCAAAACCTTAATCATACCTATATCCTTTTATAAATTTTATATATCATCATTTATGACACATATTAGTTAGTTAAATTTTATTTTCATCGTCAGATGTTATTAGATTCAATTGTTTGTTTAGTTGTATTTTTTTAATGGTGGTTTTTGATTATTATTAATATATTAAAATTTATTCATTTGGAGATCCTTATAGGTTAATTGATTTATTTTTTATAATGTTTTATAATTTTATAGTTTCATTTTATATAAGTTTTATTAATGATTCGTGATTCCAAAATCGGTGATGAGATAATTTATATAATTTTTAAGGAACAATGAGATAGTACAGTAATAATAAGTTGAATATTAATATAGCCTTTAAAGAAACATAAAAATTTATTTGATTATTTATTTCAAATTATAGCATATTTAATTTTACATATTCATTCATGATAAAAAATTATAGCATTGTTCAAGTAGGTGGTTAAACCGAACCAAACAAGAAAAAGTTATAACCTATGGATGAGTATGTATAATAAAGTGATTTATTTTTTCATAATATATTAATTAAAAAATTATAATGATATTATTTAAATTTTTTATTGTTTTGAATCATGTTATAATATATTTGTAAAAATAATAAAAGGATAAAGTGGAAAATGAAATATGTCACTTTGATGGAGACGGTTGTGTACACATACGTAGGGAAAATGCATTCATTTCCCATTTATCATGAATAAGATAGAGAATGGTTTAAAATTAAATAATCCTAATAATATTATAAATACCATATTAATCATTTAAATCTTCTTTTATAACCATCTATTTTAGTTGGTGGTGAAAAATCAATCATGTCATTCTGAGAGATGGTAGTTCACACGTACACATAACGACTTCTTAATTTTTCCAATAGTTTCAAAGAAAGTTATTAAAAGGATATCACATTATTATAATAACATTTAAATATATTTTTAATAATTATTTTATCATAGTTTCTTTAATATAAGAGGTTTTAGGGGGTAGAAGAAGAAAATAATTAAGGGAGCATGGTTGAGAATATTTTCTCTCCCTTTGGATGTTCCCCATTGGGTAACACCTTAAGCCTCATTAGCTTGGTCTTTTAGAAAGACCAAGGCTTCTAGGATGAGTGGAAGGAGTTTAGTATATACTATGTTAGATTTTTTTTTTGAGATAAGTATTTGAAATGTGTGTAGAAATGTGGTGTAAGTGGTCTCTTTTTATAAGTGAATAAAATAGAATTTTTAAAAATACCCATTAATTTTTCAATGATGTAATGACACTATTAAATGGTAAATGGATCAAAAAGTGAGAAATAATTAATTTTGGGGTGATATAAGGTTGAAAAATCCTAAACCACACATTTTTACACATTTTTTTAACTCTTTTACACATAGATTTTTCACTTTTACCATTTTGGGTTTTTACTGTTGTCACTGATTTTTACCTAAGTAATTTACTTTTAATAAAAGTAATTCAAATGGAAATTGTAACATAATTTGGTCATAATAATTAAAAATATGAAATCCATTTATCAAATAAAATTTCTATGCGTAATAAATATTAATTTTAACATTATCACGCATAACACATAAAAATGTTTTTTAAAAAAGTGTATTTTTATGGTTAAGATTTATGTGAAAGACAAAATTATCAATGTTTTTTATTTTAATGATATAAATTGGTCTATTATTATCATGAATCGACCCACATAGGTCTGACTCATGACTACCTCAAGCCCGCCTCCAATAGTCTAGGGGCAGGAGACCAATGTTGAGTAGGAATATCCCACAAATGGAAGGTATTAACCTAAAATACATATATTCATACACAAATATCCAAGCCCAAAAAAATCTAAAATGTAAAACAACCAAAAAAATCAATGCATACATCTAATATCCCACAATAGAGTACAAAAGTAAAGTATTGAAAATTTAAAAGGGGGAAAAAAAGTCCAACCAAAAATGTAAAGAATCTAACCCACTTCAAGGGAGAGCACCAAGTAAATAGTACATTCTTATTAAAACCTCAGTCTTTAGAAATATATCTACACTCCACCCACTTCTTGTCCTCAAAGGACACCTTCAAAAGGGTTTGCATCTATATATGACATGACACATGTGGGCAAAGACCGTGCATGGGTGAGTATAAAAATACTCAGTAGGGCACCCCGAAAACACTAATCATAAAGCACCAAGTATATTTATCTTAATAAAATATATGAAAATAAATGTATAATAGAAGCAACCATATATACTCAAGAAATACACCATGCCATTAGTCGGTCATAACCAACTGTCAGCTACAAGATTCTTCTCAAAGTAATGCTCGTTACAGGAGAACTCACTCTACAAGCCATGATATCATCGAATAATCTTGATGAAATGGTCTAGCTCCTTGGGACCTACCCAAAGAGAATTTACTGGTCTTAGAAGACTATTATACATAGATAGGGGTCAAATCCAGAATTGTTGGAGGACACCACGAACCCAATTTGGATCAACCCACTATGTAGGGGATCGTACGTCAACGATTCCACCAACCCTACCAATGTGGAATATTGTATGGAGGATCAATGATATAATCAGGTAGGTCATGCTAATTCCAAAAAATCTAACTAGGGAACTAAGGATGGTAGGGGATTTCACTCTAGTCTCACTGAGAGATACCATAACTCTATCTGAGACTCATCCTTTTGAGGGGATCACAACACAGTGATGTGGATGAAATTATACATTGTAACCTTGAGGAAAAGAATCAAGGTAATTCACTAAAACTATAAAGGTCCAAAATAAGAAAACAAAGATCCAAAATAACTCTTTAAGGTAGTACATGGCGTGTCCCAAGGGGTACACATTGTTTCTAGCTATCCCAAGTTCTGCCCATGTGGAAGATCCTCACAGGGCATGTATTCTCCATATACATGGTGTATAGAATTATATAAATTGTGTGTAGAGAAAAATGGTATCCTGACCATGTCACCTGGTTGTGTCTGTGAACCAAAGCAATGTCTGTGTACTGGTTTGTGTAAGCCAAGCCATGTCCATGTGGGAGTACATGACGTGTCCATGCCCATGTACTCCAACCCTTGTATGTTTTCTCTCTGGATTACATGCCGAGTCAACCGAGGATGGTGACACACTGTGTGATAGGGATCACACACTTCTTGATCCTTATCTTACTCTAGAAACCCTAGACACTACTTAAGTGGGACCACACATTGTGTTATCCTATATTACACATTGTGTTCTGCAGGATTTTCCAGAATCCCATATCAAGTTCTGTGTGTCTCCTCTATCACTCGGGGCTCCTATTTTGGTCACACCTTTCTATAAAAATGTAGACTAATCCTTGTCAATCCAATCCATCACAAAATCAACAATATTTGGTCTTCAATCCACTCAAAAATCAGATTATATTCATCTGAATCATCTTCCACACATCCCGTTCAAAGAATGGGGGTTCCCATACTAGTCTGATATGTTCTCCAGCACTTCCTTGTCATCTCTGTTGCACCATAATGAGTATTAATATTTAATATTGGATTGTTACGCTAATAATTGTGTGTATAATGACCGATTCATCAGTAGGGTGTCAAACTACTGACCAAGGGGTCGCCCGCGATGAATGATAAGTGAGGGAGAAAAGCATGGAGAATGACCCTGAGGAATGAACCTAAGCCATTGTTAGTGTCGGCCTTGATTCATTTACATTATAACGATGAATGTAGAGGAATCAAACAATCATAAGAAAACTCCAAAATAAACCACACAAATATGATCTCATCCCTCAAGGTGATCAATTTTTCATTTGTTCTAGAAATTGAGAATAGGGAATAAATCCAAATAGAACACACACCCTACCTTGATTTTGTTTGATCATTGATGAATAATGAATGCATCATCATTGTCATTGGAAAGGTATTTCGAATATGAGGTTGCTTCAATCTTTGATCCATGATTCGTCACCATTTTCTTGAGAGAGAGTCCTAGAAGCTATCTTTAGTGGCTCTATAATGTTTTCAGGGTTATGCGGATAACCCTCCAAAACAATCTATTTAAATATTGTTACTTGATGCATCAGTGAAATGAAATAAAATTATTTCACTAAATTATTTTATTCATTTCAACACTCGTGATGAATTTTCCACAAATGACCCACACAGGCTAATGTTAATACATTCCTAGGGTAAAACCATAATTCTAAACTCAATGGTGGCCTCAAATTTCAGATTCAGGTACATGTTTATATGTTATACCAATTTTTCATATAACCGCATGTGTGTTCTATTTAATACATTTAATATATTTCAAAAATTTATTTTGGACAGAGGGGGCCTTAGAATCGCCCGCCATCTCAGTTGATGGTCTCAAAAAATCCATATAATATTCAAAAATAATATATGAAAAATCTAAGACATTAAATTATCCCCACATTGGGGATTTACATCCCTAAAAAAGGAAAAATGAGGGCTACTCAAAAATATGTGGGAGCTAACCATGAATCTGATCCTCTGACTCCCATGTTCTCTCCTAAAGTTTCATGTGCTTCCACCAAACCCACACAAGGGTAATCAAATTCCCACGGAGGATCCTCTCCTTCTAATCCTTGATCTCTACATATTACTCATCAAAGTTCTCTCCATCCTCGATGTTGATCTTTCCCTAGTTGATAATGTGTGATGGGTCATGAACGTACCTCCTTAGCTGCGACACATGTAATATGTAGTGTACTTGGTCCAACTATGGTGGTAGAGCTAAGTGGTATGCTACCTCACCAACTATAAATAGAATCTGAAAAGGACTAATTAATCTCAGAGATAACTTTCCACTTTGGCTAAATATCTTTAATCCACATCGAGGTGAGACCCCCAGGAACACATAGTATCCTTACTCAAACTATAAAGGCCTCTATCACCTATCAGCATAAGAGTTCTGATGGATCTTTTCAGTCTTCATCTTATCCTGGATGATCTATAACTTCTCTATAATAGATCATACCAACTCCCAACCTATGAGTGTCGACTCACTTGGATCAGTCAAACAATATAGTGACCTGTAGGGTTGCCCATACAAATCCTTGAATGGTTCCATACCAACTGTGGAATGGTATATATTTTTGTATGAAAACTCCACCAAGGGTATGTGGTCCTCCCAAATCCATCCAAATTTCAACATGTAATTTCATAGCATGTCCTCCAATACCTAAATTTTCCTCTCTATATGAATTTTAGTTTTTGGGTAGAATGTTGTGATCAAGCATAACTGGGTCACAAAGTCTTATTGTAATCCCCTCCATAACTGAGATGTTAAGTGAGTATAATTTTCATAAATGATCATCAAGGGAACTCCATGGCTTTAAAATATCTCATGAATGTAGAGACATCCCAAGATCTCTATTGAACCCTACTCTTAAATTGCTAAGAAGTGGGCCAACTTGGTGATTCAGTCTATGATCACCCAGATGGAATCATTTCTCCTAGACATACATGGTAATCCCTTCATGAATTCCATGTATATTCCATCCCACTTCCACCCTAGAACCTCAAGGGTTTGGCTTAAACATGATGGAATTTGGTTCTCATCCTTTATTTTCAAACAAGTAAGGCATTGAAATATAAAATCTGAAACTCATTTATTCATACCTAGAAACCAAAACTAATGTTGGATGTATTGGTACATCATATCCCCACCTAAATGTACCCTCAAAGGGGATTTATGAAACTCTTGTAACACCTCCACCTGCAATTCCAATGATACTAGTTTCCATCCTCTAAAAGGGATAGTGTCCTCCCCACCTTCAGAATATCCATTGGTAGCATGCCCAGTGACTATCTTAGTATGTAAGGTCTCATAGTCAATATCTTCACATTAATCTTCCCTAAAACACTGTATAAGAAGTGGTATAAAAATCATTGACTGAAGATATGAAGCATTATCCCTTTCCACAAAGGAAATTAATTAATGAGGCTAACCTCCTCGACAACTCATCCAACAACTAAGAACAAGATCTCCTATTGAGCACGTCTTCCACCACATTCCCCTTCCCAGGATTATAGATAATCTCAAATTAATAGTCTTAGAGGAATTATATCCATTGGATATACCTAAAGATACGATCCCTATAAGAGAAAAAATATTTGAGACTCTTTTGGTCATAGTATATGATAAACTGCTCTCCTATCATTTAGTGTTGCCACATTTTAAATGAAAAAACTACTACAGCTAACTCAAGGTCATGGTTTAGGTAGTTATTCTCATGTGATCTCACCTATCATGAACCATATGAAATAAATAATTTTCTATACATCATAACACAACCAATTCATATCCTCTATGAATCATATAACAATACGTAATTGAAACCCTCCTCTGGTAACCTCAATATGGGATCTCTTGTCAACCTCTATCTTAGCTCTTGAAAGAAATTCTGGTACTTTTCTGTCCATGTGAAAGGCTTCCCTTTCTAGGTCAAGGATGTTATGGGTGATGAAACTCTAGAGAAGTTAGGTAAAAACCTATGATAGTACCTATCCAATCCATGTAAACCCCACACCTCGGTAACACTCTTGGGTGGATACCAAGAAAGAACTGCTTCAACCTTCTCTAGATCCACAAAAACTCTATCCTCTAAAATAATATGTCCTAGAAAGTGGAACTCTTAAATCCAAAACAGATACTTCAAGAGATTCCTTTAAATATGGTGTTCTTAGAGTGTGTTTAGGACCATCCTCAAGTGTCTTGTGTGCTCCTCCTTGAACATCAAATACACTAGGATTCCATCGATGAAGACTACCATGAACTGATCTAAAAAAGGATGAAAGATCTGGTTCATTAGTCCCATGAACACTGATAAGGTATTCATAATTCTAAATGGAATCACCAAGTACTCATAGTGACTATAATAATATTCGAAGGTCATCTTTGATATATCATTTTCTCATACTCAAAGATGGTGATAGCCTTTTCTGAGGTAAATCTTTGAGAACCATCACACCCCTCTCGACTAATAAAATAGGTAAAATATTATTAGTAGTGGATACTTTATTTTTATGGTCACCTAGTTAAATAACTATTAATCCAAAAATAACCTCATGTTCACATATTCCATCTTAGAAAACAACTTTGGAGCTTCCTAGGGGGAAATACTAGGTCTCACTAAGCTCTTCCCCTGTAAGTCCAATAACTGCATCCTTAACTCTCAAAGATATATAAGAGCCATCTATTATGATGGTGTATATATCAGTTTCATCCCTAGATTCAATTAGATAAAGAAATATACCTCTTATAAGGGAGGTTAATTTGTTACATCCTTGGGAAATACGCCCTCATACTCTACCACCATTATAGGACACTGATAACCCAAAGCATCCACTTCCCCCAGATTCATGATGGCTAACTGGTGAGTAATTGATTGTACTCTCCTATGGATGATCTCATAATACTCTAAAAATCATTACATTTCACACATAAAGTAAAACCTCATTCTATCACCACGGACACACCACATCCTTCTCCTAAAACAGTCAATCTAGGCATGAACTATATATAGACAGTCTATACCTAAGATGATATCATATGGCCTCATTTCTATAATAAATAGATCTAATAAAAAACTCTTGACTCCAAGCATCAGGTCACACTCTCCCCAAAAGTGATAAATCATTGAGTCACCTCCCATCTGAGTCTCTAACTACGAGGGTCGAGTCAAAATATCAATTAGAATCTCTATGTTTCGAACCCAGGAAGTGGAAAGAAAGTAATGGATAACACCTATGTCTATAAATAATGAAGATAAATTAGAAAAGACATAGATCATACCTCTAATCATCCTTAGAGCCTCATGGTCATAGCCCTCCATAGCTTATAGCTGGCCTCGTCCCTACCCACCATCTCCCTGATCCTGACATGGACCACCTGGGGGTAGTGGGGGTAATAGGTCAAACATATGACCACCTCCTGCTACCCTTTTGGCACCTCTTCCATGTCTTCCACCATACAAACCACCCTGATCCTACCTCTATCTCAGTCTCACTAGTTCCTTAATTGTCTCTCGATCAGCTATATGATGGTTTGGTAAATCTAATCAAGGATGTCTTCGGCCATCATAAGAGAAACACTACTTATCCCTTAGCTAATTCGAGCCACCTTGAGAGCCTTGCACCACTAACCCTAAGTCCTGGGATCACCTCATGAAGTTTTTGACCCTCATTGATCCCTATGACTATTGTTGACTACCAACTGCTGAGGTATCAGCTACTGGGTGCCCAATGATATCTCCCACTATGGGTGTCTACTTTTCTAGAAAACATTCTACTAACAAGGATCACTTAAGCACTCTATAATATGTGTAAATGGTAAGAGATATCACTAATTCCCAGATGTCCTGACATAAGCCCCCCTCAAATAACTGAGACCTGAAGAACAGATCATACACCATATCTAAGGAGTAACACGATAGATTAGTGAAACTCACTGAATACTCCACTACAGCCATATTTTCTTGCCAAATATGTAGGATCTCTTGTATGTGTACTGATCATAACATGGCCAAATAGATCTCCTCTCTGAAGAGACTCTTGAAGTATATCCAGAATAGAGTTATCTCATCATGTTAATAATTCAACAAGATCCACCATTTACCCATATATCCCTAAAGAAGACACAATGCAAGGACTTACATCTAATCGGCAGGCATCCTCATAAGGCAAAAAATGAGATTTATTGCCTCTAGTCAGTCCTCATCAACCTAGGAGTCTGCATTACTCTGAAACATAGGAGTTCACTGCCTCTGAAACTCATTAAAGGCACTCATCCAGTATGCATCCTTAGCTGGTAGTGTTGGTTCTATCTGTTTCTCAACGGGTGGTGGTATAGTTGGAAAACCACCCATAGGTGCTATCTCCAATACAAGCCCATGTACCGATTCCTCATCACTAAATAAATCATCCTCATGATCATGTAGTAGAATCCTGGATAGATATCTATGTGGAGGCATCCTATGATAAAAAAATATGTACCATGGTTAAAATAGTATATCTAAAGAGATAACTCAAGAAGGACGTGGAAACCCCAACCTATACCTATATGATGCATGTACAAAAAATTACCCCATAACCAAATGTTTAAATATACCGAGTCTGATACCAGTCACTCATCACCCAACCCACCGAGGTCCAACCTATAACTACCACCAGCCCACCTCTAACAATCCAGGTGTTGCAGACCAGTGCTAAGTAGGCATTATCCTATAGTACCTCTACACATGCACACATATCCAAAGCCGCACAATATTGAAATGTAAAACAACTGAAACCGTGCATGCACATATATAAGATCTAACAAAACAGTACAATAGTAAAGTACTAAAAATAGAGAAGGGGCCAAAAACAAACCCAAAAAAACTATAAATAGTCTAGATTACTCCAAGGGAGAGGAAAAATTCAACAGTATTCTTTTGATAAACACCTCAATCTGTCAAACTCTAGCTATGATCCACCCACTCCTTGTCCTTATAGGTTGTTTTAAAAAGGGCTATCGTTTGCACAAGACACGACACATGTGGGAAAATCCCATGTAGGGTTGAGTATAAAAATACTCATTAGGACACTCCAAAAACACTAAAAACCAAGAACTAAGTATATTCATATCAATAAAAGATATAAAAAAACAATGTATAATAGAAGAAACCAGATATACTTAGGAAAGACACCATGCCATCAGGTAGTCATAAGCAACTATCAGCCAAAGAATTCTGCTTGAAGCAATGCTCGTTCTGGGAGAACTCACTATGTGATCCATGATATCATTGGAGACTCTTGAATAATAGGTACATCTCATTGGACCTTTCACAAATAGAATTCATTGGTCTAAGAAGACTATGATACACAGATAGGGGGTCACACCTAGAACCGCTAGGGGACACCACAAAACCAATCTGGATCAACCCGCTATATACGGAATCAAACGTCAGTGATTACACCAACCCTACTAATGTGGACTTCTAGATGGAGGATAAATGTTATGCTCATAAAGGTCTCACTAATTCCAAAAACTCAAACTAGGGAACTAAAGATGATAGAGGATCACACTCTAGTCTCATGGAGGGACACCACAACTCTATATGAGACTCGACCTCTAGAGGTGATCACAATTGAGTGATGTGGATGTAATTCTACACTATACCCTTGAGGGAAAGGGATAAGGGAATGCACTCAGCCTATACTGGTCAAAACTAAAAAAATAAAGAGCCTCAAGTACTCTACAAGGGAGTACATAGCATGTCCCAAGGGGTACATGGTGTGTCCATCTATCCCATGATCTTCCCATGTGGAAGAGACTCACATGGAATGCAGTCTCTATATACATGGGATGTAGAAGGATATACATGGTGTGTAGATACACATGGTATCATTATAGTGTCACTTGGCTATATCTATGTACCGAAGTTGATCCTGTGTACTGGTCTATGTATTCCAAGTCGTGTTTGTGATGGAATGCATGGTGTGTCTGTGCCCGTGCACTCCAACCCATGTCCACGTACTTCGAGAAGTACATTCCAAGTCAACTGAGGAGGGTCACACATTGTGTGATAGGGATCACATTATGTCTGATCCTTATCTTCCTCCATAAACCCTATTAGCCAATGAAGGGGACCCAAATGTCATGTAATCCTGGATTACATGCCATGACCTGTGGGATTTTTCAAAATCTCATATCTAGTTCCGCACATCTCCTTCGTCACTCTAGCCTTCGATTCTAGACATGCCTTTCCGAGAAAATTTATATCGATCCTTGTTGAGCCAAGCCATCACAAAATCAACAAGATTCCACCTTGAATATGCTTGGCAATCAAATTATGTTCATGTGAATCATCTTCTATGCATCTCGATCGAAGAACGGGGATTTCCAAAATGGACTAATCCATTTGGATCCATCACCATCACATCTCCATTGCAACATACTGAGTTCAGATCTAAAATCTTGGATTATTGCACCAAGAATCACGTGTATAATGATCAATCCATCAGAAGGGTGTCAAACCATAAACCAGTGGGTCACCCGTAATAAATGAGAAGGGAAGGAGAAAATCACAGAGAACAACCTTGGGGATCAAATGTTGGTTGTTTTTTGTGTTGGCCTCAATTAATTTCTATTATAATGATAAATGGATAGGAATCAAACAATCATAAGAAATCTCCAAAATAAACCCCACAAATATGATCCCATCTCGCAAGGTGATCGATCCACAAATCAATACATTCGTCGATTGATTTGAATTCATCATAGAAATTATGAATGGGGATGAAATCCAAATAAAACACACACCCTACCTCAATTTGGTTCGATCAATAATGAAGTATGAATGTGTCATTAGCGTCGTTGGAAAGATTCATCATATATGAGGCCACATCGATCATCAATCAATGATTTCTCACCATTTCCCTGAGAGAGAATCCTTGAAGCTCTCTCCAATGACTCTCCAATGTTTCTAGGGTTATGCAGCTAACATGGGAAATCCTCCATAACAATCTATTTAAAGTTTTTTAGTCACTGCATCATCTCAAATGAAATAATATAATCTTCAATAAATTATTTTATTCATTTCAACGCCCATGACCACATCTCCATAAATGACCCGCACCAACTAATGTTAAGTTGAACCTACAATAAAACCGCCATTCTGAAATCAACAATGAAATTTTATTTCTGATCTGAGCACCCATTTATAATTTATTCAAATTTTTCTAAAAAACCACATGTTCTTGATATTTCATATATTTAAAACATTTATTTTAGGAATACTAGGCCTCAGAATCGCATGTCGTCTCAGCACCTCGTCTAAAAAACAATCCATATAATTTTCAAAAATAATACATGTAAAATCAAAGAAATAAAATTATAAAATAAATAAAATTTATGTTACTTTAAAATCAATCCAAAACTTAATTTTACAATATTAATATTTAATTAAATTAAAATGTAAAAATAATTTCTTTTATTGGAAAATATTATTAATATTTATAAAATGTTACATATAGGTTTTTTATTCATTATAGTATTTTTAAATGTATAATTTTACTCTATAAATATATCTTTGATCATGAAAAAATTATTATATGTTATTAGTATATACTTGCCTCTTGATATAGTCATAAATGGTATTGTTTTAGTAAAAATTGTATTTTCACTATTCACTAAAAATCAATTATTTCTAGAAAAATCATAAAAAAACGTCATAATGTTTTTTTAAATATAAATCCAAAAATTAATTTTATTTGGTTAAACTCATTTTTTGAAATTTTATAATTTAATTTTTAAAAAATATATTTAAATTTATTTTCATAGGAAAAATAACCTTACAAAATACTAATTGTTCTTATTCTTGTTTCCCATCAATTAATAATTAGATTAGTGTTAATATTTTATTCCTTTCAATAATATTTTATTCATCATATATTTAGTTTCTTAACATAAAAATACATAGCACCAAAAAATTTAATTTTTAGGAAAATGAATTTTTAAGCATAAAATACTCTTATTTGTTATTTAGATGCATTAATTGAATTTTATAAATGCATTAGAATTAAAATTTATCTTTATTTTTTAAAAAAAAATTAACAATGTGAAATTTATAAAATAAATTTGATGCATAAATAAATTGGTACATTGATATTTACAATTTTATATCATCTTAACATCTATATACATAACCCCTCAAGATCATTGCATAAGACCTAAGCATAAGATATGATCTAGTGGAAGTCGTGGCTGGTGATACCACCAGAATAGATCTCACAGAGATTTATATAATCATAAACTTATCTCACATATGATTTCTCTCATACCATAGTTTTTCAATTTTGTCTTGGGTTTGGTTTGGAGTGAACCCTAGTGATGAAACCTCTTTTCTAAGTTCATATAGGTGATCCCCATAAGGAAAAATCGTACATCTAGATGTCATCGCTTCTCTTTTATAAATATTTTTTATAGTGTGGTTATTTTTATTTATACACTCTAATTTAATGGATATATTATAATGGCTTAATTTATTAATTTTATTTTAAATTATCACGGATTATTTTTAGTTTAGTGTTGTTTGTAAGACACGATAGTCAACATATAATTTAATTTCAAATAATATATATATATATATATATCAAAATATCAAGGTGTTAAACCAAAATAGAAAATTTTATTTCATCATATCTTTGAGGAAATCTATCCTCAATATCAAATTGTGATTCATCTTCTCATTAAAAAATAATAATCATATCAAAGATAAATCAAACAGAGCACATGCCAATATTTTTATGATAAATCCTTTTTCTTTCAGAGGGGTGTATTTTTATTTAAAATAGAATCCAATTTCATTTCAATTGTTTACCCTATCTGAGTCCCTACTATCGAAATATGATATATCTTTTCTAGTACTTCAAGTGTCTTTAGTAGCCTTGAATTCTTTACATTCATTTCATCTTCAAAATTTTCTTCTGTATTATTTCTTTTTAGTCTAGAAAAATTTATTCTAGTATGTCCTGGTTTTTTAAATTCATAGTATTTAGTTTTTAAAATCTCTTTATTTTTATTCTATTTTTTATTTTTATTATGTCCATCGGGTAATCCCTTTGGAAATTATGATTTCTAAATATCCATTTATCTATATTTCGTAGTTCCCATTCAATAGGTCTAAAATCATTATATTTTAAAACCTTGTTGAATTTATTTTGATGAAATAGGATTTAATATATTTCCAATGGTGGTTAAAGAATGGGGTGTTGATGAAAATAAAACCCCACTCTTAATTTATATTTATTTTTGGTTTACTCCCATATTTCACTAGAGTTATGATATTATCATCCAATCTTATCTTAGTAAATTTTTTCGTATCATTTATCATTGTCTATTTGGACTCCCATTAATTTGGTAATATATAGATCACTTTTATAATGAGTTGATTTCTTGATAACTCATTCTCACCAAGTGACCGAAGACTTTTAACTCTTTTCATCAATCTATGGTGAATTTTATCAACTGGTTCTCCTTGAATAAATTTAAATGCCTGATAATTAGAAAATATCATAGATCTTTTGGTTTTAATAACTTTTAATGTGTTGAACCAAATGGACATGACTTTTATTTGATCTCAATAAAGGGTAAATATTTACTAGAGATTAAAAGAGGATAATTGGAGGTGTTGGTGAAGAATCATAGAGAATTACTATTCTCTATATCAATTATGATGAGTTTTGAACCAGAATTTAATTTCAATGACATGTTTTAATTGTGATAAAGATGAAACATTATTTACAAAAAGTTCAATAAGAGTAATTCATGAAGACCATGAAAAATATTATTCATCATAATTTTTTGTAGGGAAGTGAATAAATTTGAGTGGCTTGGAATTTATCCTGATATATTGATTGATATTATATTCTAACTATTTTGTGTGGAATTTATAAAAAAGTCATCAAAACACACAATCCATAAGGGCTAGATCGATCTACCATAATTTGGGAGAAAGCTCAACCACAAGGGAGAGCCAACCTAAGTAGCTCGCATGGTGAAATGGGTGAGAGCCTACATGGGTAGTTAGGTGTGCACATGGGTGATCATGAATGGAGGTTCTAGAGATACTTTGCAAGGTCATGGAGAAATGATATGTTGGTGTGTGTGTCTGTCGTGTGTTTCTATGAGTGGACCCCATGCGACTTTCATCTTGAGGGTTGATTAAGAGTTTTATAATATTAAGAACTTATAGGCCTAATGAAAACATGATGTGGGACATGATACACAAAACACTATAGCTCCTCTAAAAACGATATGCATATAACATTGATCATAATATAAAACAAATATCAATCATTAGATAAAATGTGTATAATTATATAAAACCTTTTTAGTGTACCCTTACATGAAGTGTTCCTGGTCTGATCTACCCTTATGTACACTGAAGACCCTTACACAGCACTGATTCTTACCCTTACATGGGGACTGCACAAAGAAATATATTCCACCATTATCGGTGTTTCATGATATTAAAAATAAGGAAACTTGGATGTAAATATTTCAAACTCTGAAATATTTGTGAATTCATAACCCTAATCTACATGAAATATTTTTTTTCATTAAAGTAAGTGAAGATAAAATAAAATGTGGTGGGACTTAACTATAAAGGGGATCATCCATGGCTGAGGAAAATTAGCGGCTATTTGAAGTATGATCTCATTTTCTATAAATAAATATATTATATCTACAATTAATTTATATGCAGTATAGAAGGCCTTGTTAAGCTATCATTCATGTTAATGATAATATTTATATGATCCACTTAGGTTACAAAGAAACTGAGACACCATAAGCCTTTGCTTGTGTTATGCACAGTCAAAGAGCTTCATGAAGAGATAATCTTGCAAATCCTTCTAGGTTTTCATGAAACTATTTATTGAAGGTTCAAACCCTTTAATTAAGGTACTTACCCTTACATAATGTCTATTGAGATTCCACCTACCCTTATATGAAGTTTGTGAGCATAGAAGAAGATGGTATATATCTGGTGTTTACTAGTATGTGAAGGATAACTTTTCACAAAGAAATGAGAAGATCTTGTGAATGAATATTTGAATTCATGCATATTAAAATTCATAATCACATGGTAATATAAATTAAAAAATTTGACAATAATATAAAAATAATAAGGAAAATTAAAAGTCTATATTCTAGGGTTTACAACTTTAAGGAGACTGTGCAATATATTCTACATGAATGAAGTTATCTTGTGATAGTTGAGAGTTCACAAGGGAATCTATATTGAGTTATGTAATATTATTCTTGTATAAAATAATACTTAAGAATTTTTTTTACCATTTTCACAAAATTAATTGATATTGGGACTTCATCTCCAGAAGGAAGAATTTTCCAAGCATTATTTCACTGAGGAAACTAATCATACATTAGTGATTAGAAATATATGAGTAAAACCATTATCTCTTATTCATTGGGTGAAAAGGTACTTGAATTTGTACATAGGAGGAGAAGATTAAGTACTATTATAGATGAATATCACTCTAAAAATTAAATATTACTTTCTATTACATGATGAACACGGTGAAGAATAAAGAGCATGTTACTTGTGGTTATAATCAGTTTCTAAAGAATATCATGGTCAGGGTGTGTAACTAGTCAAGGATAATATGTTTTGGGGTATAACCAACAAAGGTACAAGAGTTGGATTACAGAGGTGTATAACAAGGATAAACTAAATGATTGACTATTAGTGTGTATAACTAATTGTTGTCTAAACAATTTTAATTGATAAAATGATCATAGTGTAGAATTAAAATCGGGGGTCTAACCAACATGGTAAGAACTATATCACGGTATCAAACCCTAAAAATACCATGTTATGTTTTCTCTATTATCATTTCTGTATATGAGGTGAAACTATGAGATATCAGAGTAACATGAAAAGTGTAATGAGGCTTTAATCGATCGTAAAGGTTGTGTTGAAAAGGGTAAAATTAAAAAAAATGGTTCATTGATTCATCCCCCCACCCTCTAAATGATATCACACTAAACTGAACTCTACAATTGGTATCGGAATTGTTCACCCTCTGAAAGATCTAGACATTATCTATAAATTGGTAAAACATTTCTGATTTAGTGAATAATATTAAAACATATAAAGTATATATTTGAATAGTTTCCAGAAGAACCTAATATGTAATACTTGGTATCTATCCATTTTATTAAAAATTTGTAAGTCTCAGCAAAGACTCTGAATAACATAAGGAAAAAGAGACAAAGAAGGTGAAAAATAATTCTGTAAAGAAAGAATAATTGTCTGATGAATTAATATTTTATAAAAAAAATCTTAGATAAACATTTTTTTATTTTATCTTTTAAATCTAGTATTATTTGAGTAATGTTTCTTTAGAAATAATTAAACATATATTTTAACATATCAAGATTCTTGTTAATGAAAAATCATGGCTGGAATAAGAAGAAGATGCAATGGAGGAAGCACTATCCAAGAAGTTTCAAAATTATAATGATCTCATCAAATATGAAAAATACAAGGATGAAATTTTAATGCTTTATAAAGAGAGAGTTACCTTGGCTGAAGAATCAAATTAACAACTTATGACTCTTTAAGTTAAAAAAAATTCACTAGTTGATAAAGAAATACAAAGAATGTTATGTGAGAAATATGTGATATAAAATTTTCCTTTATAAATTATCCATGCATAGAATATACAATTTTAACCCTCTATTAATGTTGAAGAATATGAACTACATGGTGAAGCAAGGAATATTTAATAGCTTGATTATTCTTTTCAAAAGTTAATTAAAAAAATATCAAATCATAATGTTGAAGAATGATTAAGAAGAGATTTTGAGATTAGTAGAAATAGAGAAAATTTCTATCAAAGTGAAATAACTTGAACTAAATTCAATATTGAAATATTTGGAAACAATATTTGCTTTTACTTCCTAAATAGTTGAAAAAAATGATGCTTCAACATAAATAATTAATGAAGTTCATGATCCCAAGAAGACTTATAAAGGTAGAGAAAGAAGTTTTCGATCATCTGATGAAGAATCCACATCAATATCATAGAATGAGGTAACATATTTTTAAAATAAATACATAATTACTAATATATTTTTATCTAATATTGAAGGTTGAAAATTAAAAACTAGACATGTATGAGTGAAAATGTTAGATGACAGACACACCATATCATCATATATGGATATAAAGAAATTAAATAACTATTATTCCCCATATAACTAAAAGAAAAAATGTATCAAAGATATATAGAATGTTTCATGTAAAAGTAAACAAATATTTATTGTATGTTGTTGGTATTTTGAAAAAAATGGACGTCATGAAAAAATTTTTTAGCATAATTTTTTAGATTATGATTAACACATAAGGACACATAAATGGGGTTATATCATCTAACAAAATAAACACTTAAAAATAGGTGTAAGGTAAGTCACCCTTAGGATGTGAAAAAGGAAGAAAAAGGCTGATCACATTACTCCTAAGAATTTTATAAAGAAAGAAAGTAATTTCACAAAAAATGTAAAAATAGGACTCTACTATGAAAGGAAATGTTATAGAATGAATTACTACTAATGGGCCATGGAAATAAAAATTAATGGAGGCATAATGAAATAAAATAATGAATCAATTTAATAAATAAATCAAAATATTGTATTGATTGAAGAAATCCTAGATGAAGATTTGAAGAAGTTTCCTAAAAGTAGCCAAAATAAAGCTGATAAGAAATCTTATGAAAACTATAAGAAGACTAACCATGTTAATAATAAATTTTAAATTGTTAGGCAAAATTAATCAAAATTGGACAAAAAACAGATAATTTTTAAAGAAATCATGAAAATTTGAATTATGGTTCCTTTTCAAATGAGGAAAAGAATGGAGTTGGAAATGAAGTGTCAACGGATGAAAAGAAAATAGTCACACATTTTGAGAAAATAGAGTGAGAAGGATAGTCAAATATTTATCCAAAAAGGATGAAGATAAGAAGGTTTAGAGGAAACTCTCAACCTCATTATTTTTACTAAAAATTTGAGGTCCTTCCTTATTCCATTATTCTTTTTAGATGAAATAACATATAATTAATTTAAGGAGAAGATCTATTCATCAAAGAAAACATCTATTTACATGATGTTTAATGGAGAATATACTTTTAGGGGGAACAACAATAAACTTGAAGTACGGTCATCACACTTGACCATATTCCTTGATTATGTCAAACAAATTATCAAGGGGGAGTGATGAATCATAAGAAAGATGACATGTAGGGGGTGTAATATTTTAGGCACTTGATTTTTTTATGTATTTGTTTGAGATTAATATAGGTTATATATTGATTAACCTCCCTTTATATACCCTGAAATGAATATTTTGAATTATATTGAGGATGGTACCATATATCAATATTCTTCAGGGACAACTTTTATTCTTTTGTAACATCACTCTTGTTTTATACATTGGGTTAGACCATGTAGACATAAAATTGACTTACTAAAATTTCATTTATATGATAAATAATTTGGTTCCATTCATTGAGTTGATATGGTAACACTTAACTACATATTTATATTTATTATCAATAGGGGGAAGAAGAGGCATAAAATTCACATATTGACATGGATAATTGTTAAGGGTATTGACAACAAATAAAAAGGGGGAGATTGTTGAACCTAATGGACTTGAAATGTTTTTTTTTTCAGCAAAGGTTCAATTTTTACTAGAGATTATATTAATATAAGTCGAGGTGTTGGTGGAGAAGAATGGATAATGACTAATCTTTATATGAACAGTGATGATTATTTAACTAATATTTAATATCAAAGACATGTGTTAAATATATTTAGGATGACACATTATTTACAATAATATGAATAATAGGAATTAATGAAGACCATGAAAATATTATTTTTTAGGATGAGTTGTGGAGAATTGAATACATTTGAGTGGCTTGGAATTTATGGTGAGATATAGTTAGATATTATATTCTATGTATTTTTTTAGTGGTCCATATACAAAATAAAAATCCAACCACACTAGACACAAGGTCCATCTCAGTCTACCTTATTGTTGGAGAATGCTCAACCAAAAGGGTAATCCATCTCGAGTAGCTCGCATGGCATCATGGGTGAGCGCCTGCATGAGTAAGCAGTTGTGTTCATGGGTGGGTGTGTATGGAGTTTCCAGAGTCACCGCACATGGGTATGGTGTGGATACATGTCGATAGGTGTGTGTGTGTGTGTGTGGTGTGGATCTGGGAGATGAACCCAAGCTACTCGCATCTAGAAGGCTGATGAATTTCTTTGTAATATTAATTGTTGACAGACTAAATGAAAACTTCTTGTGAAACATTGGACACTTAGACCCTATAGATTTGCTAAAAAATATGTATATAACACTGCCCACACAATAAAACTAATATTAGCCCTCTAATTGAATGTACTTCATCATCTTCAACCTCCTGAGTGTACCCTTACATACCCTTACCCTTATGTGATGTTTCTGGGTGCTGATCTACCCTTACTTACACTAAAGGCCCTTATGCAATGCCAGTTCTTAACCTTATGTTGGGACTATGTGAAGGAAGAGACGCCACCTTGCCTGGCATTGTATGATATTATAAAGAAGTAAAACTAAGTGGAAATATTTTAAACATTAATATCTTTGGTCATTCAAAACATTGATCAATAAAACATATTATTTAGGCATTCAAGTCGATGAAGACAATAGATAAGGTAGTGAATCCAGGCTATAAAGGGAGATCATCTGTGGTTGAGGAGAAGTAGCTCCCATTCATATAGTGCTCTCATTTTCCAGAGATAAATATAGTATCTCCATGATTTATTTAAAAACAGTACATAAGGACTCCCATGTGCTTCATTTGTGTGAAGTAAAAAAGTTTTTATGAGCTTCTTAGGTCATAAAGAAACTAATATATTGTAGGCCTTCACTTTTTTCTTGCACATTTGAATAGATTCCTAAAGAATTGGTTCCAAAAACCCTTCTTATTTTGAGAAAAACCATTACATGAAGGTGGTTACCCTTACACATATTTTATTACCCTTACATGAACTATATTGAGGAACTACTTACCCTTACACAAAGGTGGTTGGCTTGGAAGAATACATGATATATCGGATTTTTACTATTGCATGAAGGAGGAGTGTTCACAAAGAAAGGAAAATATCTTGTACATGAATACATGAATAAATGAATATGTGAATGCACTATCACTTGAGAAAATAACTGAAACACTTTTATAATCATATAAAAATAATAAATTAAATTAAATTTATTTATACTAGTGTTTATATCATTGAGAATAACATGAGATATATCCTACATTCATGAAGTACTCTTATGATAATTGATAATTTAAAAATGGAAACTACATTGAGTTATACAAGATTATTATTATATAAAATAATATTGAATAGTTTTTAAACCACTTTTATATAGTCAATTAAGGTAGGGACTTCATCGGTATAAGGAATAATTTTCTGATCATTGTTGCACTGAGGCAACAGATCATACACAAGTGATCAGAAATATATGAGCAAGGCCAATAACTTTGATCATTAAGTGAAAAGTTATATAATTTTGTACACAAGAAGATAATATCTAGTAAATTTTTAGAGGAATATCACTTTGAAAAGTAGAAAGTATTTTCTATTACAAGATCAACCTATAGAAGAAGGATGAGTTTGCGACTGAGGGGGTCTAACCAGTTATTGAATAGGCTCGTGGATGGGTTGTTCCACTAGCCGAGGAGAAGATGGTTGGGGATCTAACCAGTTAAGGAATAATATTTGGATTTCTGGGGGGTATTACCAAGATAAAATAAAGGATCAACTTCTATGGTTTATAACCAATTCCTTCCAAATCCATTGTAATTGATAAAAATATTATAGTGGAGAATCCATGTTAGGGGTTCTAACCAACATGGAAAGTGTTAGTTATATGTACTAAACCTTATAAATATCATGTTTCATGTTATCTCTTATCATTTTTGTATATTATGTGAGACTTTTAGTTGTCATATTAACAAGAATAGTGGATCGAGGCTTTAATCATCCACATAGTTTGAGTTGAAAAAGGTATATTTTGTAAAAAAAATGGGGATCACAGATTCACCCCCTCCCCCTATTAGCTATCTCACACTGATATGTGATCTATAAAATGTCCTAATGTGAGTGAATTATGTATTTTTATGGATTTAACATTTTTTTCCAAAAATATGAAATGTGACTTTATATTTTTCTTTGAATCAAACAAAGCATGGTGTTTCTGACATGGAAGTTAAGCTAAAACTCAACCTTTTCCTTATGATTAAAATTAAAAACTTCTTTCTCTAAAATGTTGTAACTTTTGGTAAACCTTAATGTTTCATGGGGAAATTTTTTTGGATATTCTTGATGATTTATTGTGAGGGGGATGAATGTGCTACATAATTCATCATGTCAGGATCACCATGTTTTCATTCCACAGAAACCCCCAATGGCTCCCACTTTCATAACTGAGTACAGATCTACTTTACAATGGTAGGTGGTCAATTGGGGTTTCAAACCCAATGACACTTAGTGAATCAAGTTTTTTGAGAGGATGGGAGTTCAGGCTCATCACACCCTTTTGGGGGGAATTTATTCCTACTATAGGTATCATTTATAGATTTATGATATGTTTATGAATCTATTCTTAATCTAATCATGAGAACAGTTACCCTAACAAAATTATCAAGTGTTTAACCCTTCTATGTTTAAAGGGGTTCTATTAATGAGTCCATATATATGTTTGTGATGTTTTTTATATATTTCCCATTAATTAGTAGCTTCTTATATTTTTAATCCATATAACTAGGCACTTTAGAGTTTACTACCAACCAGGGAGGCAATTAATATCTTGAGGATGGGATTGAACCTTTATGAGGCATCCTACGTATCCTGTTTATAATAGGAATAAAAACCCACTTTTTTTTTAAACTATGTCATTTAAATTCATGTGAAAATAATGTATATGATCAAACTTAGGCATCAGGTGTTAATCTCATGAATCTGGAAGGCATCCTATGTATCCTGGTTATAGTAGGAATCCAAGTCATCATAGTTAGGTTATTCCCCAAGGACTTACCTTGATGTGGATTCCCTTGTATGGGGGTTTTTATATCATAATTTCGAATGGGGATTATATATAGTGGTTTATCTAGATAGTAGAGTTTCTTGATGCAAATTACATGATCATTTAAGATCCCTAAGCCCATGTAATCAATGATTAGTGTAAAAAACAAGGGGAAGTAAGAAATCAGACACACTAACCATGGGTGTGGGGATTACACACTAGGGAATCCCTAATGGTTTGTGTTATATATAGATTAGGAAATATTATGGCATCCTACATATCTTGGTTGTGGAATGAATCAGATTCATCATAGTTCAGTTGGAAAATCCATCTTCTAATGGATGAGAAAGAATCATGATCCCATGGGAGAGATTGGATCCTGATGATTATAATGTGGGAGACATGGGGGGATTATAATGATATAAACACCCATTAGATAATATAACTTATAAAGGAATCCTTTTTATCCTTGTTATGAAAGGAGATATAGTTCTCATAGTTCATTTGGTTTCTCAATCCACTCATGGTTGAGAAAATGATAATACCATGGGAGAGATTAGATCTTGAAGGTTATAATGACAGAAACATTAAGATACTTACACCTAGGTAAATTACCATTGAATCTCAGGCCTTAGAAATTCCTCCTACATATCCTGGTTATGGAAAGAATTAGATTTATCATAGTTTAGTTGGGTTATTCTTGAATATAGCTACTAGAAAAGGTTATCATGTACAGAGACATCAACATGGCATGGCCTAGTTGTCTGCTTGACATATCCTAATTGTACGCCTGAAATGTTCTGATTGTCTTCCAGATATATTCCAAAAATATCTTTATTTTCTCCTAGACATATTCTAATTGTCTCCCTCACATCTCCTCATTGTATTCCTGACATGTCTAAGGATGTCCGGAAATGTTATGGTTTCCTAAAAGAAATATAAAAATGCAATCTTATGATCAATTATAATTTTCCAAAGGAAATTACATAATATGAATGAAATGTCTGGAGGACATCACATGATCATGGATAACATTTATAAAGGGAGGAACATGATTGAGGATGAAATGTCTATAGGGAACCACATGATCTGGATGAATTATGAAGAGGACATCATGAGACCTATTTGACATGCCCTAGTGACAGCGAATAACTTGGGTGACATGTCTGGGAGACATCATAATATTTGGCTGGAAAACCAAGTATACTTCATGAGACTCTGGTGGTTTTCTTAGAGAGAATCACCTGATTTTCTCGATATGTCTGAGGGAATCAAATGATCCAAATGATATGTTGATAGAGTGTTTCATGGATTGGGTGACATGTCCTAGTGCTTTCATACGATCTGGGTAGGACATTAAAAGCACATAAATATCAACAGGTCCATCTTCACATAATTATCCCATATTTTCAATCCTTATTCCAGCATTTATTGCATATGTGCCTCATGTTTTTTTCCAGTTTAGATTATTTTAGGTTTTACATGACCCAATCAAAAACAAGGACCTCTTTTGTATAAACTGTTCGATATGATATAAGTCCATCACATGATCTATAGAGTGATCATGTGAAGAACATATTCATGCAGAATGATCCCTTGGGCCATTCTATGAATTTTACCTAGGGGAAGGGCTTTACAATTGTGTGATTGGTTGCTTCGAGAAGTCTTATCCTATGATGTCGTGTAGTAGTAAACTGTTGTATCTTGTTTTTTTTTTGTGATGAGGGGGAGGGATTTATAGGCCAATCCTCCCTAGTTATACACAACATTTCATGGCATGTATCTCAAAAATATGATTTGTAGTTGGTGGAAGTATCTTGATATCACACGCTTTACATGATCTTATTGTGGGTCATCCATGGCGCCACATAACGACACCAACCAAGAAAACGTTCTCCAATTTTCATGTTTATTAGACCCAAGCTGATCAAAGTTATTTTTCATAACCATTTTGATATGTCAAAGAGTCTCTAAAAGGTCAGGTATGCATGTCTAGGAGTATTCATGAGATCAGTATGCCTATATAAAGTTTACATGTGATCAAAGATGACTTGTCTGGGGTCCTCCATGAGAATAAGGTATATTTTCAATAGGGCCTTAATGGGATCATGATGACATGTATAAGGGACCTTGCGAGATCATGATGGATTTTCAATGGAGGATCATATGATTAATGATGATTGCCCAAGGCATATGACCCCTTTTTCATTAAGATGAACATACCTTCCCATCATAAGAAGATTCTTCCTTTTCCCATTTTTATTTCCTTATTTATTCTACAGGGAAAAAAGATCTCACAAAGTCATGCGATTTTTATTCAGAAAAAGTATCATCCTTATCTATGATGTGTCATGTGATCAATGATGGATTTTATGATGATGTGTGGTCATTATCACATTCAAATCCTCTACTTGTTTATGGTGCCACGAGGGAATCATATGTTTGGATGCATCTGTCTGAGGCCCTTCGCTTGATTAAGGTGAAATGACAACAAATTTTTTTTTGAAAAAGTAAAAAAGTTTCTAGGGGATTCATGAGTTCTTTCATATTTCTTAATCTTTTCGCATAAAAACAATTGCAACAAAAGTTCTCCTCCTTTTTCATATTTTCATCTTTTCTTTTACAAGGGTTTTTCAATGATTATCAGGAATCTGACATTTGAAAAGTCGCATTATTTAGAGGAACTCTCCTGGAATCCTCTACACGATCATCAATGCTTTTCAAGACATCATCGCAAGAATAAAAGGATTTTTCAAAGTAGGTGTGTGTGATCAAAAGCTGACCATGCATTGCAGAAGATATATTTACATGAACTTCATAGGTTTGTGTGATCACATATCCTTCTAAAGGTTATGTGATTTATGTAAGCCAGCTACCTTATATTCCTTTTTTTAGAGAATAATACATACACATTGGGTATTTTTTATATTCTAGATTTTCTTATCATCATTTGGTGGGTATCAACAAATACCCCCTAATAAAGATGTATATGGGGACTAGCACTAAATTCTATGGAAATTAAATGTTTGAATAATTATTTAGGGATTCCAACAATGGGTTTCTTAGACGATGTTTGGTCACTTGGGTGATCGTTGGTATTTTTTAGAGTGCCCTATAAATAGGGGTAAAGAAACACCTCATTATAATGATAACTTCGAATCTCTATATTTCTTGAGATCACTTCCATTGTGTGATCCCTTCACAATAACTTGTTACAATATCCCCATTGAAAAACCTCTCTGTGAGAAATGATCACAATCCTTATTTTCAAGAACATACTAAAATTTCTATTTCATGAGATCTCACTATGTGAACATGATACTTAGCTACATTATCCTACCACTAATTCAAAACAATCATGAACCGATTCTCTGTAATTTCTTGAACCTTAACCCAGGTCCTTATCCCTATGGTTGTCATGCAGGTTTCACGGGATCTTCTAGTTTAATCATGTGATCACTCGATCATTATGTAGTTTATGTGGCCATCTTAAGGTTATTCTATCATGAGTATTATGACTGGATTTGCAGTTGTGATATTCCTCACAGTTCATGTGGTTTGTGAGACCTGTATTGGTCCATGTGGTTGTGAATCCCTTCTTTGTTCATTCATTTCACATGATGTTGTTGGAGTTATGCATTTATTTCTCTTGGATTCCTCCATTTGTATAATATTAATTTTTTCTTTGTTCATATGGATTTCATCTCCCACCACGGTTCTCATCATCCTTCAAATAAATAGACCACAACAGCGATGGATCTTCTGAAATCCATTGTATCATGCATGGATGTTGGTTGTTGTTGTAATGTCGAATCATCACAAAAAAGTTTAATAAAATTAATGGGAGTGAACCTTATGGAATATAAACTCTCATACATCCTACCACCCTATGGGTTGAGCCTTAATAATGACACTTCCATCCTTTTCACAATCAAGTATACCTAAATGCCTGGATTTCAATGCTTAAATCACAATATATTTTTCTTGACAAATTCCCATTAATTCCCACCAACTTGAGATTCCTTACTAATATACCTACTTCAATTGTCTTGAGATCACTTAATTAAAAAGGGTAATTTGGGTAAAATATATGTCTCAGATAGAGAGTGCTCTATCATTTTCTAAAGTCAATGGACTTCACAAGCATATATTTATTTTTTCTAAATCCATATGGTGGGTCCCAAAATCATTGTATCAATTTATTTACATTTCCCTAATTTTTACCAAATATTAATTTAGGGTAAGGATTAGTGGGTATAGAATTGGATTTTAGTCAGGCCTCCCTCTTAAAGGAGTTTTTTCTAATGAGTTTTACACCTTTTCCATTTTAGGATTTCTCAATATTTCCTAGAGTACACAAAGTGCATGTCCAGCGAGAAGAGACTTGTTTTTTTCCCAAGATTCCCTTATTGGGTTTTCAACCTAGAAATCATTATGTATATTTTTCAATTGTCTATTTTAAGGCCACGAAAACTAGACTATTTTTGTGATATATTTATGGTATTCTAGATCAAACCTTATATTTCTAGAAATGTGTTGTTTTAAAAGTAATGTTTTCAATTTATTTTATCTTAATGTGGTAAGGAAATATGATACACGGTTTAACATCATGTTGTAAGGACATCTTCTGGGTAGTTTAGTGTCATGAGGTAAGGTTAAATTTCATGAAGTTTAATGTTATGCAGTAAGGAAATCTACCATGTAGTTTAGTTTCATGTAGTAAGGATATATTTTGTATAGTTCAACATCATCTGGTAAGGAAATTTTCCATGAAGTTTAGTGTCATGCAGTTAGGAAATCTTCTGTGTAGTTTAAAATCATGAGGTAAGGACATTAATATGCTATGAAATTTAAAGTCCTACTACTAAGAAATAAAACTCTATGAAGTTTAAAGTCTTTATTCTAAGACTTTATTGATGAATATATAATATGAGGTACACATTCCAGGGATGACTTAAAACACCCTAATGTGATGAGTTTCACCGTGGTGTTTCTAGAGCTCATGGGGATTGTAGTTCCTTTCAGGAAAGGAGTATATGCCTCTGGTTGGTAGGTAAAAGTTCTTATACATTGATAGCATGGTCAAATATAGATTTCCCCACTATTTTCAAAAAGTCTATGTAATATTTTGGGGATAGTATTGGTGAAGAAAAAAATTAGGGAAGCCATTTCCACCTAGATAGTTGGAATATGGATTGAGTAAGTAATAACCCATTGATGAGGTGTTGAGTTCCTCCATGGTGTTACCGAGGCTCATAATGATTGTAAATCCTTACTTTCAAGGAGGACATACCTCTAGTTGGTAGGTAAAAGATATTATGTTTTGATATTATAGTCAAACATAGGTTTCCACACTCTTTTTGAAGGGTCATAAAATATTTTCAAAGACTCAAATGTTTGGGCAATGAAGTTGGATAGAGATTGGATTCTATCAAGGAGTGTTTACAGAACCCTAGGGTAGTTTATCTTTTTATGTGGAGGCTTAAGCCCTATAACATAAGGTTTTTATTAATATGGTGTAGGCTATCAAAAGGTTTGTGAATGGATTGCCACATTCTTTCTCTAAGAAGGGGTAAAATATATGGTGATGTAATTTTTAGGATGTCAAATACACTTGAATATTTTGGTTATAGGGATTGTAAATCATGGTCTAAAGTTTCCAGTCCAAGAGTACTGATATGGTACAATCATAGTGAGGATGACCAAAAACACTCTAAGGTGATGACTTCTTCCATGGTAATGTTAGGGCTCACAAGGATCGGTAAGCCCTTTTTTAAGTTATGATGCATTTGTTTGATGACCATGGGTGCATATTTAGGAACCATATGAGGAAATTCATAGTCAAACAAAGGTCCCCTTAAAGTCAGTTATCCTTTTACAAGTGCCATGGAAGGTTTTTTCTATCCAAGATGCTCAAATAAAGATGATTAATTTGTGGAAGATGTCATATTCAAGAAGGTTTTGAGCACACTAAAATTTTTACCGCTACCTAGTGAACATATTATCATGGAAAGGATATGTGACAAATCATTAATCTAGATTTTTTCTAGGTTGGGGGTCCAGTGAGCATGGATCAACTTTTACTAGGGCCACTAAGTGGGATCTATGATTTTATTCATTATTTATTCACTATTTAACTTTTTTCAAAACTCTAGAGGTGAAGAGATTAGAAAGTAGAGTCTTGAATTTTTCTTAGTCTACACTGTGTGGTTTTTCAACTTGAAAAGTTTTATATATCCTTCATTGGCAGCTTAGGGTCTTTCAATTTGGACCATTAAGGATTAGTGTTCAAGGTCGCATAGCTTTGACCATATTTCTCATAGTTTAAGTTCTTAATGTATATGGACCTGGTATGAGATAAATATTGTACAATCAACTAAATAGGATACTCAATATTAAGGTTAAAACTGAATCCTTCTGATCAGAAGATGAAAATGTTTTAAATCATGCCTCAAGGTTCTCAGGACATTATTATTGATGTGGAAAAATCATTCCAGAATGACCCAGAGTACTCTAAGGTGCTGAGTTTCTCCATGGTGATATCAGGGCTCACAAGGATCATAAATCCCTTTTTTAAAGGAAATTATGAATTTGTTTTATGGCTAGGATATCATATTCAGGATCCATAGGCATACATGCATAGTTAAACAAAGGGTCTCCTAAATTCGGGTGTCCTTTTCCAAGTTCCATGAAAGTTTGGAAGAAACTTAAGTTTCTTGAGATATGAATTTTGATTTATGGGTTGAGGTGCTTAAAATATTATGAAAGTTACCCATTATCTAGTTGACCGAGGTCAAGCTCTTATGATCCTTTGATAAGGAATTATGATGGATGATGGCCAACACCTTTTATGATTTTGTAGTGCGGACATATTTTCCATGTTTTTCTAATGTCATGTGACTAGGACATTATCCTTTCCATTTAATTTCATGTGGTGAGGACGTCAAAAGTTTCTTATATAGGTCTGACCCATACAAAGGGAGGGGTATGTTTTTATTTTTTTATTTTTATTGTGTCTGGACCTTGGATTTGATATTCAGGAACCACTATGTATCCAATTATGATAAGAATCAAGCCACGCATATTTCTTAGATGTGAAAATCTCCACACAGGTCTAACCCATATGAAGAGGGGGCATTGTTCCTATTGATTACAGTAACTAGACATAAGATTGGATATCCAGGCATCATTGTGTATCTTGTGATAAATGGAATCAATCCAATCATAGTTATTAAATGGCAAAATATCCATGTTGGACTAACCCATATGCATAGGGGGGAATTTCTCTAATTATTTGTTGTAGATAGACCCATGATTGGAGATCTGGGCACCACTACATATCCTGTGATGACAGGAATCAAGAAACATGTAGTTCTTCAACACAAAACTCTACACGCAGGTTTAACCCATACACAAAGGGGGTAATTGTTCCTGTTGATTGTTATAGTTGGACCTCGTATTAATGATCCTATTATCAATATATATCTCAGGATGACAGGAATCAATACACATATAGTTCTTGAAAAACCATGTGGTTTAATGTCATTCAGAAAAGATGTAGGGGACTCGATATGAAAAGGGAATGTTATGGAAGGACCCTAAGATTGAGATGTGGTTTTCATTGTGTATCTTATAATGGAAATAATAAAGACACACGTAGTTCCTGAATGGAAGTGTGGTGGGAGAGCAACACAAATGATAGTGGTCCTCTTGGATGAGGTCTATAGTAATACTCAATTTAATTTCATGCAAGTGACATAAACTATAAGGCCCCATCCTTAAAAAAATACATAATCTTTATATAACTCAATAATTTGACTTTAATTCACATCAAGGATCTATTTAGGTTTAGAGTTTTAAATAATTGGGACATTATTAATACATATCATCCCATAATCATACAAGAGGATACTATCAAAATAGTATCCATTTTTTCACCAAATAAAACCCTTTAAAACATGATTTATTTTCTTGATAAAAAAATTCTTGACTTCTTCCTTTATCTTACTCATCCTTATACCCTGTGAAAACATTTCAAAAAACTAGTTATGAGCATAAAAACTTATTAATGGATAAAATAAGGAAAGAAAACATTAATACATGAATATTTATAAACCCAAGAATTCATAAGAATCATAAAAACATCATAACAATCATAAACCATAAAGGTAACTTGTGGAATCCATATCATACTTACTTTGTAGCTTCTACAACCACATAGGGATTAATATCCATGGTTACATTTGGAATACCCATCACAGTATATTCCCTTAATATTTTAGGATAAACCTTAACATTTACCTATATCACGTTAACCAATTCATTGGAGACCTATCACGGGCTCACCTATCCTTGATTTATCATGGAACCACTCGTATACATAAGAAATTCCCAAGAACAGTAACATAATCATAACACAAGAAAACGCATAAAGGAAAAATAACATTTCCACATTGAAATAATAAGACATCATTTCAAGATATTGATATAATCAATTCATTCTCAAAACCATTTTCAATGCCAAAATACCTAAAAAAGAATATGGTATTTACATTTCTTTTTAAAAACATTACGTCTTATAAAGGAATCGAAATATCAAATAATGCTCACGGTGGAAGAAATGTCATTTTCACTACGTATGTTAAAAAGAAACATTCTTTCTGTCATTTAGTAAAAATATTCATAAAAAAATATTCCTTTTAAAAATCATTAAATGAAATTAAAATTCAAAGATATTGATTATACACTGAATAAAATAAGGTTGTATATAAATCAAAATATTCCTCAACGAAAGGAGATTGAGATGAAGTCCCTTACCTTGAATCTGACTTGTCTCGTTCATTATTTAATTTCCTGAATAAATAACTTAGGTTAATTTATAATTTATTTATAACCTTTTTAAATTTTATTATTCATTTTAAATCACTTATTACCATTTTATAAAAATTAGTTAATTATTTCAGTTCATATCAAACGTTTTGTTAATGTTCGGTACTTTAGTCAAAAATGAACTTGTTTTGGTGAAAATTATCCAGGTGGTCATAATTCCATTATCTCCAGAATGATATTCATGGTTTAAATATCATATATATCAAATATATATGTATTTATAAGATTCCATAACATTTCTAGATAATAAATGAAATTCACCATTCATGGAGATGGTAGGTCGTATGTACGCATTAACGCTACTTTCATTTATTTTTCATATTAAAGGAATGAAAAATAAATGATACATAGGTATATTATAAATCCATTATAATATATATTTTATATATGTCACATAATTTTATTAACTCCATCCTTTATATGTTCCATGTATGGAATGAACAACTCATATCACTTTGAGGGGGCGGTAGTCCACACTTCCTCAAATGAAATTATCGTATTTTCACATTATGGAAAGTATAATGGTATGTTGTAAAAAAATTACATAAGAATAGAGACAATATAAATATAATATATATCATATATAAATATAGTTCCATCATAATGGCCACCATGATATGTGGTAGGATAAAATTGAACAATCATCATTTTGTGAGGCAGTAGTTCGTTGTACATAGAAAAAATATGTTATATATCCATTAGATGAAGATGTGTGTAAGTTTAGCTCAAAAAATTAGCATAAAAAATCCTATTATATTTATTATACTGGTTTTTTATAAAATAATGTAATAAAAATATGTTATTGGTTTGGAGAATGAAAATAAATGAAAGGAGCTTCAGAGAAGACGTTACCGCTAAATCGGGTAACTCCTTTTGATTTGAGACAAACGGATTTCTTGAACTTCATTATTTACAAGTTAAGGATTATAGGAGTAAGTAAAGGATTTTGGGAGCTTATTTTATCATAATTTGGATGATATAATGGGCTTGAGAGGTGTAAGTAAATGGGTAGAGGTGATGGCCTTTTATAAGAGGGAGGAGGGGAAAGTTTAGGAAAGTCTTGAAATATTATATAATTATAAATTTATTTTCGAATTTTAATAGTCAAAAAGTGATACATTTAGTGTATAATATGATTATGGGTCTAAATACTCTCAAATAATAGGTTTTAGACAAGTTTAGGTTAAAATTTTAACCTTATCTTTTGGCTTTAACCCGTAGTTAAATAAATTAATTCTTACCACGTCTTCTTTTATTTTTACACTATATAGTTAATATGGTCACTATAAAATTCCAAGAGAACTTTAAGTGTATTATTAATGACATTTTTAACATTATCTAATTCATTTGGCAGAATCTCATATTTTTATGATTGTTATATCATTTAATAAAATATTATTTGTTTTAAAAACTCATTTGTGTTGATTTTGACCCAATATAGTAATTAATTTTTTAAAGTCATAAAAACTTGATTAATTTGAAAGAAAATACATTAAATAAAATATAAAATTTTATAATAATTCATAAAATTAATTTATGGCATAAAAATGTTCAAATTACATTTATTTTAAAATTTATAATATCATTTATTTGAATCTTTCATTAATAAGGTAATCACTCCATCATCATTGTGTCGCAATTAAATTTATTTATTTAATTTATAAAATTTATAAATAAAATACCCTAATGTAGGAAATATTTTTATCTTTATAATTACTATTTATTGTCAAATATATCAATTACATAACATTTCCTTAAAACATTTTTAGTAAAAAGATACATGTTTGTGTTGTATTTTTATTTACCTTAAATTAATTATTATACCATGTCATTATCACACCCAAGTGGCTCCATAGGGTCCTACAATCAACCCAATAATGCTCATTGTAGTCCATATCTCATAAAATAAAATTATTACATGCTTTAGGGTAGTTTTATACTATTAGAATATTATTTTTTACCCTTATAAACCTGATTTACTCTTTAACCAAAACAACAAAAATAATTATTGAAGTTACTATTCATAATGTCTAAAAATAAAAGGAACCTATTTAAAAAATTTGAAAATCATGATTCCAAATATGGAATATATTTTTCCAAATTCAAAACACATAATTGGAATAAATTAATTTAAAAGTAATTCTCGTTGTCAAAACTGGAAAGTAGGTTTTTAAGAAGTAAAAACTATCCAAAGATTAACCTGTGTTTATGTCCAATTTCAACGCGATATTAATTCCAATGACCAAAATTGGATTAAATGATAAAATATTAATCCAAGTACATTTTTAACCCAAATAAAAGGATAATCTAACTATATAAATAAATTAGATGAAAAGGCAGTTTTGAATTAAAATGCAGTATTTTTTACTATTCATTAAAATACGGATTTTATCAGATAAATACCAAAATTTCAACCAAATTAAATTTTGATGCCACTATTCTAAAGAAGAAGTTTATTTTTTCAAATAAAACAAATAAAATTTACCAAAACTATATTTAAAAAGGGTTCTTCATCAAATGGTGGTAAAACTACATTTTATAAATATTAGATTATTTTATACTTAAAATTGGATTTATTCTCATTTAAGCCTATAAAATTTATTGTATAATTGTAAAAATATTTAACAAACATGTGTAATAATAATATAATTAGTTATATTAATTCCCTCCAATAAAATTACTAGGTGTTAAATACTATTTAAAATAATAATTGTATTATTTTTCGGTATAACTTATTATTGTGTGCAATGTAAGATTTTGGAAAAACTCATTATTGCGTGTGAGGTTTGCTATCATACATTGTGTCCCATTTAAACTAAAATTAATATTAAATTCGAAAATATTAATAGATATGAAAATGTATTTTTCTATAAATAATTGGGATGTTACATCCTTCCCCCCTTTTAGAAGTTGCATCCTCTCAATTTTATTCACTTATCAAATAAGTGGGAGTATTTATCCCTCATAGAAATTTCAGATTTCCATGTCTCATCTTCAACCATATGGTTTTTTCAGAAAACCTTTAACTGATGAATCACCTTATTTCTCAACACTTGCTCTATGTGGTCAAGAATATGTATTGGTTGTTCCTCATAAGAAATATTCTCTTCTAACTAAACTACCCCTAGACTCAAAACATGGAATGGATCCAAAAAATACTTTCTCAACATTGAAACATGAAAAAAATTGTGTACCTGAGATAAAATTGGAGGTAAATCCCCTCTGTAGTCAACTGATCCAACTTTCTCTAAAATTTCATAGGTTTTAATGAACTGTGGACTCAATTTTCCCTTCTTACCAAAACACATCACACTTTTACATGAAGAAACTTTGAGAAACACATGATCATGTATCTTGAAAGAAAGATCCTTCCTCTGGTTATTCGCATAACTTGTTTTCTTGCTCTGAGTTGTCCCCATGTGCTTCTGAATCAACTAAAATTTTTATGCCATCTCTTCCACCAATTCTAGTCCCAACAACTTTATTTCACCTACTTCATCCTAAAAAGTTGGAGTTCGAAACCTCTTTCCATATAATGCCTCAAATGGTTCCATTTGTATAATGGAATGAAAACAGTAATTATAAGAAAACTCAACCAAATAAAGATGTTAGTCCTAACTTCCATGGTATCCATTAAACAAGCATGTATCATAACTTACAATGTCTAAATTGTTTATTTTGTCTTCCCATTTGATTGAGGATCAAAATATATACTAAAATTTGATTTAGTACCCAACAAATTTTGAAGTCCTTTCCAAAATTTAGAAGTGAACTTGGTATCATGATTAGATACAATAGAGATAGGAAATCCATGTAACCTAGCTATTTCCTTAAGATACAACTGAGAAAGTTGATCTAGAGACTATGTATCTCGAATAGAAAGAAAATGAGCAGATTTAGTCAATCGATCAACAATAACCCATATTGAATTATTACCTTGATAGGCCTTCATTAATCCCACAATTAAGTCTATGGATATATTTTCCCATTTCCACTCTAGTACTGGAAAAGGATAAAGAATCCCTCTAACCAATTTTCATTATGATTTCACCTGCTGAAAATTCAAACACTTCATAGTAAAGTCCAAAATATCTCTATTCATTTCATCCCACCAGTAATACTCCCGAAGATCTTTGAACATCTTAGTACATCCAGGATGAACTGAAAACAGAGAACTATGAGCTTCACACAACAACTCTTTCTTTAACTATTAATCACAATGAACACATAATCTTTTCACAAATCTCAAAACTCAATCTTTATTAATGTTAGATTCAAAAAAAATTACCCTTCTGAACTAATTCTATCTTTTTCTGCAACTCACCATATTCCTTTTATGCTTTCTTTATTCTATCTGCTAAAGACGACTGCACTGAAATCTAAAAAAATAGAAAAATTTCTTGCACCATCAAAATTCCATTACAAATTTCATTAAATCATTAATCAAGGGGTCTTGTTCCAAATATAACATGGTTAATGTAGCATTACATTTCTAACTCAAACCATCGACCACTTTGTTCAATTTTCCAGGATGGTAATGAATCATGCAATCATAATCCTTGATTACATATAGTCATCTTCTCTATCTCATGTTCAATTATTTATGAGTAAATATAAACTTCAAACTTTTAGGATCAGTATATATTTCACATTTTACTCTAAAAAGATGATTCCTCCAAATTTTTAAAGTAAAAAACAATAGCAACTAATTCCAAATCATGTGTAGGGTAATTTAACTCATGAGTTTTCAACTGAAGTAAAGCATAAGAAATTACCTAATCATTATGTATTAGGACATATCCAAGTCCTTTCAAAAAGCATCACTATAGATAACAAATTCACCATTTTTGGAAGGGAGTTCCAAAACTGGATCATTCACCAATCTTCCTTTCAATTCCTGAAAACATTCATCACATTCTTTTTTCCAGATAAACTTAACACCTTTTCAATTTAAATTAGTCATTGGGATAGATAACCATGATAAATTTTACACAAACCTCTGGAAATAACCTGCTAAACCAAAAAAAACTATGAATCTCATTTATATTATTGTGTCTTGGCAATTCTTCAACAACTTTTGTTTTATAAAGATCAACAGTTATGCCATATTTAGAAACAATGTGACCAAGAAATGAAATTTTTTGTAACCAAAAATCACACATGCTGAATTTCCAATATAGTTTCTTTTCTTTTTAAGGTTTTCAAGACAACCCTAAAATGACCTTTATGCTCCTATTTAATTTTATAATATACCAAAATATCATCAACAAAAACAACCAAAAACTTATCCAATAACTCAAAGAAAATCCTATTTATAAGATCCATGAATACAAAGGGTTCATTGGTTAACCCAAAAGACATAACTACAAATTCATAATGGCTATATCTAGTATGAAACACGGTCATTGTAATGTATGCTTCCTTTACTTTCAACTGATGGTACCCCGACCTCATGTTAATCTTCAAAAAATATTGATCTCCTTGGATCTGATCAAAAAAATCATCAATATGAGGTAGAGGATACTTTTTCTCAACATTGATGTTATTCAAGGCTCTATAATCAAGGAAAAGTCTCATTGAACCATCTTTATTTTTAACAAACAAAATAGGGCCACCCCGTGGTGATGTGCTAGGTCGAATGAAACCTTTATCTAATAACTCATGTAATTGATTATTTACCTCTAAAAGTTCAATTTGAGCCATTAGATAAGGGGTTTTTGAAGTTGTATTATCATATGAAACCAAGTCAATAGTAAATTCAACTTCTCGATCAGCTATTATAATAGTAAAATCATCAGGAAAAACATCAAGATACTCATTTACCAATAGCATATCATTAATATGAACAGTTCCTTTGTTTTTGAAAATATGTGAAAGGTAACATTCATTTCCATATTTTACTAGTTTCTCAACTTCCTGAAATATTATCAATAGTAAGGGTTCATTCTTGTACACAAACTGAAATTCTTTCTAAAAAGATACATCTTTAGCTCTACGGTCAATATTAGCATGATAAACGGAAATCCAATCCATACAAAAAATAACATCAAACTTTACTAGTGGAAAAACAATAAGGTTTTCTAGTATATTCTTTCCACAGACAAGGACGTGAAGGTTCTTACAATTTCTTTTTTATCACAACATTTCCCCCATGTGTTTTTACTATAAGTTCTGGATTCATTTCTTGAGATAGGATCCCCAATTTACTAGAAAATTTACCCAAATTGAAATAATGTGTAGACCTAGAATCAAAAAAAAACATTAGAATAATTTGAATAAACAAAAAATGTACCTAATACTACTTCATTTGATGTCCCAAAATCTGTTGAAGTAGTTTCAATGGATTTCACCACCCCTTTCTACTTGTAGTCTGGATGCTTCCCATTATTTTAGTTCTTTGTCACACACTCATTTTCATAGTGACCCATTTTATTGAACTTAAAACATTTTATTGAATGGAAATTAGATTTTTTCTTACCACTACCCTGATCTTTTTTAGTGCAATTACGATCCCTATGTCCAATTTTACCACATCGGAAGCACTTACCCAAAATCAAAAGGCATTACCCGGTGTGATTTTTACCACAATTTTCACAAATTATAAACTTAATTTTTTTACCGTCATATTTTTTTAAGAATTATTCCCTTTATCCTACCACCACAACCACTTATTCTGCTATTTTTGAAAGAACACATGATCATCAGAAAACTCCATTTCCACCTTTTCTGCACATCGAACAAGTTTTTCATAACTTTTGAACTCACAAGAAGCTAATTTTATTCAATACATTGGCTTTATTCCTGAGTAAAAATGATTTATTTTAATATCATGATCCTGTATGAAATTTGGAGCATACCTTTCTATTCAAGATAATTTTGCTTCATAAGCAGCTGCTGAGTAATCCTCCTATCGCAATTCCAAGAAATGTTATTCCATCCTAAGTCAAACCACCTTAGGGAAATATTTCTCAAGAAAAATACCTTTGAATTCATCCCAATCAACAGAATCAATATCCTCACTATCCCTAATATTTTTAACTATAGACCAACACCAATCGGCTTCACCTTCAAAAGGGTAAATAGCAAGACTGACCTTTTGATTTTCTAAACACCCCATGACATAAAAAATATTTTCTAGTAATTTAATCCACTCTTAAGCTAGCATAGGGTTAGATGATACTCTAAATAACTGAGGATGATGCCTCATGAAATTCTCCACTACCGAAATGTTTCTCTGTGATTGATCTAGTTGATCTCATGCATGGATACCACCTCCATTTTTAACCTGAGTCAACTGTTCCATCACGACAAAAAATTGTTCAGTTTTGATTCTGACCATCTCAGTTTATTAATTTTGAAGGTTTTTTCCCTCTGGCTGTCACCCCGGCACAGCTTCCCTATTTCCTCTGTGGAAAACCATTTTGAACAGACATATCTTAGATGAATCAACATGGTAATCCTAAAATGCTATTTCAATTTGACCATAATGTAAAATTAATTTATGGATATCCTATTAACAATATCATAACCCTTAAAGTTATCTAAACCTTCCTTTGATACCAAGTATAAGGATCTAGAATTAAAACATTATATAATCTTAAGATAAGTCAACAATTTGATTTTAATTCACATCAAGGATATTTTCAGGTTTATAGTTTTAAATAATTAGAACATTATTAATACATATCATCCCATAATCATATAAGAGGATACTATCAAAACAATATGCATTTTTTCACCAAAGAAACCCCTTTAAAAACAATAATTCTTTTCTTGATAAAAATCTTCTTGACTTCTTCCTTTATCTTACTCATCCTCACACCTTGTAAAAACATTTCAAAAAACTTGGGATGAGCATAAAAACTCAGTAAGGGATTAAATAAGGAAAGAAAACATTATTCCATGAATATTTATAAACCCATGAATTCATAATAATCATGAAAAATTATTAGAAATTGTAAATCATTAAGGGAACTTGTGGAATCCATATCATACTTACTTTGGAGCTTCCACATTTACATAGGTAGTAATATTCATGGTTACGTTTAGAATACCCATCATAGTATATTCCCTAAATATATTAGGAGAATACTTAAAATTTACCTTTGTCACGTTACCCAATTCATTAAAGATCTATCACGGGCTCACCTACCCTCGGTTTATCATAGAACCACCCATATACATAATAAATACCTAATAACCATAACATAATCATAACACAAGAACAATTATAAAGGAAAAATAACATTTCCACATTGGAATAATAAGATATAATTTCAATATATTTATATAATAAATACAATATAAAAACCATTTTCAATACCAAAATACCTAAAAAATAAATATGGTTTTTACATTTCTTTTTAAAAACATTACATCTTGTAGAGGAATCAAAATATCAAATAATGCTCACATCGGCAGAAAGGTAATTGTCACCGCATACATTAAAAAGAAACATTTCTTTTATTGTTTAGTAAAATGCATCGTAAAAAATATTCCTTTTGAAAACAACTAAATGAAATTAAAATTCAAATTATTTGATTATACACCATATAAAAGAAGTCCGTATATAAATCAAAATATGCCTCAATGAAAGAATATTGAGATGAAGTCCCTTACCTAGAATCTGACTTGTCTTGTTGGTTATTTAATTTCCTAAATAAAAAACTTAGTTTAATTTTTCCTTTCTTTAGAAACTTTTTAAATTTTATTATTCATTTTATATCACTTATTACCATGTTATAAAAATTAGTAAATTATTTGAGTTCATATCGGATATTTTGTCGATGTTCGGTACTTGAGTCAAAAATGAACTTGTTTTGATGAAAATTATCCATGTTGTCGTAATTACATTATCTCCATAATTATATTATTTATTTAGATATCATATATATATAATATATATGTATTTATAAGATTCTATAACATTTGGAGATAATAAATGAAATGAACTGTTCATGGAGATGGTAGGTCGTACGTATGCATGAACACTACTTTCATTTCTTTTTCATATTAAAGAAATGAAAAATAAATTACACATAGGTATATTATAATTATATTATAACTATTATGTTATATATGTTATATAATTTCATTAACTCTAACCTTTATATGTTCCATGTAAGTCTGGAATGAGTCATATCACTTCGATGGGGCGGTAGTCCACGCTTCCTCAAATAAAATTATCATATTTTCACATTATGGAAACCATAAAGTTATGTTGTAATTAAAAATTATAGAATAATAGAGATAATATAAATATAATATATATCATATATATATATATATATAAATTTCCATCATAATTTCCACCATGATAGGTGGTAGGAGAAAATTGTACAGTCATCGTTTCGTGAGGCAGTTGTTCTTCGTATGCAAAAACAGTGTGTTATATATCCATTAAATGGAGGTGTGTGTAAGTTTAGGTCGAAACATTAGCATAAAAAATACTATTATATTTATTATACTAGTATTTTTATAAAATAATGGAATAAAAAGAGGTTTTGGGGTCAGAGAAGAAAAATAAATGAAAGGAACTTCTGAGAAGATGTTTCCTCTGAATCTGGTAAGTCCTTTTGATTTGAGCCAAAACGATTTCTTAAATTGAATTATTCCTATGTTAAGTCATATAGGATGAATTTAGGGATGTTGGTAGCTTATTAAAATATAATTTTGATGATCCAAGGGGCTTGAGAGGTTTGAGTAAGTGGGAATAGGTGGTGGACTTTTATAAGAGGGAGGAGGGGCACTTTAGGAAAGTCTTGAAATATTATTTAATTATAAATTGATTTTAGAATTATAATAGTTCAAAAGTGATATAGTTCTAGGATAATATGATTACAGGTAAAAATTATCTCAACTAATTGGTTTTAAATGAGTTTAGTTTACAAATTTAACTTTATCTTTTGGCTTTAACCCTTAGTTGAATAAATTAACTCTTACCATGTCTTCTTTTATTTTTACACTGTATGGATAATATGGTTACGATAAAATGCCCAGAAAACCTGAAGTGGATAATTAATGAAATTTGTAACATTATATAAGTCATTTTTATTAATCTCATATTCTTATGAATATTATATCATTTAATAAATAGTACTTGTTTTAAAAACTCATTTATGTCAATTTTGACACTATTTAGTAATTGATTTTTGTTAAAGTTATAACAAGTTGATTAATTCAAAAAAAATATATTAAATCAAATATAACATGTCATAATAATCTAAAAAATTCATTTATGGCATCAAAATGTTCAAATTACAATTATTTTAATATTTATAATATCATTCATTTGAATCTTTCATTAATAAGGTAATCACTGCATCATCATTGTGTCATAATTAAATTTGTTTATTTAATGTATAAAAATTATAAATAAAATAACATAATGTAGGAAATATTTTTAGATTTATATTTAATATTTATAGTCTAAGAGATCAATTATATAACCCCATATTAAAATTATATTAGTAAAAAGATACTTGTTTGTGTTATATTTATCTTTACATTAAATTAATTATTATAACATGTCATTATCACACCCAAGTGGGTCCATGGGGTCATAAAATTGACATGAAGATATTAATGGTCATACATATCTCATAAAATAGGATTAGAACATGTGTTAGGGAAGTTTTATACTATTATAATATTATTTTTTACCTTTATTTACCTGATTTACCCTTAACCATGGTAAATAAAAATAATTACTAAAGTTACTATTCATAATGTTCAAAAATGAAAGGTACCTATTTACACAATTTAGACCCTATTATTCCAAATTTGGAATAAATTTTTCCAAATTCAAAACACATAATTGGAAGGAATTAATTTAAAATTAATTCATGTTGTCAAAACCAGAAAGTGGGTTTTTAAGAAGTAAAAACTATCAAAAGATTGACATGTGTTTATGTCCAATTTCAATATGAAATTACTCCCAATAACCAAAATTATATTAAATTATAAAAACTTAATTCAATTACACTTTAAAACCAATTATAAGGAAAATCTAACTATATAAACAAATTAGATGAAAAGGCAATTTTGAATTAAAATACAGTATTTTTCACTATTCATTCAAATATAGATTTTATCAGAAAAATAAAAAAAATCAACCAATTTAAATTTTGATTTCCTTATTCTAAATAATAATTTTATTTTACCAAATAAAACATATAAAAGGAACAAAAAATATATTTAAAAGGGGTTCTCCATCAAATGGCGGTAAAACTGCCTTTTAAAAATATTAGAGTATTATAAGCTTAAAATTGGATCTATTCTCATTTAAGCCACAAAAATTTATTAGATAAATGTAAAAACATATAAAAAATATGTTTAATCATATTATAGTTATTTTTTTCATTCCCTCCAATACAAAAACTAGGAATTAACTACTGTTTATAATAATAATTGTATTATTTTTTGGTATAAATCAGTGTTGTCTGCAATGTAAGATATCAGAGAAACCCATTGTTGCATTCTGGTACGCTATCATACATAGTGTCCCCTTTAAACCAAAATTAATATTAAATTCAAAAATATTAATAGATATTAAAATGTATTATTCTATAAATACCCGGGATGTAACATAAACCATGTAGTTTAATGTCATGTGACAAGGACTCATGGGGTGACTTTAAACATATTTCATCCAAGACCAAATTAACCTTATCATGAACTGTCATGTCTTTATCAATTAGGGAAGCCTTTACCAAAAATCCTCAGCCCACATGATTTATTCTCAGTGTGATAAACAAGTAATGGAAATGTTTTATCTCACCACATAGAGATATTTTAAGGAAAGGACATGTGAATATCATATCATGTAGAGGCCGGGACAAGATATATGATCTAAGAATACCTACATATCTTATTTCTATGAGAATCAATGCATAGATAGTTTTAATAAAACCATGTAGTTTATTGGCATGTGGTGAGGACATCAGTTGTTCATTTTAATGTCATATAGTATGGATGAAGTTGATTCGACGTGAAAGAAACTGTATCATGGATAGACCCAAGGATAGAGATTTGAACATCACTACATATCCTATAATGGAATGAATCAAGACACACATGGTTATTGTACGGGATATTTTCTATGTGGATTTAATTCACACATAGGGATAGGGTAACTTCATTTCTCTTTTCCACATATCTAGATTCTGTGTGGTAAATGGTTGGTGAGGTGACTCTTCATGTGCAGTTTAATGTCATGTGGTGAGGAAATATCCCATGAAATTTAATGTCAAGAGGTGAGGATGTGAGTCACTATGCAGTTTAATATCTTGATATTGGGACATTTTCTGTATAGTTTAACATAATGTGGTTAGTAACTCTTCTGTACAGTTAAACATCATGCGTTCAGGATGACAATAATTCTTTAGGGGTAGCTACAAAAATTATTTCTTAAGAAACCTTACATTGGTGGGGGCATAATGCATCCCTCGTTTATCATGTCTAATGAGTAATTTCCTTTTTTATAGACCTTATTAACAATAAAAGGACCTTCCAATTTGGGTTCCAACATTGGTGGTTTCTTTCCTGGTATCAATAGTGTCCTAAGATCCAATACTGATTTTACTTAAAGAAACAAAAGGAGGTAGACCTTTTAATTGAAGGACCGTGAAATCGGATTCTAGTGGACTTCAAGGTTGTGTAGTATATGAAACATTTTCTCATCAATCTGATCCAATTCATCCAACTTATTTTTCAATTTCTCATCATCTAAGAGTTTCACATAGATGGATATTCAAATAGGGAGAAACTGGACTTATATGGGAAACACTACCTCAATTATGTTCCCCAATGAATAATAAATTTCTTGAATAGAAATGCGTGTGGTGGTATGGAAAGCCCATAAATCATAGAGGACTTTTTTCGACCATTAAGTTTTGTCCTTATTTACTATCTTCTGGAGTATATTTTTCATAGTATTATTAAAGTCTTATTTTTTTCATTTTTTACTCCATGATTGTAGGATGAATAGTTAGACTTGATGTTATACTCCTGGTATAATTTATTCAAATCAGTAACATAGAAATTGGTTCCATAATTCATCAATATCATGTGAGGGACTCCAAATCTAGAGATGATGTTGTAATTCATGAATATGATGATATTATTCATTTAAACTTCCTTGAGGGGTATTGCCTCATACCATTTGAAAAAGAAGTCAGTAGTAGTAATATTTACATAAACTGTGTAGTTGTGGCTAGGGGATATATCCACATAACATAAATTCCCTATATGATAAATAGACAAGAATATTTAGTAGTATGTATATATTTTGTGGGTTTATGGATGAAGTTTTCATGAATCTAGAATGAATGACATTTCCTAGTGATATACACACAGTCTTGTATCATTTTTTTCCAGTAGTACCCAAACCACCTGATTTGGTGAGAGATCCAAGTCCCAGATTTGTGGGTTCCACATGATCCAACATGGACTTATTCCATGATGGTGGGAAAATCTATTCATACTATGTATCAAAGGAGTATTCCATCATATCCTCACATATATACGGATTTTTTCTCATTTATCCCATCCAAGAGGGTAAATATTAATGCTTAGTACCGAATATGTTCCCTTCCAACTTGTTCTATTTGGAGGATTCTATTTTAGAGATAATAAATTATGGGATCCATCAATATGGCAGTGAATATTTATTAATTATTCTCCTGGGTAGTGCTGATCTGATTGATTTTCTTCATGTCGTATGTGATAACTAATGAGACCATCCTTTGGTGTGTGATGTGAAATATTACTTTGTCCTCATCAAGATCAGCCAAAACTATGGCTGCATTATCTAGTGTCTTAGCACGATCATTCTATGATTGGGATACATGATGTAATGTGGCATCAAAATGGGACTCTTCCATTAGTCATATGACACATCCGATGAGATGGGAAAATTATTTCTTTTTTATTCAATATTCACCATTGTTCTGCTTTATCACTAGATCTAAGAACCCTTTTATGTTCAGGTAGGCTATTTGCAGTTGTAGGGACAGTTTCAAACCAACGATGAGGGATTAGTATTAGACCTAATTATTTTTGAAGCCTTTGGATAGTGATAAATAGTAGGAAAAAATTCCATTTCCCAAATAAACAAATAAAACCCTCATACCAACCCAATTGAGTTTTGAATTTTCTAGCCTCTAGCTGATAGGTCTTTAGGAGGCACCATCAAAATACATCTACCATGTCTAGGGAGTTCCATGGGCATATAAAACCCCCTTATATTGAAATTTTATTTCCACTAGTATAATTTCTAGTTCAGGGTGTACTTGAAGGAAATCTATGAGGGATTGTCCTTTCACATCCTTCTGCAACACAAATGGGATTTCGTACTATTTCAGAATAACAACCCATTGGGATAAACACCCATTCAAGATAGGATATCTATTAATGTACTTGAGAATATCAATATGAGAGACTATGTGTAATTTTTGGTGCTTCAAGTAATGACTCAACTTTTCCACTATAAAGATGAGAGTGATGCAATTCTTCTCGACATAATAATATTGGGTCTCAGTACATAGTATTGTTCATCTAAGGTAGTGAAACTATTCTCATTCCACATATCATTTTTCAATGTGAGGAGAGCACCAAGCAATCATTCTATAGTGGCCAAATATAATATAAGTGGATTTCATTCCCCCGACAGTATCAAGACTGGTGGGTGAAATAGGTATTGTATGTGACTCTCAAAGTTTTCTTGGAAATCTACATCCCATTGGTAGGAAATTTTATTCTTCATTATCTTTGTGAAGGGAAAAGATTTACTAGCTAGGTTTTATATAAAACACCAAATGTGTTTGAAGTTCCCTAGGATCCCCTCAGATCTTTGAGATTATGAGGGGGTGACATTGCTAGGATGCTGCTAGTATTTTATGGGATGGCCTTGATGACATGATCGAATGCTATAAATTCAAGGAATTTACCAAAATTTACCCCAAAAGAACATTTCAGTGGATTCATATTCAGACTGTGTTGTCGCAACCTATCAAATATTATTTAATTTTCTATAAAGTGATCACATTACTGTCATGATTTTACTACTAGTTTGTCAATGTAACATCCCCTTATTCATCCCAAGAAGGGATTAAAGATAAGATGCATGGCATGTTGATAATTAGTACTAGAGTTATTTAATCCAAATGAAATTACCAAATATAAAAAGATCCCCTGAGGTTCTCTAAAGGTTGTGGCTTCCTCATCTTCGGGGGCCATCCTGATTTGATTATACCCGGAATACCCATCCATGAATGAAAGATCTTGGAATATATCAGTCACATCAATCAAGAGTTTTGTGATTAATAATGTAAAATATTCATTTTAGTATTGTCTATTAGGGTCTCCAAAATCAATGCATACCCTAATCTTCCTATTCTTTTTCTTAACATAAACAATGTTTTCAAGCCATCTTGGGTATAAAACCTCCTAGAAAAAATTAGAATTGATCCATTTTTAACCTTAAACTCTACATTAGTATCATGGGAGGGGTGAATCCTCCTAGACTCCTACTATAAATCTTGATGGTCATCAGGTAATCCTAGATTGTGTGTATCCACTTTAAGGTTCATTCTGGGAATTTTTTTATAATTTTAAGCAAACCAATGTTTCTTTAGAAATGTTATATACATATTTTGATATTTGAGAGGCATGGAATCACTAATCAATTTCAGACGCAGGTCTTCTTCCATTCTCATATTTATCTACCTGAGATTATCAATGGTGGTGTAGATTCCTCCCTTAAATGTGAGAGGGGTATTCATGAGGTCCTACTCTTTGTCTTCCACCTCTGAGTTCATAGAGACATTTTCATTCATGGTAGATAGTATGAGTACATATCTATCACTATTTTTATGAGAGAGGACATGGGAGGATAAATTGTCATCCCCTACTTCTAGATCCATTGTAGAGATATTCTGGAGTTAATTTATTTCTTCTATACTATCTCTAGGTAGAGAAGGACCCTAGACATCTAGGATTAATTCAATATCCTCAATCATATTTATGGGTAGCACATAATCCTGGTCAAGCATACTCTAGGGATTTATAGGGGTAGTCCCCAAGATATTGGGAGATGAAACCTTCATATTTTCATCCTCAATAATTTGTTTTTATTCTACTCTATATAAACCTAATTCAGCATATATTGATTTAGAAGTCTCAAATGGCGCATTGTCTTCATGTAGCATGCCAAATTTCCCATCGATAGGGTATTTCATGCATTGATGGAATGTTGAAGTTACTACCACATGGATGTGAATATAAGGTCTTCCAAGTAGTAAATTATATTTTGTGTCTTCTAGGATAACCATGAACTAAGTATTAGATGTGAGATCCCCAAACAGATCCTTGAACTTGATCTTCTTGAGAGGTCTTTTATCACTCTTATCATACCCTTGAATGGTTAGCTTTGTGGGAGATAAATCTATTTCACTATATCCCAATCATCAAAGGTTCCTACTTAGGATGTGATTGATCTGATAACCATTTTAAATAAAATACATTTTTATTTTAATATTATTTATTCAGCCTAAAAAAATAGGGTTATGATGTATCCTTTGATGACCCCTTCCTGATTATACTCTATAAATGAGATAACAACATGGAATTCTAACGACATGATCCCCACTCAATAAACCTTAGCTGTATAAACTTATATCTTGAACTCTTGTGGAATCTAGAAGGCTTCAACAAGTGACTCTCTAAGTTCTTTTGAAATATGTAGTTCATATAGGATTGATATCCAAGCTAAGATAGTTTCTATCTGTTTTAGAATGTTGTAATTTTCTTCTAGAGGTCAGTGATTTACATTGTGGATTTTATCTTTATTATGTGGATCAGGAGATGATTCATTTGAGGTAGATGATCCTAGATCTTGTGCAGAGGTTTAGAGATCATCTTCTTCAAGTATTTTAGGTCGCATCGTTATTTCCCATTGTCTAGTATGATCATACAATTGAATCCCCATTAGATGGTTGTGTAAGATGACAAGGATGGGGTGACTACTAGAGGGATTTGAGGCACCACCATGTTTTTATTGATCTCACTAGATTACATTTCCATGGGTTTCGGATTCATATATATCCTCTATGGGGATGTGACCAATATATTGTGTCTGGCCATGCTAGTGTTATCCCATGCACCCTCAGCTCCTATGCCCGTGACCACTGGTTCCCCAATCAGGTGGGGGGAACCCATACATGGAGGAATATTCATCATCAGAGAATGATTATATCAATTTTATTATGTTAACATAACCAAAGATGATATCTTCATCTAATGAGGGTTTCGTTTGGTGGGGTGGTTCCCATTATTCTAACGTTTCAAGAAATAAATCTGCAAGAGTCATAGCTTGCATAGGAGCTGAATATGAATCTTCCTCTTTTGTCTCTTCCTGTGTTTGATGATTATGTCCACATACAAGAGGCATATTTTTTCTGACCTCCCTATGTGATGGAATTATTATGTGTTTTTGAAGTCATTTTCTTAAGGTGGAATGATCTCAATAAATTTTCTTTTGAGTCATGGAGTTATCAAACTTCTACCCATACGTGACCAGAAATTTTTTCCAATCACCTTCTTCTACTGACTAAGAAATGGTTACACATGTCACCTATTCTAGATAATTTTCCAACATCACCTATCAAGAATCACCCATGATTTGGAGGAAGTATTTTAAGATAAATAAATATTTAATGGTATTACCCAGCCTCCTAAGGAAGGAGCAATAGTTGGGGAGATAAGTGATGTTGACCTCATCGAGTTTCCTGGGATTCAGTAGATTGAGTAGGTTATTTTCCATGGATACAAGGAAACAACTAGGTATCTTCTCATTTCAGAAGAATTATACTATATTTATCCGTTCATCAAATCTTAGGTGACCCTGACCTCTTTTTGATTCTAATCAAAGGATATTTTGTAGCTACTACCACTCGACATAAGGCATTAGGTAGTTTGAGACCTGCTTAGGTGCTTTAATGGGAACTTCTAATAGTTTGAGGGTAACAGTAGTATTATATTCCTTTCCAATCCTTTTCCCCTATTATTAATGAATAATTAAAGACTTATCATGGGTTTGTTTAATGGATTATTACAAACATTTTTTCATTTCAGAAAACTCACAAAATCTACCTGGATATTTCATCAGGATTAGATGTGTCTACAGATCATCCCATATATTTTCAGCACAGAGTTCCAAAAATTTCTCCTATGAAAGAGGGATTCTAAGTGAATAGGTTAATCCTTTCCATCTGGATATGAATTAATACATACTCTCATTTCTTCAATTCTTGTAGTTTTTTAGGTTGATTATTATCATTTTCCTTAGAGTAAAAATGAACTGATAATTGAATTTAGGAAGAAGGTATTAAAATTATGTAGTGGATCCTGTTGGGTGGCCATTATAACAAACAAAGTTTGGCCTTGTCAGTTTCTTCACAAAACACCTCAGCTTGGTCTCCTTTTATTAATATCATAGGCCCATCACTGGACTACATCGGTATACTAATTGAGTGAGATGTTGTTATAGATCCACTATGTCGTTAAAGGTAGAGAAGGCAGGGTTTCCAAAATCGGGTGGTGGAAAAGTTTCATCCACTCATTTGGAATATAGATTCTTCTTGGGTTGCACAGGCTTGCATCTCCCTTAAATGGCTTCCATTGAATTAGTCAGGGACTCAATGGAATTGAGAAATTTTATAGGCACTACTATCTAAGCCACCTCCTGACTATAGGGAGAGGATAGGGATTGATGAGGTGTCCCTGATTTCATCCCCCATTAATTCTTGATATGTGATAATAATGGATGATCTCCCTAGTGTGGAAGAGGATATCACCATAATGGAGGGAATTCATGATCATAATCGATTTACTTATTTATGTAGATCATATGCCTAAATTAAGAGATGGTATGAAACTAAAATACCTCTCTTACAGATGGATCTAATATTTCTTGATATGTAAGTGGAGGTATATTCATCTCAGGCTGAAGACCATACCCAGTGAGAATTCTTCCTCTGATTCACTTCTTATTGAGTTGTCAGATATTTTGTATCTCATCATAATACTATGGAAAGTTATCCTACATAAAATGAATATCATCTCTTCAGGGTGATGATTGAGGTATGAACAATTATCTCCCTTTATCCTTGGTAGTGTTCTACTATAGAGCGGAAAAATCAATATTCATAGGTTCTAGTTTTGGATCTTTCTTTGGTTCTGCAAATGCATAGCCTAAGTTAGTTCATCCAGATCACCTTCCACTTGGAGAATATTTTCCATATAGAATCCCTATGCATTTTAATCTTGATCTACATTATCAATTATGTTAATGGTAATGAAATTTGTAGAGGTATATCAGGAAATGGTAGTTTTTCTATTACTCTCAATGAAACAGGGTGATTATGCACTTCTTGCATCAAGGTCATTTTCTTAACCCCTTTCCATATTGTACTTTTTTAGCTTACACCACCAATGGGGTTTGGTTTAATGTTCTATACATTCCTCTAATATCGGCCTGTGAATAGTGACCTTGAGGGAGTTTTTGGTCATGCTTACTGAACGATCCCCAAATAGTAGAGGTTCATCTTATGGTGGGAGGAACAGATGGGATGACGGCCATCAATATTTTCCTCCCAACCTAGAGAAGACTGATTCCCTCCTAGGTAATGATGATGATGAAAATTCCCCCATACTTATAAGTTGGGGACAATTCAAGGACACCGTTTTTATTTTTTGATCATGTCACTAAGGATGTGATGATTTTGATTGAGTATTTGATGAATTATGGGATTGGAATTAAGATATAAATTACCCCAACCTAATAGGATGGGGTTGATCTGGAATAGCCATTGATTTTTTCATGACCCTCTTAGGGTGTGATGAACCTAGTGATGGAAGTTGAGATATTAATGCCCCCAACACTATGTATTGGGGTTAGTTTTTAGCTACTATTGATATTTATGGAATCCTCTTAGGGATTGATGACCTGATGGGTGGAGGAGGTGGTAAATATTCCCCTAATACAATTGATTAGGTTCTCTCTAGGATGGCTATTATAGCATCTACTACTGTGATCCACTCAATTTGGTGTAGTTGCACTAGTAGAAAAATCATTTTTAACGTCGTCAATTTGACGTCGGTTTCTTATAAACCGATGTAAAATATTTTTGCGGATAAGTTTTGGCGTCGGTTTTTTAAAAACCGACGCCAAAAACTAAAAAAAATTAGTTTTGGCGTCGGTTTTTAAAAAAACCGACGCGAAAAAATAATGAAAAAAATGATGTGGCGTCGGTTTTTTTAAAAACCGACGTGAAAAAATAAAAAAAAAAGTTATGACGTCGGTTTTTTAAAAACCGACGCCAAAAAATAAAAAAAAATTAGTTTTGGCGTCGGTTTTTAAAAAAACCGACGTGAAAAAATAAAAAAAAAAGTTATGACGTCGGTTTTTATGAAAACCGATGCCAAAAATGTAAAAAAAAAATTCAATCCTATAGATAATTCCCTAAGCTTTGATTTGACTGGTCATGGAGCAAAAATGGAGTTACGGGTTAAAAGTTATGGATGTTGGAAGTTGATCTTCTCTAAAAGAAGTGTTAATTAAGTCCAACTTTCAAAGGCCATAACTTTTAATCCGTAACTCCGTTCTAGCTCCACGACCAGTCAAATCGAAGCTTAAGAAATTTTCTAACACATGGTAAATTGTTTTTTTATGTTTTGACGTCGGTTTTCATAAAAACCGACGCCAAAAAAAACTTTTTTGTTTTTCGCGTCGGTTTTTAGAAAAACCGACGCCAAAAATTTTTTTTTTTTACTTTTCACGTCGGTTTTCATAAAAACCGACGAAAAAAATGTAAAAAAAATTTACAATCCTATATATAATTCCCTAAGATTTGATTTGACTGGTCATGGAGCAAAAACGGAGTTACGGAATAAAAGTTATGGATGTTGGAAGTTGATCTTCTCTAAAAGAAGTGTTAATTAAGTCCAACTTTCAAAGGCCATAAATTTTAATCCGTAACTCCGTTCTAGCTCCACGACCAGTCAAATCGAAGCTTAAGAAATTTTCTAACACATGGTAAATTTTTTTTTTATGTTTTGACGTCGGTTTTCATAAAAACCGACGCCAAAAAAAACTTTTTTGTTTTTCGCGTCGGTTTTTAGAAAAACCAACGCCAAAAATTTTTTTTTTTACTTTTCACGTCGGTTTTCATAAAAACCGACGCCAAAACTGTAAAAAAAAATTTACAATCCTATAGATAATTCCCTAATATTTGATTTGACTGGTCATGGAGCAAAAACGGAGTTACGGATTAAAAGTTATGGATGTGGGAAGTTGATCTTCTCTAAAAGAAGTGTTAATTAAGTCCAACTTTCAAAGGCCATAACTTTTAATCCGTAACTCCGTTCTAGCTCCACGACCAGTCAAATAGAAGATTAAGAAATTTTCTAACACATGGTAAATTGTTTTTTTATGTTTTGACGTCGGTGTTCATAAAAACTGACGCCAAAAAAAACTTTTTTGTTTTTCGCGTCGGTTTTTAGAAAAACCGACGCCAAAATTTTTTTTTTTTTACTTTTCACATCGGTTTTCATAAAAACCGACGCCAAAAATGTAAAAAAAATTTACAATCCTATAGATAATTCCCTAAGTATTGATTTGACTGGTCATGGAGCAAAAACGGAGTTACGGATTAAAAGTTATGGATGTTGGAAGTTGATCTTCTCTAAAAGAAGTGTTAATTAAGTCCAACTTTCAAAGGCCATAACTTTTAATCCGTAACTCCGTTCTAGCTCCACGACTAGTCAAATCGAAGCTTAAGAAATTTTCTAACACATGGTAAATTTTTTTTTTTATGTTTTGACGTCAGTTTTCATAAAAACCGACGCCAAAAAAAACTTTTTTGTTTTTCGCGTCGGTTTTTAGAAAAACCGACGCCAAAAATGTTTTTTTTTTACTTTTCACGTCGGTTTTCATAAAAACCGACGCCAAAACTGTTTTTTTGTTTTTGCCGTCGGTTTTTTTAAAAACCGACGCGAAAAACAATTTATTTTTACTTTTCGTGTCGGTTTTTAAAAAAAACCAACGCGAAACGTATTTTTTTTATCTTTTTAGCATCGATTTATTTAAAAACTGACGCCAAATAGTATTCACTAATACGCGGGATCAAAATTTCAATTTTTTTCACAACGCGTGTTTAAATTTTTAAAATCCCGCCTATATTTTCATACAACTCAATCGAAAATATTTTCATTTACTATATATAAATCTGTTTGTCTTTCATTTATCATTTTCATCCTCTTCGATTCAATCAAGTTTTCAATGCGGCATCAATCATTAATTTGATTACGGTACGTATTATATTCATTCATTTTCATTATTATTAATTTCCTTCATTAATAAACAACTCGATTAGATTTCAAATAATGATGATTTACTTTTTTATTGTGTTAAAAATATAAAACGTTCGGATGACATTTACCAAGCTTGGTGTAAGTTTAATTATCGATCGTTGTTTTTATTATCACATGAGATCTATGCTAAATATAAGAGATATGATGATAAACAACATATCATTTCAATGAAAGATCGAAAAATAATCGAAATGTGTTTGAAGAATTATGTATATTTTATATCATTTGGTGTACGTGATTTTAACTTGTGTTTATCTTGTTTTCTTTAAAACATATTGTATCAATCGATACTTTGACATGTTCAACTTCTGACGGCCATAACTTTTGATCTGTAACTCCGTTTTAGCTCCACGACCAGTCAAATCGAAGATTAGGAAATGCTCTAAAACATAGAATAATAAAAATTGATTTTTGGCGTCGGTTCTTGTAAAAACAGACGCCAAAAATAAGTTATTTCCATTTACGGCGTCGGTTCTTGAAAAAAACCGACGCCGAAACTATTTTTTAAACTTTTTGGCGTCGGTTATTTTAAAAACCGACACAGAATATTTTAAAAAAAAAAATTATTTACGGGGTCGGTTTTTTTAAAAAATGATGCCGAAAGTTTTCTATGGCGTCGGTTTTTTAAAAAACCGATGCCGAAAATCCTGTGTAAATTAGTTTCGGCGTCGGTTTTTAGAAAAACCGACGCGGAAAACCGATTTTTCGGCATCGGTTTTATATAAAACCGACGCCGAAAACCTAGTCAACTCTATTTTCCGCGTCGGTTTTTTAATGAACCGACGCGGAAAATAATTTCTAAATGTAGCTTCAACGTCGGTTTTATAAAAAACCGATGCCGAAGCTCATAAGCGAGTTATTTTTCGCGTCGGTTTCTATGAACCGACGCGAAAACTGTATTTTTAACGTCGCCTTTAAAGACGTCGGTTTATAACCGACGTTAAAAATTAAAAAAAACTGACGCTAAAAAGTGTTTTTGCACTAGTGTTGTGATCTTTTATGAGTTTGGGTAAATGGTAGCCCACGATGGGATTCATTCTTTACATGAAGTTTTTGGGTTGACCATAACTTCAGTTTTTGTGTCTTAAATGCATTCTCATTACATCAAGGGGCCTAGTTCAAATATTTTTTGGTAGTCCACTCCCTCTTTTCATGATTTCTGGGAATATTTAAATAGGGGAATTCCATTGTAGTGACTAACTAGCTCATGAGTTACTTGATACTCTGATTTTTCAAGAGGCTGTGACATTACAAGATTCTACATTTTGGGAGTTTTTTAGTTCTATGGGTGTAGTGAAATGTAACACTCCATAATTTCCCCATCCTAGAGTACAGATATATGAGGAGGCTTTGAAAATCAATTAATTAAGAGTTTTGATTCAATGGTGGTAACTGTGATATATATTTTCATTGTGATTTTACAATTTTAAGTCCTAGGATATAAATATAGAATCCAGATCTAGCTAAATTTGATGGATTATAGGTTAACCTCATATCCTATATAAGGGTGGTGTCTAGACTTAATCACTTATGAGTTTCCTATATATTTTAGCATAGGTAAGGAATGAAATCCTTCTCTAGATTGCTTGGGGTCTCATAATCAGAAGTGTATAGGGGCCAGAACATGGTTGGGAGGTTGTTTCTAGATAACTATTTCTATATATCAAGGTAGTTTTCCTCTTCATTAGAATTACATGCCTCCACTTGATCAAACCATGGAGGTCGTTTCTCTGGTTCTCCTACGGACTGTAGTAAAGGGTTGCTGGTAGCTAATGGGGAGATATATATGGTTGACCCTGGTGTTTTTGGAACCTCCCTATATGAAGGAATATGAGTTTTGAGAACCTCTCTATATAGTGGTTTCTAGGCAGGGAGAGGATTTCCTTGTTTGAGGGAGATATCATCGTGGGGAGGTTGACCACAAAAAATGTCAATAGTAGAGTCCCTGTGATCCATCTTCACACTATCATAGGAAGTAATATTAAGGAAATGATCACCTTATGCTTTCATTGAAGAGTCAAAAGACCCTTTAGGTTTTGATAATGTGTATCAAACTACCTCCAGGACACTCTAATGAGCTTCTTCATTATCAACAAGAATATGAGCCTTCCTCTGGGTGGTTTTTGGAATATTCCATTAAACCCTAACTGAAGTGGGGATTTGAGTCCCATCCATATATGTATTTCCCATCAGAATATTCTAATAGAACTCTATAATGGAAGGAGGTATATGATACTCCTCTAGTATAACCTCTGAAGAATTCTAGTGTAGTCATTCATCGATGGAAGTAGGAGTATAAGCTTGGCTTCTGTTAGCAGATGAAATATGTCAAGTAGCTTCACTGATAGGAATATAAGAATATCCTAAGTTGTGTGCCACTCTCCCCTAGTGGTCCCTGGTTGGAATGGAGATATGATCCTGATACTATTCCTTTTAATTATGTTGTTGGACATTTTTTATAGGGATATGAGTCTATCCCAAGGAATGTGCCACTCTCACTTGTTGAGCCAAAGTAAAAACGGAAATATGAGCCCATTTTGGTTCCTTTGGAGTATACCAAAGGTATTTTCTCATAGGAATGTGCACCTATCCTTAGGAATCACTTTTTAGACCTCGGTTAGAATAGTAATATGATCCCAGTCTGGTGCCTCATCCTTTACCAATATATTCAAATAATCCTTCTAGATGGGAGAATGATTGTGTGCTTTCTTTTGAGAAACCACTTGTTCATATGGATTGGAGTGTTGTGCTACCCTATTTATTGGGATAGGAATATGTACATGTCTCTATATTTGTACCAACTCTAGAATATGTTGATGGAGTTCCTCAGATATTTTCAGAATTTAGGGACATTTTAGCTAAGTTTATGCAGGAATGTACGCCTACATATTTTATGACTTCAATAAATATAGGAAAATATATGCAGTTGAAGTATGGATATGTACCCACTTATTTCACCCTTTTTCCACTGGAATATGCTAATGGGATTCATGCATGGGGGTAGGAATATGAACCTCCCCCATTCTTATAGAAGGAATATTCCCACAGACTTTCTCTGAGTGAGCAGGAATATGAGCCTACTCACTGACTACCTCTAGAATATGTCGGAGGGATTCATCATAGGAAGCGAAGATATGGGCCCACTCCTGGTTATCCAAATATTTTTTTTCCTATGTGTCTTCCTTGATATCCTTGAATGGGAGTAATATGTGGTAATTTTTTGGGTGGTTCCTTATAAAGATACTGAGGGGAATTGATGAGACGGCGCTGGTAATGGTGGTTGACAAGAGCCCTCCTTGGTGGATCCTAAACTAGAAGGGAGCCACATTTGACTCCTTGATCCACTTTCATCAGATACTGAAGTTATTGATTATCATGCTCCGGGGATAAGATTTCAATGTGATTGGTGGTGGTAATGAGTGCCACCAGCTTCAATATAGATTCCTTTGGATGACACGGACTCATTGGTTTCAGTATCTGTAGACACCTATTTGCATCCCCAATGGTTGGGATTCTACCATGTTTGTGGTATTTCTGACTCAGTTCATACACCACCCGACACTGAATTTTTTTTTTGGGTGGGGTTATTCTATGACATGTAGGGGTCGTAGCCATAACTTATTTTATATAATGATAAATATATGAAGACATGATCTTGAGTCATGGTGTTGTTAGTAAGTGTGTTGTTTTTAATCACAAAGAAAACAAGGAACAAGGCCACCAATCAATGCACCATCATAGGCATGATACGTGATCAATCAGATATGAAGATATAACTCAATTTTCCTTTCTTATTTTCAGTCTGAACATTTTTCTCATGTGGACTTGTCATAGCAAGGATGGGCTTATTTCATGATAACCCCAGTTACATTTGGTCAATCAATCATTTTTATTATTTGATAGATTCACAGTAGGTTCACCATTTTTGTTTTGTGAGAAAGAGGATGTTTTGGAGATTCCTGACGATTGATCGTGGGGGGTTGAATGTGTAGCACAATTCATCACATCAGGCTCTCCATGTTTTCCTTCTATAAAAACTCTCAACAGTTCCCACATCCATAACTGAGTATAGACATTCTTTTCAAAGTCAGGTGGTCAATTGAGATTTTAGATCCAATGACACTTAGGAACTCACATTGGTCGATAGGATGGGAGGTTGGGATCATCACACCCTTTTGGGGGAATTTTTTCCTACTTCGGGACTCCTATAGATTTAATAAATGTTCATGAATCTCTTCATAATACCAATACGAGACCAGTTACACTAAAAATGATAAAGTTTTGAACTCTTGTATATGTGAAGAGGGTATATTAATGATTCTATCTATATATATCGGAGGTTATTCATCAATTTTCCATTAACAATTAGATTCCTATATTTTGAATCCATATAACCTGGCACTCCAGCTTTTACTTCCATCTAGGGAGTCTATTAACATCTTGAGGATGGGATTGAACCTTTATGAGGCATCCTATATATCCTGTTTATCACAGGAATATAAACACACATAATTATTTATCTAATAAAGTTTTATTTCCTGTGAAAATGATGTATATGAAGGAACTTATGCACTAGGTTTTGGGCTTGAACCTTAGAAAGCCATCCAACGTATTCTGGTTGTAGTAATAATCAAATTCATCATGGTTTGATCATGCCCCTAGGAATTGCCCTGAGGTGGATGCCCGAATATGGGGGATGTAATATCATGCCACTGAATGGGACTTACATATTGTGGTTACCCTATATGGTATAGATTCATGATGAAAATGATATGATCAATACAAATATCTAAACCCACATGAGCCATGCTCAGTCTGAGAAATAAGGGAAAGATAATAATCAATTTCACTACATGTGGGTGCGGGGATTATGCACTGGGGTAGCCCTTATGTGGTGTTTTATATATAGATCAGTCCTTATGGATTCATCCCATGTATCCTAGTTATGGAAGGAATTAGATTCATCTTAGTTCTGTTGGATTCGAAATCTACTGATTGTTGAGAAAGAATGATAAGCCCATGGGAAAGATTAGATATTGTTGGTTATAATGTCAGAGACATGGTGGGGCTTAAATTGGGGTAAATTCCCATTAGATCTTGTTCCTTAGAAATATGTCCTATGTATCCTAGTTATGAAAGGAATCAAGTTTATCATATTCATCTAGAATCTCAATTCACAGATGGATGAGAAATAATGATAATCCCATGGGATAGATTGGATCCCGGTGGTTATAATGTTGGTGTCATGGAGGGGATTACACCAAGGTAAATTTCTATTGTAGATTAGGACTTATAAAGGCATCCTATGTATCATGTTTATGTAGGGAATTGTAGTTCTCATAGTTTAGTAGGGGTATTCCCAAATATATCCACTAGATAGGGTTATGATTCCCAGGTACTTATGATTGAAATGTCTTGGTTTTCTTCCTAGCATATCATAATTTTTTTCCTAAAATGTCCTGATTATCTTCCTAACATATTATAATTATCTACCAGACATATCCTAATTGTCTTCCTGACATGTCTTGATTGTCTTCCTGAAAAATCTTGGTTATCTGTCTCACATGTCCTGATTGTCTGCCTAACATGTCTGAGGATGTCATGACATGTCCCAGTTCCCTAATAGAAATTCCCAAATACAATCTCATGATCCAGTTGAATTTTTTGAAGGACGTTGAAAAATAATAATGACATGTCGGGAGGAAATCACATGCTCCGGGCTGACATGTTTAGAGGGCGGTGCATGATCAAGGCTTACATGTCTGGAGGGCATCGTATGATTTGTCTGACATATCTAGAGGATATAGTGAGACCCAGCTCATATGCCCATGTGTCACCACATGACTTGGGATACATGTTTGGGATACATCACAAAATTTGGCTAGAAATCTCAGAGGAATTCGCGTGACTTGGGTGGATTTCCTGGAGGGCATCGTATAATTTTTTGACAATCCCAAGGGACATCATATGATCCAAGTGACATGTAGAGAGAGTGTTTCAAGATTTTGGACACATGTCTTGATGTTGTCACATGATATTTTTAGGTCATGAAAAGTGCATGAAGTTAAACATATCCATATTCGCATAAGTATCTCATCTTTTTTAGTATTTACTCTAACCTTTATTACATATATGCCTCAAGTTTTTTCCAGTTTAGATTATTTTAGCTTTCACGTGAACCAATCGACAAGTGGGTCCTCCTTCTCATAACTTGGTTAACATGAAAAAATTCATTCACATGATCTATAGAGTGATAATGCGAGACACATATTCATGTCTCATTATCCCTTAGTTATTTCCTCAAATTTTACCTGGTGAAAGACATTTGTAATCATGTGACTTTTTTCACTAAGAGGTCCTCTTTTATGCTCCTGTGTAGCAGTCACCCATTATCTCTTGTTTTTTTGATGAAGGGGGGGGATTATAGGACTCTCCATCTAAGTTATACACTTATTTGGGCATAAGGTATCTCGAAAATATAAGTTGGATTTAGCAGAGGGATCCAGGTATCACATGCTTCACCTAATCCTATCATGGATCATCCATGGCGTCGCATGATGATAGCAACCACAAGAATGTTCCTCCATAACAATGTTTATTCAACCCTAAATGATCAAATGAATTTTTCCTAACCATGTTGATATGTAAAATATTCTCCAAAAGGTTAGGCCAACAATTCTAGGAGTCTTTGCGAGATTAGGATGCCCATAAAAAGGCTTTCATTTGATCAAAGACAAATTTTCTTCGGTCATCCATGAGACTAAGGAAGCCTGTTAAAGGGGCCTCCTTGAGATCATGTTGACATGTCTAAGGGACCTCACGAGATCATGTTGTATTTTCAAGGGAGCCTCGCATGATCAATAGTGATCACCCTGGGTGTATAACCCCTTTCATGTGAATATTATCATACCATTCACACACAAGAATCATCCATATTTCCCCATTTTTATTACATTCTTTATTCTACAAGGACATGATATCTCTTTAATCATGAAAGTTTTTTCAAGGATTTTCATTATCCATTTTTTAGTGGTGTTTCATGATCAATGATGGATCTTTTGGTGATGTGCATGCATTTCCACAAACAAACCCTTTTCTTGTATATAGAGACATGGGGGAATCATATGTTTGTATTCATGTGTCTGATTCCCTTATTATGATGAAGGTGACATGCATGTATACTTTTGTGTGATAAGGTATAAATTTCTTTAGGGGCTTTGTGAGGACTTTCGGATCACCTATTCTTGTTGCATGAAAATCAAAAACCGCATAAGGTATCCTCCTTTTTCATATTTTTGCCATTAATTTTACAAGGTTTTTTGGATTATTGTTGGTAATCTATTGACTAACAAGTCAGATGATTTAGAGGAACTCATCTGGAAGCCTCTACATGATCAATGGTTCTTGTCAGAATTCCTTCACAAGAACATGGAGATTCATCAAAGGGGATTAGCATGATCAAAAGAAGATCATGCACTACATAAGATCTGTTTGGATGAACTTTCAAGGGTCATGTGATTTTGTGTCCTTCTAAAGGTTACATGATCCATTTAATCCAGATAAATTCCCTTCCTTTGTTTTTTAGAGAAAATAATACCTATACTTTGGGTATTTTTTCCATTCTATATTTTCTTATGATCATTTGGAAAGATTCAAAAATAATAAAATTTTGAACACCAGAATTTGTCACAGTGGTTTCCAAATGATATCTTTAGTATTTATAGTCTACGTTGTAAAAGATATGTGGTCTGTTAGGAATTAAATTATCTAAAATTAGAATAGGAATAATACCTTCCATGTCCAAAAAATATATATTTATTCTACTAAAAAGTTAGTGTAAGGAATCATTTACATGTTTTGATAAAAATAGACAATAAAAAATTAATTTCTAATACAACATAAATTATAATAAGATCTATATCCAAATAAAATTATGTTATATTACCAAGTGTTTTCCAAGTTAAGGTAGATATGGAACTACAAGATTGGGTTAAAATATAGTCATAAAGGAAACATATATTTTTTCATTCCACTAAAATATTAACTTGATTTTAAAATAAAAGTTTTGATCAATATCATAGTATAAAAATAAAAATTACTTAATAAATGAAATCATAATATAATTTAATACTATCAAAAAAAATTCTCATAAAAAAATTTATAAGTAGAAATTAAAATTAAAAAAGAATGAAGAAACAATATGTAGATTTACAGATAAAAATCTATAAATGATAAAGTATATTATTACTAAATTAATTTAAAACAAAGGTACTCTTTTCTTTGATCCAAAGTGGTAGGGTGATCTATAGACCCAATCCTAGATAACTAGTTCCACACCTGAAACATCCTCAGCTATAGACCTATCAAAAGATACCAAATTCCAAACATGGAACTTATTTAACACCATGGTCTGTAGTTGGTAGCTCTAGATTTGATATCCCCATTGATTTCAGGATCAATAGAAAATACGCACCAAGACTTCATCAAACATGAGGGTATGAACAATACATCTTCCATCCTTAGAATCTCATAAGTCTCAAGGGATTGGATAAATCATATAATAATATCCCTATAACCTCCTTGATCTCATAGGATTATAGAAATATTAAATATAGGTGAAATTAGATCGTTATAATTCAAACCTCATAATGATAGCTCTTGGTGCATACAGAAATATAAAACAACTCAAAGAGCTTGGCGGTAATGAGATGATGAAAACTTTCAATATGGTTGTAAGAGATTATAGTTTGTTAAATTTTCTACTCCATGAATCCCTCAAGTAAATTTATAGATGACTCTATAACATACTTCAATGGTCATATTCTAAGATCTTTGGGTATGGTTGTAACTGAATATCATATATACACCATCATCTATGTTATGTATCTTCATTCGATGATCACACCATTACAATTCTCAACTGTTCTATGGAATAATTTTATCTCATATTTATAAATTGTTAAAACATAAGTTTATTTATTATGTTCACTAAATTATAAGCTATTAGATAATAAAGTATGCACAATAAAAACACAAACAACAAACTTAAAGTTAATTCAAACTCATTATGAAGTGTATTTAAATATTCAAAATAAATGATAAAAAAGTGGTACATGACCCCATAAGGTGTATCCAAAAAGATAATGAAACATAATGTAATTGTATAGTATAATAGAAACTATAGGTTTTCTTTAGAGAGGAGTTATAAATCATCTTCATCAAATTACTGAAGAGGGGTAGCGGTATAATGAATTTTAGGTTGATATTAATAAGAAAATTAAGAAATTATATTTATCAAGGTGATTATAGGTGAAGGTTTTAGGGTTTGTAATACTATTTGTAATGCTATCATTTTTCTAAAAAATTCACTCTTATTCTTATTAACTGATATGTGGAGGAATCTATAATACCTTTACCCTTCACCATAGGTGGATAAAAATAGTGGATTTTAATCAAGAAGTAATCACCACTGACTAATCCGCCTTTATATGTGTCTTGGAAGATATCAAATGGAACCTTAATAATAAACTATACCAAAAATGCTTAGGTAGATCACACTCGTGTTAAGGTACTCCCAAGTAATTCAAAGATAATTCACTTACTTCCACACATGTATCAATGATCACTATATACTCACAATTAATTATTTTTTTATTCCATATTATATAATAAAAACTCTATAGAGGTATGATTATGATTATCAACATAAGTAGTAAATGATTTATAGGAATAATAAACTGAACATGATCATATTGAAAATAATACCCTACCACATATTACATAAATTAATCAATAGAATAAGAATTTTATTCATTAAAGAGAAAACTCAAGAATTAAAAAAGGGTTATCCTCCCCCTATCATAATCACTAACAGGTTTTACCCCTCCATGTGTGAGGTAATAAGCAACAAAAAAGGAATAAAAAAACACAATAACACAAAAATAAAAAGTTTGATCCATTTTTTCTCACCCACCTTATCCCCTATATAGATTCTTCCTTTCCACTTATATTCCTATAAAAATCCATGATATTTTACACTCATTTATTTTAAATATCCCCTTTGATATTTCAGGATTCTTATGAATTTTTATCTTGAATATTTTCCCCCAGATCGATTACCAATTGGCGAGTTATTTTATTCCTCCTAAATTCAAATATCTTCTCTAAGTCCACCTAGAGACTTCCACATAGTTTTCGATGGTCTCCAATAATGTAATTCCTTAACATTTTCAAAATTATGGGACCTTTATTCATTAGGTAATTAACTATTATGTAATTTTTCATAACCATTATGTATCATCCTTTCATTCAAAGTTATCCTTACTTATTGATTTTTTATACTTAGTAAAATTTACATATTAGTTATCCACTCTCCTATGGAAAAGTCATTAAACATTATTTATCACATGGTATGTGAGGAAAGCTTTACATATTAGTTATTTCCAATTTATTTTTTTCTCCTTTATAGAACATTTTCTTATATATACATGAATCACTCTTACGAGTACTTTTCCATATTTTCCAAAATCGGTATCTTTCAGTCATACTGCAACTTATTCTTTCAAATTGAAATCAACTTATCCCCATATATACCATCATATCACCATCCTCATACCATGACATAATAATATTTCTAACAGTGATGAAACCCCGACATGACGTGACATGTGCCCTATAATTCTTATGTTTCTTATTGCCTACACCTCTTTTTCTTTATCATGGTGTGGGATTCATTAATTTTGGAACAAATTAATTTATATCCTTTAAAACCTTACACAAATTTAATATGGTAATGTTGTAGAGAAACCAATATGAAACAATAAATATTTTTAAATATCCATTTATTCCTTCATGCCTTGCTTTTCTTAGAATTTCCCCTTCGAGGGGAAATCAAAAATTTATTATGTATCAAATATTGGGAATTGTTATGTATGCACTAAATAAATGTTAAATATTATCTTACCAAATTTAAGATATATCACTTAACATCATTCCATTAATAATTCTTTAATCTACTTCTTCTTAAGTACTCTTGTGTTTTGTATCTATATATAAGTTTTTTGACTTGGTTAATCATGCAGTAATTACAACTGAGTAACATTTACTTATGGGATTGGAAGAATATTATATACTTTTTGTATCCATATATTAGTTTTTTTCACATAACAAAATTATTTTCCAATTCTTCCTCACTCTTTATATATTCCATCACCTTATTTTCAGACTTCATCTCCCAAAATTTATCTAGCTTTAGAAACAACCTACTTCAACCAACATCACCTAAAACACAAACCAAAGGATTTATTAATATATATCCATTCCTTTTATGCTAGAGATTAAATAAATCAATTAAATTCACAATTTCATCCATATTGAAAAATATTCACAAAATCCAATAAAATGGTTCCTAAATTCAAAATCAACCTCAAACACAATTAATTAATAAAAATGAGGGAAAATGAATTAAATATAAAACATATATAATGAATGTATTTCATATATAAAATTCCAACAACAAAAGAAAAATCCCATAGTATTTGTGGATTCTAGAAAACCCATATTGATCCTCTAATTATAATCCATACCTATGTTTTGGATTTTTTATCCTTCTCCGGATTGAAGAACTAGTCACATTACACTATAAGAAAATTTGAAGTTATACATGTTTTGTTTTTATGGTTAGTCACACATATAAATTTTACTAATAAATTTACCCATGTTTGTAAAAAAACATTGGGAAATGTTGTATCGGTAATTAACCATGTTTAAAAACATTAGTAAGTAGTCGTATTTATAAATTCTGATAATGATCCATATTTATAAACATCTCTAATAAGTTTTTCTTTTAAAAATATCTAATTATATGCATTTATAAACATCGCTAATTATCCATGTTTATAAAAATTATTAAATTCATTAATTTTACCCATGAATCATTTACTATCTTTTTTCCTAAACATTGGTAAATGAGATGTCAATTACCAATAGTATTTGTGGATGCTAGAAAAAATCACCTGGAGCCTCTAATTCTAATCCATAACTAGTTTATGGATTTTTTATCCTTCTCTGGATTGAATAATAGGTCCCATTCTACTATAATAAAATTTTAATTTAGACATTTTTTTTCTTTTAGTGTCAGTCGTGTTTATAAATGTGGCTAATCCATTTCCCTGCATTTGTAAAAACATTGGGAAATGATGTGTTGTTAATTAGCCATGTTTATAAATGTAGGTAATTAACCAAATTTATAAGGTAGGTAATTGGCAGTGTTTATAAATGTTGCTAATTATTCTTTTTTTTAAACATCTCTAATTATCTATTTTTCTAAGCATCGCTAATTAGCCATGTTTATAAACATTGTTAAATGCATTAATTTTACCCAATAAACATTTACCATCTTTTTTCTAAATGATTGTAAATGAGATGGTTTATAAACATGGATAATCAATTTACCCAAATTTGTAAAAAAAATTAGGAAATGGTTCATTGCTAACTAGTCATGTTTACAAACATCGATAATTATCCACATTTTTAAATATTGGTAATTATCCACATTTATAAATTTTTCTAATTAATCATTTTTTTTAAAATCTCTAATTATTTATGTTTATAAACATCGCTAATTAGCCTCATTTATAAAAATTGTTAAATGCATCAATTTTAGCCATGCACTGTTTTCCAGCTTTTTTCTAAACACTATTAAATTAGATACCAATTACCCACATTTTAGGAACACAAGGGTAATATTTATATTTATATTTTATTATATTTTCAATTTAGGAATGAAAAAAATTCATTTGAATTGATCATGTGGCCCTCAGAAACCTCCCTAACCACTATGCGTGAATACCACTCCCCACCCCCAAACCAACCACTTGATCATGTGGCCCCTGGAGCCCGATTTACACAAATACCCCCGTTGACCCATTGTAGAAAGAAATCTCAGGCAACCCCGGATTCAAACTGAGTGGCAGCATCATAAGGGACCACCTAGAGCACTCATCTGAGTGCTCAAATCTATTGATTTCAGAAACTAATACACACACACACACACACATATATATATATACTCATATTTATAAATTTACATATAAATTCAAATAATATTATACAAAAACTAATATATTAATATATATATATATAGGAGACTTAATATAAACTAATATATATATATAAGAACTTAATATGTGTGTGTTTGTGTAAATTAATATATATATATATATGACTTAATATATGTGGGTGTGAGTGTGTAAACTAATATGTGTGTGTGTGTGTTGATATATATATTTATATATATCAATACACACACACATAAGACTTGATACATGTGTGTGTGCATGAACTAATATATAAAAACTAATATATCTATTAGTCAATCTTTGATGTATATTAAACACAAAAATACTTCCATGGGTATTTCATAACTATTGAAATGTATGTTGGATCTATAAACCATATACATATATATATATTCATGTATGTATGTGTATGACTGAAAATTAAATTTTTATTTCAAAATCACTTTTGAGGAAAAAGTGGGAAACCTGAATACAATCATACAAGAGTAAACCCAGATCAATGCTATAAGAAACTGATCCTCCCTTGAAATTACATCAACATGACAAACCACACCTCACATGACCACTCAACAAGCTGTCCTGCACAGAGTTGCGCGGGCCTGACACCGATGAAAAATCCATACCCTCTCATTCATCCAAATATGAACGGTCCTACCAGATGAAATCTGCATGCTCTAAATCCTCTTCTGAAGCTGAACCTTGTAAAGTGAAACTAAATCCAAGTCTTCATAACCTATCCCACTTCAAAAAATCAACAACATTAAAAACACACCATCGTGCTGCATCACATTCAAAATTCAAAACATCTGCACCACATTCAAAATTCAAAACATCAACCCTCTGCATCCAGAAACTTGTCCTCAAATTCCTCGAACAAATGGATGCTTTGGATTAAGGACCATCACCCACCTTCACGGAATGCCTGAACCGTATTCAACGCAACCTCAACCAACACCGTAGTACTGTTTCAAAACTCATCGTCGTCGCTGGTCGAACTCGACACAGCCGTCTTCAACATCACTGACTGTCAATATGCCGCTGAAAAGGGGACCAAACTGCACAGGGAGTACCATCAGCTGACAAACCCCACCTCCCAAACCCTTTGAAGAAACAACATTCCAGGTCCAACTCGGATAGGAGTGAAATTTCTTGAGGAGAGGGCAAGGATAAGGAAAACCATGGCCACTGATCAGCGGCTAAAACACAAAACCAAATCCAGAAACCGAAAACAAAAACACGACGCCACGAGCGCGCCAAAGAAACCCTCACCCGCCACACCGCAAAACCCAAAACCACTGAGAGTTAATTGAACCAGATCCAACCTAGAGGGGCACAAATAACATCACGATCAGAGAAGGGAGGGGCAGCTGAGGGCGTTGACAGCAACGACCAACGTCGGCGAAGAAAACCAGAAGAAGATCGCAACACCGGAAAAAAGAAAACGAGCACAAAGAGGAAGAAGAAGAAAGGGGAAGAAACCCTTGCCCGCCACACCGCAAACCCAAAGCCACATAGAACCATATCCGACCTGGAGAGGCGTGGAGAAAGTCACAGACAGAGTAGGGAGGGGCGGCCGAGGGCGACGACAGCAACAACCAACGTCGGCGAAGAAGCAATCCAGAAGAAGACCTCACCACCGAAATAAAAAAATGAGCACAAAGAAGAAGAAGAATAAGGGGGAACAAGAGAAGAAATATATGTATGTATGTATATGTGTGTGTATATATATATTATAAATTAATATATGAATATATATACATATACATACATACATACATACATACATACATACATACATACATACATACATACATACATACATACATACATATATATAGACACATACATACATATATATATAAATTTATTTTTATGTGTTTGTGTATATATAAATTATTATAAATATAGTTATAAATCTATACATATATATCTAATTAGTAATTTAAAATGTTATTTTATATATACTTTTAATTTTTTTTGTAATTATTAATTAATTGTAATACTATTATATATATATAAATATAAAATGATTTTTAATTTTTTTTAATGTTCATCACATTTAAAATATACTTAAAATAAATTTTACTCATATTAGATACATTTTAAAACATTTCAAAATTAGTGGAATTTTAATCTTGGCTAATTAGAGAGGTTTTAAAACATGGATAAATTAGAGATGTTTTAAAATGTGAATAATTAGAAGCATTTGAAAATGTGGCTAATTAGAAAAATTTTAAAATGCATCTAAATTAGAGACATTTTAAAAAATATATAAATCCTATTTTTTATAGTGTTCAAATCTTTAATATATCTATAATAAGGGAGAGAACACTATAACCCTAATTCCTACACTTTATTTTGTTCGAATATAAAACAATGTGAAAAAATCCATTTCTGATGGACATCACATGCCAATCACTAGATCCCTAGATTTTATCTCGACATCTTTTAAAATTATAAAATATCTAAGTCTTATACCTTGATTAAATAATAAAAAACATGATAGAAAACATAATTTCATTATTACTCTCCTTAAGGAAACTCTAATCCACTTTAATAATGGCCAAAGATCCATTATTTTTAATACACTGAGTTAACTATGAAAATACCCTCCCAAATTCCTTGTATTTATTAACCCTAAATTCATTATATCCCATTATATACTTTAAATCAAATTTCAAAGGAATTTAAGTCTCCAAATTAAGAGAATACATATCATTAACCCTCAAATATTCATCACAATTCATAGGAGGAATGAAAACATTAGCCATATCGAAGGAACAATCAATAGAGAAAGCTATCAAGAATCAATAAATGAATTTCCATTGAATCTCTGGAGTGAAACTCTCGACCCACTTCACCCTATATATAATAATAAAATAATAAATTATTACTATTATTATTATTATTATTATTATTATTAGAAAGGGTAAGCTATTAGATTGGAAAAAAAAACACATGACCTGTTTATTAAAAGAAAATAGAATTCAATATAGAAAGATGGAGGATATGTAATGACTGATGATTAAATTTTTCACAAAAAAATGAAAAAATAAATCATAATAAAGGATTTTGTCTCCTGGATCATCACCCCAATCAGATATTAAGATACACTTGAAGCAGATTGAAAATTTTTCCTCTTTTCTAACTCTCTTTCTTAGATGATCTGGTTTTCACTGTCCATTATATGTGTCAAAAATCCTTCTCTCATCTATTCTTCTTAATTGGGATAGATAATAATCTTTAAAAATAAATTTTATTCTTCCCCTTGGTTGGTTAATCCTTATAGGATGATTTCCCCTCTACATTATTTTCTAAAATATCATCCCAGTTACCAACAATTCTAGTGGCATCCATGTCATTATAAAGAGTATGGGGGTTAAATTTCTCTATTGGATGCTCATATTCAGAAACCTACTCCATATTTTGATTGTTAGGGGAATTAATTCCATATTTATTTGATTTTTTGATTCGTCAAGTATAATAGAAACACCTGGTTTACTCCTTTATTGGACATTTTGACTAGTATGATAAACAGGTAACACAACATTAATAGTTTTCACAGACTGAGTAGTGGACTGGTTCTTAGCACTTAATATAATTAGGATACCATGTGTTTATCCCCCTTCAGTAGGTGATACCTTAAATATAAGATGAGATGACCATTTATCCTACCTATTATAACTTGAAATTGAAGTTCCAATAATAGGAAGGACAACCAGGACTGATATACCACCTATAACAATAGCCTCCTGCTTAGTTTGATTAGAGTCTAAAGCTCCCTTTATAGGAAGGGTAACTTGGCTTGAATCACAACCTACAAAAAAACTTCATGTATAGTACCCTATGAATTATAACCACTACTAAAAACTCCAATTCATTGGTAAAAAATTTTATTCTACTTGTTTCATTCCCATGAAAGGAATGAAATAATAAAACAACCCTTCTATAATTAGATTTTTCATTCCCTATAATTTTACATCTAAGAAAAAATAAAGGGACTTTATCATACTCAATGTGTAATGAAAACTACTCATTTTGAGTTGAAAGATAATATTTATCAACTAATATAGAACATAGATCAAACTCCATTGATATTTGGGAATAATGACCAAACATATAAATCTTAGACTCAATCTATTTTAATAGGTACACCTAAAGATAGAGAAATTCCAAAAAATATATTGGGTGATAGAGAATACAATAAATTCTATAAACCCTAATACATAATTAAAAAGTTGTTTTTCATACCTCTAAGGGATTGATATTATTTTCCCTCTATTAGATATACAATAATAATAGCTTGAAATAAATATAACTAAATCCCGAATCCATCATCTTCAGTTCCTATAAGGGAAAGTGAAATTAGAAGAAGACTTGGACCGTTGAAAAACATTTCCAATTATAGAAACCCCAAAATTAAGATATATGACTAACCAGTTCCTCTTTCATTCATGGTTTTCAACACTTCATGAGAATCAAGTGAGAAATAATAGAATTCTTTCCTAATTCAATATATTTAGATATGGAATCCTGATTTGAAGAAACATGATTAGTGGTACCTTTCCTATAAATTCTTTCAGTAGCTTCCTCCTCAAACTTGAAGAATGATTGATGGTTCCCAGCATCAATCAACAAGGTTCTATAATTTCTTATATTCCTCCACAAATCCATATCCAGCGACATGGCCACAATCATGGAAAGGGGATTGATATTGAGATCTATATTTAGTAGTATGTGATATATAGTTGGGTTTTCCTTTACAATGGATTTTTATAAAGGTAGGAATATTATTTTAGTGGAGTTAACATTATAACACACACACACAAACTTATGAAATTTATTAAAACTTATAAATTTGAATAAGATGATGAATTTTGGAATGTTTTCATTGATTAATGATGTTGAAATCCATTAAAGGAAATGAAATTATAAGCTTATTAATGATAAAAGAAAATTTTACCTATTAATAAATTATCTTCTTGATAGAGTTATGAGTATTTAATAGATGACTAGTAATTTAGGGAATGATAAAAAATAATTTGTTATGAACTTTATAACTTATAGTGGTGTATTTATTTTAATAGAGATTTGGGTTTAAGTTTATAAAGGTACGAGTATTATTTCAATACTTTGGTCCTATGATGATAAGGTTGATATTGTGATTAGTAGATTAATACAACAACTGTCATTTAATTCTTATTGAACTATATTAGTCAAATATGACGAAATTTGTAGAGAATTATGTGAATAAATCATTTATTTTTATATGATTTGTAGTATGTGATATATAGTTGGTATTTTTGATGAAAATAGAGTGATTTCTTATCTACTCATCTATATAGAATTTGATACAGTCCAATAACTTTTGGGGTGGAGACAAAACACTACTATGATTTCCTTTATAATCACCCACAAACTCGAGTTAGAGTGTGACTATGACATTCCCCCTCCCCACCCATTATTCTAGGTGGAGATTATTGATGACCTATTCCTGTATTTTTTTCATTCATCTACAATGTTGGGTTGAGGAATATATAATATAGAATACTTTCTAAAGGTGGTGATTGACTTGAATGTCTATACTCTTTCTCCCCCAAAAATATAGGTTTTAGGTGGATAATGAAGTACATTATTACTATAGTTTTTGACTATATAACTATGTTTGAGGAAGAGTATGTAATCTTATGTTATTTCTACCCATGGTTTTTGGTTGAGTTAGACTGGATATTCAAACATCACTCTAGTATGAGATGATTATAGAGTTATTCCTAAAATATCTTTGGACAGTGCATCAAAGGAGAATCAGTGGGATATAAATATTATGAGGGGATGTGAGATGATATTTTTTTATTTTTGATGTATTGTTTCTTTGTTGAAACTACCATCTAAATTTGGGGTAGATGCATTCTATAATCTATGGGTGGCTAAATTATTATGACAGTTACATATCTATGGATAAATTGAGGGCATGATCATAACACATTAGAGCTTAAATCCTTGGTATTATTACTTATCTTTGATAGTTTGAGGTCCAAATAACATAATAGTTGGGTTGGAAGCCATGGTTTCTAGTGGTCTCCATAATAACATAGTTTATGGGGGAAATTTACCATTATTATATATAAAGAAGAAAGGGTGTATTATACATATAGTAGTAAACATTTTTATTTGGTGAGTGGGGTGAATGTGAGATAGTTTTAGCTTGATAAGAATATAATAACCTTATTATTGATGTTTTAATATGATTATTTAATATCTAAGCATACATCTATTTAGGATTGGTTACTTATATATAGTTATTCTTTTAATTATTATAAATTTTATTTTAGTGATATTATTATCAATACATGTGTTGTATTTCATAGTTGGTATTTTATTTAAAATATGGTAGATATTGTTATATAACATCATGTGAAAAGTTATGTCCAAATTTCATGACTCCCATAATTTTGTGTAGATAACTTAGCACTAGTCACAAGATCGTAGTCTATTAGAGATGAGCTTGGGGAGTTCTGTTACAGGTATATTAGGATATGAAAATTTAGACTGACTAATAAAATGTACTAATTATTTATTTTTTCATTCATTCATTTTAAATGAATCGAAATATTTTGTGGCAGAATAAATTTTTGTCAATTGTTTTTTCTAAATGTATACATGTCATGTACCATTAAAATACCTTTAGTGGTATCATAAATTGATCCATTTTGTTTAGATTGTGTTAAAAATAGATGAAGAAATAAAAAAATGGGTTTTTTAGAACCATTATGTATTTTAGAAAAAAAAATCTTGGATTATGTATAATTCCAAACAACAAAACATTTAAAGATAATAATGACCATGGTATAATAAATATTATGAAGCCATGTCATGTTTTGTGAAAAATAGGCCTAGAATACTTCCTAAAAAAGTATAGTATCATAAATAATAAAACTAATACATGGTTAACCTATAAAATATACATGGTTTGTATCAAATTTATATTTCCTTACAAAAACCATGACATAGACTGGGTGAAAGAACACCATGGTTTTAGAAGTGTTACTTATATAATATTTTCTTAAAATGGATTGGTTTAATTAAATTTATCATGGTTCCCACTTAACAAGGGTTGTCACTAGGGGAAACCATGTCATGTTGTATAATAAAAATGGCCATGGTTTTATAATTTTAAAGAAAAACATGGGGCTTGTACCAAATATGAGGGGGGTTAAACCATATCAAAAATATTTTATTGGATTTTATCTAGGTTTAAATTGGTATTACATGGTGAATTCTTAAATTGTTTATAAATTAAAAAATAAGGTAAAATAGAAGCACGTTTATGTTTATTTATAAATTCTTCACAAATGATAATATAAAATTACATATTGAAAACCTTATTTTATAAACATATTTAAATTTACTCAAAATAAGTTTTGGGTGATTTTATTAAATGTTTAAATAAAATATAATATTTGATATGTAATTTTTGTAAAGTGTTAATATATAATGCAAAATGTTTATATGATTATAAAAAATTTTATAAAATATAAAATATTTATAAAATGTGAAGGATTTTATATAAAATTCCATGTAAAATACAAATATATAGATTTTTTAATGAAATAAATGTTAAACATTCATGTATAATTTTTTATTCAATGGAAATAAGTGTGTATCTAAATTATAAATTGTATACAATTTTTTATTTAATAAAAGTTCATAAATGTTTATCATTGGTCTAAATTTATAAACTATTAATTTTTTTAGTTTATTTATTGATTTATTATTCATGGATACAAGTGTTACATTAATAATTTATATACACTTTATTTTAAAGTGTTAAACTATTTCATATAAATTTCATACCATGCATGTAAGGAGTAACATGCTAGAAACTACATATGACTTAGTTGTGTTCAACCATGACTCGGATTTGTTTAGAGATTATGATCATGAAAGTAAATATTTATTATGATATATTCATATTAGGTGTTAGTATTTTATTATATTTTGGATTTCTCTTGAGTAGTGAACCATTGATAGTGAGACTTGTGGTCATATTTCTCACTAGCTTGGGGGCTTATGATCTCTCTAGAAAATTTGGAGTTGGTTATCCATTACACTATACTTGTTCTTATAAATATTTTGGTATCATATTATGATAAACCTTTATATAAACAGGTTTCATATAGATTATTCATGGGATAGATTCAAATATATCTGAATTTAATTGGATTTCAATTTTGGGTAACACAAATCATGAGTTATATAAAGAGTTATATATTAATATAATTTAAACAAATAAATTATGCTAAAGGTATAATTATTTGACATTTACTAAAAAAATTATACAAGAGATGCACGTACACATGCATATATGATATATATATAAGATATATATATATATATGATATATATATATATATATATATTTATATTATAGAATATTCATGAGATACATATTCTTAATGTGTTTAAGTCAAAGCAGAAATCTGTACAGATTCTCCCAAATGGTTTCATTTTCATTTGAACCATAGGTTGGTTCATTCATAGATTTGTATATATTTATTAAAATGAGTTCAAGGAATAAATACCAAATGGAAAGAAACATATTAGATGCATTAAGAAGTGGGAGACTTGTGATTTATCTATAAAATTGAATGAGTTCTCTTATACTTGTTGGTTTGATGTGTGTAAGATAGTACTAAACTCTCTTCTTCTTAGAGCATTGTTTATATCATTTGAGAAGGTGCTATCACCCATTCAAATTTTGGGAATCCTCATAAAACATTCAAGGATTTATCTACTAGTTTATTCCCATGTAATAAGGGTAATTTTTTTCACTACTCTTCATAATATCCCTCAAACACACTCTGTCAAAAGGAGATAGAAGCTACTATAACAGGTGATTTATAGGTACTCTATTTTTCATATTATTTTCATAAGGATTTTTTAGAGATAGATCTGCCTATTTTTTGGGTTATATTATGCTAAAAACTATCATTATGTTATCATAATAAACCCTTCCATGGTATTATAGAGGGTTTCTTCAATAATCCAACGTGTTTTGATCATTAGTTTTTGAAGAAAAATGAAAAATAGTGTTCTTATAAAACAAATGCAGGTTACAGACCTCTACATGAGATTATTGATGTAAAATATAATTTAATTTTAAATTAGTAGGACAAATAAATGTTATACCCTTATTTATAAGGTTTATGTAAAGATAATAACCTTATGAAAATGGTTTTCATAAAGGTCACCATCGATTACAAGGGTATATTTAATGGTAACCAGTACTTGACCTTTACGTGTACAAGTTATCAGAAGACTTACCTTTACATCAAAGGTTCACATAAGGGTATTCTGTTACATTCCCAACTCATGTAAAGGTAATATAGAGATTACCTACATGCAAGGGTCACATCTAAAGGTATTACCTATATAAAATTACTTGCATATAGGTTACTTCTGCATAACCCTGATGTAATTAGAATTGTCTAAGGTTATTAACCATCTACCCTTCTCCATATAATCTATATGAAGGTAAAGTGTGGTTACCTTTACATAGAGTTCCCATGTAAGGGTATAGTTTGGACACCCTTACACAGAATAGAGATTTTGTGTAACGTTAAATAGTTTTTATTAAAAAATGATTTTTTAAATATTTTTATGGTTTATAAAATGTTTTTAAATAATAATAAATTTTATTTTGGGATATTATAATTTATAATGAATTATTTATTTAATTAATTAATATAAATGGTTTCTAATTAATTAATTAAAATTTTATGAAATAGGCTTCTAAAATATTAAATTTTAATATTTTAAAATACATTTTAACAAATTAAATAGAATATCTTATGATTTAAAATAAATGGTTTATTTAGAAATCATAAGAGAATATTTTTAAAGTTTTTATAATTTATAAAATATATGATATCTAATTTATATAATCTAAATTGAATTATAAAAGGAGCATAATTTATGAAATATTTTATAAATTCTATATAATACTAAACATGGAAAAGTTCAGATCAAAATGAATATAAAATGTTTATATTATTGCTAATTTATAAAAAAAATTATAATTGTATTTTATTTATAAATATTTCATAAATGTATCCTGTTGGGGAAAATAAAAAAATTGTTTATTTATCTTTAAAAATTCATTAATATTCATGTTTAGTAAAAAAATAGAAAATATGAATATTGTATATGTCCATTTATATGATAAATTTATTCTAGTTTAGATCCCTTCATATGATGCTTGGTTCGATATCATAAAATTTAGTTTTCATCTACCTTGGCCTGAGTTTCTAATTGTAGTTATGAGCCTGAGAATAACTCCTAAACATAGCTTGTGTATATTAGGTGTTATAGTTTTCATAAATTTAATTCTCTATTACGTCACCATGGGTAGAGGGACTTGGGTTTGTGCCACCAACATTCTTAGAGGGTTATTCCATGTATAGGAAAGTGATTGATATTGGATATCTATTATTATGGGCTTACTCATATTGAGTTTTTCAATCTCATATAACTTTATTCCTTTACATGAATCATTCATGTACCTTATGAATATGATGTATTTGGATATGTATGAATATACTTGGATTCTATTTTTGGGTGATTATCTTAGACTTGTGAGTTATGTAATGATTTACGCAATAATATGGTGTGAACACATTAATTTGATTGTTGGAATAGGGATTTCCAAAAATAAATCATTAAAAGCATGATACACAAAATAAATAAAATATTAAAAATAAAGATTATATATAATGTAAAAGATATGAATTTAATATCGATATGATGTATATTAAATTGGTGACACCATAAAAAACCCTTTTAAATACTATGTGTGAGATTCCTTCCATAGAAACACATTTCAAGACCTTGATCATCAAACTGGGTAGGTCATTCCAAATCTAGGTTCCCATGGATTATCTTTTGTAAGGCATGAAAGTAATAGGGGGATAAAGAACATCCTTAGGTAGGTCATTCCAAATCTAGGTTCCCCTGTATTTTTATTTGTTAAAATATTTTTGGAGTTTAATTTGCTTTACACTAATAGGGAGACCCTAATAGGATTAGGTTACCGGAGCGAGAGAGTTGAGTGAATCCATATGATCGATCTAGATAAGTGGTTATCCTCTCAACTATTAAAGAGTCACAACTATTATGATTTGGATGGTTCCCTACCTAATTACTTAATTTTTAAGATGAATTGAAAATTGAACTCATTTATTGGTGAAATTTGGATCTTGGATCACTAAATGGATATGATGTATGGGGTCATCATTTCTAGTGGGTTCAATTTCATTGAAATCACTTATTTAATTGATATAATACATGATACTCACCTAATGCTATATCTTTTTTATAGATTATGGAATATTTCACACTAATAAAATTTATATCATTAATTGGTATGACCTATAAAATAGTTAACTATTGGTATCTAGGAATAAGAAGTGTTATCAAGGGGAATAATTTTTTGTACCCAAATGTGAATGTTATATAAATTCATTTATCTAACTTTTAATCATGGGTATTAGATACTAGATGTGTGTCACACATTTCTGCAGAAAAAACACAGACCTAAATATATGATGGAATTGATAAAGGTTGAAGTATATATTTGTGTTGGTTATACACCAAGAGTTACAACATTAGAGGTCGGAACCTATGATATAAGGTTAACAAGTGGATTGATCCTATAATTGAAAAACTATTATTATGTTTCCCGCCATAAATAGGTATTTTATTTTTATGTATTTTTTAAACAATATGGTATTTTAAATAATTATTAAGAAAAATAATTTTTCTATTTATAAGAAAGAAATTTTTTATGGAATTGGTAATATAATGAAAATTTTATATATTCTTGATATAGATAATCATGTTTATAACATTTAGGATAAGAATGAAAGATTTGATATTAATCATACCTAACTTTGGCATTGTCACCTTAGAAAAGTAAATGAGAGATATGTTCAAATAATCCATGAAGATATATTATTATACTCATTAAATTATGAATCATTTGATACACATGAATCTTTTTTATTGGAAAAAATGAAAAAGTCGCATTTTGGGAGAAAATGTGAGATAACTAGTGGATTTTTGGATTTTATACTTGGTGATGTATTTATTCCAATGAGTACACAAAAAAAATTGTGGTATTAGGTACTTCATTAGTTTTAACAATTAATTTAGTCAACATGGGTATGTGTTTCCATTGAAACACAATTATAAAACTTTTTAAGATTTTAAAGAGTTTTAGAATGAAGTATCGAATTAACTTGTAAAAATTAAGTCATTTGACTGGATCAGTGTGGTGAATAATAGATCTACGAATTCATAACTCATTTGAGATATTAAGAATTATTTCAGAACTCACTCCTCATAGAAAAAAATGGAATGGTGTGTATAAAAGAAATATTTTTTTATTACATAAGGTTTGCTAAATGATGAGTCTATGTTACCTTACTCTCTCATTTCGAGGATATTCTCTAGATACAATTACATTTTTTTGAAACTTTGGTCAATATAAATTAGTCTTGAAGATACCATATTATATATGGTCATAGAAACATCCCAAAATATATTTTATAAATATTTGGGGTTGCGAATATTATGTATGAGATTTGGCTTCTAATAACCATGACACGAATTTTGAAAAAAAACTTATTTATTGGTTATCCTAAGGAAACCAAGGGATATTATTCCTACCACCCTATTAAACACGAATTATTTATATCTAGAACTAGTATATTTTTTAGAATGAATATCTAATTTAAGGATTCAGTGGGAAGAATTTTCAACTTTGAGAAGTTCAAGACCAAAAAACTAGAAGTGTTGCTAAGATGGATTTTGAGATGGTTTCATAATGAGTTTTGGAAGAAGAACTGACTCAAGTTAGATGAAAATCTTGAAGGTATTGTGGGATTTGTCAGGAACTTGAGATATATGGATTTTACATGGCCAATTATGATGAATTAATGTTTATATAATATGAAACTACTTCATATCAAGAGGCCCTTGAGAGTTATGATTCTATGAAATGGTTAAAATACATGGAATTTGAGATGACCACCATGTACACTAACCAAGTTTGGAACTTGGTGGATGCTACTGAATGGGTGAGACCCATGGGGTGAAAGTGGTTTTTATATAATAAAATTGAAAAGGATTGTAGATTTATACCTATGAAGCACACTTGGTGGTAAAGGGTTATAAAAAAGTCCATAGTATTGCTAATGAAAATAACTTTTACACCTGTTGCGATGATAAATTCTATTCATATTTTTTAGCTATAACACCTCATTATGATTATAAGATATATCATATTGATATCAGAACTAGATTCCTTAACATTAATTTATATGACAACATATCTATGATACAATCTGTGGGTTTTGAAGTTCCAAGTGAGGTTGCAAACTTCTGAAAACTGCAATGGTTCATTTATGTACTAAAGAAATATTCTTTGGGTTGGAATATTTGGTTTGATGATGAAATCAATAAGTTTTTTTTAATTAATAATGTGGATTATTTCTATGTATAAAAGTGTCTAAGTGGTTTTATAGTAGTGTTTAGGATATTGAATGTAGATGGTATATTGATTATTGGAAATAGCATCCTGACACTTCACCCTATGAAGATTTGGATAGGAAAATTTTACTCAATGAAGGACATGGGTTAAGTAGATTACATACTCAGTATAAGTATATATAGAGATAGATCTAATAGGTTTCTTAAACTAATTAAGACCATGTATATTGGTAAAGTGATAAAGTGGTTTAGAATAGATAACTCCAAGAATGGTTCATTTCCAGTATTTCTTGGAACAAATATTAAGAATATTTAGTATACTTATAAAGAGTTATAAAGGATAAATAATATTCCTTATGTTTCTTCTATAGGAAATATCATGTATGCCTTTTTATGTACTCGACCCGATGTCTCATATGATTTGAGCATAAAAAGTCGATACCAAAACAATCCTGGTTATGTTCACTAAATTTATGTAAAGAATATCCTTAAGTACTTATGAAGGGGTAAAGATATAATCTTGGTCTTCAGAGGAGAGTATGATCACTATGTAGAAAGTTACACAAATGATATTTTACAATAAAAAAAGATGATATGAAATCTCAGTATAGATTTGTGTCTTTTCTAAATGGTTGAGAAATTAGTTGGAATAGTTCAAAAAATATACCAATGAAATCTTGAAAATAAAGGCATAACACATCATTATATCATATTTTTTTAAGTAATTTGTTTGGATTGTGGAAGTTTATTTTTGAACTCAGAGTAGTTCCTAGCATCGGGGGAGAAATTGAGTTATATTATGATAATAAAAGAGACGTTTCTCATGCTAAGGAACCTCAAACTCATAAAAGGACTAAATATATCATTTGAAAATATCATCTCATATGGGAGATCATTGTTAGGGGAGATGTAAAGATTAGTTGGGAGGAGACTGAGGAGAATGTAGTAGATCTATTGATGAAACCGTTATCACAGCAACAACATGAGGTCCCTGAAGAATCAATGGTTGTGATACACATGAGGGATTGGTTGTGATGGTTTTAATTATATAATGTTATTAATAAATTAAATATATAATTATAACTCATTCATGTGTGCTAAAATTTATTTAATATAAACATTTTTATTATAATATTCCCTGAAAATATAAATTTGAGTAGTCCCTAAATGATGATCATTACAAAGTATTATGGGTTTTAATGATATGACAAGTTTATCTTGAATGGGTTATTATACTCATTAAAAAGGGTTGTAATTGAGTTATTAATAATGGATTCATGAGGAAATAAGTATAGTATTATTACTTGGATTGATCTGCTAAAGTATCTCTCATGGAATTTCATACAGTCATCGTTATACTTAGAGGTGTATACTTATTATCAATCCTACATACCTAAGGTTAGAGATATACCTAGAATTAGAAACTTCATACTTTGATACCATACTTATAAAAGTTAACATATTTAAATATCTAATACGAGGGTGGTTGGGTATGTTTCTGATCATGTCATCGATTGGATCACAACCAATATGGGGTTTTTACACTTCTATGAAAAGTTAAAGACATCTCGAACTTTCTTGAATTAGAATACAAAAATGCATGTACATGATTAGTTTTTTCACATATGATGTGTTAAAATACTTAGATAAGTGACAAGTTATGTACATATTATATAAATGAATTATATATGATGTTTTCATCAACTTATTTAGTATATTTCATATAATCAAGAAATGATGAAAGACCAACACAATATTGATATATCCCAGGTACAGTGGTCACTCGATGTCATGGAAAAAGGATTATATTGGTATAAATATGATGTATGTAATATATATTATGGTGGTCATGCTCATATATAGATATGAGTATGTTTGATGGAGATCGCACAGGATACCATAGTAGCTTACGTAGCACCGATGCTTTACTAGAGGCTTCTCTTTTCTTATATCAATGAAATAGAGATTTCATTATATTTTTCAACATTTTTAAGTATCATGGATTTACACCATTTTCCCCTTGGATAAAGATAGATTTTTGGAAAAATTATTTTTTAAAATAAAAATTTTTTTTATGAAAACCTCTATCTAAAATAGTTTATATGGATTCACAATGAATTGTGAAGTTTTTCATAAATTCCTTAAGGGATTTTACCATAATTGGGATATTAAATGTTCACTAAAATTTACATACATGAGATGCATTTACCCATTAAAATGATCCATGATATATATATATATATATATATATATATATTTGTGTGTGTGTGTGTGATATTATATATAGTTCACATTTAATACATGCATATGATGCATGAATATTATCATGCATATGATGCATGAATATTATCATGCATATGATGCATGAAAAATAATATAATAAATTTAATATATCTAATATATATATATATTATATTTAATATGCATGATATGTATATTCTGGATGAGTTTCATGTGATGCAGCAACCTATACAAATTCTCCCAAGCGGTTTTATTTGTATTTGAACCAAAGGTTTTAACATTCATAACTTTGAATTTATTTATTGAAATGAGTTGAATGAATAAATACCCAACAAATAAAAATTCATGAGATGTATTAGTAAGTGGGAGCCTCTATATTAATTATTAATTGATAATGATTTCCCTTAAGTTCAGTGGTGTGATGTGTGTAAAACACTACTAAATTACTACTAAAATCTCTTCTTCCTGAAACTTCATTTATCTCATTTGAGAAGGCACTAGCACTCCCATCGTATTTTTTGTATCCTAACTAAAAATTTGTGTATAATTTTTCCAATTTATTCCCATAGATGTAGAGTGGTTTTTCCAATAATCCTTGTGATCTCCCATAATCACACTTCATCAAATTAAGGAGATGTAAGCTATTGATTTATAGGTACTCTATTTAAAATATTTTTTATACATTTATTTCTTAAGGATGGATAAACCTATGTTTTTGGGTTGTGTTAGACTATAAATGATCATTAAATGATCATAATAAACCCATGAATAAGATACTAAAACTAAATAATTTGAATGATTAATTCATAAATAGAATATGTGATATAATTTGATGATATTTAAATGCCCTTAAAAATGATAACCTTTATATTTTTTATAAATAAAACAATTTTTAAGACCTCCAAGATCCAACATAGTAGGTTATCTAAAAGTATTATTCCCATTAATTATCTTTTATATGGAATTAAAGATATGGGTTACCCTAATAGGATTAGTTTCACATATTTGGTGCAAGATTCGAGTTACACACAACTTGGAAACATTAATTATTTGGATAATGGAAGAATAAAGTTTAGATAATCTATATAATGGATTAGGAAAGGAGTTTTCCACTAAATAATATAAGAGTCATATATGAGATGATTGAAATAATGGTTTAACTAAATAGCTAAATGATGAGAGAAATTACCAACCATACATATTACTTAGTGAAATGTGGATCTTGTCCCACTCATGTATTTGATATAAAATTTAAAATGGGTTATCATTTTAGTGGGTGAACATTTTATAAAAGTCCTTATTAAATTATTATAAAACATTATAGTTATCTAATGAAAACATATTTTATAGATAAAAATTGGATCATCATCATCCATGTTGACTTTTATATCAATATTTGGGAAATGAGAGATTAATGGAATAAACTTTCTAGACTGGTATGAAAACTGAATAAAATTTATTAACTAAGAAGTAAAATTCTATTTTACTAATAAAAAAATTCTTGATAATATAACTATTGACCTTTTTCAAAAAAAAAAAATATATTATTATGAGAATCACAATAAATATTCACTTTATTGTTTCAATAATAATTATTTAGATGTCAAATTACTGAAGGATTTTAATTCTCCACCCATGTAATCAATATGACTGAGTATTTAAATGGCTTGGAAGGAAAAGAGGTCATATTTATAGATGTATATGGTAACAGAATTAATTTTTTAATCATTTTAGAATGGTTTTTAAAATATTAATGATTTAAATAAAATTTTATGCAAATTATTCTAGGTGTTAAGGATAAAATAGTAAGACATTTGATATCTAGGATTTGATATTGTGTTGACAATACAAATGGAAAATAGTTTAAGCTATAAGAAGAAGATAGAACTATCAAATAGTCAGCATGTGTCATTGAAACATAAAGTATGCTTTATGAAGAAGGTGGATTGTTTTCATTGGAGAAATAATTTTCTAGAATAACTTAATGGATTAAAGAAAAATCTATAGATAGTTTACGTCATAAATTAATGTTATAGAAATTGGTTCTTGATTTTTGGAGGTATATGATAACAAATGTATATTTTAAAATGATTCTAAGCATGATGAAGTTTAAGATTAAGTAAATAATTTATGAATCTTATAGTTTCCTTTCAAATAAAGTGAAAAAGTTCATTAACATGGTGATTTGGATGAAAATTAATATTTCATGATTAAATGGATCTATATAATGGATGGGTATTTTCATCTTATTTTTTTATATTTTAAGATATATTTTTTCATCAAAGAGTTATTATGAAAAATATGGAATGATTAATTTGATATATCTGGTTTATGATTTATACATTTATATAAATTTATTATCATTAATATATAGATAAATTGAGTTTTATCCAAGGTTAAAGACTTTATCTAATTTATTTGTTAAAATAATAGTTTATTTATTAAATATTTATACAAAGGAAATAAGAATTATTTCCTAACACAAAGAATTATTTTCAAGTAAATATATTGTATATAAAAAAATAACTTTTAATAATATAGTATAATTATGTGTGTACTTAGATAAATTCATTTTATAATAAATAAATTATTATACTAGTTTAATTAAAAAAATAATGTCACTTTATATCATAATAGAGTTTTGAGTATGATATTAACGAATGATCTTAATGTGAAGAGTTGTATTTAAATTTCTCACCATGTGATCTCAAGTAAACGTTTAAATGGAAATGTTCTAAGATGACAGTGTTGATTTTATAAAGAGTTATATATAGACAACTAAAGATATTAACATTATAAAAATGTATTATTTAAAGTAAAGTAGATTCAATGTTGTCAGAAAAAAATCCTCATATGCATTTTTAGGTTGTTATTATTGAAAAATAATGGATAAAATAATCTAAAAGGACTCGTGGAGTCATTATAGATTGATTTCATGGAGGCTATATAATTTTGGAGAAAGTTAGATAAGTTCTTGTTATGTATAGTGTTATGAAAGATTAATATGGGAGTTTAACTATCTGATTTAGAATAAAATTCTTCTAAAAGGGATATGTAAGAGTAATTTTTGAGTTTTTGTAGATATTTAAGAATGTATTATTAGCGACATAGATACATAAGATTAATTCATAACGATATTTAATATTAAATTAGAGGATCAATTGGTTATATAATATTTATTTTTTCATTTAAGAATAACTTGAAATCTTAACTAGGTTTTTAGAAAATTATGATGTTATCTAATATTAATATATATTTTCCCTCTTATATGTAAGAGTAACCTAGATACTCATTGAGATATTTACAGTTAATATGAATTTTTGTAACAACAATTTCTGGAATGTGTAATATTAAATAGTTTTTTTTAATTCTTAAATGATAGTTAAAAGGAAGATATTTCACATGATGAAAATATAATAAGAATTACTTAAATTATTCCTAGAAAAAATTAATAGATATTCAAGAAGAAAATTCATGGAAAATTCTCATAAATATTGACTCGTGGTTTTTAGAGGATTAAATGGAGTTATTTTTTTGATATTTGAATATTGGTAGTGCTATTTTTTTAGAATATATTCAAAATAAAAATATAATTTTATTTTGTGATAATATTATTTCCATATTTATAGTGAAATTAATGGTAATGAAAGATATTGAAATTATATAATAATAAGAGAAGTTGGAAGACACGAAAGAGATATGTAAACAAATTCTAAAATAATTTTTAGAATAAAATGATAAATGAAGAGTTGGAAGTGAAAGGAGTGTATATAACAAAGGAGATAGTTTTTATAGAAAATATTTGGAATGAAAAGGGAAGAATTATAAGAGTATGTATCAAAATTTTATTTTGGTGATTCATCATGTAGAAGAAGTTAGATAAAATTTCTACGCCTATCTTGATTTAATTTCTCTACATGGTTCATAGAAGATCATGTTTTCTTGAGGAGGTGTAGTGAATTATTTATTATGAGGAGAGTAATGAGTTCTATACTTTTGTGAGAGTTTTAAACCTATAGGTTTAGTATAACCAGTCTAAATAATAAATACATGTACTATGCTTAGTGAATTCTAGAACATCAACACCTCACTAAGTGTATGCTCTGTGGATTAACCTAGTGAGGGTGAACCAAGTAAAATCACTTGTATATTAATTTACATTATTTGTATATTTACATTTTTTATTATACATAAAGGATTTTTTCTACTGACTATAGTTAAAGATCATTGGAAATTCATTCAAAATTTAATTACCCTAATTCACCCAAGGGTATATTCCTTGTGTGTGACCAACATGTTGTATCAAATAAGATGGTTTAAATTGGTTGAGAAATATCTATTTGGAATCCATGAAAACAATCCCTAATCAAAAATGTATTCTATTCTTTGATGGAAAAAAATTCAACTTTATAAGAACTGAATGCAACACTACATTCAATCATTAGGAAGGGATATCTTTAAGACTATCATTTATATAATTACAGTGAACCTATAAAGTGTAACTTCATCAAGAAGTGGTTGTAAGGACTTGGATACTAATACCAAAGGAATGAATTCATTCCTGGGATATTTTTTTAACCCAATCGATATAAATGTGATGTCATGTAAATCCTCACACGCAGTGTAGGATAAGTTTTTAAAAAATTATTAATGTGACTCGAAAGTAAGTGAAGCTAAATTATAGGTTTTATAGAACAACTAATAGGACATTAGGATGAACTAAAATGAATTCATTAATTAATTATTTTATCAAGTGAATATTATTATGCATGAAATGTATACAATTTAAGAAACCATTGACAATATCAAAATTTTAAATAGAATTTGAAGAATATTTTCACCTCATTTTAATCTAAAGGTATCAATTATTGAGGAAAAGGATCCTAAGGAAGTTACATTAGATATTATACATAACACTATTGTTTCATATGAGATGAGAAACAATAATATTGACCCTTTAAAAATCATAACTTTCAAGAAGTGGCATCTGAGGAAATAAGTAATCTTTCTATGGAGGATGATCTTTTAGAAAATGAATTTGATGGTGTTATGTCATTACTTTCCTAAAATTTGAAAATGGTAAAAGTGAAGTTCAAGGGTAAACTTTCATTTGCCTTTTTTTTGTTATAAAATTGTTGGGATCCTTTTTGAAACATGTCTTAGGAAAATCTGAGATTAAAAAGATGATGCACCTATCGAGTTATCATTAAAGGAAGTGAAAGGAAAAATAAATTCAAATAAAAAAAATTATGAAGAATAAAATTATTTTATTAGAGGACACTATCTCCGATAAAAAGTATGTATTTGAGATTGATAAATGTAAAGACCTAAATGAATAAGTCCCCATGTCTATTATAGAAAAACTAAAAAATCATGAAAATTATTATGATGAAGATATTGAACTTGAGGGAATATTTTACCTCAAAGTAAATTTGGGTGCTATACATGAAGAAATATACATTTTGAAAGTCCAAAAAAATAAATCTAATAGAGTGGTTTGTAATTTCAAACTCTATATACAATAATAAAAGTGGTATAAATATTATTTGAAGGAATATATTGAATGGATCAAATATAGAAATACTAAATAATCATAGACGGTGGTTGGGTATATACTCAATATTAAAGACCATTCCAATATTATTGATAGCATGAATATCTTGGTGAAATATTGAGTCAAGTGTATCTGGGTGATCAAGGGAGAAATCATTGGCCTATGATGAAATATTGAAAATCAAGCTAGGATCTAGACTCTTAGGTTTAAATCAAGAAGCTAGATCATGTGGTCTTTGAAAAAGGTTAAATATAAGAATATAGATTCAATGGATCAGTTGTAAAATTTCCTTTTAAATTAATTCCTTAGTAATGATGCTAAAGATGGATTGTGGATTTTTATTAAGAAAAAGGTACCCATGGTTGTTTTTAATCAATAAGAACCCAATCCATGTAAGAATGTTTATTTGGGTGCCACTCAGAATAAAAATACTTGAAATATATAAAATATTTTTAGAAACTCAATGGAAAAAATACTCAATAAATCAGTTGTTATTATTTTGGAAAGATGGGGCACACTCACTATGTTTGTTCCATAGATACTTAGCACTTCAAGGATCAATAACAATAAATTAAAACAAGTTTAAATTCATATAATTGGTATTTTTTCAACGAATATTTATTTTTTTATAAAGGAAAAAGAGAAAAACCTTGTATTTATCATTAAGGATGCAAAGTAATGTTCCAACATAGAATTGATATTGATGAATGCAACACCTATAGGCTATATCAAATAGGCATAAAATGTAAAATCATATTTTATTCCTATATGGTGAAGTTAATCCAACTTAAATAGAGGAGGAACAAGCATAATCATCATCAAAATTGGTAAAGTATTGGAAATGGGTAAAAAATAAAATAAATTAGAAGGAGAATATAATAGTTATTACATTTAAAGTAATATATTGAGTTGTAGTATAGATTCTTGAAAGTGATTTCACTTCTTATATAATTAGAAACAAATATATTTTCATGGGTTTTAAGTAAGGCAATAAAGGTTCCAACATATTTTTAAATGATAAAGTATTGAAGATTTTTGGCTTTAAGAAATATAAAATTGGAGGAAAAGAAAACAGGTGAAAAAATGTAATAGTACTATAATTTCACAATCATAACTTAATAAGGGTAAGCTAATTTTGAGACTTGGGGAATTCAATAAATTTCACCAAGAAGCCTTGAATCATTAAAGGAGTAAATGGATTAATTGTGATGTAACAAAAGTGTGTAAAGTTTAATATGCACCTAATTAATGCATAATAAGATTTTTGGTTCTTATCCATGGAAGATGAAAATAAATTTCAGCATAAAATCATTATCCATTTAAGGAAAAATTAATTGGAATATTAAGTGAATAATTTTAGATCTCATGATATCCCTATACTCCCACATGGTCATACTTACATGTGTGATGTTTTTCAGATGTACTTCAAGCCAAGGCATAAAAATTCAACTTGGTTTTCTGATTTGGTGCATGTTTATGTTTTTGGGATGATATCACCAAAATACATTGATGATAAGAGGCTTAATGTTCTATTCATAAATGATTTTAAAAGGATAAAAAGTTTTATGGTAATCATATTCAAGTATGAGTTGTTTAATTACATTACTCATTATTGGAATATGGAAAAGAAAATTCTTGGTTACAAACCTTTGTTTAAGGTTCCATTTTTATGTGGTAAAGTCTCCTCAACAAAATATTGTAGTGGAAAGGAGGAACCATTATATTAACAACATGTTAGGAACCATGTTCATTGAGAAACACCTACTAAATAAGTATTGAAAATAAGTTGTATTTGTAACACCCCATAATGATAAAGGGTTAAATGACTAAATGATATGACTCATGTCAACAAGGTGCACCTTCCTTTCTGGGAGCCTACCTGATTAGAACTCCACAGTTAAGCGTGCTTGGTTTGGACTACTGATCAGGATGGGTGACCTACTGGGAAGTTACTCGGGGTGTGTGTGAGTGAGGACAAAGCACACTGGAAATGACGTGTGTTGGCCTGTGGGGAATGTCATCAGTCAGATGACCCGTTCAGAGGTGTGGGTGGGGCCTTGGGTGGGGAACATCTGCCTATGGAGAAATTGGTGGTACCTAGTGGGTCGGGACCCAACGACCGTGTTAAGGCAGGGTGTCTGTCCTATCACTGGAAAGGACATGTGTTGGCCTGTGGGGATGGTCATTAGTCAAATGACCCGTGCAGGCATGTGGGTGGGGCTCAGGGTGGGGACCATGTCTCTATGGGGAAACTGGTGGAACCTAGCGGTCCAGGACCTGACATCCATGTTATGGCGGGTTGTCTGTGCTGTCACTAGGACCCATTTGTTACATGTGGTACCTGGAAATGACTTGTCTTGGCCTGTGGGGAATGTCATTATTCAAATGACCCGTTTAGAGGTGTGGGTGGGCCCTAGGGTGGGGAACACGTGCCTATGGGGCAACTGGTGGTACCTAGTGGGTCGGGACCCGATGACCGTGTTAAGGAGGGGTGTCTGTTCTATCATCGGGACCCGGTTGTCACATTTGGTATCAGAGTTGGTACTCAGCCTTAAGTGTGAAACCTGGTGGGCCAGGACCTAACGGCCATGTTATGGCGGGGTGTCTGTGTTGTCACTGGGACCCAGTTGTTACATGTGGTACCTGTAAATGACGTGTGTTGGCCTATGGGGAATGTCATTAGTCATATGACCCATTTAGAGGCGTGGGTGGGCCCTAGGGTGGGGGACACATGGCTATGTGGCAACTGGTGGTACCTAGTGGGTCGGGACCTGACGACCGTGTTAAGGCGGGGTGTCTATCCTATCACCGGGACCCGGTTGTCACATTTGGTATCATAGTTGGTACTCAGCCTTAAGTGTGGAACCTGGCGGGCCAGGACTTGATGGCCATGTTATGGAGGGGTGTTTGTGCTGTCACTGGGACCCAGTTGTTACATGTGGTACCTGGAAGTGACGTGTGTTGGCCTGTGGGGAATGTCATTAGTTAGATGACCCGTTCAGAGGCGTGGGTGGGCCCTAGGGTGGGGAACACATGGCTATGGGGAAACTGGTGGAACCTGGTGGTCCAGGACCTGACGGCCATGTTATGGCGGGTTGTCTGTGCTGTCACTGGGACCCAGTTGTTACATGTGGTACCTAGTGGGTCGGGACCCGACGACCGTGTTAAGGCGGGGTGTATGTCCTATCACCGGGACCCGGTTGTCACATTTGGTATCAGAGTTGGTACTCAGCCTTAAGTGTGGAACCTGGAAGGCCAGGACCTGATTTCCATGTTATGGTGGGGTTTCTGTGTTGTCACTGGGACCCAGTTGTTACATGTGGTACCTGGAAGTGACGTGTGTTGGCCTGTGGGGAATGTCATTAGTCAGATGACCCGTTCAGAGGCGTGGGTGGACCCTAGGGTGGGGAACACATGGCTATGGGGAAACTGGTGGTACCTAGTGGGTCGGGACCCGATGACCGTGTTAAGGCGGTGTGTTTGTCCTATCACCGGGACCCAGTTGTCACATTTGGTATCAGAGTTGGTACTCAGCCTTAAGTGTGGTGCACTGCCTGGGATGATATGTAGGGCCCACAATGAGGACCTTGAGCTCTAACTAGGGTGATTTTAACACCCCATAATGATAAAGGGTTAAATGACTAAATGATATGACTCATGTCAATAAGGTGCACCTTCCTTTTTCCTTCTGGGAAGTTTCACAGGGTGTGTGTGAGTAAGAAAAAAGTACACTGGAAAGGACATGTTTTGGACTGTGGGGATGGTCATTAGTCAAATGACCTGTGCAGGCACATGGGTGGGCCTCAGGGTGGGGACCATGTCTCTGTGGGTCAACTAGTGGAACCTGGCGGGCCAGGACCTGATGACCATGTTATGGCGGGGTGTCTGTGCTGTCATTGGGACCCAGTTATTACCTGTGGTACCTGTAAATGATGTGTGTTGGCCTTTGGGTAATGTCATTAGTTAGAATACCCATTCAGAGGCATGGATGGGCCCTAGGGTGGGGACCATATGCCTATGGGGAAACTGGTGGTACCTAGTGGGTCGGGACCCGACGACCATGTTAAGGCGGGGTGTCTATCCAATCATCAGGACCCGGTTGTCACATTTGGTATCAGAGTAGGTACCTAGACTTAAGTGTGGTGCACTACCTAGGTTGAGATGTAGAGCCCACAACGAGGATGTTGAGCTCTAATGGGGGTGATTGTAACACCCCATAATGATAAAGGGTTAAATGACTAAATGATATGACTCATGTCAACAAGGTGCACCTTCCATTTACCTTCTGGGAAGTTTCCCATGGTGTGTGTGAGTAAGAACAAAGCACACTAGAAAGGATATGTGTTGGCCTGTGGGGATGGTCATTAGTCAGATGACCCGTGTAGGCACATGGGTGGGCCCCAGGGTGGGGACCTTGTGTCTGTGGGGAAACTGGTGGTACCTGTTGGGCCAGGACCTGATGGCCATGTTATGGCGGGGTGTATGTGCTGTCACGGAGACCCAGTTGTTACATGTGGTACCTGGTGGGTTGGGACCTGATGACTGTGTTAATGCGGGGTGTATGTGCTATCATTGGGACCCAGTTGTCACATTTGGTATCAGATTTGGTACCCAACCTTAAGTGTGGTGCACTGCCTGGGTTGAGATGTAGGGTCTACAACGAGGATGTTGAGCTCTAGGGGGTGATTATAACACCCCAAAATGATAAAGGGTTAAATGACTAAATGATATGACTCATGTCAACAAAGTGCACCTTCCTTTTACCTTCTGGGAAGTTTCTCAGGGTGTGTGTGAGTAAGAACAAAGCACACTTGAAAGTACATGTGTTGGTCTGTCGGGATGGTCATTAGTCAGATGACCTATGTAGGGACGTGCGTGGGCCCCAGGGTGGGGACCATGTGTCTGTGGGGCAACTGGTGGTACCTGGTGGGCCAGGACCTGACGGCCATGTTATGGCGGGGCGTCTGTTCTGTCACTGGGACCTAGTTGTTACATTTGGTATCAGAGGTGGTACCCAGCCTTAAGTGTGATGCCCTTCCTGGGTTGAGATGTAGGGCCCACAACGAGGACGTTGTGCTCTAAAGGGTGGGTGATTGTAACACCCAAGAATGATAAAGGGTTAAATGAATAAATGTTATGACTCATGTCAATAAGGTTCACATTTATTTTTGGGAACCTGTCTTATTAGGACTCCAAAGTTAAGTATGCTTGTCCTGGAGTAGTGATCAGGATGGCTGACCTTCTGGGAAGTTTCCCAGGGTGTGTGTGACCTTATGGGAAGTTTCCCAGGGTGTGTGTGAGTGAGGACAAAGCACACTAGAGAGGAAATTTGTTGGTCTGTGGGATAGTCATTAGTCAGATGACCCGTGCAAGCATGTGGGTGGGACCCAGGGTAGGGACCATGTTTCTGTGGGGAAACTGGTGGTACCTGGCGGGCTGAGACCCGACGGCCATATTATGGCGGGGTGTCTGTGCTGTCACCGAGACCCAGTTGTTACATTATTTTTAATGTTTTACATCAAAAATAGGTATTTATTATGTATATGAGAATAAAAGACATCATATGAGATATGGAATAGGAAGAATCCCACTTTGAAATACATTAGGATATTCTCAAGTAAATTATTCATTCTTAAGAAAGAGAAAACCCCATGGATGTTTCAATCTTAAGTATATGAAGGTATATTCCATGGTTACTCAATCCATTTCAAAGTGTTCAAGTCCTTCAAAAAAAATATTGTAAACATAATTTAATTCTAGGATTTTGAAATTGTGGAAAACAATCTAATTATACAACAAAAAATGAGAAAAGTTTTAAAGAAATTAATTTCTTTTTAATTAGCTCATGGGAAGAATAATGGGATGATAATAATTATAATTTATACAATGATTATGAAGAATCAAAAATTATTTATTTAAAAATATGGAGTTAGATAAGCAAGGATGTAATTAATGATTATAATACCATTATTGGCTAGATAACTCTAATAAAAACATCAAGGATGAAATATCTACAATAAAATTCACTCACATTTCAAGTACGTCCTAAGTGTTTTGAATTGACTACTTGGGATGATAGTTTCACTGATGTGGTGAATGAATATCTTTACCAAATTAATAAAAGTTAGGCTTGGGAGTTTTTTAGGCTATAAGACAAGAACATTATTAAAACCAAGTGGGTTTTTAAAAAAACCAAATAAATAAGGAAAATTGATTCGAAATAAGGTATAAAAAAGTGTGAAAAAGGCTACTCCAAAATTAAGGAAATAGATATGTATGACTCATTTTATCATGTGGATAGGTTGGAATAGATTTGGTTATTTTTATCTTTATTGGTGTAAATAGGGTTTGAGATTTTCAAATAGACATTAAAACAACTTTCCTTAACATATTACTTGAATAAGAGGTGTATATTGAGTAGTTTTGTAGTTATATTATTCATGGGGATGAAATAATAATTTTCTAGTTGAATAATTAATTATATGGGATGGATAAATAACCAAGATAATGTTATTATAGACTTTATAAATACTTGAGAAAGTTCAATGTTCAGTATAAAAGAGTTTATCAGAACATCTATACCCAAAATAAGGGTGAATAAATTATGATGGTGGTCATATATGTTAGTGAAATAATTTTTAGTGGATCAAATGAAGTTAAATACAAGAGGTTTTTCAAATTCATGTGGTTGTGTTTGAAATTTTGATGATTAGTGAAATAATATTTTTCTTGGTTTTTAGGTGACTCAAATAAGGAATGAAACATTTATTTTTCAATCATAATATGTTAAATAAGTGTTGAAAATGTTTTTAATGGGGGATTAAAAGGATATGTAAACATAATTTTCTTCTCAGATAAATTTTTCAACATATAGTTATGGTAAAGGGTAAGGTGTGATAGAATGTGTAGAAATCATTAGAATCCTAATGTACTTAATATCCACAAGACCTGTAAATATGTTTATCATTTGTTAATTCAAAAAGGTATTATAGCTATACTAGACAAATTCACTTATAAGAAATGGAAATAATATTATAAAATATTAAGGGTATGGTGGATTTTTTCTGAGTGAGGACAAAGCACACTAGAAAGGACATGTGTTGTCCTGTAGGGATAGTCAATAGTCAGTTGACCAGTGCAGGTACGTGGGTGGGCCCCAGGGTGGGGACCATATGTCTGCGGGTAAACTGGTGGTACCTGGCGGGCTAGGACCCGACGGCCATGTTATGGAGGGGTGTCAGTGCTGTCATCGGGACCCAGTTGTTACAGTATTTTCAATGTTTTACATAAAAAATAGGTATTTATTGTGTCTATGAGAATAAAAGACTACATATGAGATATGGAATAGGAAGAATCCCAATTTTAAATACATTAGGATATTCTCAAGTAAATTATTCATTCTTAAGAAAGAGAAAATCCTATGGATGTTTCAATCTTAAGTATATGATGGTATATTTTATGGTTACTCAATCTATTTCAAGGTTTTCAAGTCCTTCCTAAAAACATCTTGTGAAAATAATTTAATTATAGGATTTTGAAATTGTGGAAAACAATATAATTCTACAACAAAAAATGAGAAATTTTTTAAATAAATTAATTTCTTTTTAAGTAGATCATGGGAAGAACAATGGGATAATAGTAATTATAATTTATACAATGATGGTGAAGAATCAAAAATGATTTATTTTAAAATATAGAGTTCAATAAGAAAGGATGGAATTAATGATTATAATATGATTATTGGCTAGATAACTCTAGTAAAAACATCAAGGATGAAATCTCTATAATAAAATTCACTCACATGTCAGGTAAGTCCTAAGTGTTTTTAATTGACTACTAGGGATTATAGTTTCATTTATGTGGTGAATGAATATCTTTACCAAATTAATAAAAGTTAGGCTTGGGAGTTTTTTAGGATAGAAGACAAGAACATTATTAAAACCAAGTGGGTTTTTAAAAAAACCAAAAAAATAAGGAAAAGTGATTCGAAATAAAGTATAAAAAGTGTGAAAAGGATACTACTAAATTAAGGAAATAAATATGTATGAGTCATTCTATCATGTGGATAGTTTAGAAATTCTTTGGTTATTTTTATCATTAGTGGTGTAAAGAGGGTTTAATATTTTCAAATAGATATTAAATAAACTATCCTTAACATATTACTTGAATTAGAGGTGTATATTGAGTAGTTTGGTGGTTATATTATTCATGGGGATGAAATAAAAATTTGTAGTTGAATAATTAATTGTATGGGATGGATAAATAACCGAGATAATGTTATTATAGACTTTATAAATACTTGATAAAGTTCAATATTCAGTATAAAAGAGTTAATCAGAACCTCTATACTCAAAATAAGGGCGAATAAAGTATGATGGTGGTCATATATGTTGGTGAAATAATTTTTAGAGGATAAAACAAAGTTGAATACAAGAAGTTTTCCAAATTCATGTAGTTATGTTTGAAATATTGATTAATAGTGAACTAATATTTTTCATGGTTTTTAGGTGACTCAAATAAGGTATGAAGCATTTATTTCTCAATCATAATATGTTAAATAAGTGTAGAAAATGTTTTTAAGGGGGGATTAAAAGGCTATGTAAACATAATTTTCTTCTCAGGTAAAGTTTTAAATATATGGTTATGGTAAAGGGTAAGGTGTGATTGAATGTATAGAAATCATTGGAATCCTAATGTACTTAACATTGACAAGACCTGTAAATAAGTTTATCACTTGTTAATTCACAAAGGTACTATAGTTATCCTAGACAAATTCACTTATAAGAAATGAAAATAATATTATAAAATATTAAGGGTATGGTGGATTTTGGGTTGTTTTAAAATAAAAAACCATAGTTGGAATTATTAGGATATACAAATATGGTTGTTTCTTATTCAGTGCCTTATAGAAATTATACATCAGGTGGTTCATTTTATCTTAGAAGCTTTTGTATTTATTAGCTATGTAAAAAGTTATATTATATTTCATTGAGATCTTCCAAAGATTATTATATTTTGAAAACTAAAGAATGTAAATAAAACTTATGGATGATGTGATAAATGGAGTATATTTGAGTTGAGATGAAGTCTTATGTTCCAATCAAGTGTGATAACTCGATTATTATTAATCATAACAAAAATATTTTCTATCATTCAAGGTAAAAGGACATTGAGATCAATATCACTTAAAAACGTGGAAGGTTGATCATGGTCTAGTGAAGTTTTAGTATGTGTCTATATAAAGTCATGTTGCAGATATAATGACTAATGAACTACATAAGGAAGTTGTTGAGAATCATTGGTCCACTCACAATGTCTAAAAATCTACATACACCTAGTTATTCTAGAGAAAGAACCCTGGATCTCCTAAAGAGTTTTTCAATACACTCATATAATCAAAAGAAGATTCATTAAGTGGTTCTTGGAAAGGTATGTGATCTCTCATATTTTAATTGTAAGGATACCTACTCCAGTATCCAATATCGAGTGGTTACTTTATTACATTAGCATGAGATACAAGCAATTTCATCCCAAAGGATGGTATAGTATATTAATCTTGGAAAACCAGATACATACTTGAATTTCACATTAAATTTGAAAATATAAAATATAATATAGTATTTTATTTCAAGGAAATAATTATTTACACTAGTATAACCCTTCATACTGATCATAAAACATTTACTAGCATCTTGGGGAAAAGAAACAAAAGAAAGGTGTGAGCTCAGATCCTCAGTAAGGGTATTCTTGCAGAATAATATAAATAAGGCATGAATAAAATGAATGAGAATAAATTGTAATAAAATAATTTCATATAAATAATTGCATTAGTTCAAAACATAACCATGGATGTCATAACTAGTAAAATAATCACATGGTTATCAATAACTGATTTCAGAATAATGAAATAAATAATCTCGTACATTTGAAACATACCATCGAGGCCTCATTCCAAGATATTTATTCCAACAAGGACTCATGCTGATAAATATATAATTTCAAGGCCTCATTCTAATACATCTTATATAAATCGGTAAGCTATCATCCAAATACCAAATCTAGTTTGTTTCATGATACATGTTGATTCATCGAGGGGCTATAATAGGATCTACCCATAATTTATTAGGTCTAATGAATTCCTTATATAAAAGAGTAAAACTATAATCAATATAAAAATTCATATAGAAACTATATGACATGTTAATAATCTACTCAATCAATAAACCCAATCAAAAATCATATAGTTTAATATGGTGAATGGTGTCAAAATAGTACATCCCCAGTAAAACTGATCACAAACCATCTAGAGAAATGATAAGTATGGTATCATTACAATATATCCCTATTATATCATTACTAAAATAATTTTTTTCATTGATTAAGAGAAATACCATAATATTTTCTTAAATAAATTCTTGAGGAAAATAAAATGTTCACTTTCAAAAGATATTTTAAAAAGAAAAAACATAAAGAATGCTAGAAAAAAAATTATTTTAAAATAATCATAGAAACTTGTAAATAAAAATTCAAGGAAATGATTGTTCATGAATTAAAGAAATTAAAATAATGTCTTGTAAGTTAAAAAATATTCCTTTCAAACTTTTGTATGAAATCCAAAAAGTAACTCATTCGGAAAACAAAAAAAGATTCCGTTTAAAGCATTTTTTTAAAAGTAAAACATGGGTGAAATGATTTTAAATAATCATTGGAGAATAAAAAAATTGAAACCCTTTTTTATTAAAATATAGATATATATGTAAAATATTCCCCAACAGAGACTAAAACATAAATAATCCCAAATAATTATGAGATTGTGAAATAAACCCTTACCACTTTAACTTTTTAGTCATAACCCCCATGAAAGAAATAACTTAAAATAAAACATTAAATTATATGAATATAAAGAGATTCATGATATAACACATCAAAGGTGTAGCATATAAACTACAAAAATAAACAAGTTTTGAATATTGTATATGTCTCACGGAAGTAAAAGTGAGATGAGAAACTCTTACCTTATGTTTGAATTCCTTCATATGTACCTGAACCCCCTATATAATAAATATAGATTTATTATAAATATATTATATAATAATAATAATAATATATTATTTCTTATATTATTTTATCACCTTTTTTATAAACAATTCTTTGTTAAATCGCTCTTTCGGGTAATAACTGCTTAATTTTTCATGTATGCTTTAGTTTGGTGGTTTTGGTCATTATAATTTGATCAAATTTTCATAATATAAAAAAATTAATAATTATATGAATATCATATAAATTCATTATATATTTATTTATATTAATCCATAAAATTTATATATATAAAAACAAAGGGTATTATTCATGGAGATGGTTGGTCGTACGTACGCATGAACATAATTTCCATTTTTCAATGAATGGAACAAAAGAAAAGTAGGTAATTATTATAAATTATAGAATAATTATTATATCATGTAAATAATATATATTTATCAACTTCATCCACATTACCATACAATTAAAATATAAATGAAAAATGAATCACATCGCTTCGTGGAGGTGGTAGTCTACACATACTCATGAGGGTCATTATCATTTCAAAATGATTTGGAAGGTAAGAAGTCAGATATGATATTATCATTATATAAGTATAATAATTTTATAAATATTATTTATATACATTAAAATCATCATAATTAAGATTCATAAAATATGGTAATAAAATATAAATCGTATAGCTACGTAGAGACGGTAAGCAGTACGTACTCACGAGTGATACTTTTACTTCCCATTTGATGGGAAAGAGGGTGGATAATGGTGGTTTCATAATAATGATAAAATTTAATTATATTTAATATAATTATTTTACCATTTTATGATAAATAACAATGATTTATAGGAGGTAAAAGAATAAGTAAAAAATAAAGAGATTGATTATGGTGATTGCCTCATCTTTGGAAGAACTAATTTGGATCTCCTCTTAAGGATCAAAGGGTTGGTTTTTTTGTGATAAAATAACCTCTAGAGTGTGTCTAGAAAATTTTACAAGGGTTTTTTGTATGTGATGGTTGAGATAGATTACTTAATGTGGTTTAAGGGAGACAATTTATAAGTGTCCTTTTATAACTGAGGGTAGGGGAAATCTTGGAATTTCTTAAAGTATTAAATTAATATAAATTAATTTTGATGTAAAAATGAATCAAAATTTATAATATTCAAATATAATATGGTTATGAGTCTAAATAATCTCATAAAATAAAAATTGGACATGTTTTTTTATGTTTTATCCCTTATATTTTAGTTTTAACCTCTTGTTAACCCTTTTGATAATTACCATAATATTAAATTTTCCTACCCTTTAAGGGTTAAAAATGTTACTATAAAATGAAAAACAACCCATCAATAGACCCTTTTTTATTTTTAAAACCATATAAAATTAATTTTTATAAATATAATTTTTTTATGAATTTTAAATCATTCAATAAAATATTATTTAATATAGAATATCATTAATTCCATTTTTAACGCTACTCATATAATTTGAATTTAAATACATAAATAAAAAAAAGGAATTATAATATAATTCATTAAAACCTCTTTAATATTTCACATTGATCTATAAAATTTATAGTAAACATTAAATCATTCAAATTATATCACTTTTAATATTTTTAAAATCATTTATTTTATTTTTATATCAATAAAAGAAATATTGTATAATTGTTGCACAAGAATTTAAGGTAATTATATAATTTCAAAAAATTATAAATAAATTTATATAAGTTAAATGATTTCATTAAATTAAAATATGAATTTATATTCATTCATAACATGATTTTTTTTCCTATGTGGACTTATAAGAGATATTTAAAACTAAGAGATTGACACTTTGTAACTTTCTTTGCTTTAAATATTAAATATGTCATTTTCAAGGAAAAATGCCCACTAAAAACATATATTTAGAGCCTAAAATTATAATTTTATAACCTCCATCACAAAATAAAAGTTATTATGAAATATTAAGTCTTTATCACTTAGTTTTAACCAAGATTAACCTAATTTACATTTTACCAAGGTTATAAATTTTACCATAGTTATTATTTATAATGCTTAAAAAAAAGGGGGTCTATTTAATAAATTTGAACATATTGATTCCAAATATGGAATAAATTTTATAAAATTCAATAAATTTAATAGAAATAAATTTTTAAAATGTGATGAAAATTAGTTTTTCATAAATATGCTTTTTTATTTATAAAAATGTTTTTATATTAAATTCAATCATGAAATTTATTCCAATGAACCTAATTGAATTATTAATAATATAACAGAACTAATTTTAATTTTAATTCATTTAAAAACAAAAATTAACTTTGTAAATTATTAAAAAAAATTATTACTTTTAGTGAAAATTAGTATTTTCCACTATTCACTAAAAACTCAAAATTTTCAGAAAATTATGAAAATTTAACGCTAATATAAATTTTAAATGAGGATTTTAAAAATGATATAGTTTTTATAAAATACAATTTATATAATTTCTATAAATTTATTATACTCTTTTTTTATAAAATAAATAAAAAAATTATTTCTTTTTTGAAGAAAACATATTTCTGGAGCATAAAAAAAACATTACTAAAAATTGATTACTTGTTTCCTAAAAATAAATCAATTATTTTTTTATTTTTTTTGATTGGGTACTTTATAAATATTTTATAACTTGGTTAATACTATTCATGCCTTCCAATTCAGTGGATAGGCAATAAATTTTATATTAAATTATAATACTTTAATAATATATCACAGTTCATTTAGACTCGATGTTTCATATAACACAAGCTATCTAAGAAATTAGATTTATTTAAAGATAAATATATTCTAAAATCTTGGGGTGTTACATTCTACCCCTTTAAATTTATTTTTACCTCATAATTTAGCTTTTTCTCGATAATCAACAGTTTTTCATTTGAGAATTCCTTTATGAAAACCTACATCATAAAAAGGGTTAATAATAGTTCCTCTTAAAAAGAGGGGAAAGGAAATATGAATTTCCTCAAACAAGTAGGTTTCCAAATATGATAACATTAGTTGGAAGTGAAAATATAGATATGAAAGAGAAAATTTACACTCATGGATTAATAGAGAGTGATAGAGAACATGTTCATGAGAAAGCTAACCATTACAAAAGTGTAAATCTGTGATGGTTTAAAAGGCCATTGATTTCTTGATAATAAAATTAATTAAATAACATTCTTATTTCAAATCCCTTTTCATAAATTTGAGTGGTTCTTTTACTATCTAGATAAAGTAATTGAGAAAATAAAATTAATTGATTTATTTCCATATTTAAGCACAATATCATCCTTTTTGTGTGCTTTAATCAATTTTCACTTCATCTCCTACAATGGGAAATGGATATTTGAGATAATTTTTTTTATTCCTAAAATGCTTTTAATGAATAACTTCATCCATAATTGATTCCTTCAACCTCTAAATATTTTCCAAATCCAAAAATTTTATCACAGGTTATCCAATATGATAAATCATACTTTAACCTCAAATAATAATACCCAAAGTTTTACTTAATCCATTCCATAAGTATTTGAACTTAAGAATCCTCCAAAATATTACTAACCATATTCAAAACCCCAAAATTTGATCAAAAATTTATCCCTAGAAAACATAAATCAGTTCATAATTTCACATTCCAAACATGTGAATACCTTGATCACAAATACTAATAACATGAATCAACATAAAATTTATCCTTATTCCTTATATCACATAAATAATAAACTCCATCATAAAATAATTTTTCAAAAAATCACTAACCATTTTCAAGGTTTAAAATTCCACCCCATTGGCTTTTTCAATGTCAATCTTCTCTTTATCACAACTAAACATTATTAACTCAACATCCGAACACATTAAGGGTTATCTTTCCCTTATTCATAAATTCTCCAAAAATATCACCTTACCACTAATCACTTTGTTTGGTTATTGGTTTCATTCATCTTATTATTTCAAATCATTAAAGAAAAATATTTTAGTGTTATCCATTTAAGTTTCATGATTCTAATAACTATAATATCATTGATAAAATATTTCTATAACATGATTCTTGAATCCAAATAAACAAGTGCCTTAGTAATTCGACTTTGGTTGTATTCATATCATAGGATTGGCATTGATTGTAAAGACCTGGAAATTCCATGTAATTTTTTTTAATTAAATGGAATTATTACAATTCTTTGAAAATTAACGGCACATGATTATGAGGCTCGGAATGCCTGGAATGATCTGTTGAAAAAGTGTTAAGCTTTAAATAGCACGTTTGAGCAGTTTTCCAGAAAAAGTGGAATAACTCTTAAATGGGTTCCCATATCAGAAATATAAGGGAACTTTTGCATTAAGGATGGCAGGTTTACCCTAGGTGCAACTTAAGTTTAGTCAGTGCAGGCCTCCAGTAAGAAAACCCAAAAATGGCATAACCATAAATAAAATAATTAAATAAAATTGTTTTATTTTTCAAATACTTGTAACTCACAAACGGTGGATCGGATTAAAAATATGAGACCACTGCTGAGCTCGTGAGGGTATTATTTCCTTAGGCAAATTCTAACCTTGGCCGGTACGGGCTAACAGTGGAAGTTAGTTTTTGACCGTAAATAAAATAATTAAGTATCATTTATTTTATTGTCAAATTATCTAACTCATAAAAGGTAGCTTGGATTAGAAATATAAGAGTACAGTTGAGATCGTGAGGGAGTTTTTCCCTTAGGTGGATCCTAACCTTGACTGGCATAGGTCGAGGGTGAATGTTTATATTTTTTGAACTTTTTCTAAGGTACATTTAGTAAACATGCTAGCAGTGATTTCTATCTTTTGAGCTGGTGCTCAGATTAAAAATCCAAGGACACCAATAAATTTATAATGTCGGGATTCTCTTATGTGAAACTTAACATCGACTGGAAAGTTTCAGATGAAAAGGTTAATTTTTAGAATTTACAAAAAAAATAACTCAACGATTTATTTTATTCTTTATTATAACTGTTGAGTGGTGGTAGCGAGTCTTCTGGGTTATCAGACCATTAAATGGACGATTACACTTGGTTGTGTAACTGATCTATTGGGAGAATTAATAGGTTCTTTAATTTAATTCCTTAATGAACCTCTTTAATTGTGTGGTGCATTGATCCTCTCTTTCCTCTATTTAAATAAACTCGAGCATGGTTCTTTGTCACTCAAGAGAGGAACCTCTGATGAAGTACCGCGGAATCTTCCAGCAACCTAGAACAAGGCTTTGACGACTGTTAGAGGATTCTATGATGAGTGCCAAAGGACATGAACCTTCACCTTTTTCCCCAACACCCTCGGACGTGGACACTCCTTCCTCGTCTACAGTGACTTCTAACGAGCTCGAGATAGGGGTTATATGCTTAATTACTACCTTTTTCACAATTTTTTAATATTATGAAAAACACGAATCAACCGTCCAACGGGTTAATCCACGTTTCGTTCTTTAATGCAGGAGAAAAATATGGGGTTTTTTATGGTAGTTTTTATGATTAAATAATCCTTTCCATATTATAATGCTAACACGAAGGGCACAGGCCGAATGAAAAAGGCCCAGACCCTTCACTGTTCTTGGTTTGGATGTGTTTCTTTGTGGGCAACCGAGCAACAACACGGAAAGGCCAAATCAGGATCCACACAGTGATGGCAGCGTTCGGGGTGTCCTGTAGGTGCAGTCGGTAGAGGAAACGGTCCTTTGAAGCTTTATTGGAGGCACGTGGAAGCTTCACCGGCACGGTGGTGCTGGGGACTAGAGAAGGTAGCGGCTGGAACCCACCATCCTCGAAGAAGAGGCAGCGTCGAAAGGCGCCGTGTAGGACAAGGATGGTCGGTTGACACCGGCCATGTTGACAATGGTAGATCACCATGGATGAGGGTCGTGTCTCCGAGCTATGGTGGATAGAAGGGGAGGATGGTCATCATCGATCATGTTGTCCCCAGGAAGCACACTGCATAGGAAGGCCACGGCTTCGATCCACGGAGAAGGGTGGACCCGTGCCCCGTGGGTCCCATAGGTGACCAGTCCGAGTAGACCATCCATGTGGTTCAGTTCCATCCAGTGTTTCTAATTTAAAAAAAACTGAATGGCTCGGTCGTTCAGGAAGGGGAGCGACCCACGTGCCCGGACAGCGAGTCGGGTGGTTCCGCGACCCGGCAGGCAGTGCCCAGCCAGGTGGGCCAGGCCAAACCTGCATCCCAATGGGCCAGACCAGACCTATCCAAATAGGGCCAATCCCAGTGGGATGGTTTGGGTTGGTCCGACCGGGTTGGGTCAGTCTGACCGGGTCGGACCGGACACGGACCCTTTTCATCCCAATTGCGCTTAAATGGGCATATCTACTAAACCGAATGTCTATTTGAAGAACTGTCTGCAACGTTGGAATTCTTGTGATGAGGCAGTCCTTTTGAGATACTCCACATGAGTTTTGGAAAAATTTGGAGTTTGGATAGGCTGGATCGTACCTGAATACAACCGGGCCCTCGACACTAAAATGTTTATGACTTACAGACTGGTCATCTGGTTGATGTGACATCTATTGTGTTGGAACCCTTATGACATGGTGGTTCATTGGGTTACTTCTTCATGGGAATTTGTTCCAGTTGAAATATTAATGATGTCTTGAGGAGAGAATCCTCCTGGAATCAAGCGTGCTTTATGCGGGAATCCAGTGGTTGGCTGAGTCGTGAAGAATGAATAGTGATCATATGTGGATCATCACCGACCAATCCTATGTGGATCCCCACCAAGATATCCTGTGTGGATCAGAAGTGAGTGATCCTATGTGGATCATCACCGAGTGATCCTGTGTGGATCGGTACTGAGCGATCCTGTGTGGGTCAGCAGTAGAGCCTCATGACAGAATAAGATGATCTAGCTTTATGACTAAACATCTATACTTCTGTACATAAGTTAAACTTTGTGTGATCTGTCTTTTGATTTGTTCTTTGTGATTGAGATCATACTTTGTGGATTTTACATTTTATAATTCTGGGAGACCATCGGGGCTCTTGGGGTCCCTACTGGGTATTTTTATACTCACCCCTACACGGGCTTCGCATGCAGCTTGTTGTATCTTGTGCTGACAATAGACATCTTGAATGAGTCATGAGGAGTCAGGGCTAGATAGTGCTCGGAGGTGATTGTAAAATATCATATGGAGGTGACCAGTTGACGTGGAGAGTTGTAGTGATGAGTTGTACCTACCCTTCAAGTAGGATCCTTAGCGGATGACCTCAGGAGCTAATTTCCCTTTTGTTGTTTTTCTTTTTCATTTGGGCTTTTATTCTTGCCCCTTTTATTTTCAGTACTTACTATTAAACTAAGTGGTGGTTATAATTGTGGTTGTACCTTTATTCTTCCATTGTTCTTTACTTGTGCGCAGTGTGCCATGTCTGTGTGTGTACAGGTTTTGAGGCAATGCCTTCCCATTTTAGGGAAATGCCTTTATGGTGCTAGTTTCCAACCCCTAGCCTATGGAAGGAAGGCTTAGGGTAGTCACAGCACGGGCCTTGGGGCACAATTAATGACAAAGTGGTATCAAAGGGGGTCAGTTCTATCAGAATAACTAAGATTCTATGTTTTCAATGGACTAATAGTGTTAAGTGTCTTGAGTTTGGATTTTAGCCCAAGGAGTCCAGTGTTGGTGCAGCAGCTGACGTTTCCATACACAAGGACCCTAAATTATATTTTCTGACTCGATACATGAAAACACTAATTGTGTGTGTTTTTGAAAAAAAAATATTGATCACTTTTAAGTCATCTCACTAGGTATAACTTATTGACCGTGGTTCATCTTGATTATATTTCAAGATGCCTCCACGTAGACAGCCATCCAGGATTCCAATGCATGACCATGAGGATGGTTCACATAGTGAATAAGGATTCAGTACAAGGATTTTTTCCTAAGATGGTTCCTTTGGGAGGTTTCCCAGTGATACCACTTCCCGTTGGTCAGAAGTTACTACCAACTCTACCGGTAGAGGACACATATAGGCTTAGTGCCTTACATGAGTTTTAGTAACAGATACCCCTTAGGTTATGAGGTGAGCCCGACTCACAGGTGGATAAGGACTGGCTTGAGGTGGTGACTGAGTTTCCATCTATCCAGGGCACCATTAGATCATATGGTGGTCCTAATAGTGAGCATTCTATGTGGCTCAGTAGGGTGATGGTAGAGTTTAGATTATCTCTATCTTATGATGAGGTGACTTTTTCTGGGGACAGAGTTTGAGAACCTTCCTCAGAGAATGGGGTTTATTTCTATGAAAAGCTAAGGGGTTTGTGTTCCCAACAGCTTCTACAGTTTTGATAGGATGAGATGTCATTAATTGAGTATTCGTCGAGGTGTACTGACAATTCCAGGTACACGATGAATGTGATACGACCTGTGCTTCAAGGCTCACACCTTCGAGAGAGACATGTTCAGGGACATCCGAGCCAGAACTATTCTCCTATGCATTCTTACTTATGTTGGGATTCTAGAGAGAACCTTTGTGGTTGAAAATTATTTGGCTGAGTAGATGCAGTCAGTGAATGTCACCTGTGGGAAAGCAGGAAACTGACGTTAGTCTTGGAGACTTAGACATGTAAAATGTTTTGAGAAGAGGGTTTGATAAGGACAGATGAGTCTATAAGGAAGTAGACATGTAAGGGGAGCTAGGAGAGCAGCAGGAAGTGGTGTACTTTTTGATATGTTATAACCACCACCCCAATGTGGTCCCCACCAGGCTTAGGGAGATGGAGGACAGGGGAAGGGTATAGCTACATGCAGTCAAGGAGTGTGAACCAAGGGCTCCATGAATGATTTGAGGTACGGTCTATGTCTACTAATAGCAGCTGTAATTAATAAACATAGGTACTAATTCATAGGAGGGTGAATCTAATCACTCTTGATTCGGCCAACCTTACCCTCGTGGAAGGAGATGTTTTGAGTTTTCAGTTCCCAACAGTAGTGGTAGAGTTTGGGAATATCCTTTCAAAATATGTTTCCAAGATTACATCCCCATATAGAGAGGGACTTCTGCATTGGCTTGTACCCAGGGACAGCACCGATATCTACAACTGCATATCATATGGCTCCCATGGAGCTCTGAGAGCTATAAGTATTGTTGGGAGACTTGAAGAGGAAGGTCTTAGTAAGACCTAGTGTTTCAGGTTATGTGCGGATTACCGGCACTTTAACCAAGTGGTCATGAAGAATGAGTACCCACTACCAGAGGGTCTATGGCACACCAATTAGTTAAAAGGGTTAGCCTTTCGCATAGATGTAAATATGCCCATAGGATTTTCAGAAGTTGAGATAGGGGAAATGGTTGGATTTCCTCTAGGACTATGACTTTGAGATAGTTTATACTCCTAGGAAGGGGAACGTGGTCATAGACGCACTTAGCAGGAGTTTTGGTTTACAGTTGCTGAGTGATGTGATAGAGCAGCTAGCCGCGTTGCAGTTATCCTTCATGGATAGTGATGGAGAAGCTTACCTTTAGTCTATTACAGTCACTCCCCCACTTCTTCAGTGATTCAGGGAGGCACAACTTGGGGACGTTGACTGCGAGACTTGACTTGCTCATGTTTCCTTAGAAAAGGCTCTTGAAGGATTTTCTAAAGGTGGGGAGCACATCATCCTCTTCAGAGAACGTACCATAGTTCCAGTGATGCTATGAGGGGAGGTGTTGAGGGAGTTCTACACATTCCCTTTGGTGGTATATCCTGGTGTGGTGAAGATGTACCAAGACTTCCAACGTCAGTACTAGTGGACAGTGATAAAGAAAGCAGTGGCAGAGTTCATTTCACAATGCCTCACTTGTAGTCAAGTGAAGGCTAAGCACCAGGTTTTAGCAGGCTTGACTCAGCCACTTGAGGTACCGGGGTAGAAGTGGGATGGAATCTATATGGACTTCATGATAGGTCTACCGCGTACATCCAGGGGCCAGGATTCCATCTGGGAGATTGTTATCCAACTCACCAAGTCAACCCACTTCTTACCCATCTAAGAGTAGGGACCAGTAAAGGGCTTGGGATTCCTATACTTATAGAAGATTGTATGGCTTCATGGAGTGTCGTCAATGATCGTTTCGGGTCGTGATGCTCATTTTACATCTCGGTTGTGGATGGGATTATAGGAGGCATTCGAGACTCAGTTATGCTTGAGCACCACCTTTCATCCTTAGATAGATGGTTAGACAGAGTGGACCATACAGATGCTTGAGGATATGCTTCGTGCTTTCTTCCTTGATTTTTCCTACAGTTGGGAGGACCACCTGCCCCTAGTGGAGTTTTTATACAAAAATAGTTATCACTCCACCATCGTCATGGCACCATTTTAGGCCTTGTACGGGAGACTGTGAAGATCACCTATATGTTGGAAGGACCTAGGGGATTCAGCACTTATGGGTCTATAGTTGGTGTGGACTACCACTGGGAAGGTGAAAATCATCCAGGAGTGGATTAAGACAACACAGAGCCGACTAATAATAGGAGACGGAGGCCTTTGGAGTTCAAGGAGGGAGACCATGTATTCCTACGGGCCTCACCCCAATGAGGATTGTAGATATTTTTCCAGGGTTGAAAGCTATATCCGAGGTTCATCAGACCTTTTTAGATTCCTAGCATAGTGGGAGAGGTGGTGTACCATCTATCTCTTCCCCTACAGATGCACCGAGTGCATAATGTTTTCCATTTGTTTCAACTGAGGAGGTACATTCATGCTACATCAAACATTATTGATTGGGGTGTGCTGGAAATTGACGATGGGGTGTCGTTCATGGAGTTCCCAATGGAGATAGAGGATCGATAGGAGTGGGTCCTTTTTGGGCAGTCGATTCCTTTGGTGCGAGTTCGATGGCAGCACGGGAACCTCCAAGAGAGCACATGGGACCGGGAGGCTCAGATACATGCTCAGTACCCCCATTTGTTTTACTAGATTTTTTTATAGCTTTCATGAATGAAACTCCCTAACGTGGGGATAATTTAAAGACCTGGGAATTACATGTAATTTTTTTTAATTAAATGGAATTATTACAAGTTTTTGAAAATTGACGGCACATGATTCCGAGGCTCAGAGTTCCCGAAATGATCTGTCGACAAAGTGTTAATATTTTAATAGCGTGCGTTATAATTTTTCATGAAAAAAGTGTAATAACTCTTAAACAGGTGGTCAAATCAGAAATATGAGGGCACAGTTGCATTTAGGATGGTGGGTTTACCCTAGGTGTGACTTAAGTTTAGTCGGTGAAGGCCTCCAGTATGAAAATCCAAAAATGGCATAACTATAAATAAAATTATTAAATAAAATTATTTTACATATAAAATGCTTATAACTCATGAATGGTGGCTCAGATTAAAAATATGATACCACAACTGAGCTCGTGAAGGTATTCTTTCCTTAGGTAGATTCTAACCATGGCCTGCGCGGGCCAACAGTGGAAGTTAGTTATTGGACCTAAATAAAATAATTAAGTAACAATTATTTTATTTTTAAATTCTATAACACTTAAATAGTAACTCAGATTGGAAATCCAAGAGAACCGTTGAAATTGTGAGGGCATGTTTCCCTTAGGCAGATCTTAAACTCAACAAGTGTGGGTCAAGGGTGACTGTTTATAATTTTTTAGATTTTTAAGGTACGTTCAGTAAATGTGCGGGCGGCAATTTCTATCTTTTGAATCAGTTCTTAGATTAAAAATTGGAGGGCACCATTGAATTCGAAGCACCATGATTCTCTTAAGGGAAGCTTAACTTCGACCGGAAAGGATCAGATGAAAAAGTTAATTTTTGGACTTTACAAAAAAAATAACTCAACGAGTTATTTTATTCTTTCTTGTACCTATTGAGTGGTGGTGGTGGGACTGCTGGGTTGTTAGACCATTAAATGGCCGGTTACAATTTGTTGTGTAACCGCACCATTGGTAGAATTAATAGGTTCGTTAATTTAATTCATTAATGTATCTCTTTAATTGTTTGGTGCGTTGATCATCTCTTTTATCTATTTAAACAAATCTTGGGCATGGGTTTTTGGCACTCAAGAGAGAAACCTTTGATAAAGTGTCATGGCATCTTCCACCAACCTAGAACGATGCTTTGATGTCTTTTGTAGGATTTGATGACGAGTTCCAAAGGACGTGAACCTTCTCCTTTGTCTACTACACCCTCGGATGTGGAGACTCCTTCCTCTTTCCCCAATGACATCTAATCAGCTCTAGGTAGGGGTTATGTGCTTAATTCCTCCCTTTTTCCCCGTTCTTTAATATTATGAAAAACACAGATCAACCAACTAACGGGTTGATCTGTGTTTCATTATTTAATGTGGGAGGATAATGCAGGGTTTATTTATGGGAGTTTTTATGATTAAATAATCCTTCCCATGTTATAATGCTAACACGGAGGATGCGAGCCAAACAAACAAGGCTCGAACCCTCTGTCGTTCTTGTTTTGGTTGTGCTTCTTCATGGGAGACCGAGAAACAATGTGGAAAGGCCAAACTGGGAGCCACGCAGTGATGGCAGCATCCCGGGGGGCTATAGGTGCAGTCGATAGAGGAAACGGACCTCCAGAACTTCACTGGAGGCCCACGGAAGCTTTGTTAGTGACCGAATAAGGCGGTAGCCAACACCCACTGGCCACAGAGAAGAGGCGGTGCCCAAAGGTGTCACGGCAGACAAGGGAATCTGGCCGATGCCGGCCGCACTGATAACGGCAGCATGCCACAGAGGAAGGTCATAGATTCGAGGAACAGCGGAGGGCAGGCCTGTACCCCGCGGGTCCTAGAGGTGACCAGTCCAAGCTGACTAGTCAGGTGGTGCGGCACCATCCGGAACTGCCACTTTAAAAAAACCTGAAGGGCTCGGCCGTTCGGGAAGGGGAGAGGACCCCCATGCCTGGACAGCAGTTTGGGTGGTTCCACAGCCCGGTGGGCTGTGCCCAACCGGGTGGTCCGGGCCAAACCTGTGGCCCAGCAGGCCAGAATAGGCCCATCCGAACCGGGTTGAGCCCAATGGGTCGGTTCAGACCGGACCTGGACCCTTTTCATCCCAATTACACATAAATGGGTGTATCTACTAAACCAAATGTCCGTTTGATGAACTGTCGACGGTGTCAGAACCCTTAGGATGAGGAAGTCCTTTTGAGATATTTCACATGAGTTTTGGAGAAATTTGGAGTTTGGGCGGGTTGGATCGTACCTGAATCCAACCAGGCCTTCAACACTAAAATGTTTATAACTTACAGACTGGGCGTCCAGTTGACATGCCATCTGTTGCATTGGAACCCTTATGATATAGCAGTTATTTAGTTTTCTTCTTCATGGAACTTCATGCCGGTTGAAATAAGAATGATGGATTGAGGAGAGGATCCTCCCAGAATCAAGCGTGCTTTGTGTGGGAATCCAATGGCTAGCTAAGACGTGAAGAATTAATAGTGATCCTATGTGGATCACCATCGAGCGATCCTGTATGGATAACCACCGAGCGATCCTGTGTGGATCAACACCAAGTGATCCTATGTGGATCAGCACCGAGCGATCCTCTATGGATCAGCCCCGAGTGATCATGTGTGGGTCAGTAGTAGACCCTCATGATAGAATAAGATCATCTAGCTTTATGACTAAATATATGTACTTATGTACTTAAGTTAAACCTGGTGTGAGTTATCTTTTGATTTCTGATTTTTGATTGAGATCATACTTTGTGGATTTTCTTTTGTGGAATTCTAGGAGACCATCGGGGGTCTTGGGGTCCATATTGAGTATTGTTATACTCACCCCTACATGGGCTTCACCTGCACCTTGTTGTGTATTGTGCAGATGATGGACATCTTGATTGAGTATTGAGGAGTCAGGGCTAGACAGTGCTCGGAGGTGATTATCAGATGGTGTACGGTGGTGACTAATTGATGTGGAGAGATATAATTATGAGTTGTACCTACCCTTTATGTACGATCCTTGGCGGATGACCTCAGGAGCTGATTTACCTTTTTGCTATTTTTCCTTTTTAGTTGGGCTTTTATTCTGTCCCCTTTTACTTTTAGTACTTTCTATTACACTCAGTGGTTGTTATAGTTGTGGCTATACCTTTGTTCTTTCATTGTTATTTACTTATGTGCAGTATGCATTGTCTGTGTGTGTACAGGTTTTGAGGCAATGCCTTCCCATTTTAGGGGAAATTCCTTTATGATGTAAGTCGTCAACCCCTGGCCTATGGAAGGCGAGCTTGGGGTAGTCACGGCACGGGCCCCGGGGATGGGTCATGACATTATCTCTTAGATTATTCTAAGGTATATTCCCTTAAATCTTGGGCATTATTTTTCGTAGTGCCTCGTCTCTTTATAGTTTAAACACTAAATATTAGAGGTTTATTTCTTACCCATTCATTCACATACCTGATGTCCTTTCTCTCCATGCTTTAAGAAAACTCTCATTCCTCCTCATCCTTAGTGTTTTTAATCAATGGACACCATTTATCTCCATCCCCTAAGATATGATATATTTTCTTGACAACCTTCTCCCTTTCATTACTTCCCAAAGTGAGAAATATCTTTTCTAAGGAAATTATCCATTGCTCAACTAAAAATGGAGTTTTAGTCCCATCAAATGATGGAGGTTTCTGATGCATGAATTGGTCTAACATTATTACATTGTATTCAGGATCAATATATTTCTCCATACAATCAAGGTTATTACTCATAACCCAAGTCAGCTACCTCAAGGTTGTTGTAATTTATTCATCTCCAGAGTTAGATCTAACTCCAACTTCATTATCTTACCCAGAAGTAAAATCCATACATGGATTATGTGCATTGATATGGTTTCTATTCCTTCTGTTGGGGACCATTTCTAAAAACACTACTACAAAACAGAACTTTAACAGTGTTGACCTTTATCAGTGCTATCAAAAATCCCAGATAAAGGTGTCCTTTATCAATGCTAAACAAAGCACTGGTAAGTGGTACCTTTTATCAGCAATAAAAAATGTGTTGATAAAAGGTACCCCTTATCAAGGCTTTTTTAGTGCTGATAAAGGGTAACCTTTATCAACGCTTTTATATAGCACTGACAAAAGGTATCCTTTATCAGGGCATTATTTTTAGCACTCATAAAGGGTACCCTTTATTAGCACTTTATTTTTAGTATTGATAAAAGGTAGTCCTTTTCAGCATTTTTTTAGCATTGATAAAGGTCTAGAATAAAATTAAATAATTAAACAAATAAAATTAAAAAAAATATTAAAAATTTTAGTAATTAAATAATTATTGATAAAAATGAATATACATATATAGAAATTATAAATATTAACAAATAATATATATTAAATATATAGATATTTAAAATGAATAAGATGAAATAACTAAACAAATAAAAATTAAAAATTAGTAAATTAAGAAAACTACTAAACATTTTATTAATTAAATAATTATTCATAAAATGAATAAATTTAATATATAGATATATATAGACTATAAATATTAATATATAGTATATATTAAATATAGATATATAAAATTAATAAATTGTAATAATTAAACACAAAAAATAACAAATAGCAAATTTTAATAATTAAAAAAACAAATTAAAAATGAATAAATTAAAAAATTATTAAAAAACTATAAATGAAACGATTATTAATAAAAATTAATAAGTTTAATATATATATTTATTTATATTATAAATAGTAACAAATAATATATATTAAATATAAATACATAAAAAATGAATAAAATGTAATAATTAAAAATATATTAATGTCTTATTCATTTTTAATGTTGTTTGATTTTTCAATTTAACATATATCAAACATGTGTTACAATGATTTCACATATATATATGAAATTAATGCATTATAATATACAATGCACACACACAAATATTTATGTGATTAATGAAATACTATATAGAAATACATACACCTTATATTTATACAATTACTTCAAATTTAAGTATATTTTAGAATTTAATTATAACATGATACATTTAATATATTATGTTTTAATTTTTCAATTTAATTTATTTATTTTTAATATTTTTACAGTTGGGTATTTTTATTCTTTTTTTTAATTTAATCATTTTCAATAATTTATTTATATTTATTAATTTATTATGTTTTTGTATTTTCAATATCTATTAATCTTTACTTCCATATATATCAATATTTTTTTAATAATTTATATTTAATTAATAAAGCTTATCCATTTTTCAATGTTTTTACAGTGCACTCATTTTTAATTATTCAATTTTATTCATTCTTAAAATGAATGTATTTAAGATTATATATTCATTAATAATGTTAAAAATATATTTATAAATTAATATTTGTAAATAAATATATTTATAAATGGATATTTACTATATTTATAAATTTATATATTTATAATTATTATAAATAAATAAAATCTATTTCTTAAAAAAAGTATTATATAATTATAAATAAATAATTATATATATATTTAAATAATTATAAAATTATAATAAACAAATATATAAATATATAAATATATTTAAAAAAATTAATTTATAATTATGATTATAAATCATTTATCAGTGCTAAAGTTTTAGTGCTCATAAAGATTCCTTTTAGCAACGCTTCTTTAGCAATAATAAAATAGTGGTATATAAGCACTAAAAAGGTGTTGATAAAAGGCATATTTTTCAATGAAAAAAATGATGATAAAGATGTATTTTATCAATGCTTATAAATTTAGCACTGATAAAAATGTATCTTTATCAACACATTTTTGTAAGTGCTGATAAAAGTGTCCTCGGTCTATTTAAAAGAACCCAAACCGCGACTGTTTTGGTCACAATTCTCAAGATATCACAGAACTACCCTACTTTTGGTGCTCCTCCTCTACGTTCACTCGAACAAATCAAGGCTGGAATCAAAATTATGTTAATTTCTTATTTTCCTCTAACATTGATTGCTTGTTTGGGTTCGGAGGTTTGCGTTTTTTCGATGTTAACATCCATAATGAACCCTACTTCTTCACTGGACAACAATGATTCCTTATGCTTTATAACTTTGGTATGTTATTCAATGGGTATCAAAGCTTCCCATAGAGGGCATCCCATTTCTCATGGTTGAATTAGAATTCCAACATAGTGACCAACACAACATGATCCATTCTCGCTCTCATTTTTACTTCACGTAACCTTTATGTAGTCGGATTTAGTTTTACACGTCACCATCCTTGTTTACATAGCTTAGGTTCATTTTGATAATGGTTATCCTCAAAGGAAATGAGTTCAGTTTATTGGTTTACACTATTCCCATGTTCTGCGTAGTAAAACTATTGAACTTTGTTTGGTGTTCTAAGTGATTTTTTTTAATTTTATATATTGTATAGAGTGGCCTTTTGATGTCCCAGAAATATTCATGCACCATATTCTCTTTTATATCACACATTAACCAATTCTGAGTTTCTTTAGGAATGTTAATCGATTCCATCAAACAACATATTTGACATACCGATAGTTGTATATTATGTCTACCATGTCCTTTATTATTTGATCTATAGTGTGAATCTATAATTCATTTCATATATTAACACACAAGGCACTGTTCTCTGAATTCTATATGTACATTAAGAGAATTGCATAATACATCATCATAATATCCAATGTCTTGGATAACTAGAGATTCATGGAAATATGGTTTAAAAAAGGAAACTATATATTTTTATAACAAGGTGGATAACAATGTCAAAGGTGTACCATGAATGATTTATGAATTTTTTTCTCTTATAGTACAATATATTTATTCTACTTCTTAACAATCATTAACAATTCTCTCTTTATCTTGGACTAATGAGTAGAGGGGAAATATTTATTATGATATGTTTTCTTAAATTACTCCATCTCTATCAATTCTACTTCATTCATCAGTATGATACTCTTATTAGTAAACAACCTCATTGGGGACCTATTAAGAGATTTGTTTCATATTTGTAATGTTAATTCAAATAGATTTAATTATAAATTTAACAACCATTTAAATGAAAAAATTATTTCAGTTATAATGTTAAATATATTTTTTGGATCCGCAATATATTTTGAATATCACATTTCTTTATATTCTCAAATGATTTTCCTTAAAATTCATGTATCATGTTGGATGGTAGAATTGTAGACTGAGATATGGAATCGATGAATAGTTTTTGGTGATTTAGGATTAGAAATAATCATGAAATTATGGTAGCTAATTTTTATACTCATATTTGTATAGTATTTTAAAAATTTTCTACATATATTTTTCCGAAATGGGTGCATAATTCAAGAGAATTCAAGATAATGATTATGAAGTTATATTATAAATAATTTATTATGAATTTTATATTGATGATAAATATATTCAAATTGAATTAATGGGTTCAATAAGAATTCATACATGGTTGATTGTTTTGGGGGATGTTGAAATGGTTCAAAAATACTATGAAAATTAATCTAAATTATAATAAATATTATTTAATAGAATTATTTTCATTTAATTATAGTGGATTAATAGTGAACATTTATATTATGCTAGTATATTTTTTGAAATATATATAGAATAGGAAATATGATGATATTCTTGATACATTAGAATGTAAGTTACTAGTGATTCATCGAGGGATAAGGTTCGAGTGATGTGACATTTTTTTTGTTTATTCTTCTTTATTGTTTTTCAGAAGTTAGGTTTAACTAATATATTGTGGCACCCATTGTGTGGTTTTTCCTAAGGGAACCAATTATGATAAGAATTCCCCATATTTCAAATGGGATTTCTAAGAAAAATAGATATGTGATTGGCCACTGAAATAGGCTAATATTCATTGTTAATATTTATAATATTCATTAGAATAATTATTCATAAACACCATTTTAGTGCATTTTACACTTTGAACATTATTTCACATTATGATTGTAATTCTTTGTTAAAGTGCACTATTACTTGGTACATATTTGAACACATCCTAAAATACAAAATGGTCTCGATATTATTTTAATATTTTATTTTCAGGTCTCCCATACTATAAGGAATAATTTATGTTTTTGGAGAAACTAGAGGATTCACATTATAAGAGCACCAAAGTTGGCATGAACCAACAACATTTTGGGCAAAGTAAACTACACAGCATCCTAATAAAGAGACTGTAGAGGCCAAGATACAAGCCCAATGATTCTAAAACTTTATCTTAAGATATAGGAAATCATGTATAACATTTCATACAATAGTGAAAAAGAGAAAATTCGGATGTTTTAATAAAGTTCCAGGCGGCCCAATTTGAAGATAAAATTCTAGGCCAGATTTTGCTTTCCAAAAAAACAGCCCTCCATTTTGATAATATCTCACAAACAAAAATTAAATTCTGGATTAAATTTTACAGGAGATTATAATACATTGGGAGATCAATTTTATTCTTCTATATCCCACTCTAATTCGTCCATCTAAAAGGCCCTTTCGATGCGTCTGTTCGGTGGATGCATGTTGTCTTCCACTTCGGGTCAAGGGTGGAAAAGTCTAAATTACACAATCTTTCCACCACCCTAAGCCTACCATACTCAAGTGGGATGACTTTAACTATTGTAGGATCGACCCAAGGCTCCTAAAATGCCTATATAAGGCAGTGGTGTTGTAGGATTTATTCATCTAGGATGATTTCTTTCATTGTAATGTTATGCTTCCACTTTTCCTTTATAATGTTTTCCTCAATTGTAAGTTGTTTTAATTCATCCTAGTTTCTTAATAAAAGTTATTCTTCTCCTATTATTCTATTATTCTAATACTCACTTTGATACCATTGCCTTAAGTTGTGACTTTATTCACACCAAACCTCGTGAAATTATTCATACAACAGTGGAGTGATCATTTTCTTTTTATTGTTTTTTTTACTTCTTCAATTCCTCCCTCATGAGTCTACTTTCCGCTTCCATTGAAACCATAGAATCAATGTAGGGATAACCCACTCATGGTTTAATCCAAGGGATTATAAATGGTATCTATTAGATGTTATTTATCACCCCATTAATAACTAATCGATTATTTTAATTGATATTTTTATTTGATGATTTTAAAGCTTCTTCGTCCTTGTTGAATTTTAAGGCCACATACTTCAAGTGCTAATACTAACCTTTACCTTTCAGTGAACATAAATTTGATCCTCCAAGTGTATAGTTGATTATTATTATGGTTTGTTGGTATTAAACTAGTAAGTGATAATGTTTTTTTCTCTTCTTGAATAAACTCATCGCGAATATAAGAAATTGAAATTGTTAAAAAATAATTTCATCAAATCCACCCCTTGTAATAACCTAGGATCAACCCTTCTCATAATTTGATTTCACTTAAGTCAGGTATTGTTTGCTTAAACCTATCTAAAATCAACCCAAATTTGGCCACCTAATATCCAAAATCAGTCCATAGAATGTGTGTGTCTATAGGTTTCTTCTTAGGTCTCTAAGGAATCAACAACCCAAGCTACTGTACATTTGACCGCTTAACCCTAAAAACCTGGGTAAATTTGGGTGAGACCAAATTTTGGCGCCGTTTCTAGGGACCCAAGTAAGATATCTCAACACCCATTCTATTCTCCCCCATTTCTTCTATTCCCATCCAAATTCCCTTATCTTTTCCCTTTCTCACTTTTTTCTCTTTTGGCACATGTTCGCCTACACTCGGGACCAATCAAACAGTATAGTTAGGGTGGATAGTCCTCAGGTTGGGGAGTCAAGTACACCAAGGGAACTCTTTCCATTAGATCTGAATCTTTCTAATACTCTAGAGTCAAAAATTTATCTCATTTAAATGTAAGGTCTTTAAAGAAACCAACTCATAAACCTAGGTGGGAACTAAAATGGAATTCCAAATGAGGGAGCCCCAAATGTTGGGAATTCAGTTGATCAAACCATGAATGACTACATCACACCTACTTATACCAATTCCCCCTCATACATTAGACACAATTATCTAGAATATTCCAACTACATCTTTAAACCCCATGTCCTAAACCACCTTCCCACATTCCATGAAATGGAGTCCGAGATGCCTTACCTTCGTGTTAAGAAGTTAAATGACATTGTAGAAACCATGTGTCCCCCACATCAACTAGAATCAGCAAAGATGAGGATATTTCCTTTTTCTTTAAAGGATAGAGCTAAAAATTTACTAAAAAATCTGAGACCATCATCCATAAACTCTTGGGACCAATTACAAATATAATTCTACAAAAAATACTTTCCCCGCCACAAAACATTTTCACTTAAAAAGAGCATCCAAAACTTTTTTGAAAAAGAGGGAGAGTCATTTTACGAAACATGGGAGAGGTTCAAAGACATTATAAACATGGTTTCACACCATGGTTTTTCTATTCCTGAATAAGTGATAATTTTCTATGAAGTGTTGGGTTCGGGAAACAAACAACTCATTGACATGATGTGTAATGTGACCTTTAAAAACAAATCCCCAAATGATGCTTACGAGTATCTAGAAGGATAGGTCGAACAAAACCAAACATGGGGGACATCACCTTACTATGAGAAGCCACCCAAATCTATTGGAATTAACACACTTAGGGAGTAGTAAAGCCTTAAGGCGAAACTTGCAGCACTCACTAGGAAGGTTGAAGAGATAGACCTTAGTAAAATCCATGAAATCCAAACTGTAGACCATGTTTTCATAATTTGTGGCAAACATGACCACAAAATAGAAAACTTCCCAACCATTCCATCCATCAAGGATGTTCTTCTAGGAGGACCGCCTGCTGAAGTCAATTCCCTAAACTTCCAAAATCCCTAATACCAAAACAAATTCAACCCAAGGTATAATGACCACCCAGGCTTCCATTGGAAATATAACCAACAACCTAGCCAACCACAACGACCAAACCCCTACCCTACCCAAAATTTCCAAAACCATAACCAGTTCCAACCACAACTGTCCCAATACCAACACCCTCCTTTCCAATATAAATAACCCATCCAATAACCCATGGAACAACCAATCCCTCAACCAAAGTATCCTATAGGGATAAACCAACCAGAACAAGCCCCTACTCAATATGTCCCTCTTCCAATCCTTGAGAATTTGTGTAAAAAAATGGATAAAATGAAATAAGAAGTCTCATACCTTAAAGAATAACTACAATCCATTAAAACTGGGAAGGAACCCATTCCTACTCAGGCGGTACCATCCTCAACTTTAAGGGAAGAATCCAGTTACACACAAACCTCTCATGAACAACTCAAAGTAGTGACTATTTTAAGAAGTGGGAAATCCATTGAAAAACATAAACAATCCATTAAAGAACTATTAAATGCTTCAACAACACATGAAAATGATGAAGAAACAACCATAGATTATGAAAAACCCAATGAGAATGTGAAGGAACTACAACCACACCAAACAATCAAACAACTTTCTCCCTTCTCTCAATGCATGAGAGGAAAATCTAAACCAGAACTGAATGAAACTTTGAGGGAAATATGTTCTCAAGTGAATTTGAACATCCCCCTTCTAGATGCAATCCAAACCATTCCTTCCTACTAAAAGTACCTTATCAACTTGTGGACTTTTAAAAGGAAAATTTCACATAAAAACCAAGTCCTTTTGGATTCTAATGTGAGTACCACCATTTGAGAGACCATTCCTCCAAAGTTGAAAGATCTAGGATGTCTATACATCAATATTGAGATAGGTGAGAACAAAGTTGTAAAAGTCCTTTGTGATCTGGGAGCCAGTGTGAACCTCATTCCTTATGCCATGTATTTTTAGTTAGGGCTCGAAGAACTCCAACCCACATCTGTCACTCTTCAACATGCTGATCATAGTGTTTGAGATCCTAAGGGGATCTTAAAGGATGTTTTGGTGAAAGTTGAAAATTTCATTTACCCAACTGACTTCATTGTCCTTGAAAATCACCCAATCCTAGATCCTAGGGAGAAAACTCTCATCATCCTTGGTTTTCCCTTCTTAGCAACAATCAACTCAGTCATCCGAGTCTGAAATGGGAACACGATAATAACTTTCAGGAATATGAGTCTAGACTTGAACATATACAATGAAAACTCTCAAATTGGGGTTGATGAAGATATCCATGAGGTTAATTGGATTGGTAGTGTTAATAGTGAACTCAAGGAACATCAAGGAATTTTTGAAGGATGTTTAAGTCAAAAAGAGATTGATTTTATTTTTTCACATGAGGGAAGTTTGTCTCTTTGGCTTGAATATCTTTCAGATAGATCTATTTATGGTTTTATAGAATCACAAATCAATGATACCATGGGTGAAATCAATAAAATTGAGTCCATACCCATTCATGACACTTCTCTAGCTAATTTAGTGGATGAAAATTATGTTCACAAGGAAGAAATTTTTTCAAGAAATTGGAACAAAGAAATTGAGTTCAATACAAAGTATCATCCTTTCTTAGAAAGTGGTAACCAATCTGATCTATAATTTAAGGTATTACCTTCATCACTAAAGTATGAATTCTTAGCGTAAAATTGATCATTTCCTATTGTAATGTATTCCTCTCTTGAAGCCTATCAAGAGATGATGCTTCTGGATGTCCTAATAAATCATAAGAAAGTAATTGGATGGACCCTTTCTAATATTCTTTGGATTAGACCACTCATTGGAACTCATAGGATTGTTCTTGAATCTGAATCCAAACCATGTCATCAACCTTAGAGGAGACTCAATCCAAATCTTATGTATGTGGTAAGGAAAGAACTTCGTATGTTATTGAAAGTGGGTATCATCTACCCCTTAGATGAGAGTGAGTGGGTAATCCCAATTCAAGTTATCCCAAAGAAAGCTAGAATTATTGTGATCACCAATGAGGATGGTGACCTTCTCCTCACAAGGGTCAGTAGTGGATGGAGATTCTGTATTGACTATATAAATCTCAACTCTTGTACCAAGAAAGGCCATTTCCCCTTGACCTTTATTGATCAAGACCTCGAGCGAGTGGCAGGTCATCAATTCTATTGCTTCCTAGATGTATTCTTAGGGTATAATCAAATTGAGGTCTCCTTAGAGGATCAAGGAAAAACAGCCTTCACTTGTCCATTCAGCACCTTTTCCTTCAAACTCATGCCCTTTGGGATATGTAATTCCCCTGGTACCTTCCAATGGTGCATGATGGGAATCTTCTCGGACATGATGGGGGATTGTTTAGAGGTCTTTATGGACGACTTCTCCATATTTGGGGATACTTTTAAGGGGTGAATTATAAATGTTGAAAGGGTTTTATCAATATGTAAGGATAAGAATCTCATCCTAAATTGGTAAAAATGCCATTTCATGGTAAAGGAAGGAATTTTTCTAGGACATCTAGTATCTGGTAGAGGGATTGAAGTTGATAAAGTTAAGGTCCACATAATTCATCACCTTCCCTCTCCGAAAACTATTAAGGAAGTGAGGTCCTTCTTAGGACATTCTGGTTTCTATATAAGGTTTATTAGTAATTTCAGCTCTATTTCTCGACAACTTTTTGCTCTATTGGTGAAATATGCTCCATTTTTATGAACATAAAATTGTGATGAATCATCTCTAAACTCAATTCAGCTCTTATCTCTCCACCTATCATGCAATCTCCAAATTGGAAACTTCCTTTTGAGCTCATATGTGATGCGAGTGACTTCATTGTAGGAGTCGTCTTAGGACAATAGTGTGAGAAGACTCCATGTGTCATTTCTTATGCAAGAAAATATTTAAATGGTGCACAAATCAACTACACCACCACTAAGAAAGAGTTGATTGATATTGTATTTTTCTTAGAGAAATTCAGGTCCTATCTCTTAGGATCACCCATCATTGTCTTCACCAACCATTCATCCCTAAAATATATTTACCAAAAACAAGATTCCAAGGATAGATTTATTAGGTGAGCCCTTATTCTTCAAGAGTTAGATTTAACCATTAAGGATAAAACAGGTGTTGAAAATGTTTTAGTTGATCATCTCTCTAGGATGGAATTCAAAGAAAAATCGCATCACCTTTCTGTGTCTGATTCATTTCTTGATGAGCACCTCAATTTTGTGAGTGATTGCCCATGGTATGCTCACATAGAAAACCATTTGTTTATGGGTGACATTCCAAAATTCCTCGGGACCCAAGCTAAGAATAAAATTATTTATGATGTCAAACACTATGTGTTTGATGATCCTTACCTCTTCAAGTTCTGTCCTGATCAAAACATTAGGACATGTGTTCCCGAGTCTAAGAAATAGTCCATTCTAAAAATTTTTTCATGGAGAGGCATGTGTATGCCACTTTTCTACAAAGAAAACCACTAAAAAGGTCCTCCAAAGTGGTTTCTACTAGCCTAACCTCACTAAGGATTCCTTCCAATTCTGAAAAATTTTCTCTCAGTATCAAAAATTAGGATCCATTACCAAAAGGAATCAAATGCCCCTCACTCCCATTCTGGTCATTGAAGTATTTGATTTTTGGGGAATTGATTTCATGGGACCCTTCCCAAACTCTAGGGGAAACCTCTACATCCTCTTAGTTATTAATTATTTCTATAAATGGGTTGAGGTTATTCCCACCAAGTCCAATGACCATCATGTTGTGATCTGATTTCTGAAAGAGTACATATTTTCTTGATTTGGAATTCCTAGGTCTATAATTAGTGATCATGGAACCCATTTCTACAACCTCCCATTCTCTTCACTCATGTCTAAGTATGGGATTTTTCATAAATTTTCTATTTCATACCATACTCAAACCAATGGACAAGATGAGTTAGCAAATAGAGAGATTAAGCAAATTCTTGAAAACTTTTCATTCCCTCTAGGAAATATTGGTCCGAGAAACTCTTGGATTCCCTTTGGGCATATTGTACAGCATTCAAACCCATCTTATTAATGTCACCATATAGGTTGTTTTATGGAAAATTATTCCATTTACCTGTTGAAATTGAGCATAAGGCATTTTGGGCAATCAAAAAAATGAATTTTGACATTTATTTGGCCAAAGAAAAGAGGAAATTAGATCTTAATGAACTTGAGGAACTTAGGATGGAGGATTATGAAAATTCAAGGATAAATAAATCTAGAGTTCAAGCCTAATAATCCAGGAATATCAAAGTCAAGCATTTTGAACATGGAAAATTTGTGATCTTGTATATTTCAAAACTTTATTTACACCTAGTAAAGTTAAGGTCTAGATGATCAGGTCCTTTCAAAGTGCATTATGTGTACCCCCATGGGGTAGTAGAGATTTAGGATCCCACAAGTGGTCACATTTTCAAGGTCAATGGTCATAGGTTAAAACCATTCATTGAATCATTCAATAAACAGGAAACGGAGGTTATGTTAACTGATACAACCTATGAACCAAGAAAAATTGATAGATTTAAGATCCATATTGGGCTAATGATGTTAAAAAAAAGCCTTGCACGGGAGGCAACCCGTGGTTATCATGTTTCTAGTCTTTTTGAATCATCTTTATTTTTCAAATAGGATTAATCAATCATTTTGATATTTTAAAAAAATAGAATGTTGACCTGTTCTTCTATTATGAGTATGTATGGGTATGAAAGGGGAGTTCCATATTCATCTGTGTCATGTGGTGTGATCCTTGAGTAATACCTTACCCAAAAATTTAAAAATAAGACAATGTATCATTATTTAATTTTATTTTTATGTGTTTGTAGGTTAAAATAAAAATAATAATAATAATAATTAAAAAAAATAAAAGGACACATCATAGGTCATGGGGTAAACCCCATCACAATCAGTGAAGTCATGAGGACTCGAACACGAGACTGAAGGGAGACAGGGGAGCATGCTTACCAATGACCTACAGCTTATAGGGATCCCTTATTCTATAATTTTTGTATATATACTTATATTTTACTTTTTTTATTATATTAATAAATATATATATATATATATATATATATTGTTTTATTTTTTTTCCTTTTTACACTAGGGAACTATGCAAGTGACATGGATATCAAAGGACTAAATTGGAGAAGCAAGAACTTCAACTTCAACCACTAGGTGACTTTCTTCCATGTTTATTATTTCAGATTCCTTTTAGAACTCCTCTCCTCTACCACTACCCCTTCTAAATTTTATTTTCTTTAAACACTGGGTACAGTGTTATTATAAGTGGGGGTGAAAAGAAAGAAAAAAAATTAATTTTGTGTGCAAAAAAATGTGTGGAAGGAAAATTTTCTTTAACCTTGAACATTATAATAAAAATTATAGACTTTAAAACTAAATATCAAATAATTTAGCATGCTCTGATTCTAATTTTAATCCATGTATAATTTCATGAGAATATATTTTGGAAAATGTGGTTGTCTAATGTAAAATTTCATCATTTATATTTTCATTCAAATAAAAAAAGATCACAATGCACATCCTTTGTATATTGGGGTATTGTTTTGAGTTCATGGGGTCTCCCAAATAAATAGCATAGGTTTGGTGATCATTTTAGATTTAATATGAGTATTAAATAAAAAATAATAAAAACAATAAATTTGTGTGTAGAGAAATGAAATGACCTAATGTGTGGTTTTCGGCACTTGGGGATCATGAATCCATAGTTTTTTGGACCGAAGTCAGTAATTTCATCTCTATTTTTTGTAATTTGACTTTTTTTTTACTGATTTAACTTGATATGATGCCCGAGTATGTGGGATTCACTTGGTTCCCTAAGGTCTTTAAACCTGGGAGTCATCGGCAAAGTCTCGCTACATGGGTTGACTCTATTGAGTTCAATTTCAATTACCATAGAAAATTTGAAAAAAAAATTGAATAATCATCTTAATATTGAAATGTGATTCCACCTAGAGATTCCGTCATTTCCCCCCTGAATTAAGATTAACCCCCATGTCTATTGTGATACACAACACATCCTCATGCTTAATTGATATTGGATAAAATATGGAGATGAATTTGAACAAAGGAATGGGCTTGGGATTGTGATCTACTTATGAAAATATCTTGTATTAAAATATTTTTATGGGTCTCATAGTTGTTTGGTATAAGGGTTTTTTGTGATCATTGGGTATTAAAATGTTTTGGGAAAAGAAAATTTTAATATCATATTTTTGAGATACATTTTTCTTATGACTAGAAAAACTCAATTTGGGGGTGTGATTAGACACTTAAAGAGGATAATATTCATTGATAATATTTATAATATTCATAAGATTAATTATTCATAAACACCATTTTAGTTTATTTTACACTTTGAACATTATTTCAAATTATGATTGTAATTATTTGTTAAAGTGCACTATTACTTGGTACATATTTGAACACATCCTAAAATAAAAAATGGTCTTGATTTTATTTTCATATTTTATTTTCAGGTCTCCCATTCTATAATTAACAATTCATGTTTTTGTAGCACTAAAATATTCACATTATAAGACCACCAAAGTTGGCACCGAACCAGCAATATTCTGGGAAAAGTAAACTGGATAGCAGCCCAATAAAGAGACTGTAGTGGCCAAGATACAAGCCCAATGATTCTAAAATTTTAATTGAAGATATAGGACATCGTGGAGAACATTTAATTTAACATTTATAAGAGATAATTAGGATGTTTTCATGGATTTACAAACGGTCCAATTTGGAGATAAAATTCTGGGCCAGATTCTTCGACCCAGGAAAACAACCTACCATTTCGATAATATCTCGCAAAAAAATTCTATTTGGGATGAAATTATATAAAAGGTTAGGATAAATCCAGATATCCATTTTATTCTTCTATGTCCCACTCTAATTCTTCCATCTAGAAGGTCATTTCGACGTGTCTGTTCGGTGGATGCAAGCTTCCTTCTACTTCGGGTCAAGGATGGAAAAGTCTAAATTCCACAAGCTTTCCACCACCCTAAGCCTACCATACTCAAGTGGGATGACTTTAAATATTATAGTCTTTACCCAAGTATCCTAAAATTCCAATTTAAGGTAGTGGTTTTGGTGGATTTATTCATCTATTATTCTTTCTTTCATTGTAATGTTATGCTGCCACTTTTCCTTTGTAAAGTTTTTCCTCAATTGTAAGTTGTTTTAATTCATCCTATTTTCTTAATAAAAGTTATTATTCTCCTATTATTATATTATTATACAAATCACTTTAATACTGTTGCCTAAAGGTGTGAATTTATTTACACCAAACCTTGTGAAATTATTCACACAACGGTGGAGTGATAATTTTCTTTTTATTGTTTTCTTTACTACTTCAATTCCTCCCTCATGAGTCTAGTTACCACTTCCATTGAAACCACAGCATCAATGGAGGGATAACCCACTCATGGGTTGATCCAAGGGAGTATAAAGGGGTTGTATTAGATGTTATTTATCACCCCATTAATGTCTAATCACTTCTTTTAATTTAGATTTTTATTTGATGATTTTAAATCTTCTTCATCCTTGTTGAATTTTAATGCCACATACTTCAAGTGCTAATACGAACCTTTACCTTGGAGTGCTCAAAAATTTGATCATTCAAGTGTATAGGTAATTAGTATTATGGTTTTTTGTTATTAAACTAGTAAGTGATAAAGTTGTTTGGTCTTCTTGATTAAACCCATCTCAAATATAAGCAATTGAAATTGTTAAAAAATAATTTCATCAAATCCACCCCTTGTAATAACCTAGGATCAACCCTTATCATTATTTGATTTCACTTAAGTCACATAGTGTTTGCTTAAACCTATCTAAAATCAACCCAAAGTTATCCACTTAATAACCAAAATTAGTCTATATAATGTGCATGTCTATAGGTTTCTTCTTAGGTCTCTGAGGAATTGACAACCTAAGTTACTCTACATTTGACCAGTTAACCCTAAAAACTTGGGTAAATTTGGGAGAGACCAATATTTTATATCCATTTCATGATTTTGATGCAATAAGTACATGTGATGTCTAACCCTAAGGTGTATTCTTAGATGTTAGGGGTCTGAGGTCGAATCTCATGGTACCTCTGATTTGAATATTTATAGAGGGAGATAAATGATATTTTCTCCTCCTATGATTCAAATGTTATCCTATTATTAGTAAAATGGTTTTAATGTTAGGTAACAACCATGGTATAAACTTACGGTATGATTAGTATAATTCACTGGTATGAAATGAAGTCAATACATTTGATTGGCATGGTGTCCTATTTTATACATAATGACTTGACTTACATGTGTATTTTGAGTGTTAATACTTTGAACATATACTCAAATATATGCATTATTGTATATTTTAAAGGCCCTATTAGTATTTACTTGTTTATTTTTACACTCACACCCTATACATGAACCTTAGTGGATATATAGATCATATATTTGAGATAAATGTGAGGGAAAATTACTATTAACATAGATTACAGTTGGTACAGCTCAGTGGGTATGAGTTGATGTTCTCATGGTAGTTTCAAGGACCTTTTAGCATTTTGAGATGATATTTAAAATTTTAAATTAAGATGTATTAATTTAAAAAAAATAAGGAGACAACTGTCATCATCACCATCTTCATCTCCCAAAAAGTTATTGTTGTGTTTTGTTTCTTGAGACTCATCCCCCATCTCTTATATTTCACTTGAACTACTCTGAGAAATAGTCATCCAAAATGATCATTGGTACCTGGTATGGGATAACTACATCTCAGAGTAGCTTAAGAAACATATGTGCATGTCTAGAATAGATGGATGATGAGTCTTAAGGAACAAAATTCAATAATAACTATTTAGGAGATGAAGCTAATGGGGTTGAAATTTGTCTCTAACTTTCACCTTTGGATGAATTCATAGGGTAACACCTACCATAGTGGAGTAATTATTTTCTTAAATTCAATTACCCATTTCCTTCAAAATGGATGCATGCTAATCATTTGATAAAATATTATAAATATGGATTTAAAGTTTTCATCAAATTTACAATAGATCATGAATGTGACCCTTCTCAAATCCTTTGTTCATGTTTACATTGTTGTTATTCAAGACAAATTAAATGTTTGACTACTCATGCAGACAATGTCTTCTCTTCATGATGATGTTACCAATACTAAGGATGAATAGACTATTTATGATGAAACTAAAGAATCATTAGGGGATTAGCAGTATGTTTATTAAAAAACAACAATGAAATAGAATCATAGTGTTGAATAAAGTTATCAAGGAAAGAAGTTAAGGTATAAAATTTGAGGTTAGTTAGAATCAATGCGGCCAACCTACTGACCCCAAAAAGTCAATGTTCATTACTAATGTTGGGGTCACAACTAGGATGAATGTGCTGATTGATATTGATTCATGGAACCACATACAACCTATAACTAATTAAACCCTTTTGAAATATATAATGGTAATGTTACAATATACTTTTTTTATTTTACCAAAAAATTATATAATGAAACATTGATTTAATTTTCATTATTCCTTGAAAAGTTTGTTTATTTTAGAATATTTTAGTATAAAATTTTTCTTGATCTCCATTGGAAAATACCATAGAGCCTTCCAAACTCTTATTATGAAGTTACATCATAGGGATTATGAGTGGAAAGTAAATCCTCACCCACTAGTTAGTTATGAATATATTATAAAGCATGAAATGTGGACTTCATTCATCAATCGTCAAAATGAGAAATAATTTCAAGTTCATTACAGTTGATAATATATTATTTGAAATTATTTACTTTATCCAATTTGATTAAAAATTATTAATTTATGAAATAGAAAAAGATCACTAAAAATAAAGAACGTGCATCAAAACCAATGTTCCCCTATCAAAAAGAAAGGATGGGGTATACTTAACTAGATAAGAAATTGGTATGTATTTTAGATAGAAAATAAATGATTTATGTGATGTGAAACAACATATATTCCTTTTTTATATGAATATTGATGAATCAAAATCCGAAGACACTTCCATCCCATGTCATGTGATATGGAAGGAGGCTCTCATGAATAAGGAGTGTAAAATAGTTGATGAAAACATAAAATTATTATGGGAAACATGTGTAAGTATGACATAATATTAATGCATTATTCTTTATAATAGTATTATATAAAAATATATATTTATGTTCATATTTTTTTATATGGTATAGACACAATAATTGGCAGTGACCATATTATAAGAAAAACTAATTTCAGTAGCTTTGAAGTGGCCAGAACAATTTAGTCGCATTAAAGGATTAGGTTTGGGAGTGTATCCTTGAACATATTTCAAGAAGATAAAATCACATAAAGATATATATAATATGGTGAGATGATTTTAGAAAAATAGACTCATTGTAAGATATTATTATTCAGAATAGTTTGGCATACCAATGTATGAGAAAGGATCAAAGTGAACTAATGTCAGAATAAAGATCCACGCATGAACAAAATGACCCCACTATCTTTGAGGCTAGTCATTCCCCCAAACCGCATAACTTACCTACTGTAATATATTTTTCATTAATCTTTCTCTTAAATGTTAATCAAACAACTTCTGATAAATTTATATTACTAAAATTCTATATGGTATAGTTGCATGTTATTTATATTTTTCAACACCCATTCACCACCTTGTTGTGATAGGTATGATGTATAATATCCTAGGAGACAAGATACACTATAAAGACCTCTCAAAAGATCACATGAGAGTGGTTATTAAGGCAGGTCATGAACTGACTATTTATTTTACTGTTCCACTCGATGATCTGGATATGACAACATCCAATGATGTTATTTGAACTTTTATAGCATGGACGTCTAATCTTATAAAGATACATTAGGTATGTCTTTAAAAAAATTCAAATGAAAAACCTGTAACAGTTGATGAAAAAATGTTTGAAGTGAGGTGTGATATTACATATGAATAAATAAATTGCGAAGGATAATGTTGTATCAAGATAATCTAGTGAATCAACCGAGAAATCAAAATGACCTTTTGGGAGTACCTTCTCCCCACCAATTCAAGAGAAACATTTATTATTATTAAAATTGTATGTAGATACCACATTTAAAGATGAAAATTTTTCTTGCATTACATATGAAAAAAACATATGGAACTTTTATGATGGGTATAATTAGTCTCGACACTATAAATGAGATTCTCAGGAATGAATGGATGGGAGCATTAGTTGTGAATACAAACATAAGGTACATTTTCATACTACATCTATAAAAATATTTTGCTAATTTTTTTATTAAAGTTAATAATTATTTATATTTTCCATAGGTGTTTATAATACTACTATATAAATGGAAAACCGTATGAATCCTGATTTGGATTCATTAATCCTTATATCATTTCTATATAAAAACTTACTTTGGATAAGGAAAAAATTGTGAAGAAAAAAGATGAGCTACTCAAAGATTTTGAGTAAGATATATCAGATGAAAGAATATTTTTGATTCCTACAATGTAAAATTAAAACTCTGAAATCTATTCACATGAAATATATTTTAAATTTCTTCATTACTTATTTGTTTTTGTTTTTTAGGTAGTACTGGATGCAGATCATAGTCAATATAGATACCTGAAATACTTATTTTTTGGATCCAACGCATGTATATCCAACAAACCAACCACAAATAATGTGTATTGTGAATTTTTAATACATTGAAGTAAACATTTTATATATAAACATAAAATTATATGTTTAGTTATGTGTTTTAATAATAATTTTTTTATGATATGTTGTTTGTTAAATATAGGATAAATCATGGCATAAAGTCGATGTTTGAACAGATAAAGCCTATGGATTACTAAAAATGGAAACATATTAAGGTATATATAGAAATATTTGTCTATAAAAAACATATTTCAAAACAATTTACTTATTTTGATCAATTTTTTTATAGTGTTTAAGGTAAGATAATGGAAATGATTATGGATATCATATTTGTAAATTTATGAGAGAGATCATAAAGCATGGAAAGACCAGTATCCTCAAATAGTTAATTTATGAAGGTAATTATAATTTCATTAAATATATTTCTTAATCATTTTTTTCTATATTTTCTCAATACTATAAATATTCTTAAAAACATTCATACTCAAAATAAGAATTAAATTTCTTTAGAGATAAGTGGGCATCGTGTTGGAACTAGGGATTTTTGTAACTAAAAATGGAGTCGAGTTGTGCTTGTTGTCAATCCACATTGGGTTGATCAGGGAATTTGCAAGGAAAGTGGTCTTATAGTACAATCTGAAAGCAATGTTGAATTTGGCATCATTTCCCAGTATTTTCAAAACAAATGGGTCCAAAAATTGGATAATGAAGAAATATTTTTTTGGAAAAGGAATTTTCATGAAATATTGAAGGAAAATATGAATGTTACATACAAGTTATGTTTTAGGATTGTCTCTTCAAAATACAATAAAGGAATGTACCATGTGAAAGATTCATTTTTCTAAGAAATAATCTCACATGTCAAATGCGATGTCAAAACGGTCTTATGAACAAATGAAGTTTGGAGTTTGTCACTTTGAAATACGTCAAAGGCATGAGATGTGTGTAAAATATGAAATTGTGAAAAATACACTTACGATCCAAATGAGAAATAAATTTTAGACTTATTCTCATGGTTGTTTAAACACATAGAACTTGTGTTTAGGATCATTCGGGTATATAAATATGTAGCTAACCCCAGTCAAGACTCATAACTTTTTTTTCTAATGAAAATACGGTGTCTCTACCGCATGAAAGAGTTGAGAATAAAAGACTTACATGCAGCAAATCATGAATAAATAATTTTACTTGTGTATATATATACCAAGTGAAACTTGTAGTGTGGTTCCGCAAAAGATAAAGGGTTTTGCGAAAGACACTTTTCATGACAACCATAAAACTTGCGCGCAAGAATAGGTGTTGTTCATAGGAGATGGGTTGAGCTTCATTCAGGTTTTGAATATCCGGTATGTTTGATTAGTGCTTTCAAGTGCATCAATTCAGGACTTTTATTAAAGTAGAATCTCATGATAGTTAGAGACAAAGACTTAAATACTAATCTACTAAAGTGACCTTAAAGTCATAAAACTGATTAAGATATCTCTCAAAGTAGTGAGCTAGGGAGAGTCAACATAAGTATTCTGAGGGAATTAATGTGTTGTCCTTAAAATCTTGCAAAAGGAAGTGAGACTAAAAATATAGTTACTGTTTCTAAACTCTTGTATACCACAACTAATTAAGATTAGTTTATTTTAGTATAACCGAAAAAAATATCATCGTATGCTCCTTGGAATAGCCCTTAGTGGTGAACCATGTAAAACTATTATGTTTCCTCTCTATATGTGAATGTTTAAATTACTACACATTACCATCAGATAGGTTTAATAGGTTCCTACTAAATTGGGAACAATATTTTTCTATTTAGAAGAAAAAATTGACACCCTGATTCACCCTTCCCCTTTCAGGGTGATTCGGGGTCCTTCAAGTGGTATCAGAGGCTACTGGTTGCTGGAGATAAATTTGTCCTATTTTGTTTTCATGGAGAATTTAGTAAATTTTAGGGGATTACCCCTCTTTAATGGAAGAAAATTATAGACTTATAGGGGTGTTGGGAATGATATATGATCCCCATCCATCCCCCCTCCCATTATATTTCATTTTAGAAAGGGGGATGGAAGTGAGACACCCTGGTGGGCAGTGAGCCCTGCTAAAGAACAAACCCATGAGGTAGTGAACCAAAGTAGATAATATTGTGATATAGGGTCCTAGAGACCAAATTTAGATCCTAAAATTGGTGGTAAAGTGGGTAGAAAAACCTTGTATTTTTAGGGAAATCACTTGGGTGATATTTTTGGAATCCCAAATGAATGCAGTGCAACCCTATGTATCAAGGTTGTTGGGTGCAGATGTCATGTCCCACATAGAAGACTAGAGAGGTAATGGTAATGATATATAAGCCCCAACCATCCCCCCTCCCATAATAAGGCCTTTCCAAAAGGGGGTGTAAGTGATCCACCTGTGTGGGCAGTGGCCCTACTGAAGAATAAACCTGTCAGGAAGTGATCCAAAGTAGAAAATATTGTGATGTAGGGTCCTACAGCCCCAATATAGATACCACACAGCATACATGTTATCAGAATGTATATCGAAAACAAATTTAGGTGATTACCAACTATGTTTGTGATGTAGTATGAGCTATGACCTTAGAAATATATTTAGGGTTTCAATAATTAGTTTTAGTATGCTTATAAATTATTTTTTGTATGTTTTTCAAGGAGAAGTATAATGGAAGAAATCAATTTTTTTATAAGCACTCACCTAAAAACAATAAAATTATTGGGAAATGGTAGAGGTGAAGGTAGAGAAGGAGGTAGAGAAATAGAGTGAGGTGGAGGTGGAGGTGTAGGTGGAGGTGGAGGTGGAGGTGGAGGTCAAGGTGAAGGAGGATTCAAAGTTGTATATAGAGGTGGAGGAGGGGGGAAAGTTGGAGACAGAGGAAGAGACTAAGGTGGAAGAGGAGACAAAGCATTGGCTTGTAAACTATAGAATTATTTCTCATTGGAGTAGAATGAAGCTCTTACCATGGTTTTTATTGAGAAAAATTATTTAAATGTGTGCATAACATTTTTTAATTATGATAAGAGCCATTGTGAAAGTTATTCAACTGGATTATTGAAAAAAAAATCACCACTTGTTTAAGTTAATTTATACAGGAATTTAATTGGAGGATTTTTTTTCAGAAACAAAACAAAAACCAATTTCTTTTTAAAATAGATTATTATAGGATACAATTTCTATTATAAAATTCCAAGTACTATAAAATATTACTGAAGTGTTAAAGAATCCCCTCACCCATAACAAACTTAATAATAACCAAAAAATAGATTCAGTTTCATACCCATGAATTCTCTACACTACAAAGAAAGGTTTTAGTGGTGGAGCCAATAGTTACTTTAGATTCATACAACACCAATACAATCATAAAATAGGTATATAATACAACTAAAATGTTTGAATAAATATGTGTGTAATCAACCACCAAATCTAGCAGGTGTATGAGAGATATATTGGAGGACAACCAGCATTGAAATATTGTGGTCCTCGAGGAGGTTTGGAGTCAAAGGAAACATGGCATCAAATGAAAAGAAACTGCCTTATGAAGAAATACCTGAAAATGTAAAACTCTATTCAAATGAAAATGTGAATCACTAAAAATATAAATGAATACCCCTTTGAAAAATAAGTTAGTAGATTGATCCAAAACCTCTAAAAAATAAAGAAATACAAAAAAATGACTAAATCATGAATTTTTAGAAAAGAACAATACAGTGGTTTAACTTCAGTGGGTGGTGAAATTATTTGGTCTATTCAACCATTAATTAGATACAAGATATAATATCAAAAATACTTATGAAATATATACAAGTAAAATTCATTATGAATGTTCATCTTCATTATGAATGTTCACATTCATTATATAAAATGATCTATGTTCACAAGTTCATTAATAAAAAAATCATCATCATTATCAATAAAAAATACATGATAATAGTGATATTTCCATTTTGATGAAAAAATAATTATGATGTTATTTTAGTTTTTATAATCACCCATAATATTAAAATTGATATATTAATATATAGCACAATCCAAGAATACATAATGGATACACTAGATTTAAATGTCATTTGGATGCTATAAAGGGCTATACTAATGTTTAATACTATCAAAAATTAGTAAATAATTTATAATGGAGTTTAGTTTATTTTGAAAATGAATAATGGATCACACTATAGTTTTTTACATCAAATAAGGTAAATAGTTTATCATTGAGTTTTTACTCTCTATGATGGTGAAGGGATAAGATATATTTTATTATATTACATAAAAAACTCATATGTAAATATTTATTTTAGTTAAATCAATGAATGTTGATAGGTTTACACTAATGGTAAATATTTTCTAGGAATAAATTAATTCATCAACAAGGATGATTCACTCCTGTGTTATGATCATGCAATCAACAAGGATGACTCAGTGATGATGATGTAATTTGATTTTTACTCTCCAATGAATTCAAAATTCTAGGTTATAAAACTGCAATATTTTTAGATGACCTAGATTTTTGAATGCACTATAGGATAAAAATACACAGTGGAATCAACCATATCTCAAAGAAAAACATGGTGCACCCGGTATAACTAAAATTTTGAGGTTTCAGTTTAAAATTGACATTTTATTAATGTATTATTTTATATTTATGTTTAATTTATTTCTTTATAGTATTACTAACATAATAATTATTTTATTATACAAGTGGATTCTTTTTCTTGAGTTTTTGTGGTTTTTTCTAAGCTTCTCATGCTTATAAGTGATTGGAATTCAAGGATGAAATTAAGATAACAATAACAAGGAAATGTGTCAATAATGTATACAACCATCATTTAAAGGTGAATTTCTACTAGTTATTTAGTTAATTGTGTCACTATTTTGTCTACTATTTTAAATTTAATTTCCTTATCATTTTTATCATTATTTTTTTGCATATATCTTTTGGGGAGTCATATTTTTCCTTCAATCATCTGCAAAAAACACAGAAAAGAGAGAACATGGTGCTTTTGGATAAGGCATTTTAGGTAGCATGGAGTTTATTATTCTGTATAAATGGAACATTTATTTATTTTTTGTCTTGTATTAGATAGTTAAAATAAAAACATACATCACATACTCAATCATCTTCACCTCAATCTAACGTACAGTGTGACCGGTATGACTCAAATGGTATGTTTTTAGTTTATAATTTATATTTTAGTTAAAAAACACATATCATACTCAAATACAAGTAATAACATTAATAGTTATTTGATACATAATGAAAACAATCCCTAAGTCATTTGTGATTTGTAGGAATCAGCCACACCTTAATCTGATACATGATGTTCTTAGTATGATACAAAGTGTTTGTTATCAATTTAAAATTGACATTTAAGTTCAAAAAACATAACTCACTTAAAATTGAATAGACACACTTGGTTTGTATTGATAATTTAGTAAAACAATTAATAAGTCGTTTTTGATTTGTATGAATCAGTCTCACATCAAACCGCCACAGGATGTAACCAGTATGACTCAAAGTGCGTGTTCCCGGTTTCAAATGAAATTTTTGTGAAAAAAAAAGTGACATAGTAAAAACTAATAAAACAAATTTTTATTGTTTTTATACTTTATCAAAAATATACATAAGTCATTTGGGATGTGTAGGAATCATCCACACCTTAATCAATTCACAATATGATCGGTAAGACTCCAAGTGAGTCTTTTTATTTAAAATTAACATCAATTTTAGTAAGAAAAGATAGTTGACAAAATAAAAATAAATAAAATGAATTTTTATTGTTTTGATACTTTATTAAAATGATATATAAGTCATTTTTTACATGTAGGAATCATCCTCAACTCAATATGATACACAATGTTCCCAGTATGACTCAAAGTATCCATTTTGAGTTAAAAATTGACATTTTAGTACAAACTAGTGTCACTCACTTAAAACTAAGATAACACACTTGTATTATATTTATAATTTAATAAAATTGGTCATAGTTCATTTTTTATCTATAGGAATTAGTCTCATGTAAAACCCACACACAGTGAGACCGGTATGACTCAAAGTGCGTGTTTCTAGTTTAAAATGACATTTTAGTAAAAAACACAAATGGCATACTCAGAATCAAGAAAACACATTCATATTGTTTTTATGATTTATTAAAATTATCCATAAGTCATTTGGTATGTGTAGGAATTAGATTCACCTCAATTTGACGCATGGTGTTACCGATATGACTCCAAGTGTATCTTTTTATTTAAAATTGACATTAATTTTAGTAAAAAACACAATTGACATACCCTAAAATAAGAAAATTCGTTTTTATTGTTTTGATACTTTAGTAAAATGATCCATAAGTCATTTTTGACATGTAGGAATCATTCTCACCTCAATCTGATACACGATGTTCCTGGTGTGACTCAAAGTGTATGTTATCAATTTAAAATTGACACTTTAGTTCAAAAAGTGTCACCCACTGAAAAATGATAAAACCTGATTTTATTGTCTTGATAATTTATGAAAATTATTCATAACTCATTTTTTATGTATAGTAATTAGTCTTACATCAAACCCACACATGATGTGACCGATATGATTCAAAGTGTGTGTTTCCAGTTTAAAGTGACATTTTAGTAATAAACATAAGTGTCGTACTCAAAATTGATCAAATTCATTTGGATTGTTTTGAAACTTTAAGAAAAAAAATCCATAAGTCATTTGGGACATTTAGTAATTATCCTCACTTCAATATGATTCACGGTCTGACTAGTATGACTCCAAGGGCATCTTTTTATTTAAAACTGACATTAATTTTTGTAAAAATGAAAATAAACATAATCAAAATTGAGTAAACACATTCATGTTGTTTTTATATTTTAGAAAAATGACCCATAATTCATTTTCAATGATTATAAATCATCCAAACCTCAATCTGATATACGATGTTCCCGGTATGACTCAAAGTGTATGTTATCAATTTAAAATTGATATTTTAGTTCAAAAAGTGTCACTCATTGAAAATCAAGAAAACAATAATTGATTATCCTAATAATTTAGGAAAATTATTAATAAATAATTTTTGACATATAAAAATCAATATCATATAAAAAACACACATGATGTGATCGGTATGACTCAAAGTATGTGTTTCTAGTTTAAAATGACATTTTTGTAAAAAAGATAAGTGACGTACTCAAAACCAAGAAATCGCATTTGATTTATTTTGATACTTTATCAAAATGATACATAAGTCATTTTAGACATGTAGGAATATATATAACTTCAATAGGATTCATGGTGTGACAGGTCTAACTCCAAATATCTTTTTATTTAAAATTGACATTAATTTTAGTAAAAAATAAAACTGACATACTCGAAACTGAGAAAACGCATTCTGATTTTTTTTATACTTTAAGAAAATGATCAATTAGTCATTTTTGGAATGTATGAATTAGACACACCTTAATATGATATATTATGTGCCCAGTATGACTCAAAGTGTCAATTATAAATTTAAAATTGACATTTTAGTTAAAAAAAAGCGTCACTCACTGAAAACCAAGAAAACACATTCATATTTTCTTGATAATTTAGTAAAATGATTAATAATTCATTTGATACATGTAGGAATCAGTCACATGTCAAACCCATATAGTATGTTACCGGTATGATTCCAAGTGTGTGTTTCCAATTTAAAATTTCATTTTAGTAAAAAACAAAAGTGATATACTCAAAATAGGGGAAATGCATTCAGATTGTTTTTAACTATCATTTTTATCTTATACTTATTTAGTTAATTTTTATAGAGATAATTCTTGAATATGAACAATAAATAGTGTAATATATAAGAATCAACTGCAAATCAATCTAATACACAGTGATTCTGGTATAACTCAAAGTTTAGTTTAAAATTAACACTTTTTGTTAAATTTATTTATTTATATTATTACTAACATAAAATTTATTTTATTATATAATTGTGTTATTTTTCTAGAGTATGGGTGGTTTTTTCTTTTCTAAAGGTGAATTATTTTTCTCTATAATAGTATTTTTTTTCTTGTATTAATGTTGTAAATTTTATTTAATTTTAATGATATATTTGTATCTAATTTTTCTAATTTATGGTTCTATTTATAGTGTTGTAGCGTTATTTTATAGAACACTATAGTATTCTCTATTTATGTTGTTGTAGTATGCTATAATATTATATTGGATTATTCCCCTTTATCAATGCTACTAAATATCTCTTTATCAGCGATTTTAGAATGGCTGATAAAGGATGCCTTTATTAGCATATTTAGTAGCACTGATAAAACATTCCTTTATCATCTCTTGTAGAAGCACTGATAAAGGTCCCTTTTATCAGTGTTAAATAAAATTGATGATAAATGGTGTCTTTTATCAGTTATTTTAAAATAATTGATAAAGGTTTCCTTTATCAAATATTTTTTTAATGTTGATAAACGACCCCTTTATCAACGCTTTTATAAGGATGATAAAACCCTTGAATTTTAACCTTGCTATGGTAGTCATCGGTTTTTTAGCACTGATAAAGGCTGATTCTAGTGTTGTTAAAGTACTCTTTTGTAGTAGTGATAATATCAGTCACTAGATTATATCATTATATTATGAACCATAGTGTATTATTTCAAAACTAGTGAAACACTTTACATAAATTGAAAATTTATGTATAAAAAATATCAAAATAATAATATTGGTTTATTTGGGAATATTCTCAAGGTTTTTCATATGTTTAAGTTCTATAATCTATATCTTCATAAATCTAGTTTCCAAGTTTTCTACTAAACCTGCCCTGAAACCAAATATAATGACGCTGACTCTAGCATCCTGGATTTAGAGGTTACTTTATTACATTAGCACTAGATACAAGAAATCACATCCCCAAGCATATAATATATTGGTATCCTTGGAAAACCAGACACATAAATCAAATTAAAACTATATTTTAAAATATAAAATACAATATAGTATTTTCTTTAAATACAACATTATTTCCTTGATCACAACCATTCATACCAATCATAAAACATTTCTTGGCATCCTGGAGAAAAGAAACATAAGAAAGGGACAATCCGAGATTCTCAATAAGATTATTCATACATTGGAAGCTAAATAAGGCCTAAATAATATTTTTGAGAATAAATTATAATCAAATCATTCCATATAAATAATCACGTGAGTTAAAAAAATTTACCATAGATGTCATAACTACTCAAATAATCACATGTTCATCAATAATTTATTTAATAATGGTGGAATGAAAATGAAAGATATCTAAAACATACTATCAAGGCCTCATTCCAATATATTTATATTTTCAAGTACTCATTCTAAGACATCTATACCATCAAGTCCTTATTCCAAGATATCTTACATAAATGGGTAAGTCCTTCGTTAAATACCCAGGCTAGATTGCCTCATGAGACCTTCCAATTCATCAAGGTACTATAGTAGGCCCTTCCCGTCACTTACTAAGTCCATTGAATTACTCTTAATAAAGTGTGAAAATATAATCAATATAAAAAAAATTATTTAAACTAGAATATGAAATGTTAATAGCTTCCCCAATTAATAAACATAATCATAAACCATCCAGAGTAATGTAGAAAATTGTATCAAAATAGTACAAACCTAGTCAAAATAATCATAAACTATCCAGATAAATAATAAGGATGGTATCATTACAACACATTCCTTATTTATATTAAGTAAAATAAGGGTTTTTTCATTAATGAAAATAAATACCTTGAAATTTTCTTTAAATCATTCTTAAAGAAAATAACATTTTCACTTTTAAAATCAATTTTAAAACTAAAAAATTATAGAGTATTAGTAAAAATATTTTCTTTGAAAATAATCATGTAAATTTGTAAAGGAATACTTAAATCAATGAGTGTTCAGTATTTTTGGAAATTCTATTCATGAATTATAAGTTAAAAAACATTTTTTTCACACTTTTGTAAGAAAATTTAAAATGTGAATCATTTGGAAAACAATAAGAAGATAAATTTTTAAACATTTTGTAAAAAGTAAAAAATTGGTAAAATAAAATTAAATAATAATTGGAAAATATTAAAAAATTAAAAACATTTTAAAAAAGGATATAGAATGGAAATATTCCCTAACAAATACTTAAACATGAATAATCCCAAATAATGATGAGATTGTGAAATAAAACCTTACCACTTTGGTAACTTTGGAATCATAATCCCCATGAAAGAAATAAATTCAAATGAAACATTAAGTACCATGAATATAAATATATTCATGATATAACATATCAATGGGGTAGTATATAAACCACACAAAATAAATAAGTGGTGAATATGGCATTTGTCTCACGGAAGTAAAAGTGATACGAGAAACCCTTACCTTAGTTTCGAATTCCTTCATATGTGTATAAACCTACTATATAATAAATATAGATTTATTATATATCTATTATATAACCATAATCATATATATCATATCATATATAACTTACTTATAATCTTTTATCACTCATTTATTAACAATTCTTTATTAAATCGCTCTTTCGGGTAATAACTGCTTCGTTTTTTCATGTATGATTTAGTTCAATATTTTTTATCTTTGTACTTTGATAAAAGTATAATAATATAAAAATAATAATTATATAAATATTATATATATTCACTATATATATATTTATATTGATCTATAAAAGTTAGAGATGGAAAAATGAACAACATTGTTCAAGGAGACGGTAGCTCGTATGTACGCATGAACGTTAAATCTATTTTTTTAAGAATGAAAAGAAAGAAAGGTAAGTGATTAATATTAATTATAGAAAATTTATAATATAATTTCAATCATATATATTCATAAAATATATCTTCGTTACCATCTAAGTGAAATAGAAATGAAAAATGAAACAGATTGTTGTGTGGATATGGAAGTCCACATGTACACACGAGCGACGTTATCATTTTCCAATGGTTTTGAATGTAGGAATTTGAATATTATATTAGACTTAAATAAGTATAATTATGTTATAAATTTCATATATATACATTAAACCCATCATAATTCCCATCCATAAAATATGGTAATGAAAAATGAATTGTATCCCGATGTGGAGACAATAAGTCGTACGTACACACGAGTGATATTTGTACTTCCCATTTGAAGGGAAAGAGGGTGGATAATAGTGTTTTCATAATAATTAAAACATTTTAGTATATTTATGATACTTATGTTACTATTTTATGATAAATACCATATATTTATAGGAGGCAAAAGAAGAATTAAAAAATAAAGTGATCAGTTAAGGCAATTGACTCTTCTTTGGAAGAACTCATTTGATTCTCCTCTTAAGGATCATTGGGTTAATATTTTCGTGAGAAAATAACCTATATAATTTTTATAGGTAATTTTATAAGGAATTTATCTAGGGTATGATTTATCTATACGACTAAATGTGGTGTAATGAATGTAAAGTATAGGTTTCCTTTTATAATTGAGCGGAGGGACATTCTTGGAATTTCTTAAAATATTAAATTAATATAAATTAATTTTGATGTAAAAATTAATATAAATTGATTATATTAGAACTTAATAGTATTATGAGTTTAAATACTCTCATACAATAATATTTGGACATGTTTTGGGTATGTTTTCACCCGATCATTTTGTTTTAACCTCTCATTAACCCTTTTTGGAAATTACCATAATATTAAATTTTCCTAAACTTTAAGGGTTAATAATGTTACTATAAAACGAAAAAATACCCATAAACGTACCATGGTTTATTTTTAAAACCATATCTCATTAATTTCTCAGGATCTAATATTTTTATGAATTTTAAATCAGTTAATAAAATATTATTTATTATAACAGTGCTCATTTAATTTGACTTTAAATGCATCAAGACAAAATGGGAATTCTAATATAATGGTTTAAAACCTCCATGATATGTCGCATAGATCAATAAAATTCATGGGACACATTAAATCATTCAAATTATATAACTTTTAATATTTTTAAAATAATTTATTTTATTTTTCGGTTAATTAAATAAATATTGTATTAGCATTTCCCAAGAATTTAAGATAATTATATAATTTATAAAAATTATAAATAAATTTATATCATGAACATAATTTAATTAATATAAAAATATAAATTTATATTCATTCATAACTTTCTTTTTTTCTTATGAGTGCAAATAAGATATATTTAAAAATAAGAGAGTGACACTTCGTAACTTTCTTTTCTTTAAATATTAAATATTTCATTTTCTTAGAAAAAATTCCATTAAAATAATATATTTATAGACTAATATTATAAGGTTAAAATTAAATTTATCCAATAATAATTAGTATTAAAAATTATGGCCTTATCATTTATTTTCAACCAAGATTATCCTGATTTACCCATTGCTGATGTCATAAATTTTACCACAGTTATTATTCATAATGCCTAAAAATAAAAAGAGACATATTTAAAAAATTTAAACATCCTAATTAAAAATATTTAATAAATTTTATAAAATTTAATCTCTATAATTGTAAGAAATTAATTTTAAAATGAACATGAAAAACGTGACAAAAATGATTTTTCGGAAAAATGCCTTTTTGTATAAAAATGTTTTTATACTAAATTCAATCATAAAATTGATTTAAATTAAAATAATTTCATTATTTATAATATAATATAGATAATTTTATTTTTAAATCATTTATTAAAAAATTTAACTTTTTAAATGTTCGAAACAAAATTACAGTTTTTAATGAAAAGCGGTATTTTTCACTGTTCATAGAAATTTCAATATTTTCAAAAAAATACAAAAATTTAACCCTAATTTAAATTTGATATGATGATTTAAAAAATGATATTATTTTTATAAAATAAAATTTATATAATGTCTAGAAATTTATTATAATATTTTTTCACAAAAGAATTAAAAACATTTTTTTAAGAAAACATATTTCTGAAGCATAAAATCACTTTACTAAAAACTTAAGTACTTATTTACTAAGCATTAATAAATTAATTTTAATTGATTGGGTACTTTATATATATTTCATAATTCAATAAATAGTATTCATAAATTCCAATTCAATGACTAGGCAATAATTGTTACAATAAATAACAATATTTTAATAGTATATCACGGTTTGTTTAGACTCGGTGTTTCTTGTAATGTAGTCTATCAAAGAAATTAAATTTATTTAAAGAAAAATATATTCTAAAATAGCTGGTTGTTACATTACTTGAGTTAACTTATCATTTATCTCTTATTATATTTCAGAGAATTTCTCTTTGGGTTCATTTAAAAAAATTGGAGATATTTCTCATTGTTCTTTAGGGAAAACGTGATAAATAATAGTGTTTAATTAATGAGTTTTTTCTTTATTGATGTAAAAGGGGGTATATCCAATGTTTAAAAAGGGGGATAAATGAGTTAGGGGAGTGAACATGAATGATCATTCTAAGGGGGAAGATATAGGTTTGGAATTTATTTTCAACAAGCATTGTAATAAGTGATGTCAAAGTGGTTATTTTATAAAGTGTTTTAATGCTAGTACATGTGATTTTTAGAGAAAAATTTTTGTTTTTCATGAAAAACTTTTTACCAAGTGGTGTATTGAGTAAATAATGTTGGATAATGAAGATTTTTAGGATGAACTTTGCATTTAGCTCTTATTTCTCACACTGAGCATAAATCATGTGAGCTTAGAGTTATTGATTACAAAAACACTGAGTATGCTATATGATCATACATATTGTAGTAGAGGGTCACTGTTTAAATATGAATTATAAGATCAAAAGGTGTTTTCAACAAACTCAAAGGGTAATATTATTTAAAAAAATACTTAGATTCATTTTTTTGGTTGTTTTTATTAACAAAGAATGGTTTAAATCATCTAATATGACTCATGAAATAATTATGGATTAATTTCATAGATCCTAGAGAAGTTTGGATAAAGTTGAAAGTTTTTTAGTAGATTTTGGTGTTACAAAATATTAAATTGGGAATTATATTATCTGTGTAAGAATATATTTTTTGTAAATTTGATATGTAAGAGTAACTTTGAGTGTCTAGAGATGTGTAAGAATATAATTTTGGTGATGGATATATGTTAGATTAACCTTAGTGATACATAATATTAACATGAAGTATTAACTAATTATGTAAGATTAATATTATTGGTATGTAAGTGTTGTAACTTGAATATTAGAAAAGGAATAATTCCACCATTTCATTGAGAAGGTCTAAAATTTTAAAAGGGGGGAAATTCATCTGGGTTCTCAACTTATCTATCTTATAGTTCCAAATAAATAAGGTGTTCCTTATCAAAAAAACACTCACATTCCCTATATTCTTTAGTTCTACATTGTGCACCCATGACTTCTCTCACCAGTTTCACATTCCCTACTCAAAATAGTTGGTCATCTCAAGTAGTTATCACCAGTTATTTGGGTTCCCAACTCATGTTTCCTATATAAGGACCTAGAACACCCAAATTTAGGAGAAAGTGTGAGGGAGTGTAAACTGATCATGAAATAGAATTCTTAATAGCACATGAGTGCAATAAATACGAGCCTAGATCCTCCCAGGTCCACTTTAGGTGAGTTTTGACTCCAAACTAAGGGGAAAAGGTAGTGAATGGTGTTTCTTTATTTTAGTGAATATGGACAATCAAATACTAATTCACCGAAGTATTCATGAATAACAGAGAGAGGGAACCTCAATAAGTGCACCCAAGTGACTAGGGAACCCTATCTATCCGAAATGGGGTGCACCCAGTGTGTCCTTAGAGGACTGTGCCCAGTTCTTATAGGATACCCAACTGAGTGCCCTTTCTCTTAGGCCTCTAAGTTAGAATTTCATTTTACCTCCAAACTCTCCCTCACAAGGTTTGTAGGTATCTATATGTGGATTCCCATCCAAACCTTCATTGTTAAAGTTTCACCGAGGTCGTATAAATGAGCTCCCCTTTAATCAACATCAACTATGTGGGTGACCATTAACCCATGTCACCTACCTAGGAACCCATTCACCCAGGTCACTTATATGGGAAACCATTTTTTTAGGTTATTTAACTAGGTTACCATCTTATTTATCCTTCTCCATGACCTCCTAAAATACATATCTGGATTGTGCATACCAAAGTGCTCCACTTCGATCTTGTATTCCATTGATAATGGGGATTGTGGGTCCCATGTGAAACCTTCCTCGGGGTTTTATATATAACTAAGAGGGCCCTAAATGTTTTAATAATATTTTATTCCATTGATAATGTGGGTTACAATCATTATAATATTAGTAAAATCTCATCATAGCTCATGAAACTCATCCAGCCTAACCCAAACCAATTTCTATAGCTTTCAAGAATCTGTTCACCTTCATTACTTCTAATCAATTATCTAGATATCCAAAGATGTATATGATACTTTTATCTATTGTAAGTCTCAACCTTTCTTCATTAGGTCATATCACCCATGAGCTTATTCATCCTTCCACATCCAGTTATCAATAGACATGAGGTGGTCATGCATATATGGGCCTCCTACAATGTATAATCCCCAACTATACCCAATTTAATTTAGTTACCAACAAATAGGTTAAACTAGAAACATACACTCATATATAAGTCACAGACAGACCATTTATAGGTCCCTTTATCGTATTATTCCTATATGTATGACTTTAAAATTCATAATATATATTCTATTCCATATAATGTAAAACTTCTCAGAATTATTCCTAATTGTATGACCTTAAAATAAAAGAAACCATTGACCCTAGGTTCATGACCTTAAAAGTATAATCATTAGTCTTTATCACATGACCTTAAAAGGAACATCATTGGTGATAGTTGTATGACCATAAAAATCATCATAATGGTCTTTGTCTCATAACCTTAAAAGGTGTGATGTATCCTATTAGGAAACATCTAAGTGAATGGATTATGGTTATCTTTGTACATATTTTCATGTCAATGTTCACATTGATTCATACTAATGATCAATGACTCTCATGACCAAGTTAAATATTATTGTTACTGGGAAGTTTTTCATGAATACATATTAAATATATAAGAGAGTCTCAGGCTTGGAAATAAGACCCCCTAAGGGATGATCCAGCCTCATATCCTATCGTCCAATGCACAATTCAAAGTGTCACTGGTTTGTCCTAGTGACCATCGATATTTTGAAAGTAGGTTCTCAACCAACACAGAACACGTGATCATGAGCACATCGGTAAATAGAAATGGTAAAACCTATATGAAATCTTTTACTCATGAAAGTGATCAATATACCATGCACTTTTTCCTGTGACTCTACATTTATGGGAACATTTTATGGTTATTTTACCCTTTAAAATATCCTATCATATCCAAATGGAGTCATTGAATACACTATTTCATGTAGAGAATCCTCGATAAACTTGTGGTAATAGAAATACACCTTAGTCTATTATGAACTACAAGATAATTCACTATACATATTTCATAGATGTAATGATGGGAATGGACCTGAAATCCATATATACATTTTCACCAAACTAGTTCTTTTAGTTATAGTTTTTTTAATACCCTATTAAGGTATTTTCAACTCAACAGACCCATATTGACTGTGGAGTAGGCACATGAAAGCCTCTAGGATATGAATCCCCATGGGTCATCCTACCAATGACATGTCACAAAGAAGTAATTGTCACCTATTTAAAAATCCAACTAACTTGGTAATATGTCCCCAAAGTGCATAAATGCTTATCTACCTTATCATAGAGATGTATAAGAGGATATTAATTATTTCCCCACTACTTATTGATAGCTTCCTAAAAGGGATCCCTCCAATTTCCACCATATCTAGCGTTTCATATCTCCAATCTCTTTAGAATTTACTGAGGATGTCGCCAGAGATTCTTTCCATAGTTATAAAAACTAGGATAAACATGAGGTGGGGCCTTCAAGGAAATTTGGCTAATAAAGATAAAGAGTATTTGAATACCCCTATTCCTATTCATACCTATGAATTCCATTATCATACCCTAACAATAATGTAGGAACTTTATATAAGGGATCCAACTCATGAAGGTCGCTTCCCACACTCCATGACACTGATTATAATTGAGGTTCTAACCCTAGTTTATCGAATAACAACATATATAAAAAAGGATATCTAGGAGTGTATCCCAGCCCCTATCTGTATTGATATCCTTGAGGTTCATTGGTGTATTCTGATAGTTTCATGAGGATTTTAAAACTCTTTATTAATAGAAGAATGTGTCTATTGTCAGGGATATACTCCCCATGGTAGCATGATCAATAACATCATAGGTCCTCCTAATAGTATCTATAATGAAGGTTCTCCTCATAGAACCATAATAAAAAACATTTTAGGTCCTCCATAGAGTATTTGTTGCAAAGTTTCACCCCACATAACCATGAACAAAAACTTTAGAAGTGACCCCCATAGTATCTTCTATTGATGCCCTCCTTTGAGAAATGTAATAAAAAAAATTAGAGGTTATACCTATATTATATATTGTGAAGGTACTCGCATATCACCAAACATATCTATCATGAAGGTACTCCATATGCTCAAAAATAGAAGATCATTAACCATGTATGTCCTCCCCATGGTCAAATGAAACTAAAAAGATCTAGATATCCCCTAGAGAACCCTCTACGATGGTCCTCCCTATAGAAATTTGAACATTGTTCATGAAGTTCCTCCTTGTGATTCCAATTATGAATGTTTTTTATAAAATATAAAGATCAAGTGATAAATAGTTACTATCCTTGCTAACTCATTATAAATTAGTAACCACAAAATTCCGCTCCATTTAATTCATGCTAAGAAATATGGAGGTACTCCCTAGAGTACCCATCATGGAGGTCCTCTACATGAAAATGTGAAAATCTGCTATGAAGGTCCTTGTGATGCCAGTTTTGGAGGTTCTACCTAAAATATTAAGATTGATAGATAATTAGGTCCCATCATTCCAATATTTAACACCCACAAGTCAATTTTTATTTATATATTATTTAATTTTGATGTATTTTAAATTTTTGGGAATTTCGGATTTGAAATTTTATATTTCAAGGGGTTTTTCTCTATCATGCAGCTATAGAATGGTTAGCAGAAATCATGTGAGGAAACCATGTATATAATTATATTTTTTTAGTAGTGGGTTTTTCTTAGTTGGAATATAGTGCATCAAACCACATAGGGTCTCCAAGAAATATTGTGACATGTTTTTGTGTGTGGGGTGACTCACAAGGTTGACACATGGTTAGGGGAAACCATAAATCCAAACCAGGTGATTCATCTAGGTGAATTCATGTGGATCCCACACATTTGGTTCATGATTTCTTAAACATTTTTCCTTACCAATTTAACTTAAAAATAAAAATTACCATTTTTTCTATTTAAATTTAAGTTCTCCCCCCTTTCCTCTCCCATTTCATTTGTTCGTCCTCAAGGAAAGCATATGGTAGTATCCTCTTCACTTCCTCTTGATTTTGATCCACTTTTATTCATGTTTCCAAGAAATTTCTTCAAGTTAAACATTCCCATATTTCTCCTTTCTCTTCTCTTTTCTCCCCTATTATAAACCCAAATGGTTTTCTTTCTCCCAATAACCCTAATCACTATGAAAGTTTGATTTGGTATTCTGTTTAGTTCTAACCAATGTTTTTATCATTTAATACATGAGGAGGGTGATGTTTTTCTTATCTTATCCTTGTACATCAATGGTGGTTGATTTCTACTTGGATTGAAGTAGTTATTTTATGATCTTCCTTTTATAGAGATTCATGAAGTGTTTGGATTTTATAAATTCATTTTTCATTAATGTATAGTTGGGTATGATATCTATAGTGGGTTTGTAAAAAAAATTCTATTATAGTATGGATTAGTGTTAGTACCTAATCAATAAATATACCCATATTGGAGAGTGAATCAATGTATTGTTTTTTCAAACATTATACTTGATCGTGATCTTATTTTGTATTTTGAGGAACACCCTTCTCCCCCTCAACACAATAATACTACTACTTTTATTCATAAAGTCTATATAAAAAATATCAAGATACAAGTATGCAGTGAGTCAAACTATGATCAAGTGGGTATATAAAAATGAAGTCCAAGAGAATAACCTATTACTATGTTCATACACTCACTAGGTAGAAACCCCATGTTGGAAAAGTTATGTAAAGAGTGGTTCTGATCAGCCCTAGAGGCGAGATAGTACAATACTTGGTTCCCTTCACACCTGGTGTGAAGGATTTCCATTTAATCATTAATGATTCATTTACATTTCCTAATTTTATAGATTATTGTCTAAGGAGGGTGGATCTGCCCCTTGAGATATTCAAAGAGGTCCTAGGAGTTAGTACCTATTTCTTCCACTGTGATGTTATTGGATATGAAAAGTTCTAAGACAAATATCATGGAATTGTACTTTTCATGAGTGAATCATCTATTCCAAAATAAGTTGAGAAATCATAAATCATAGAACCATGTTTATCTCATACCAGTCCTCCACCACACATATCCCCCATATAGTAGGATTCATCCACATTAAGCTTGACCACGCTTGTTGGAGGCCTCCATCACACCCACCGTCCTTGTAAGGTATTGGTAGTTCTTGAATAAAGACACTAACCGAAATATTTAATATTTTATTATGAAATATAAAAGTCTCATTGAACCTATTGATTCACTACCTAAAAATGTGGAATACATGATGAACTTATTTAAAAATAGGTGATCATTACTCTTTTTGGAATGTTATTCTTCTCCAAAAAAGTATGATAAAAATTTATACCAAAAAGGGTGTATTTATTCTGCATAAAAAAATGATATTTCTATGAGAAATATTATTCAAATATCTTTCATCCTCATCTTCAATATTTCAGTCCTTGAACTTGAACATATATCCTTTCAGTTCTTGGATGAACTAAATCTATATCCATTTTCTCCTATATTTGATTCTTATTACTTACTTAAAACAAAAATAATTTGTGATTATCTTCTCCCGATAACTTTTTTTTGAAATTTTATATAATTAAACCAACCTCTTTGATCTAAGGGTTAGTATCAAATCTTCTTTTTTTCTCCTTCTAAGATCATTCTAGGTGTAATCCATAATTTAATGTGGTAATTAAGATTCTTTTAATTCACATGGACACTTTTATATATCAAATCATAAGTTCTATTTAAACTTCTAGTCATAACCTGATATTTTATGAATACTAATTGACCATAGAATGAAATCTGCATTTATGGAACGGTAAATTCCTTTATTTTTTCACCATGACATTTCTTTTTCCTCATTGGAACAAATTAGGTAAAACATATGATATTGTGGCATAGACATCTGCACTACGTAATGGAATTATATATTTGACAATATTTAAAAATTAGCTTAGATTTTATTACACCCGCATTATTGAAATGATTTCTTCAAAATCCTTTGATTCACCAAATTGGATATAGTGTAGTTCATTATCCTATGATGTGGTCCCCTATAGACTCAGGTTGACTCCATTCTTCTTCTCTACCTAAAATACACCCTCTATAGTGCAATAAATTTCTATAGCATAGACTACTCAAACTATAACATGATTGTGTAACAACCTACTCTTCACAACATAAGAACCCTCAAAACTCTAGCAACATCAAAAAAAATTTGTTCACCTCTGCGATGCGATCACTCCTAATATGATGTGTGTCATAATCACTCTTTATGAATTATTTTTTATGAATTCTTCAGCATGGTGGATTAACTTATGGAGTGTTTCATATCTAATGTTGTCCCACATCTTAACTACATCAATTAAAGTTATCCTTTATTACATAGGATACGATATCTCACCTCCAAATAATTACATTAGGTACCTCTCAATACTGGAAGGTCACTATTCTTCCTCACAAGATGATTTTCTCTATGGTTACACCCTACACTATGGTCCTACTTCTACTTAGAACTAGACCACATTGGGTATGTTTTATGCATCTCCTACGTGTCACCCTAAATATGGTTGTATTTTATCTTGGGAGAGTTCCTCTGAGGTGAGTGGCTACTTGAATTCCCCTTCCCTCTGTGGTTGACTACTTTTTTGTTTTGTTTTTTTTTATGTGATATTTATCATCATGCAACTATAATTTCTATGAAAATAAGGGTATAAATATAACCCTTATTAAATTACCATCATACTTATGAATCCTTCATCACAAAATAGACTGGGGAGTTTTGGTGTGGTGTATATTTCAGGTATATTACTTGCAATGTCGTTCTGGTTGATGAATGTGTATTCATTTTTTAAAGACTTGATGAATATAGAATTCCATCCTTATTTTAATTTGTTCATTATTAAGTTTGACATTATATTATAGTGTACTGCTATATGAAATAAGATCGTAATTTCCATTTAGATATATTTATGATTACACAAAGCAAGCATCATCTATATTCCATGGTTTCAAAGTGTCGGCTCTATATCAATGAGTTGTGCTTCTTGGGGAATGTGATAACTGAAGCAGGAATATTAGTGGAACTAGTGAATGTTGAGGCTATTTTTTATTTGGAGTGACCCATGAATGTTTTTTATATTCATTTTCTTTTTTTTATTGAATTACTACTAGAGTTTTATCTGGGACTTCTCCCATTTAGAAACACTAATGAAAACCCTAACCAAGAAAGGGGTGAAGTTTATGTGATCTAATTCATGTAAGAGATCTTTTCTAGAGTTAGAAGATTGGTTGAATTCTATATTGATATGAACCTTACCTATGATGGGTAAGGATTATACATTATATTATGAACCTTCTGAAATTTAGATTTGGGAAGTTCTAATGTTGGGAGGTTGAGTGGTTATTATGGGTCCATGTATCTAAGGTTGTAAGATTGGAACTACCTGATGTATGATTTGGAGCTAGAAGTGGTGATGTGCATGTTAAGATATTTGAATCACTACCTTCTGGGTGATAGGTTCATAGTTTATACTTACTATAATATACTCATGTATATATTTTATTATAGTAACATGAACCTTTGGTAGAGGATGTGGGTTGAGTAGCTACAATCATTTGATTTTAAGATGGTGTATACACCAAAGAAGGATAACATTATTACTGATGATCTAAGTAGGAATACTATGGTGTAGGTTTTATAAGTGTCGTGAAACAATTGGTAGATTATTATCCTCCACACTAATATGTTCCTTGACATTTAGGAGTATCAGGGAAGAGTGACCCTAACATCTAAGAGTATTTCATCCTTGATCTTTGAGAGGGAAAAATAGATTCAATTATATAACTATAACTTTATTCATATGATAAAAATTATATATATTATAGACTTTACACCTAATGGGTACCTTAATATTGATGTGGTCCTTTATATTTAGCTACTTGTGGTAGTTTATATGAGAATACACAAGGAAATAATTTGGATTTACATGCCTCAAGATGGGTCATTAATCTGGGGATTACTATGATGTATTATGATAATTTATGGAATTATTTATAGCCTATGATGAATAATGAAAAAAAATGGTTCATTTCATGATTAATTACCTATCAACTGGTAAAGGTTAAATATCAGTGACCTGTAGGTCATCTTCAGTCATTTTACATTACCAAGTGGAAATGGTATGACATGACCATAAATTTTTTGATTAGATTTTTGTGGTTATCTAAGGAAAGTGATGTGGTATGGGTTATCATGGACCAATTGATGATGGTTTCACATTTCCTACCAATCAATAAGGCATATTTCATTAATGAGTTTGGTAGGATATATTTCTAGGAGATTATGAATCTTTATAGGGTTCCTAAGAGAATATTTTTTATTTAGATGAATATTTTACATTATTATTTTGATGAGAGAAGAAGAAAGTGATTTATACACATGTTCACTTATGCATTTCTAATACACTTTCCAAAAATCAGTATGAGAACATCGTCTGGGTGTTGGAGGACAAGTTATAGGCATGAATCTTATATTTTTTTGGGTTAATGTGAGAACCATATTATACTAATAGATTTGTTCTATAGAAATAGTTATTAGGTATAAATTCATATGGTACCTTATCAAGATTTATATGGTAGACTTTCTTGATTGAATCTGTATTGTTTATAGGTTAGGGAGTTAGTAGTTATCAAGAAGAGTCTCATACAAGAGATATCATAGCATATTCATCTCATAAGGAAGTTTTTAGTGATCAGTAGGAGAAGGAAAATACCATATGTTTACTAATGATGCCATCATATAGAGTTTCAAGTGGGTGACTGTATATTCTTGTTGTTTTCACCATAGTAAGGAAACCATTTTATTTTAAGGAAAGGGATTCTAGAATCCATAATAATGTGTTTATTTGAGGTTGTTTATAGGATCTATATAGTAGATTATTAGTTAGTAATTCCATGGAGATACAATGATATGAATGAAATATTTCATGTACCTCATATTTGCATATTACATCCTAAAACTTCTCATTTTATCAGTGTCGGTGAGGTTGATTAGGAGAAGAACATGTTATTCAAGGATAAAATTGTCTATATAGTGGATTAGAGTTAGAAAAAACTATACGGGATGATAGTCCCTCCAGTAAGAGTGAATTGTTAGTATGAGTGTATCTAGGAGGATACTTAAGAGAGGGATTTTATTATATAGGTTTAATAGCCAAAGTTTTTTTGTAGATGAGTTTTTGTAATTTTTATTACTATAATATTAGGATGATCTATTATATGGTAGGAAGGTTGTAACACCCCACATATGTATGAGGTATGATTTTTATTTAAATTTCACCAAACCTCAAGTATGTGGGTTAATTATGAAAACTATAGGAGTTGGAGGAGGATTAAGGGATCATTTCGAGAGAGTGGGTTGGGTTTTGGGATATTTTTATTTTGACAGATTCCATCGGGTACCCACTGGACTAATACTAGGGACCAAGTGGGGGTGGAAGTGGAGGTATAAGCTCTGGGTAGGCCATCGGGTGGTCGATGACCCAAGGCTGGGTACCAGGTGCCAATTAGGTACTTGTTGGTTGGTAATTAGATACCTAGTGTATTTCTTCCTAGGTTTTTCATATTTTTAATTAATTGATTAAAAATTTAAAAATATTTAATAATAAGATTTCTCTCATTTAGTTCAAAGTAGAATTCACGCCTCCTTGCCTCTCCCCTATTCTTTTTTTCTTCTTCTTCTAAGCTAGATCACCTTTATTCATCATCATATCTAGATCTAGACTACCATAGGTGGTTTTAAATAGTAAGTCTATGACTCCCTTTATTTATATTTATTGTTTCTATCATTGTTTCATCATGTATCATCATCAAATCCATAATTTATAGGTTTTTTTCTAGTTCTTTATTTTTTTTATTGAGGTCAAATCAGTCAAGGATCTTTGATGGGAAGGACCCTAATTTCCCCAAGTAAGAAGTCCCATATGTTCTAGTGATTTTTTACATATGTGTCATGTGTCATATAAAATTAGGCCCTAAATTTAATTTTAATTACTTTACTTAATTCATATAATACCAGTGGAGCCTGGGAAGGTCGTGATTAGTATTTATGAGGTGTTTGTTGACACCATTGGTCACCAATGACCAATTTTTATATGAATTTGAAATGGAAACCATGAATTTGGACCTAGAATAGTTTCTAATTATTAGAAATCAACCTTATAAGTCTATTCTAGTGATCAAGTGTATTCCTTAATAAGTATTTTCTTGAGAATGTATTAGGCTAGGGGTGAAAAGGACTGGGTATGGAACTTTGAGATGGGTTAATGTATTAAGAGCACAACCCTTGATGTGTTATATAATTGTGAATGTTTGGTATTTATTTTAAATGATGAATCATTCATTGTAATTTTTGTTTTTCATGTTGTGGTATCTCATCCACCTAAATAGGTATAGTGATATATCATTTATTTTGAGGCCAATGGAAGTGTGGAACCTCATCCATTTTGGAATTTCATGTTAGTGGTATATTTTCAAATTCAGAACATATATCAGTGGAGCATTGTCAACTAATGATATTTGTCCCAATGGTTCATTGTCTACTCAAGGACATGTTTTGGTGGTATATCATGCACCAAGGATTTGTTTTCAATTGTGTATTGATAACTTTTGAGTTTACACTAGTGGTATATTTTTTACATGGTGGATGGTATTGGTGGCGTATCATCCACCTATGGATTTCATCTCACTAGTGCATCATCCACATGGAGACTTATGATGGTGGTATGTCCTTCACCTCAATAGTGATATTAGTAGTGTACAATCTACCTAATTAAGATTCTTTTTGGGTGTTTTATCCACCTGAGTTGTAAAATTTTGGTACATCATCCACCTAAGTATCGTTAGTGGTGGTTTATCCTCTACATGGATTTGGTGATTCTTTTTTCATTGGGTGATGAATCATTCTCTATTTTTATTGGTCTAATGGTGGACCATTCACAAGGAAGGATTATGTCGATGATGTATCATTCCACTAGTATATTGTTTGTTGATATCTCTTATTCACATTTACTATTATATAATGAGTGATGTATTATTCACCATTTAGGTTTGTTCAAACCATGGGTATATCATCCCATTCTGAAATTGACTAATATAGTTATAGTCATATGTGGTTTGGATAGATCTTTCAAAATGATGATGTGTTTGTTTATTTATTTTATTTATTTTCACTTTATATAGACATGCACCAATATTTACTAGAACATGTGAAGGATGAAGTTGGTGGTGGATTACTAATTTACAATCATACCCCACTCGATCACCCTATTTTAAAAGAATAATTTATGTTTCATGTCCTGGGTAAGGGAAAGAACCCTCTTATTATGGATGGATGAGATGGTAGATCTTTTATGAAGCTAGAATATGGGACTGGTTTAGGACTCAGGACCAGTTAGAGATGTCTCCTTTATGTTTGCTTATTTTTTTACCTAGTTTTATATAATATTTTATGGGTGATATTATTTTTATTTTATGACTTGTATGAATTATAAAATAGTTCATTTTTATGTATCTTGTTATGGATATTTACTATTGGCTAGAATTTAACTATGATGTTGGTATTTTCTTGGGTTGATTATTTCTTTATATTTCTTCCATTGGGTTTTGATGGTTATCTATACCTGAGGGAAATATTAGAAAAAAGGTGTTTTAATGTCATTTTTTTGTATTTTAACATCGGTTCTAAACCGATGTTGTTCTCGCTAATGTTAAAAGTATACCTTGAAACATAATTATATAAAACTGACATGGAAAGGTCTTGAAAAAACACTGAACTAGAATTTAAGAACACTTTCAATGTCAATTATCTATATAAATAACATCAAAAGTAACTTTCTATATCGGTTATATAGATAACCGATGTGAAAAGTTTAAAAATATTGAAATTAAAATATTAATACAAATAACATAACAATGATCAAAAAATAAAAATACAATTAGAACATTTCATAAATAAAATAAAATAACTAGAGTTAATACTTTTCCTTCTTTTTTTTTCTTATTCAAATTTCCTCCAACTTTAGAGACCATTTATTTATATTCATTTGATTAATGATGAAAAAATCATGAGGCATACTGAGAAATGGATTATAGATGTTATATCAAATATTAATGATCATTGGAATCATCATATTTATAAAAAATAAAATAATTTTGTAAAAAATGTATATCATTAAAAAATGAAAAAGTAAATAAAATATGGAGAGATTTCCACTTCAAATTGATTGAATGATGAACATGGAGTAGATCAAGAATTAAAAAATATATAAAAATAAATAGTTTGTGAAAAAAAAATTAATAGTGATTGGGTTGATGTATTTATAGGAGAGAATGAAAATTTCACAAGTGCACATTTAATTTTTAAGTTGGAAGACAAAATTCACAAGCACACAATTTGAAAAATTGAGAAATCGGTATCCATGAATTTTAAAAAAAATAACCTTTAATTTTAACATCTATTTTTAGGAAAACCAATGTTAAAAATTCTTAAAATTTACTTTTAACATGGATTTTATAAAAACCAATGCAAAAATTTTTACTTTTAACCACTGTTTTTAGGAAAATCGACATTAAAATTTCTTAAAAATATACTTTTAACATCAGTTTTCTAATAATAAATGTTAAAGGTACTTTTGAAATTTTTTTAAAAAAATAAATGTGAAAATTTTATTTTTAAGTATTTTTTTAGAAAATTATTTTTAGAGTATCTTTAAACATCATTTTTTATAAAAAATGACGTTAAAATAATTTTTCACATCGGTTTATTTAAAACTAATGTTAGAAGCCTAACATGAAAATATATTTTTCTATTAGTGTATAGTAACCCCCCCCCCCCAACTAATCATATATCGGACATCACTTCTAGTTAATAGCCTTTTTCATTTTGAAAGGTTCACTTGAGGGATGTAGCACTTCAGTTCAATCACAATGAAGGTGAATTGAAATGAGGATGTTACAGGAGTCAAGAATTATGTAACATCCTGAACCAGATTCCACTAAATTGGTTCTCTGAGCTGGCCCATTATGAGTCCTCAAGAACACCTCCCCATATAACACAGGTTTCCAAATAGCAGTGAGAGTGTAGAGTGTGATAATGGGGAGACTATTACCACATATCAGAGTAAACAAATAATAGAAATAACTAGATGTAAACCATGTAGTAAATAAATGGAGTGCGAAATTAGTAAATAAACTGAAATAAAACATGTTCTAGTAATAAATAAAAATCTATAAATTCCCTAAAAACCACATCATTCATACAACATTGGTCACTCACTGGTCTGACCATGCATATATAGGAGTATATAAAATAAACTAAAATAAAAGTACTAGGATCTACTATTAAATTTGAGCAAGACCACATACCCAGTCACCTGACACTATCAAACTGCACCATCCCAATTAGAAGTACCCACAAGAGCAGCTCATCTCGATCATGAAACTCTAGGCCTCAACCCAATCTACTATGCATTTTTTCTTAACCAAAAAAGTATACATATGGTATGTACACACACCAAGTTTCGTATACAAGGGTGAGATATAATTTCATTAGGACACCCCAATGATGAACCAATAATATGCTTCCATAATTTCATTCTAATATAATATTATCAGCCTATCTAAGACACAACTAGAAAGATAAATAAATCAAATAAATAACGTGAAACCACAGTTGATCCCGGGGTCCTTGATCTCAGTCAACTGGGCAAGTTCTATCATATATATTTATATTTATATGCATATATATGAATATTCCCATACATATACATATATACATAAATATGAATATATATGAGTAAAGTGAATGAAATCACATAAAACCATCAGCAATCGATCCTTGGGTCTGTATTACTGATTTTTTGAATATCTTGTAAAAGGGAATTAAGTTGGATGTTGTACCACTCAAGTCATGTATCATTAAGTTGATCCCTAGTTCCGTAATACCAACTAATAAAACCTGCTTCATCCAGTTACAAAAATTTATTTGAGAAATCTATGTCACCATAGTGGGATACTCGTCTTAACCCTAGGTTCACCCATACTCACCTCCAATCACTACAATAATGGATTCCAGGGAAGTACATATAGACATCCTGTAAATGATCACTAAGCTGGATTCCATGATGCTCATTCCATGTAAATCCATTCCAATGTATGACACCTAGGTCCCAGTCTATAGGCGATCATGACATTGTAACTTGGATAATCCCTAAGGTTCTGACCCTTAGGCGATCAACAAGGAGATATCATCAGTGAGATGAAATTCCCACCAACCCTATCATCTATGAGAGTACAATCATCCATGAGTATCCAATGATGTGAAATTTCATGTCCAGCACCATGATTTAGAAAAATATCAGGGAGAAAATAATCATCATTATCTCTTGGGAGAGCATAATCATCTATGAGTATAATCATATTGAGGAGAGAATAATCACCCTCATCACATGTCAGACAATGGAGATAGGAATAATCCTCAGCACACGGAAGATCGTAATCATCCATGAGTATAATTACTAGGGACTTGATGCCCATATATCAAAATCATAGGCTCAAAATCTAGATCCTAGGAATCACCTATAGAGATCCTAGTAATATAATAATAAAACTTATAGATCTATAGATAAATCTAAGGTAGTGCCTCTGGGTATACCATTAAATATAAGAAATAACATGGCTCAGAATTCGAATCCTAATAAATAAATCTGGTCATCCCAAAGTAATAATATGAATCCCAGGAAGAATGTCGAGGCATCCTAAAGAGAAAGAAAAACACATCGTTCCAGGCTCATTAGTAACCAACCAAGAAGAACCTCTAGTAATCATCACTGCATCACTAGTAAACATGTAAATGTATAAAAATTAAAGGGTGAGGGTGTCTGAACACCTAACCCACCACTAATTCCATAGACACATAGTCTTACAAGTTTGGAATGAGTTCTAAGATGACACCTGCTACAATCTATACCCAAAATTAATGTACTAGCTCAAGTTCGTTCAAAAATCATGGAACCCACTAGGTCCCTATAGTCATAAAACAAGAGAGGAATCCTACTTGTTATCCTCAAGGTCTACACTTAGTGAAGGAATCCTACTATGTACCCTTATCAATGAAGTTAAAAGGAGGAATCCTACATGGTATCCTTAATGTTAAGCAAGCATAGGCATCCTCCATGTGATCCTCAGAATGGTACATGGGAAAAAGGAATAATATATGAGACCCTCAAAAGTAGCATAAAATTAGAGGAACCCTACATGGGATCCTCATAATGGTATAAAGGTGTCATGATATTACAAGGGATTCCATAATTCTACATTAAGTGAAGACAGACCTTAGGGAACCCTTGATAATAGGACGAAGATAGAGGCATCCGAAATAGTATCCTCTAGGTTGAAACGTAAGAAAATGAATCCTATAAAGGATCCTTAGAAACAACTAGCCTCATGGACTCCTAATCTATAAGGGAATATCTTATAAGGGATAAATCCTCAAGTGGAAATATATAGAATCATCGGTCATAGGAGATGGCTCATGGATCATCTTATATCAAAGGGTCTCACTCTCAGAAGACAACTAGATTCGATACTAGAGTAATAACCCCTCTGTTTAGGAAGAAGATTGAAATGATACCTAGGATTTCTCAAAACACCTTGAAGCATAGGTTATTGTCACCTATTGATCGTTCAATGTTTTTTTTTCTTTGATAATGTGTATAGCAGCACTCGGTTTGAATCCTCAGCAATGGTAAAAATTTTAGAGTTGATTATTTCTATTTTGTTTTTATTTTTAATGGGAATTTTTTTATATAGATTAATTAAATTAGTGGATTGATTATGTTTTATTTAACAACTTGATAAATATTATGGTGATTTCATTTTTGGTGATTTAATTTTATAATATCCTTGAGCTTTGATTTATATTTCATTAAATTAACACCTACTTTATAAGATGATTTTGATCGGAATTCCCAAGTGTTGAGGCTTTAATAAAATACTTAACGTAACTAGGGTTATAATATCAATAAAATATTGTTTATGGTAGTGAATTTATGTTCCATGAACTGCCTTCACCAAGATGAGGGAAGGGATAGAAAACTTCTAGACCCATCATTCTTCAAGTTGAAGGGGAGATAAAGACCCCTGAGTCCCACCTTCAATAGGCCTTGGAGTGGAAACTAGTAACAAGGGTATAAAATCACACATAATATGGAAGGCATTACCCTTTTTATAGAAAAAGATTGAGAGATAAGATGGTGAATCCCAAACAACCCCAAAATACATAAACTAAAAGTAATCCAAAAACCTTTTTCTCACATGTATGTTCAAAATAAAGTGATAAAAAGTAAAAGAAAACTCTAGAGGAAAGTACCAAAAGAAAAGAAAACAGCAAAAGAAATTTTCCCAACATATGAGCTAATATAGTTCTTCACAGTCCTCGAAGTCCTCCTGGAAACCTAAAAGCAGTTTTATATATGTTGAGTGAGTATATAGGTATACTCAGTAGGGAAAACCAAAAGCTCTCATGCACATGTGGGAAGGCATTCTAATGCCCTATGAGAAAGTAGAGGTATCCAAAACACCTAACAAGGTAAACTACCCACCAGAACTCACCAAGGCACACTCCCCAAATAACTCAAGTCCTGTAAAGTAATAGTAATAGAACATCGATATTTGGGTACCCCGCACTTCTTTCCCACTGGTTATTGAAGACATACTACGCGTCAGATCTCCCTCACCATTTTCACTATAGTCTGACTACTGCCCCAATAACAACCTTATGGGGCACTACAACCACACATCCGGCCCACAGACACATGGGCCTCCACAACCACGCATCCCTCCCGCAGACACCTCGGCTTCCACAACCATGAATCTCACCCACAGACACCTGGGCCACCACAACCATGTGTAACCATGATCACAAACACCTGGGCCAGAACTATAGGTTTCGAGCGCAGCGGAAGCACAATGGTGGGTTTTCCCAACTTTAATTTTAGCATTAAACAACATTCAATCTGTGATCCTTCACGATAATAAAATGTCGGATCTTCGGAATAGAATGAAGAATGAAAAGAAATAGAAGGGTCCCAGAACCATCGAGAGTATCATCATATGTTGGTTATAATTAATTTAATTAATTGACAATAATTACCTTGATGTAATTCTTTCTTTGTTGATGTTTTCCAGTCATGTTTCAATGTGATTCATTGTTTCATCGCATAAACCAAGTGTAGACTTCCCCTAGCAGTGATCCACACGTGCACCACATATCTCTGGATGTCTCCAAAGTAATATTCGGGTGTTATCATGGAGAAACCTTTGCTTGCATTGTCCGCCTTAGATTGCCTTGATCTGATGGAGGAGGATCTCTCTCGGTCTTGAGAGAATTCTTGGAGGAAGGAGTTCTCTCGGCCTTGAGAGAATTTTCCTTAATTTTTGTGCACAGCGATTCTCTCTAGAAAAGTGTTGGGGTTGTGAGGATATTTATAATTGAGTTTGAGGCTATAGAGTAATGATAATAAATAAATGTGTTGTGTGATTTATTTATTTCATTAACTCTTATTGAAAACCCCCATGTTGAAAGATTAATTCCTTGACATGCGCTCACACTGATTATAATAAATATCATTTAATAAAATGATATTATTTCCTCAAAATCCCGATTGGAAAAACTACACAGCGTGTAATCATTAATACACGGCGTGTACATTCAATGTACACAGAGTGTTTTATCTTGTTTTCATTTTTCTTTATTTCCTCCACCATATTTATTAGACCTTGAGTAATGGATATTTATTTCTTAAATAAATGGAACTGCATTACTCACTAATAAATATATATTATTTCACCCACAATATATTCTATCGAATAAATAGTGTCAAAATAAATGCAATCACGCGTCCTTAAATAATTATTAAACCACAGTCAGGAATAATCTTTATTTAACTTGTTAAATTAATATTTTACTGAGATAAATGGACACACTTAGTGTGTTACCCTCTAGGCCTATTTATCAGTGGCATTAGGCGGAGCCTGACTAAAGTCCAAGGTTAGAATCTTAAAACACGTCAAGACACCCATAGAGAAAGAAGTTAACGCCACAATGATGTGTCACCTCATACAAACACTTACCGTGTAATATAATCCATTTTTCATGATATCTCGAATCAAGCGGGTTGCAAGCTAGTGCCATCAACCCATGTGCTCGATTATTCTTTATTTGACTTTCTGGAATTGAACTCGCTCATTCCTTACCATGGCCATGGATTTCTTTAGGCTATATAGATTCCATCAAAGGGCATGAGATATCTACTTCCATTATAGAACATAAGGGACAAATCCTTTCTCGCATTATCTATTAATGCAGTATTACTCATGATGCACCGAACGTATCCTACCTCACTGCGAACAGTGTGTCATCATAGTTTTCATCAATACATCTAAGTGTGCGAGTTATAATACCCATTAATAAAAATCTTAAAGTCCAAGGACCAATACAAACGTCCACATATTGGAACATCCAATGACACTATGAAATGTGGATTTCCAATTGGTGGGTCTTGTTCTCATAATATCCTCCTAGATATTACCAAGGGCGCACACCTAGAGAAGGTGCCTCAAAGTTTTATGAATCCTCACCACTAATGGTCTGTATTATTTGTGTCCCACAAATAACATCATCCGTCCATAGAACATATATTCAAGAGTGTTGTTATGGAACTTTCGGGTTCTCATCATAGCAGGGATTCGATATGACCCTTTAATGAAACATATGTCCTTAGTACATTATCACATGCATTATCACGTAGAAGAAAAATCAAGATGTGATAAGGTATTTATTAATGAATAAAGTACAAATTAGTTGGTTCTAGGCCACCAAATCCAACAGACTCCCACTTGGACTATAGCCAACTGTTAAAAACATTTAACCCACTAACTCTCACGTGATATTAATGCTTCTTCTAAGATAGGCCTTTAGTCATGGGGTCCACCACATTTTATTCCGTGGACACTCTGCTCATAGAAACTTCACCCCTTTGATAGAAATACCTTAAGAGTTGATACTTCTGGAGTATGTGCTTTGTCTGTTGATGTGACCTTGGTTATTTTGCAAGATCCACCATTGCAGTATTATCACAATACAATATGATAGGATCTTTACTGTTAGGCACCACATCAAGCTCCTAGACAAAGTTATGAATCCAAACGGCTTCATATGCTGCATCATAAGCCACTATATATTCAGACTCCGCTGTAGAATCGGAGACAACTGGCTGCTTTGAACTCTTCCAGATTATAGCTCCTCCATTGATATAGAAAACATATCCATATTGCGACTTCAGATCGTTCTGATCTGTTTGAAAACCAGCATCAGCATACCCTCTGATGAAAAATTCTTTGCCACCTCCATACACTAGGAACATATCCTTAGTTCTTCTCAGATACTTAAGGATAGTCTTAACAGCAGTCCAATGTTGTTCTCCTGGATCTGCTTGATATCTGCCTACCGTGCTTAGTGCATAGGCAACATCAATCCTGGTACATAACATGGCATACATGATAGATCCTATAGCCGAAGCATATGGGATCTTAATCATTCTATCTTTCTCTTATTGTGTTTGAGGACACATTTTCTAAGAAATATGTAGGCCATGTGACATTGTAACCAATCCCATCTTGGATTATTACATACTAAATCTCTTTAGTATCTGGTCAATGTATGTACCCTGAATTAGTCTGAGAAGCCTCTTGGATCTATCACAAATGATCTTGATCCCTAAAATGTAGGCTACTTCACCCAAGTCCTTTATGGAGAAACACTTATTCATCCAGTCTTTAACTGACTGTAAGGCCGATACATCATTTCCAATAAGAAATATGTCGTTAACATATACTACTAGGATAATGATCGCATTCCCATTAAACCACTTATAAAAACATGTCTCACATTCATTATTAATGAAACCAAATTCCTTTATGGCTTCATCAAATCGAATGTTCCATGACCTAGATACTTGATTTAATCCATAAATGGATTTCTGCAACTTGAAAACCTGTTTGGCTTCACATGGTGTCACAAACCCTCTTGGTTGTGTCATATTGACATATTTATGAAGGTTCCCATTAAGGAATGTTGTTTTGACATTCATTTTACAAATCTCATAGTCATGGTAAGCTGCTATGGAAAGTATGATTCTTATGGATTTAAACATGGAAACTAGCGAGAAGGTTTCATCGTAGTCAATTCCTTTACGCTGTCACAATACTTTAGCCACTAGCCTTACTTTATAGGTGCTAACTTGAACTTCCATGTCCAGTTTTCTCTTGAATACCCATTTTCATCCAATAGGATTTACATCAACTGAATCATCAACCAGAACCCAGACTTGGTTCTGATACATGGAATCCATCTCATAATTCATAGCTTCTATCCATCTTGCAGCTTTTTATCTTTCTACTGCTTTCTTGTAGGAGATAGGTTCATCATTTTCCAACAATAAGGATTCACCATCCTTGGTGACTAGGAAACCAAATCTCTCTAGTTCCCTTACCTCTCTTGAGCTCCTACGCAGTACTTTTGTTTCTGGAACCTCTTCCACAGGGACTTGTGGAACTTGTTCTGGTACCGACTCCTGTGTATCTTGAGCATCAACTTCGTCAAAGTAAATCTTTCTCCCACTATCCCTTTTGAGGATGTTCTCCCTCTCAAGAAAGATGGCTTGTCTGGCGATAATCACTTTCTGGTCTTCAGGGTTATATAGGTAATATCCATTTGTTTCCTTAGGATTTCCTATAAAGATACACCTCGTGCCCCAGGGTGCTAGATTTTTTCCTAAGAAGGCCTTAACAAATCCCTCACATCCCCATACACGTGTGTGCAAAAAAATGGGTTTCTTTCCATTCCATAACCCGAATGGAATTCCATTTTCTGCCTTAGTTGGTACTCAGTTTAATGTGTATGCTTCAGTTTGTAATGCATATTCCCAAAAGGATAATGGAAGATCTGCATGACTCTTCATTGACCTCACCATGTCCAACAAGGTGCGGTTCCTCCTTTCACTAACACCATTCCAATGTGGTGTATAAGGAGGAGTGGGTTGAGATAGAATCCCAGACTCCTGTAGAAGATCGATGAACTCTTGGTTCAGATATTCTACACCTCGATCCAATCAAAGTTTCTTTATCTTCTTACCAAGATGATTCTCTACTTCATTCTTTAATTCCTTAAATTTCTCTAAGGCTTCTGACTTATACCTCATTAATTAGACATAGCCATATTTACTCAAATTGTCAGTAAAAGTAATGAAGTAAGAATATCAACCTATATCTTCTACTAGAAGTGGTCCACGCACATCTGTGTGCACCAATCCTAGAAACTCTGTGACCCTTTCACCTTGTCCACTGAAAGGCGGCTTGGTCATTTTACCTTGTAAACAAGCGTGACATTTATCAAGTGGTTTTAGCTCAGTAAAGTCTAAATATCCATCTTGGCAGAGCTTTGTCGAGCGTTTCTCGTTTACATGACTGATATGGTGATGCCACAACTGGGTGATGTATGAGTCATGTGATTTTGTTTCGTTATCGATTACTAACACTTGGTTTTCGTAATTTAATACATACAAACCATTATTTAAATGTGTCATACCATAACATACGTTGTTCTTATAAAAGAGATAGCACTTATTTCCAAACTTGAAAATAAATCCATCTATATCCAAAAAAGATACAAAAATTTTGTTCTCAATAACACTAGGTACATAATAACAGTTATGTAAAACCAAAATCATCCCAGTCAGCAATGAGAGGTGGTAATCGCCAATGGCCAACATAGCCATCCTTGTGCCATTGGTAGCTTAAAGATACACCTATCCTCTGGCAATCTTTCTAAATCTACTTAGTTCCTGCATTTGAATACAGATGTGATCCCCACAAGCTGTATCTAATACCCAATGTGTAGAAATGGAAAGATTACACTCAATAACGAATGCACCTTTAGCATCCCCACACTTCTGAGTGCAGTTCCTCTTCCAGTGTCCTTGTTTGACACATGAAAAACATATTTCCTCTTGTTCCTTGCCCTACCTCTGGATCTTCCCCTTCTTGGAAGTATGGAACTCGGGGGATTCAGACCGTTTATAAGTCTTTAGCCCCTTTGCCTTGTCCTTCCTTTTCTTATTCACCATAAGGACTGCAGGTTTGTCATGCCCCATGTCCTTATCTACCTAAAGAATTATGGTTAGAAGTTCTAATAGACTCTTTTCATTATTTCTCATGTTGTATTTGACAATAAATCTTGATAAGGTCTTGGGCAGTTATGATAGGATGAGATTTGTACGCAACTCATCCGGGAATTTAATCCCTAAGATGTCCAGGCGTTCGATGTAGCCAATAAGCTTGACTATAAGAGGCCCAGCTATCGCAGACTCTCCAAGATTAGTTGTAAAAAAGGCAGTGGAGATCTCATATCTCTCTTGTCTCACCTTCTCTTGGCAGAGATCCTTAAGTTGAGACATCATGTTATACACATCCATGTTTTCATGTTGCTTCAAGATCTCATTAGACATGGCTGATAGCATGAAACATTAGACATTTGTGGCATCATCCATATGATTCGCATAGAGAGATATTTCCTCATCACTGGCCTCTTTTCTATGTGCAACTAGAATAGGATCTTCTGGCACATACAATTTCCTTTTGTGGCAAAGGATGATGCGTAAACACCTCTGCCACTCTTAGAAATTGGTGTCGGTGAGAAGTTATTCTTTCTCGATTATGGTTCGCAATGATATGTTTGAAGTCATTTTTCTTGTTGTTTCTACAAACTAAGATAAGAAAAGGTTTAGTACTTTATAATACTGAGACAAATAAATAAATAAATACTTATTATTCTTCCAATATTTTATTGAAATCCAATAGCCTTCACCATTGACTTCGGAATATTTTGTTGCCTGAATATTATAGTGGAAAGGATCCATATTTCCCTTCGCATTACCCCAACTAGGGTTGGTCAAGAAACATGAATAGTTTTTTGTAGGCATTCTAAATGCCAACTATATTAACTCACAGCTCCTTGATCCGCAGAGTTGACTCCCTAATCCTGAAATCCTTTTATTTTGTATTTCTTCAACCTTTTCCTCTTGACCACACCAATTCCTATTGTAGTAGTCAAACCTTGATGTGAACCAAGTTAAGTCAACCCAAAACCTTGAATTAGAATTCTATGATAATTGAAATCACCCCAACTAAGGTTGGTCAAGCACTTTGAACTATGGTTCGATTCTAACCAAGATTATGGAAGGCTATACCGACTTAATATTTCTTTAAGGGATTTTATCCTTATATGTAAATTTCCATTTTATTATCTTTGATTAAATGATTGTTGATATTAAGTGAGATATACTTAAGTGATTAACCATGTATAATATAATATTTACGCATAAGCTGATCTTATTTTAGTTCCATATTTCATGCTTGTTTAATTCATTAATTGTGTGATCGTGACAACACACCCACAATAAATAAACCATGCAACTGACAGAAATAAAATAAATGGTATGATCATGAGCTTGTTCTATTGGTTAGTTTATCTAGCAGTTGATAAACTAATCCAAGACCTATGGGAGAAACACCTTGAAACTTTTGGGTTTGTGTTTACATCTTTCCACCTGTCCACCTTTGTATCTCCTTGGATTGGTTTCACCTTGGCTTCTAACTTGACCCGCCTCCACTAGCTTGGGAGCTCCATCCATTACATATGAATTTATCTCACATGCAGGTGAGGGGTAAAAGGGGTTTTTACATAAAAGAATCCTTGGGCGTGCAGGCCCTACATATTAATGAGGAGAAGGCTCGCAGGCCAATAAATTTAATTTAAATAAATAAATTAAAAGAAACCATTCACATACAAAGGTCTTGGTCTAGCTCATGATCATCCATACATGCAATGATATTTACGCATAAATAAAACTAGAATTCAATTCTTTAATCATTCTTGCTTAAGATAAATCATGCTCGAATCAATTAATTATCTTTAATTAATCAATCCTTTTATCTTAAACACTTTTTTGAATTTCCTTGAGATTCTCATCCATCATAATTGTAAACAAATAAATTCATTTAAAATTATCTCTGTACGTAACTTATACCTTGGAAGAAACCCGGTGAATTCTCATTCATTACACAGATGTTAAATTAAACACACACACATATATATATATAACACCTATCACGTGTTGTGCCTCAGCTTTACGCCTACACTATGGTACACGTATCAAGGGTTTTTATAATATAATAATAAATTTTAAAAAATCTGTGTAATTTGGATGAGTACACGGCATGTAGTTCTGACTACACGGCGTGTACTTTTTTTCACCATCCATCCGAAGTACACACTCGGGGACATGGCGTGTAGATGTACTTTGGAAATTTTTGGAGTACACGGTGTGTTCAGTGGGACACATGCCGTGTAGTATCCATGTTACACAATTTTCAGCTGGGCAAGCCATGTATGGGGTACATGATCCAACCCTAACTCGAAGGGACTACACATCATGTTCAGTGGACCACATGGCATGTAATCTGGAAACCATGTTCCACCTATTCCTGGTCAACACATGGTGTCATTTATGACTTAGGTATACTTCAATACATGGCATGATTTGGCGGACCATTCTGATGCATTGAACCTACACTACACAGTGTGTACTTCCGAATACACGCCGTGTATTCTTGTGTTGTACGGCCAGGAATGTTTGGAACCTTTGGATTAGATCCTATATTTTATTTTAATCAAAGTTAAAGGAAAAAATTTGTTTATGTAAGGTGAATGAGAAACAAGAGAGGAGGAACATATCTCAAGGATCATATTTAAATAATGATTAACTTGAATTGAAACAAATAAATTATTAAATGCGTAAATCACCAATGAAAAACTAAGTAATTATAATCAACAATATGACCCCTCTGATACCACTTGTAGGTTCCGGGTGCAGCATAAGATCATTGGTGGGTTTTCCCAACATTAATTTTAGCATTAAACAACGTTCAATCCGAGATCTGTCACGATAATAAAACGTCGGATCTTCAGAATAGAATGAAGAATGAAAAGAAAGAGAAGGGTCCTAGAACCATCGAGAGGATCATCATATGTTGGTTATAAATAATTTAATTAATTGATAAGAATTACCTTGATGTAATTCTTTCTTTGTTGATGTTTTCCAGTCACGTTTCAATGTGATTCATCGTTGCATAATAGAAGCCAATTGTAGACTTTCTCTAGTGGTGATCCACATGTGCACCGCGTATCTCTGGACATCGCCAAAGGAATCTCCAGGTGCTAGCGTGGAGAAGTATTTTCTTGTGTTGTCCACCTTAGATCGCTTTGATCCGATGAAGGAGGATCTCTCTCAGTCTTGAGAGTGTTCTTGGAGGAAGGAGTTCTCTCGACCTTGAGAGAATTTTCCAGAATTGTTATGCACAATGATTATCTCTAGAAAAGTATTGGGGTTGGGAGGATATTTATAATCAGGTTTGAGGTTATAGAGTTATAACAATAAATAAACACATTACGCATTTTATTTATTTCATTAACTCTTATTGAAAACCCCCATGTCGAATGATTAATTCCTTAACATGCTCCCACGCTGATTATAATAAATATCATTTAATAAAATGATATTATTTCCTCAAAATCCTGACTGGAAAAACTACACGGCGTGTAATCATTAATATAAGGCGTGTACTCATTTTCCATGAAAACTACATGGCGTGTACATTCAATGTACATGGCGTGTTTTATCTTGTTTTCAGTTTTCTTTATTTCCTCCACCATATTTATTAGACCTTGAGTAATGGATATTTATTTCTTAAATAAATGTAACTGCATTACTCATTAATAAATATATATTATTTTTCCCACAATATATTCTCTTGAATAACTAGTGTCAAAATAAATGTGATCATGAATCCTTAAATAATTATTAAACCACATTCAGGAATAATCTTTATTTAACTTGTTAAATTAATATTTAACTGAGATACATGGACACACTTAGTGTGTGACCCTTTAGGCCTCTTTCTTAGTGGCATTAGGCAGAGCCTGCCTAAAGTCCAAGGTTAGTGTCTAGCAACACGCCAAGACACCCATAGATAAAGATGTTAATTCTGCAATGATTTGTCACCTCATATGAATGCTTACCGTGTAATATAATCCCTTTGTCACGATATCTCAAATCAAGCGGGTTACATGCCAGTGCCATCAACCCATGTGCTCAACTATTCTTTCTTTGACTTTACAGAATTGAACTCACCCATTCCTTACCATGGCCATGGATTTATTTAGGATAAATCAATTCCATAAAAGGTCCTGAGATATCTACTTCAGTTATGGAATAGAAGGGACAAATCCTTTATCGCATTATCTATTAATGCAGTATTACTCGTAACTCACCCAACGTATCCTACCTCGCTGCGAATAGTGTGTCATCACAGTTTTCGTAAATACATCTAAGTGAATGAGTTGTAAAACCCATTAATAATAATCTTAAAGTCCAAGAAAAAATACACACGTCTGCAGATAGGAACATCCAATGACACTATGAAATGTGGATTTCCTACTGGCGGGTCTTGTTCTCATAATATCCTCTTGGATATTACCAAGGGCGCACACCATGAGAAGGTGCCTCAAAGTTTTATGAGTCCTCACCCCTAATGTCTTGTATTATTTTTTTTCTCAAATAACATCATCCAGACATAGAACATATATTCAAGAACGGTGTTATGGAACTTCCAGGTTCTGCTATGGCCCTTTATTGCAACATCTTTCCTTAGGACATTATCACATGCATTGTCACACAGAAGAACAATAAAGATGTGATAAGGTATTTATTAATTAATAAAGTACAAAGTATTTGGTTCTAGGCCACCAACTCAAACAAGAACAACTACTGTCATTATTGAAGACACTTGGGCCTCATCCCAAAGACACTTGGGAAAAAAACCTTCCCGCACACACCTGGGCCAATAACCACAACATACCTTGCCTGAAGAGTCTTGGGCTATCGGGGAGAGGGAGCAGAAAATGAGCTAATAACCAGTCACTTGTAGGAGTGATGTGAAAAACACCCTCCCCCATGAAATGGGGGTGTTCGGCACGAAGTGATAAATGTGGGTGGGGTGCATATAAGAAACACAAAAACAAAACATTTACATATAGGTAATCAAACACTCACCCCAACCTAGGGGTTCCAAAACCATCCCTTACACAAACACCCTCATTTCTATTCATAAATGCACAAATTTACAACATCCACAAAGATAGTACCACCTATTTGACCCATTCTTGTTATCATGTTCAAGTGATTTTTTTAGAAATAATTCTCCACTACCGGGAAACCCCTCCTCCAAATAAATTTTTTTACTTTTTCTAAAAATACGCTTTAATTATTAGCGGGAAACCATAAATTCCAAACACAATTTCATTCATTCAAATCACAACTTTCAAAAACATCATCATCATCTCAATTCCCGTAAATCTCGAGTCAAGCGCCTTCCTCGAGTTTCACACCTCCACCATGCCGGAGAGACCCACTGGAATCCTCATCACCATCAATTTCAACTTCACCGCAGCCTCACAGAGTTTTGTGATATCATCGTCACTAAAATTCACACAGATCTAATCTAGTTCCATTGTCATTGTCGTAGTCCATACGATATCTACCCATTTGAAACAAATCACACCAATACTAGATCTACCCAGTTGGATCCAATCACAGCAAAACCAGAGCAACCCAGATGAACTAAAACACAGAAAAACCAAATTAAAACATGTAAAACTCAAGAATCCACACCCAGAACCGCCTCCCCCTCTGAATAACTGCTTATCAGGGCCGGTTCGCACCAGAAACCCGCTGGAGACACGCCTGGATGTGCCAGAAGCCGAGAACCATGGGCGCGCGTGGTCGATGTTGGAATGTGAACCAAACCGTCATATGTTGAATCCGTACCGAGCATCAATGTCTACTGAAGGGAGATCCACGCTGGGTAGAGCTCAAACACTCCACCGGGAATCGATGACGCCGACCACAGAAAATAGATGCACGGATGCATGACGACGCCCAGCCGAGCTGGGGCCAAATGCATTAGCCGAACAGAACTAGGACGGAGGGGGAAGGGGAAACCGCAACCTGGAGAAAACCCTAGCCGCTATGGGTTTGGGAGAGGACGCTGCTCAGATTCCTGAGAGTCAATAATATTCAACCACTACCGGGAAACTAACATTAACATTCACAAGTAAAAACAACTCTAGACTGAAGAAGAAAACAGTCAAACAGCAATTAAAGCATTCACGCTCGGTTCTCTTGTAAAGTCACAACAACAAAAAGGGTCCATGAGATCCCTCAAAGTACTAGAACCAAACCAAGCCCCAACATACAGACCCACACAACCTCATATCCACAAACCAACAACTGAACAATAGGGGATCCCATCCCCATATACATCACCCCACAAGCATTAATCAGAAAAACCGTTCTTATTAGAAGAACATAGAAAGAGAATTTTTAGATTTAACCACACCATTTAACAAGTTATTTATTTCTATTTGGTTAACCGGGGTGATCACACAAGGATTATTGTTCATTGTTCATCCATTTTATGAACTAGGTTTACGTGATTAACCCATTTCCATGTTATAGTCATTCAATCACAAGATTATCAAGAAAACAGAGGTTCATTAGTGTGAAATAAAAGACCACCAACAACCACAATTTTTAGTGGGCATAATCCCATAGAGTTCACAACATATAAACAAAGATAAAAGAGTATAGCAGCGTTATCAACAAACACACCCCTTCATTATTTAAAAGTCAGTCTATTATCCTCATTAAGGTCTGGGTTCATCTACATCCCAAGGGGAAACATTATCATACCCTCCCCACATTATACATAGTAAAGAGAGATGAAGGAATAGCCCTACTTAGATGATCAACGATCAAAGTTTTCTCCTCATGCCAAGAACTCTGGACGCATGACTTTCAGAAGAAGATCTCCAAGTACTCCAAGGGTGAGCAGGAAAGGCTCCGGAACAGGATCACTATTCATCTCTAGAAAAGGGAATCCAAATGCACTAATGAAAAGAAAGTGAACAAGGAATAAGAAAAATAATCTTTGTGTGATAAAAGTCCAGATCTTGGAGTTACGATATAAGAAATCTCAAACCTCTTAAAAGGCGAATTTTGGTTTCACCATGCGGTTGGGTGATTACACATGATGGAATTAATTTTTATTTAATAATTATCCCAAGAGATGGTGGAGATAATGACTGTGAGTTAAAATATTTCCTTTAAATGGAGAAAAAACATGTAATAGGGGAGAAACTGGAAAGAATAAGACATTGGGAAACTCAGCAAAAGGGTGTGAAAGGCCACAAGTTTTGTTAACTCAGGTCCCCCCATTCTTAGGGGATTTTAAAACATCATTTATGGGATTTAAAACGGGTTTAAACCACTTTAAAGAGGTAAGAATACTTAAAATAGGCATTACAGGAAAACTGGGGAAAGAAACCCCAACACCCCTATGGTGGCACAATTCGGGTGCGGCATCGATCGGTGGCACCAATAGGTGACACCCTGCCACCAACACTGACACCCTCCTCACTCACTGATAGGGTCTAGGACACCCCAAACACCAGAATTTAGAAAAGTAATGTACCAGTAGGGTTTAGGACATTACATTATGTTTCCAATAATCCATATAATCCACATTTTAAACAAAAAATGTCATTAATCCAAGACATTTTAAGTTTAACATACATAATGTTAACCTAAAAAATATTCATTGAGAAAAAGATCTCAATCACTTAACATAGCCAAATTATGACTCACACCAATGGTATATTTACTCATATATTTGGGTGGTTAACAATCAAGTAATATGTGATTATAGTGATGAATTAAAAATAGAATAAAATTAATAGGATAATAAAAGAGTTGTGCGCTAAACACATACACAAACGGTGAAGAGAATTAAAATTCACTTTCAATTGAATGAGAAATCGAAATAAGGTATTGTTTTTTAAATTTATTTAAGAAATTTTAAGAACATTAATATTAAACTGCATAAGTTACATGATAATAAGAGATTATGAATAAACTTTCATTAATATTTAAACAAAATTACAACAAAACACTTACAAGATTACTAATGAAAACGAACAGAAAATAACATGAAAAGAAAGAGAGAGGAATGGTATATAAATTAGAAAATTGATTTTGGAAGGTCCTCTAAAACATTTTTAAATTATATTTTTGTGCCAATGTATCCTCTTATGCTCTTAAATTCCAAACCCTTGCAAGGAGAATAGGTGGATACATTTATAGCCCAATGTGGTGGAATGTTTGCATTCCAAATCTTCCCCTCTGCTTGGATTGACAATTTTTCCATTCATAAAAAGTAATCTCAATATATATTATTCTTAAATATTTTATATATTTATTTTCAATATATACCTTAAAATTTTTTCAGCCATTGTACTTTTCTAGCAAATGTTATGTCCATTTTACTAAACAATTTTTTGTTTTCCATTTTTTGTGTCGAATTTTTACCTAGTCTAGATGTGAATCCATTTGTGTATTAATATGCCCTAAAATCTGAACCATTTCTTCTAAAATATAATACAACTATATATTTTCTTTAAAAATGTAAAATATAAGATCAATTTGATTTCTATATTAGTATAAAAGTCAAGGATTGTGTGATACTTTTAAATATCAGATAGAATGGTGGGCTAGAATTTCATGGATCAATTAGGACCCTTATTTGTTGATTTGGGAATTGAAATTTTTATACATGATTAATTTGGATAATAAAGAACATAATATGGAGTTTCATAAAATTTGGGCTTCTGTATTGATCCCATAAATTCAATCTTCATGGTTGGTCTAGTTTTCACAACAGATTTGTTGGGCCCTCTTGTGTGGTCTATATGGCCCATCAATTGGCCAAATTTTCCAAATATAACTTATAATGATATGTTGGAATTTTATTTAGGAATAATAAATAATAATAATAACATAATTTGGATTATAATTTTCAATGATATGATCAAAACAGTAAACTAAAATTTAATTAAATGAACACGAACAATGCTCTTCTTATGTGTTTATGATCAAAACAAGAAAGATGATTAGAAATTAATCATTTTTAAGACACAATTATATGATGGTAGTAATTTAAAATAGTGAATGAATATTTAATATCAACTCCCCCACACTTATCCTTGTGCATTTCCTCATATAAAATAAATACAAAAACATAACTAAACCATTTTCACTTGCCAATAAATATTAGAATTTTGTTTAACCAATCAAGTGGGTCTAGACGAGTTCACTCATCCATAAATAATTTAATAAAACATTAGAGAAATAATGTTCCAAAAAATCATTTTTTATGCTCAAAATTATAAATGGAAAATGTAGGCACTCAGAACTTACTCCTCTCAAGATGATAAAAAAAAATTTCTGGAGGTTCACTCATTCACCAACCAACGGTAAAAATCATAGAGTTTGAAAGAGATATTATATTAATTTCCATATCCTAATGTACACAAGAATAAATAGATATTTTTTATGAGGGTTTCAGTGTCTATGGGGTGGTAGGAATATAATTTTCAAAAGATAGAAAAAGAGGGGTAAAACACCAACATGAAAAAAGCAATGTATATTTTTTGAAATAAGACATGGAAGGTTATGGAAACACATATTTACAAGGGTATGATGTTTCAAGAAATAAAATATAGACAAAGTAAAAGATAAAATTTTTACAAAACAAAAAACATTTTCCAACGACACAAGAAAATATGATTCAAGTGTTCTTTTTTATCTTTCTTTATTTTTTTATTTTTTTCAATTTTTATTTTTTACATTTTTTCAAAAGTTGAACATGGAACATATATCACACTAATATCTCAACCCATGTTTTATTTCATCACAACACTAATTTTAATAGTTATAATAAGATCAAGGGTTCATAAAGAATGATTTTTGACCTACCCAAGTCATAACCCATTATGTTTTTTTATTTTATTTTTTTTATTTTTTTTATTTTTTTTATTTTTTATTTTTTTGAACTTTTATTCATTTTTTTGAACACTTTTGAATAACATGTACTAAATTATATAAACATTAATTCATTACAAAAACTAAAAAAATTAAAACCTCTCCCCCATACTTAAATAAATGCTTTACCTCAAGCATATAATGACATGTTGAAAATAAGAAAATGGTACACAAAATGAAATCCATTCCCCCCACACGTAAATTTCAATAAATTATGTAATGAAAATCCATGTAGATATTGGGTGGGATAAGGTATTGGTCTTGTAATGTGGCTAAAAAAAATTATTCATAGGCTCAAAGGGGATTTCAAAAGGAGGATTAATGTAAGGTTAATGGGAGGCTATTTGGCTATTGATATTCTCATGTGGTTTAGAAAATTACTCTATCGTATTAATGTAAACTAAAGTAAGAAATTAATCTCAAAGGTCCAAAAACTCAATACTCACAATCAAGAGTGAAAAACACACATTTTGAAAAGACGTCCATAGGTGGCTTTGGCATGAAAGATGGTTTTATTTCTCAAGTTTGGGGAAGAATCAGTTTCCAAATCAAAAATTGAGCATTGAAAATCTATTGTTCTTAACACAAAAATTATTTATCCAAATTTTGGATAAAAATACAAAATGTTTGAGATGAAAACAATTCATTAGACTCTCCAAAAATTCAGGACAAAATTTTAAAAATGAACGGTGAGTCATTATGACTCTTTTTTGTTTTTTTTTCATTTTTTAGTTTTTTTAATTTTTTTAGTGTTTTTAAAATACACATCCACACAAAAGAGAAGGAGGAAAAAAATTGATGAAAAAAGTAGTAAAAAATGAGTTTTATAGAAGAATAAGAAGAGATATAGAAAGAGTGTAAGAGAGGGAGAGGAGGGAGAGAGGGAGTTAAAGGGAAAGAGTTTCCCCTAGTTTGGATTTGGTGGGTCATCATCTCTATCCAGTGGTGGGTTTACCATAGTGGTTGGGGATTCAATGGAAGTTGATATAGTTCACAAGATGTGTTTAATATCAGGGTGATGATTTAACTAATGTCAATTAACAGTGAATGTCATTTTGTAAGTGGATTCTTGTACTTTCACTACACCAAATGGGTAAACATTAGTATTAATAAAAGGATATTCCCAAAGAAAATTAATCTTACCTAGGTGAATCCAAAATCAAGAGTTTAAGAGCATTAATTTTTCACCTTCAGGTAATACCTTTCATAGGATGTGTTTCTCATGGATTTCATTATCCTTTTCTTTTTAAAGATTTTAATTCTTATAAGAATTTAGTTGAAGGTCCTTTAATTCATTCCACTAGCACAATATCTCTTCAAAAAAAAATTCACAATCAAAATTACAAGTTTCCACATACCAAAATGACTTATGTTATATTTCAATTGGTAAATGAAATTATTTACCAAAAATGATCCAAAATGGATACATCCTAATGGGTGTTTTATAGGAAATTCGATAAGCCCATAGTGTTTCACCAAGTCTTTCAAACCAGTATTTTCTGGTGGGATTTACAATTATCTCAAGCACTATATTCACTTCTCTATTATAACGTTCATCTATTACATTTGTTTTGGGAGTGATAAGAATTTGAAGTTTTATGTACAACCCCATTATTTTTCAAAATTGATTCCCTGTTCTAATTACAGAAATGAGTTCCTAAGTCACTTATCAAGGCACGTGGTGTTCCAAATCCATGTAAAATGTGGGGTTTTAAGAACTCACTAACAGTTTGCATCATCCTTCCTAGTGTGGTTGTCCTCAACCAACCTAGAAACATAATCTAACACAAGAATAATGTATTAGAATCCATCGTAAAGGGGGAATGGTCCCTTGAAATTGATTCCCCAAACATCAAACATTTCACAGAAGATTAATGGCTTTTAGTGAATTTCATTTCTTTTGGAAAGTATACCAAACTATTAGAAATTTGTACATGATTTATATAACTCATGTGAGTCCTTAAAGAGTGAATTACATAATAATCCTATGTTAAGGACCTTTAGGGAGGTCCTTTTTGGTCCAAAGTGTCCACCACTAGGCATTGAGTGAAAAAATTACAGGATGGAGGAATTTTCATCTTCATCAACACATTTCCCAATTACCATGTCAGCCCCAATTTTCCAAAGTTTATTATCTTCCAAAAAATAGAATTTGGAATCACTTTTTAGTTTCACTTTTTGTTCTTTTGAAAAAATTTCAGGAAAAACACCATCAACCAAATAATTTACAATGGGGTAATACCATGGTAACATTTGAGTGATATATGAGAGGTGTTCAATTAGAAATTTAGGATCAATTATTTTGGAATGAGAAGAATTAGAAATTATAATTAGGTGATCATCCATAGGGTTTTCGTTTCTAGGTCTGTCTTTAATCCTAATGTCAAACTCTTAAAGAATTAATATCTATATTATTATCCTCAATTTGGAATCACTTTTCTTAAGTAATAACTTCAAAGTTGAATAGCCTATAAAAATGATGATTTTGGAACCTAAGAGATAAGGTTAAAATTTATCCAAGGAAAAAACCATAGCTAAAATTTTCTTTTCAATCACAGTGTAGTGAGATTTAGTTTCATCCATTGTTTTTGAGTTATAATATTCGAAATGAGGAATATTTTCTCTTTTTGACCAAGAACATCCCCAATTTACCTATCAAAAGCATAATGCATTAATTCAAAGGGTAAGGACCATTCTAAGGGGTTGGATTATTGGGGAAGATGTAAGGGTAGCTTTAAGTTTAATGAAGGATCTATTTAAAGCCTCATTCAAATGGAATGTAACATCATTTTGGAGTAACTGAGTGAGTGGGAGGGAAATCCTACTAAAGTTATGGATGGATCTCCAGTAGAAACTAGCATGACCAAGGAATAAATGGATGTGTCGAACTGTTGTGGGTTTAGGAAGTGATTGGATCATCTCAATTTTGAAATAATCAACTTTAATACCCTATTGTGAAATTATGTTCCCTAGAACAATCCCATTAGTAACCATGAAGTGAAATTTTTCAAAATTCATCATAAGGTTGCATTTGACGCACTTTTATAGGACTAGAGAGAGTGGATTAAAGCATGATTCAAATGACTCACTATAAATGGTAAAGTCATCCATGAAGACCTCCATGCAATTCTCAATGAATTCATAAAATATACTCATCATACACCTCTATAATGTTGCAGTTGCATTGAAAAGGCCAAAATTCATTCTCATATATGCATATGTTCCAAATGGGAAAGTGAATATTATATTTTCTTAGTCCTAAGGTGATATTGGGATTTGGAAGTAGCTGATGTATCCATCAAGAAAGCAATAATGTGATTTTATGGATAATTTTTCTAGCATGTGATCAAGGAAAGTAAGAGGTTAGTGATAATTTCATGATTCAGTATTCAATTTCTGATAATAAATGTATACACTAAATTTTTTTCCACCTGATTTTTGACCACCTATTTGTGTTCACTTGTGACAATAGTTATCCCACCCTTTTTAGGTACCACTATAATTGGACTAACCCATTCATTTTCTAAAATTGGGTAGATAATACCATCTTGAAGAAGCTTGGTGATCTCTTCCCTAAATACCTCAAGTATGAGTGGATTGATTCTTATTTATAGTTGTCTAATTGGTTTAGAAGACTCTTCAAGATGGATTTAATGCATAAAAAGATCAGGATTGATTCCTGGTATTCCATTTAGGTTCCAACCTAAAGAATTTGTTTCCCTCTAAAACCTAAACAAGTTTGGACTCCATGGTTTTAATAAGTGTGGTAGAGAAAATGATAGGATACGAGTGATCATGGAAAAGGAATGAATATTTTAGGTGTGCAGGAAGAGGTTGCAGATTGGTCTCATCTTTCATTTGTGGGATAGACAACTTAGGAATGGAGGAAGGGCTTTCAATTAGTTTTTATTCATTTTCCTTAGTACTGTACAAGGTGGAATATCATATATCAGAGTTGATGTGGTATTCAAGATAGTTTTCATGATCCTCTAGATTGATAGAGCCTATGAATAAGAGGTCAACATCAACTTCCCCATTTATGAATTGGTTAATCATAGTGAAAATATCACAAGATCCTATCTCGTTAGAACATGATGAACATGAGGGAATGGGGTTGAATACACTCTCGGAAGTGTCCTCGTAAGCATGGATTGAGAAGGCCGAGTAATCCTCTACTGGGTATCTCATGGCTTGAAAAATGTTGAACTTGACTAGTTGGTCTCCAAATTCCATGGATAAGATGCCATCATGGACATTAATTTTAGTTATAGATGTCATAAGGGAAGGTCTTCCTAGAATCATAGGATATTGGAAAGAATTTTTCTCACATTCCATGTTAAGGACATATAAGTTAACTGGGAAGATAAGATCATTGACCCATACAAGGTCATCCTCAATTATTCCCTTTGGACTATAAGTGCTTCGATTGGATAACTGGATGGAAATACTCATTGGGTGTAATGGACCTAGACCAAGGTTGGAGAAGATATATTTGGTAAGGAGATTTATTTAGGATCCAATTTCTATGAGTGAATCATAAAAGTTAGAACTCCCTATTTAGAATTAAACCGTAATGGTCCCCAGATCTTTGAAATTCATGGGAATGAATTTTTGGGTTAAAACATTTTCAATGGTCTTAAGTTTCCTCTTATGGGTTCACAACTCCTTAAGAAACTTGGAATAATTAGGAATTTTTTATAGTGTCTAAGAGGGGAATGTTGACCTCAACATGTCTAAACATGTCAAGAATTTCAGGATTGGGTTCAAAGGACTTCCTTAGCTTAGATATGGCTTAAGGAAAAGGTATTGGGTTCCTTAGAGGGATAGAAGGAGGTGAGGGAGTGGCTTAAAGTTTTTTTCTATCTTTTTTGTTCTTTTCATTTTCAAGATCAGCATTCAAAGGTTCATTTGAGGATTAATTATGGGGCATAGAAATTTTATTTCTAGAACAAATTGAAATTTCACTTACATTTCCCTTAGGTCTGGGAAATAGTTGAGATGAGAGTTAGGAAGAATTTATTTTTTGTTGTTGGATAAGGTGGGATTAAAGTTAACTAGTTTGTGTTTCAATTTTTTAAAGGATAGAATGATTAAAGTAAGAAAGATCTTCTATAGTGATTTCCCATGTTTTCTTGGAAGAAGAGGCATTTCCCGCATTAGGATTTCCTTGATTTTGGTTCTTTGGGAAGTTCTTGTATTGGGTTGGGAACTAAGAAGGCTCACTTTGGTAGTGGAAACTAGGAGGATAAAGAGAAAGATTACTCCTTTAATAGTTAGGAACAAAAGGATAAGGTTGTTGAAAGTTACCACCACATGGAACATATTGAAATTGGTTTTTATTTTGAGGAGGGGACTAAGGGTTATGAGAGATCAGATTACCATACATCAAGCTAGGGATATAGGTAGAAGATAAGGGGTCATAGTGGGGTTGGTTAAAGTTTCTAATGAACTGACTGTTGAGGGTTAGTGTTCCTCTAATCATATGCTGCATTGAACTCCATTGGAAAAGAAGAACTGGATTGTTCATCTTGAAGATATTGAAATGTGTCTGTTGGATGATTTGGTGAGATATAGATTTCATAATTCTTGATATGTTCAAGAAATAGATATTGTGGAGAAGATGAGTTTGGGGATTTAGTATCCACTACTAGTTGTCTCACATGACCTGTAAATTCACTCATCCACTCGGTCATCTTTTTTGGATCTATGGACTAATTCTCTTGGACTTTTTGGACTTGATGATGTTATTTAGTATGGAATTTCTACATGTTTTTAGCTATATTTGTTATAATATCTCATGTATCTATAAGATTTTTGTCAAAAAGAGCACTGCCACTTGCGACATTAATGATAGTTCTATCCATAGGAAATAAAACCTCATAAAAGTATTGGATCAAGAGTTGGTCATGGATTTGGTGATGTGGGTAGGTTTCCACAATCTTTTTAAACCTCTCCCAATACTCATAGAGTAATTCATTGGTGAATTGAGAGATACCACTTATTTCCTTTTATATAGAAGTAGTATGAGAAGTAGGAAATTATTTCTCTAATAAGAGTCACTTCATGTCATTCCATGTGGTTTGGAACCTGGAGGGAGGTAGTAGAGTCATGACTTGGAGAAGTCAACTAAGGATAAAGGGAATTATTGAAGTTTTATTCGTTCTCTAGAAACCCCTTGAGGATTCATGCTAGAGCACACCACTAGGAACTCTTTGAGATGAAGATGTGAATCCTCACCATCTAGCCCATGGAAATGAGGTAGAAGATGAATCGGATCTAATTTGAGTTCAAAATTAGATTCAATATTTGGAAATTTAATACCAAGGGATTGTTAATTTATATTAGGGGAAGTGAGTTCTTGTAAGGTTTTTTCCTTAGTATTGGACATGTCTAGTTCAATTGTATGGGAAATGAATGATTATGGAGTGATTTGATTATCTCTAATGTTCCTTCTTAGTTGGTGAAGAGTTTTCTAAATTTCTAAGTCAAAAAAATCTGATGGATTTTTTGGGAGGATATAGGGAATTAAGATAATTTTAGAAATTATGAGGAAAGAAAGTTTTTATTTTGGGTTTTTTTCATTTATGATTTTTATGAGAAGGTTTTTCTTTGTGTTTTTTTATTTTATTTTATTTTTTGGTTTTTTTTTATTTTTTAAAAAAAATAAAAAACCACTGACTACTAATTGAACCATCCTAGAAAATGGATCCATTTTAGGCACATCCAATTTTCTTCTATAGACCTTTCAAAGGTCTGGTGCTCTACTAATTTTTATATCAACACTCAGGTCGAATCCTCGGAGCTGGTATAGAATTTAGAATAGATTGTTTCTGTTTTTTTTTAATGTGGGTTTGTTTTTAGAGCTTAATTAAATTTATTTATGGATGATGTTTGATTTCACAACTTGATAAATATTTTTGTGAGTTAATTATTGTGTATTTAAGTTTATTATATCCTTGAGATTTGCTTTATATTGCATCAAATTAACACCCACTTCACAATATGATTTTGATCACAATTCCCAAGTGTTGAGGATTTATTCCAAGACTTTAATTAAATAGGGTTCTAATATCAATAAAATATTGTTTATGGTAGTGTATTTATGTTTCCAATAATCTATGTAATCTACAAATTAAACAAAACATGTCATTAATCTATTACATTTTACGTTTAACAAACACAATGTTAACCTAAAAATATTCATCGAGAAAAAGCTCTCAATCACTTAACATCCTTAAATTATGACTCACCTAAATTGTATATTTACTAAGAAATTATGGTGGTTAATAATCTAGTAGTGTTTGTTTATAATGATGAATTAAAAATAGAATAAAAAAAATATTATAAGAAAATATTTGTGCATTGAACACACACACAAACATTGAAGATAATTAAAATGTACTTTCAATTGAATGATAAAGTGAAAGAAGGGATTGGTTTTTAACTTGATTTAAGAAATTTTAAGAACATTAATATTAAACTATAGAAGTTACATGAGATTAATATATGAGTAAGAAACTTTCATTGACATTTAAACAAAATTACAACAAAACACTTACAAGATTACTAATGAAAACGAATGGGAAAGAGAATGAAAATAAAGAGATAGGGATGGTATCTAAAGTAAAATATTGATTTTAAAATATCCTCCCATTCCTTTGTAAAGGATATTATTATTCCAATGTATCATATTTTTATATGAAATTTTAACCCCTTACAAGGAAAATAGGGGGATGCATTTATATCCCTAGGTGGTGGACTGTTTTCATTCCAAATCTACCCCTCCACTTGGATCACCAATTTGGCCATTAAGATAGCTAAATATTGATAAATATTCTTATTAAATATCTTATACATTAACATTTAATATCTAAATTAAAAATTTGGTGGAAATTGGGCTTTCTTATCCAAAGTTATGTTTATTTTACTAAACAGTTTTCTTATGTCACTTTTTGTGTCAAATTTTTTCCTAGTCTAGATGTGAATGAATTTATGTCTAAAGATTCACTCAAATCTGAAAAATTTATTATAAAATGTGTGATTTATATATATTTTCCTTCATATTGAAAAATATCATCTCAGTTTTATATCTATATCATAATACAAGTCAAGGATTGTGTGCTTCTTTTAAATCTCAAACAGAATGATGGGATGGACATTCATGGATAAATTGGGCCCCTTATTTATTGATTTGGGACTTGAAATTTTTATCCATGATTAATTTAGATAATAAAGAACATAATATATAGTTTCATTAAATTTGGAATTTTTTATTAAGCCTAGAAATTCTATCTTCATGGATGGTCTAGTTTTCACAATAAATTTTTTGGGCCATCTTGTGTTGTCCATATAGCCCTTCAATTTACCAAATTGGAAAAAGATTCCTTCTAATTATATGTTGAAATTTTCATCATAAACACTAAAAAATAAGAATCACAAAATTTGGATTGGTATTTTTAATGATATTATCAAAATGGTAAATTGTAGTTTAATTAAATGAACTCAAACAATGCTATTCTTATGTGTTTATGATCAAAACATGAACATTGATTGAAAATTAATCATTTTTAAGTGAAAATTATATGATGGTGGTAATGAAAAATCATGAATGAATATGTAATATCACACATCAAGGGTTTACCATCATGATCTATGTGGAAAAATACTTAGAATTGACTCCTTTTATGTCCAATTTTGACTATAGGGTGAAAAAGATATGAAAAAACCCTAAAAATGGTGGCAAGGGAGGAGTACATAGAATGTGTACCCTAGAACATGGCATATACCCTTGAAGCTCCACTTGGTCATGTTATAAATCCTAACATGGAGTGTATAATCCCAAGTACATGGCATGTTGATCATGTACACGATGCGTACCCTACATGGGGTACCTTCCCATATACCTCACATAGTCTGACCATGTATTTTTCCTGGTCATGTAACTCTACATGGTATTCAACCCACATGGGGTCTAGCTGTGTACTCTACATAGCCATGTTCCCCTACATGAGTTGTTTGGTTGGGTACTTGGCTATACGGTCAAGTCCCAGTACACGGCATGCATACCTCATACATGGAGTGTACTCTTTAAAAGATCATCTTCCCTAAATAGGAAAAATAAAAGGCGTGTGTTCCTAAACTAAACACCATGTGATCAAGATTCCCAAATGAGAAACCCCTCAAATCACACGTAACCCCATTTTTTCTACAAAAAAACAATAGATCAACCCACAAGGGGTCCTAAGCATGTATAAAAGTAATTTATAACTATAAAATTAAAAATCTATAGGGATGTATAGAAAAAAAACATAAAAATGTCATACCTTTGGGTGGAATCCGTAAAAGCTTCACCTATTTCCATGCTCCACAACCACTACACAATGATCAGACGCATTACAAGCTTCACGATGGTAACTCTCTTCTTCCATATCTCTATTTCTATCTATCCCTCTTCTCTATAATTCATGGTGAATGAGATCCCATGGGGGTATGCACGAGAAACTAGGGGAGTAAGGAAGAAAAGAAAAGAAAAGAAATAAAAGGAATAAAATCAAAAGAAAATGAAAAAAAATGAAAAATAAAAGGGGGTTTAGCCCAACCCCAGTACCCAAACTAATTTTATGCCCCACCTAGGAAAAACTCCCTATTACATACTCAAAGGAGGAGACAAAATCTCAATATTATGGTCCATTCAAATGATATGGCTGAAAGAAACTACATGAATAAATTAATATTTAATTTATTAAATATAATTTATTAATTATTCCTATAATGTTCAAATGAATCATAATTATACCACACTTCTATCCTAGGGTAAACACCTTGTTTAGAGATCAACAAAGTTGTTATAAAAATTATATGATATCATTTTCTATGTTAAAATCGTCATTTTACCCCTTACAAACATCTAATAGAAAAAATTTAAATTTCTACTCAAAATTATAGTCCAGAAAAACATAGGTCCTTACAATCTCCCCACCATAAACCTTCTCATCCCTAAGAAGCCTGATTGTAAGAATACCAACTATATTGTCACCCTGAGCATCTACACAAACAAGTTATCTTGACTATCCAATAACCAATCTTATAGCATCAAAAACTCTTCCATTAAGTAATATATTTAATTGTGACTGATCTGGTAATCCCTACCATAGGAACACCCTTATTTTCATCTCAAAACCAAACTCTGATCTCAATGGCTCATGGAAACACTGAATTTCAACTGAAAACGAGGGTCATTTCCCTCAAAAAGCTAATGGTGCACTCCCCACCATATGTCTTAACTTATACCGCTCCTCAAGTGCAACCTCAACATGTTCCTCTATCAATCCATGAAGGCATTTAAAATAAAACAAGATCAATGTAGTTTGGATGCTCTCTCAGTGTACTCAAGATGATTCCAAGATAGACCATGATTGTCACTAACTATAAGTACACTAAGATTACATTGAAAGGTGTGTATGGATCTATTTGAACCACACTCACAACAAACAAGGCTATACATGCCTTGAACCAACTCCTGACACCATGTATCCCAAAAATACATACCCAAGTTCATCCACAGATCAACCATCTAATGGAACCTAGTCCATTCTCAATGTATCCTCTACAATAAAGGTACATTCCTTACTTAACCAAAACTCATAGGATCTCACATGGATATTCACTGATTTAAGGTTTTAAACATTACCATGCACAACTATCATTTACCTTTATCACCCAACTCATGCTCCCATAAGTCATCCAAAATGGGGCTAAGTTGATCATACTACATGGTATGCCAGACTCAATAAGGCAAAAGATCCCATGGAACTACTATGAAAAATCAGGCACATCACCTATACTACGATTTATTCCTTGACCTCCCATAACCCAGTTTCATTCTAGTCACAAGAGTCAACCCATGCTATACCTACATTAGAAATAGTGGAAACACTGGTCGACCGGGCTAGGTACCTGAACAATCATGCCCGTCAAATCCAGTCTTGATACCAAACCACCCTAGATTCTTCTTAAAATCTAAAGGAATCAACATTCCTATATCATAGAACTAGAGCATCATCTATGCCTTGATCACAAAATGAGCATATAACAAAGCTCACTAGCTAAAAATTAATCTGTAACCATGAACCAACCTCTCACGTAGGTTTCCATTGAACAAAATGGGTGTCGGCCTACAAGGGTTTGATTCAAAACTAAGGGTCTCTTGGTCTCCCACCTAAACCTACTAATCAGGTCTCACAACTGGATCATAAGGTATAACCACCTATCCCAAAGATCAATCCTCTCCAAGGGAGGTATTGATAAAACTAACCTACTAGGGTTGAAACTGACAATATGGCCTATAAGGAACCTAATCCTCTCTAAGAATCCTCATAAGGAACTACTCCTAGGATTTCATGATACCAACATTAATGAGATACTATACTGACACTCATCGGGGATTTGTATATAGTAATACCCCCTCAAGGTCTAGTTCACTAGAAAATTCCTAGTACCTATCAGCATCATACTCAGTGATCCAACTAGAAAACCACAAATGATGGTAAGTTAAGTATATTTTCATTCCAATATATAGAGGAAAATACTATATATATTGTTATTAATAGTTTAAATAACTGAACCTGAGTAACGATATCCTACAAGGGGTATAACACATGGGAATCATGTGCCCTATCAACCTTATAGGGTTGTTTCACCTCCCATTCACAAGGAATAAGTCATTATCCTCACTATTAAATGTCTCAATGTAGATCCACATCACCTACCATCAAAAGGAAATGTATATTGAAGTAGGATCAATTAACTATAATGATACCAAAAAACTATACGAGAAAATACCATTTAGGTTTTTTTTTACAATTTAAACAATTGGACTCTATCATCAATAATATCACACACTAGTAGGCCTATAACATATGAATCCTACATGCCAAATATGATGCATGTGATGCCTCTTGCCTTTGCTGGACAAGATTCAAAATTAAATTATTGGCCTATCACCAATGGCCAAGAGCCTATAATTCTTAATAAATCATAACATTCACACAACATGTGTGTCTCTCAAATAGAAAATCGTATATAACTATAACATCATATATTAGAATAGAAATCTCATATCCCTAGAAACCAGGACTTCTTATTAGAACAATTTTTCTCGACGCACCAGTTTGATATCCATCACAGTTTTAGACACATTCTTAAAACTCTTGTCTACCATATCAAAAATCGTAATATAATAGAAAAATAAACACCTCTAATACCACTTCGTAACATCTTGACACAGATTCCACTAAAACGGTGCTCTTATATGGTTCATTATGAGACCTCAAGCACACATCCCCATACGCCATAGGCTACCGATTAGCGGTGAGCACCTAGGGTGTGATAATGGGGAGTCTATACCCTCATATCAAAGTAAAAAACAATGAAATAACTATATATAAACCAAGGAGTAAATAAATAGAGTGTGGAATAAGTAAATAAACTAAAATAGAACATGTTGTAATAATAAATGAAAATTTTATAAAATCCTGAACAACCATGTCACACATACAACATTGGTCACCTATTGGGAAGGACATACATATATAGAAGTACATAAAAGAAGCTGAAATAAAAGTATAGGTATCTACTAATAACTTTGATCTATACCATATACTCAGTCTCCTAACACTATCAAACTGCACCCTCCCCATCAAAACTATCCATATGAGTGTCTCTGCTTGATCATGAAACTTTTGGCCTCAATCCAATCTACCATGAATATGTTCTAAACCTGAAAACTACACATATGATCTGTCCTTACCATGTTGTTTTTATGCATGATTAATTACCATGAATTCTATACTCCTATAAGGACTTTCACTATGCCTGATTATTCCAAGACTGATTAGTTCTGAAATTTGTCTCGAAAATTCCTTAACCATCTCATCTGGATAGGAAATTCCCTTACTTCAGATCACTATACTAGGATCTTTAAGGATGATTATAGCCTCTATAATTTCCTTTTTTCATAGTTTTCAAGTTTTTTCTGACCAATTTTATGATAAATAATATTATATCTTATTCAATGCCTCTTCTTCAATAATCCTCGGTACTTTCAATCCAACTAGTTCTTTCCAATACTCAATATTTATGTGGTATTATCTATCTTCATCTGGATAGTTATCCACTTTAACAGTAGATACTTTCTTATCTAGAACTATTCTATTTTTTACAGAAGAAGCTGGAATTAGATAATTATTGATTATAATTCCTTCTGAAAATATCATTACAGTCTGATAACTTCTAATAAATCTATTTCCAATCAAGAATTCATCTGGAAATTGAGGAATAAAACAAATCATCTTGTCTATAAATATCCTTCCATTGAGTTTAATCTGAAAATACTTGGTTATTTCTTGAATCATAACTATTTTATTATTACGAAATGTAACATTCAACTCTGAAGATTCCCAAGATACTCCTAAAAATCATATTCTTGTGCATGAGAATGTAAATCCTGTATCAACTAGGGAAATACATGCAGTTTCATTAATACTAAATTTTACTAATGTATCCCACTCCTCTATATTTTCACTAAGTAATTAAGATCCCATATATCCTAGATGAGTTTCTTCATCCTCAAAGATAGGTAGTCGAACATTCCTTTTTCCAACTATCTTTCTAGAAATTGATGTTCTAGGTGCTTCTACTAAAGTACCTTCATCTTTTCCAATTGAGATCCTTGGATTTTTCAAAGGGTTCTCTAATATTTTTTATTTTAAATCTTCTATATTCAAATATGATCTACTAGATCTTGATCCTTGGAAACTAAGGTCATCTTTATATTCTCTGACCTCAGATATGAAAAGTATATTTCTATCTTGTTTCATAACATATGGAAGAAGTTTATTTTGCCTTATTTATTCCTTTGGATCTATTGAAACCCATTCTCTAGGCCAAGTTATCCTCTTGGGGTTTATCACCTCTGATTTCATTGCTCTAATTGATGTTCCTTAATCTTGAAAAATATTTGTAAATATTTCCACACCCTTTCATAGTGTTAGTCTTCCAGTATGGTAAAACTTTTTATAGATGTGAGTAATCACTCTAATACATTTCTTATCATGTGGTCAAACCAAAGTATTTTTCAATTTCCTCATGTTGGTCTTAAATTATAGATTTATTTTAATACTTCTATCCATAAGAACTACATGAAATTCTGGTATAACCTTTACCCATGCTTCTCCTACATGTATATTTTCTCATGATCCTTTTAATAGTGCATTGGAGAAATTGGATAAACTGTCATACACTACTGAAATTAGGACTGGTAGATCTTGTCCTTTTCTAACAAGAGGATCTACTCTAATCTGTATTATTCCAAAATGCACAATACTTAGAATTTTTCTGGATTTCCTTTTTAACTCTTTCTGGTTTTAACAAAGGCATTACAAATAATCCTCTATCTGTTTTATAGACTTCAGTTGTCTCTTAATATTTAAATATCTTGGTCATTTATCGATATGGTACTCAAGACTTCTAGTATACCTCAGACCAATCAACTTTGGGAATCTTCTATTCTTGAAAATATCTTCCTTATAAAGGTATTTTAGTTTCTGAAGAATGAACTATATCTCCTTCCATATCCTCTAGTTTTACTAGTTCTGGAGAGTCTTCAGGTGCACTAGCCCCTGTTCGAATCACGGCTATTTGAAACTTGATAAAAATAGGGTTATTTTCTTCTTCCTCATCTGATATAAAATCGTATTTGTATAATTATTCTAAATATAAAGAATATAAACTTTCATCATATGAGTCTATATCTTCTCCCCAGATAAGCTCAAACAATATCTCTAATGAATCTTCCATCATTATTTCTTTGAGACTTCCCCTTATTCTATCTGCATCTAGGAAGCTATCAGCTCTGTGACTATTCTTAACATAGAACCAACAACAATCACAAATACATAGAGATTTTACTTTAGGGAATCTAGGATACTTCCCATATTTGGCCTTAAATTTCTCTCTCATATCCTTCTCGATTCTATTTGGTCTAAGAAATCTCTTAGATTTTTCTATATTTCTCCCTGAAAATATACTTGATGATTTTCTATTCCCAAATAATTTCCATATTTTCTTGAGTGATTTATTTCATTCACACTGGCCATCCTGACATTGTGTTTTGAACGATATTTGTTGATTTTTTCAAGCTCCTGCCTAGTTGGACCACACCAGTATCTTCCTGCAACACCCTCTAATTTTTGGAAACAAGAATAACTCATGTATGGAATATTTCATAAATTCCTGTAAGACATGCCTCTACATATAATAGAGTCCTATAACATTCCTTATTGTTTCTTCTTGAACTCCTAGAGTGTCTTGCATATCTTCACTTTGGGAAAGACGAGTCTTCAACACTTGTTGAACAATTTCAGGCCTACTACCTAGAATCTTCTGGATAAAGACATCTAGATCATATTCTTGATCTCATGGTTCAAAGAAAATAATACCAATTCTGAAAATCGCAAATATATTCTTCAAAGTAACACATGTCATAAATTTGGATCTTGGTTAATGTTGTTCTAGCCTTTTTTACCAATTCTTCATCCCGATCTACCAATGAATTTTTTTTAAACTCTTTTTAAGGAAATCAGCTACTACCGGTATAACTTCAATTGAGAATGTAACATATTTTGGGATAGTTATTCTCACTTTTGAGTGTCTCAGTAGCATATCCCAAAATCTCCCTGTATTACCTCTCAAGGTATCTCTTGTGAAATTAAGTGCACTATCTATGGTCCACAATTGTAAACCAAATGAAAAAAGAAAAATCAAAAGTAAAAGGTGGGATGCACAACCATGAAACTTCCACCACACACTTCATATTAAAAACAAATTACATAATTGAAATGTATGATTTGATCCTATCACCCATGTCGGATATAACACTTGTCTGGATCAGTGCCTAGAATCCCTCCAAGTTTTACAGAGCATCAATCATTTCCCCAACTGAGAATTCTTTCTCTGACTCTTTCATTTTTATCAATTCTTTTATGGCACGTTGGATCTTATCTTTGATAATAAATATATCTTCTTTATGTACTTTCCATACCTTGAGCTCTTCAAGAATCGTGTCTGCCTCCACCGTGAAGTCTATCAGATATGCCATTTCTATATGTTTCATGTCTCTAGAGTTGATAGAGACTAACACATTATCTATTACAAAGAATATACAATATTTTCTTGTTGATCTTGATTAAATTAGATAAATACTCAATGAAATTTGGATATGATCATAATGGATATTATTCAAACTAAACTCTAGCCAATCTTCATCACTAAACTATGAATCTTCGAATGATTTCTGGATAGGTCCTTTAGTCAAGTTACCTTAGTACAGATTCCATAGTATGATCACTCTGCCTTCCAATCTGATAGGTTCAATATGTTCAACCCACCATATAAAACTTGGATATTAATTTTTTAGAATCATTCTCACCATCAGAGGTACCCAATTGAATGTGGAATTTATTTTCATAAATATAAAGAATTTTAATTCTCCCATGTTGAAAGATGTATGGCATTAAATGAACTCTTCTGGTTATAATGTCATATATGGTATGTAGAGATTTAGAATCAATGTTCCTAACATTATCCAAAATCTTTTCAACACTGGATATTATTCCATACATATCTCCTTGATTCTTCTAACTTTTTCAAGGGGACACGAAACTTGGACCTTCATCCTGATCTATTTAGTGATGATCATACTAATCATATCTCGATCTATCTTTTTATAACCCTCCATAAGATCTTTGGATTATTCAAGCATGTCTAAAACATGGTTCTGACCTCTTTTGAATATCCAATCATATTTAATTTTCTAAATCAGATTATAAACAGTTGTGGTTTTATTCCTTGAAATATTTTGAATCCTATGCAAATATTTCCATATTTCTTTACTGGATTGGGCTCTTCATCTAGATCATCATCCAGACTTTTGTGTTCTTGTTCTTGTTGAACATTCTATCGATGAGGTTCTTTGTGATACCTTTTATACTTTTCAAGTTCTTATTCTATGTGATCATCCCAACTCTTGATGGTTTTCTCTTTTCCTTTATAGATTCCATTTGTTTCAATCTTATGGTTCTTTCGAGCCTTTATATTTCTCATATTATCTGCATATTGAGTGCTGTAATGGCCGTTTTGACCACATAAAAATAATTCAATATGACTTTTATCTTTAGACTTTATGTCTAGAGGTCACTTTGAATAATTTCATAGTTTCTCAATCTTTCTAGCTGAGGAACCTGTGATTTCTGATCTTCCATCCTTACTGGATGAAGATACCTTCTTATAAAGGTGATTCTCTGCTAGAATCCCCTTTCTTTGTTCAAGTCTATCCAGTCTATAATTCATTGCTTTGATAACCAATAATTCTACCATAAAATGATTATCAATGTAGATATGACATCTTCTTGATTTTTTACTTTCTACCATTGCACCTACAAGAGTCAAAATAGAATGTTAGTATATCTAGAATGACATTATATTTTCCTTTGATATTTTCTATATTAAATTTATAGTATTTCAATTCATTCCTACACCATAAAATTCTTTCCTGGGTAAACCTTTTTAAATTAATTTTCATAAAATTATTTATATAAGAACTATATGTTCTTATAGTAAAAGGTTTTCCCAAGAAAAACTCATTATCCCTAATTCCTTTAAGTACTACAAGAAATTCTCTTTCATGGATAGGATAATTCTTCTCTTACTTGTTAAAACATCCACTAAAATATCTACTGATACTATAATTATGGTTTTCCCTTATCATTAGGATGCATCCCCATGTTGATCTTGATGCATCTGTTTCTAAGATAAACTGATCTTCACTCCCATCTGGATACTCTGATTCTAGGAGATTCTATACTTTTTGATTCAAAATTATTATTACTTTAGAATATTTTTCTGTCCAATCCCAAGGTACCTTACTAGACACCTTTATCTATATTGGAACTGATATTTTTTCTAAATCTATGATGTATTCTCTAGAATAACTTAATATACCAAGAAACACATGTATCTGCTTACGATATGTAAGCTCATCAGGGAAAGTTTGAAGGTTTTATCCAATATGAAGTTGAATATTTTCTATACTTCCTTGGATCTTCAATCCTAATAATTTTATCTTTGGTTGCATCCAAATGATCTTTCTTTCTGAAAGTATCATCCCTTCTTATATGAACACTTCATAAACCTTCTATAAATGTTTTATATTCTCTTTTTTATCATTACTAAATACGACACATCATCAATATAGACTGCCACGAACTGTGTTAATCTATTAAATGCCTTGTCCATTCTTCTATAGAATATTCCTGGTGAATTATTGAGTCCAAATGGAATAACTATCCATTCAAACAAGCTAAATGGCATTGTAAATGTTGTTAATGGTATAAACTCTTCTTTGATCTTTATCTTTCAATATCCTAACTTGATATCATACTTAGAATATACCATTGGCCTTTAATTCCTAATAATGATTCTTAAAACTTCTTAATTAGAAATATTTTATCCATCATCCTTTATAGAAAAATTAATATCATGATAATATATAGCCATTATAGCCTTACTATGTTGTCTTTATTCGTGATTCATTACCATGAATGCCGCACTCCTGTGAGGAATTTTACTATGCCTAATTAGTCCAAGACTTATTAGTTATAGAATTTTTTTCTCAAATCCCTTAACCATATCATCTGGATAGAAAATTACCTTACTTAGGATAACTATACTAGGATCTTTAAGAGTGATTGTAGCCTCTATCATTGCCTTCTTCCATAGTTTTAGATGTTTTTTTGACCAATTTTTTGATAAATAATCTTTTATTTTAGACAATGTATCTTCTTCATTAATCCTTAGTACTTTCAATCCAACCAATTATTTCTACTGCTCAATCTTTATATGGTATTCTTTATCTTCATTTGGATAGTTTTCCACTTTAATAGTAGATACTTACTTATCTGGAACCATTATAGTTTTTATAGAAGTAGTTGTAATTAGATAATTGTCGAGGATAATTCCTTCTGAAATTATCGTTACAGGCTAATATCTTCTAAGAAATATATTTCCAATCAAGAATTCAACTAGAAATTGAGGAATAAAACAAAGCATCTGCTCTATAAATATCCTTCCATTGAGTTAAATCTGAACATCCTTGGATACTTATTGAATCAGAACTATTGCACTGTTACCAACTGTAACTTTCAACTCTAAAGATTCCCAAGATACTCCAGAAAATCGGATTCTTGTATAAGAGAATGTACATCCTATATCAACTAGGGAAATAAAAGAAAATTAATTAATACTTAATTTTACTAATGTATCCCACTTATCTATCTTTTCACTATGTAATGAAGATCCCATATATCCTACATGAGTTTCATCATCCTCATAGATAGGAAGTTGAATAGTCTTTTTTCCAACTATCTTTCTTGAAATTGATGTTATATGTGATTCTACTAAAGTAAATTCATCTTTTCCAATTGATATCCTTAGATTTTCTAAAGGGTTATATAATATTTCTAATTTTAAATATTCTATCTTAAAATTTTATCTACCCAATATTGATCCTTCTAATCTAATATCATATTCATCTTCTCTAACCTCAGAGATGATAAGTCTATTTCTAACTTGTTTAATAACATCTGGAAGAAGTTACTTTTGTCTTCATTATTCCTCTAGATTTGGTTAAACACATTCTCTAGGTCAAGTTAGCCTCTTATGGTTTATCACCTGTGGTTTCATTGCTCTAATTTATGTTCCTTCTTCTTGAAAAATATTTGTAAATCTTTCTACACCCTTCCTAATAGATGGTCTTCTAGTATTGTAAAACTTTACATATAGGTAATTAATCACTCTAACAAATCTCTTATCGGGTGGGAAACCCAACGTCTTTTCCCAGTTTGTTATATTGATCTTAACTTCTAGAGTTATACTAATACTTATGTCCATAAGAACTACATTTATGTCTGTTATTGCCTTTACCCATACTTCTCCTGTATGAATATTTTCTCATGATCCTCCTAATAGTGCATTAGAGAAATTGGATAAACTCTCATCCACTACTGCAATTAGGAATGGTAATTTTTTTCCTTTTCTGACAAGAGGATCTACTTATATTTGGATTATTCCAAAATGCACATACTTATCATTTTTATGGATTTCCTTGTTAACCCTTTCTGGTTTTAGTAAAGACATTATAAATAATCCTCTATCAGTTTTATAGACTTCAATTGTCTCTTCATCTTCAAAGATCTTGGTCATTTCTCGATATGGTACCAAAGACTTCTGGTATACCTCAGACCAATAAACTCTGGGAATCTTCTATTCTTGAAAATATATTCCTTCTGAAGTGATTTCATTTTCTAAATAATGAACCAAATATCCTTCTATCTCCTCTAGTTTTACTAGTTCTGGAGATTCTTCAAGTGCACTTTCCCCTGTTCAAATCATGGCTATTCGAAGCTAGCTCAAAATAGGGTTATTTCATTATTACTCATCTGAGATAGAATATTCTTCCTCTGAGTATTTTGAATATAAATAATATAAACTTTCATCATCTGATTCTATATATTCTTCCGATATAGGATCAAACAATATCTCTGATGAATCTTCCATCATTATTGCTATGAGACTTCCCCTTCTTCTATCTACATCTGGGAAATTATCATCTTTGTGACCTTTCTTTCCGCATAACCAAAAATAATCACAACTAGATAGATATTTTACTTTAAGGAATCTAGGATACTTCACATATTTGGCCTTAAAGTTTCCTCTCATATCCTTATCGATTTTATTTGGTCTAAGAAATCTCTTGGATTTTTTTGGCTTTCTTCCTGAAAATATACTTGATGATTTTCTCTTCCCAAATTGTTTCCAGATTTTCTTGAGTGATTTACTTCATTCACACTAGCCATCTTGACACTATGTTTTGAATGATCTTTGTTCAGTTTTTCCAAGATCCTGCCTAGTTGGACTGCACCCATATCTTTCTGCAACACCCTCTACTTTTAGGCAACAAGTATAAATCTTGTATGGCATATTTATTACATATAGTAAGACATTCCTCTACATAAAATATATTATTATAACCTAACTTATTATTTCTTCTTGAAATCCAAGATTTTCTTATAGATCTTTACTCAGGGAAAGATGAGTCTTCAATGCTTATTGAACAATTTCAGGCCAACTTCCTAGAAGCTTCTGGATAAAGAAATATAGAGATTATTCTTGATATTCTAGTCCAATAATATAATACAAATTTTGAAAATCACAAAGATATTATTCAAAGTAACACATGTCACAAATTTGGATCTTGGTTAAAGTTGTTATGGCCTTTTCTACCAATTCTCCGTCCTGATATACCAATGAATTTCTTGTAAACTCCTATTTAAGTAAATCAGTTGCTACTAGTATAACTTCAATTGGGAATGTAAGATATTCCTAGATAGCTATTATCACTTCTGAGTGTCTCATTATTATATCCCAAAATCTCCATGCATTACCTATCAAGGTATATCCTATGAAATTAAGTGCACTATCTATGTTCCATGATTGATAGCACATAATATAGAAGGTCTAGATCCCATTCCTCTATGGATGGTCCCTGATCCTTTTCGCAGTCTAGATTTAGGATTATCCCATGTTGAGGAACACCTTATGGATGTGTTTTCTTTAGCCTATATTCTTCCTGAATATAGATGAGATATGAGGGATTGACTTCCCTATTGATCCTTTAAAACAAATCCTTGAATGATCATTTTTATCCTTCCTAAGGAATTGGTTTCTGAGAGATTACCTGCCATACTGGCTTGGCTTCCCAAGGTTTTACACTAAGTCTTTTGGTAGGCGATGACTTAGTCTCTTTATTATTCCTCTTATCTTCAAGTTTGACTTATAGTTCTTGAACTTTCTTGAGCTTTCCATTTATGTTTTTGGAGACATTTTATATATCCCCAAGTTCTCATTTCTCCCAAGTAATAATATCATGGATCTGTTACTGGTATTCCTGGTTACTCTAAGGAATACTTGAAACTTATTCTTGATATTCTTGAGCTTCTCCTGCTAGAGGCCATGTGTAATCATCTGCAGTATATCGTTCTGATATACTTTCTCTTTTTGTATCTCTGTATGTATTCATATCAGAGATAGTGGTATCAGGATGATTGGAGGCTTCTCCTAAATCTTTCCCTTTAATACTCTACCAAATATCTTAGATATTTGATTCAACACCAGATCCTCTTCTGGCCATATTTTACTATTCAAATAAAAATACTTCTCCTTATAGATCTCCTAGTGTTTTTTCTAGGTTTTGGACTAACTACTTGAATTGTCAAAGCTGAGATTCTGTAATCCTGATTTCTACCTTCAATTCTTAAATCTTATCATGAGTTGTTTGGGATTTCTTCCTTAACTCGATTACTTTGGGTTCATTTTCAAAATCCAATATGGATTCTACAATTTGGAGATACTTTCTAAGCCAAATATGACTGGATTTATTCTCTTAATATCATACCCTACCTTCTAACCATTTCTACTCATAATAAATACCCTTAACCATGGGATATATAAATTCCCCACTTGAAAATATGTTGAAGCAGTGCTCTGGTTAGCTTTGTTCTCCCCCTGTGCTCTGATACCACTAAGAGTTGGATGGATCACATAGAATAAGAACTTTAAAAGCAAAAAAGGTATCCGAAAGAACCTCATTGACAGAATGTTCAGTAAGAACAAGATCAAGAAATTCTGGATGATGATCTAGATGAAGATCCCAATCCATAAAAGAAAATATGGAAATATTTGTAGAGGATTCCAAATATTTCAGGGAATAAATCCACAGTCGTTTATAATCTAATCCAAAAAAGTAAAGATGGATGGATATTCAAAAGATGTATGAACCATGTTTTATACATTATTAAATAATCTGAAGATCTTATGGAGGATTATAAAAATATTGATCGAGATATGGTTAGTATGATCATCACTGAAGAGATCAGGATGAAGGTCCAAGTTTTTGGTCTCCTTGACAAAGTCATAAGAATCAAAGAGATAGGTATGGAAAAATATCATGTGTTGAAAAGGTTTTGGAGAATGTCATGAATAGGGATTCCAAAAACTCCACACACTAGATATGTAATTAGAACCAAAAGAGTTCATTGAATTCTATAAAGCATTCATCATTGGAGCAGTAAAATTATTGGTATTTAAGAAAATAAATTCCACATTCAATTGGGTACCTCGGATGGTGATAATGATTCTAAACAATTTATATCCAAGTTTTCTATGGTGGGTTTCACATATTGAACCTATCATATTAGAAAACAAAGTGATCATTCTATGGAATCTGTACCTAGGGCACTAGACTAAAGGACCTGTCCAGAAAGCATTTGAACATTCACAATTTATCAATGAAGATTGGATAGAGTTCAGTTTGAATAATATCCATTAAGATCATATCCAAAATTTCATAGAGTATTTATCTAATTGAATCAATATCAATAAGAAAATATTGTATATTCTTTGTAGAAGATAATGTGTTAGTCTCTATCAACTCTAGAGACATGTAGCATGTGTAAATGGAACATCTGATAGACTTAATGGTGGAGGAATACACGATTCTTGAAGAGATCAAGGTTTGTAAAGGACATAAAGAATATATCTTCAATTTCAAATATCAGGTCCAACGTTCCATCAAAGAATTGATGAAAATGAAAGAGTCAGAGAAGAAGAGAAGGAAGACTCAGTTAGGAAAATTATCGATGCTCTGTATGACTTGGAGGGATTCAAGGTGCTTATCCAAACACGTGTCATATCCTACATCTACGATAGGATAAAATCGGACATGTCAATTATGTAATTTTTTTTAGTATAAAGTGTGTAGTTGAAGTTTTGTGATTGTGAATCCCACCTTTTACTTTTACTTTTTCTTTCATCATTATCGAAAGGATTCTCAAGCAAGCTGAGACCATAGCCCTATATAAGGGACCTATGACCCTTTTGTTCAAAGATGTGATTCTAAATAGAATACAAAACAATTTTAGACATTCTATCTCTACATTCTCTCTAAGACTTTGTGTTCTTTATGCGAAACGATTCCCAAAACTATCCTATAAAGTCAATGACAAGTAGTCCCCTTATCCTCTTCATGGATAATGTTTTTCTATTGTTTGTGATTTTTGTAGCCTTTCTGGACTCCCAAATTGGGATCTCCTAGGAGACCTTTTCGGAGACTTCACCCAATAGTGGTATCAGAGTGCGGATCAGATTATAAAAGGCTGTGGATTTATTCCTTGAAATATTTTGAATCCTCTGAAAATATTTCTGATACCTTTGCTGGTTTTTGATTTATAATGGTTTTTATGATTTACTCCAACACTTTATATGGGTACTTTAGAAAATTTTAAGACTTTCCAAAAACAATCCAAAGTATCGAGGTGCGCCACTACTTAGGTGGTCACTAGGATCAACCTAGGCATAGCTGTCCAAAATCGTGGCTAAGAGATTTCATGGGGAACCTCCATAGAGGCAGATGGGAGGAGCAGCAGTGAGCCACCATATAGGGGGAGGCATATAAGGGGAGGGAGACGCCAATATGGGGCGATGCCAGCAAAAGTTCTAAGCATTCTGTAATGAATTTGGACTGATTCCCACAAACTTTGTATTATAAAGGGTGTGAGGAATGGAATACATTTCAATGTGGGATCAGTGTGATAGGTGTATTGTTACTCCTCCATTAAAAATACAAATAGAATCATCACCATCCTATCAGATTAATCTGGACCATTGGATTGACCAAGCCGTATCATCTTCAACCTCGACCACCTGAGGAGTTATGTTCGTCAAGATATATCCATACACCATCGAAAAATGATCAGGTAAAATCCTTTTTGAGCTCCATTTGAGTTTTTTGATGATTTCAATGAGATATAAATCACATGTAAATTCATTTTCATTTGTTAATGAAGATAAAATTGAAAAAATTCAATGTATAGAAAATATTGTTTTTATCGGTGATGGTGATTTCTCATAGTTTTGAGAAATGTTACCTGAAGCAGTGGGAATGATCTAGGTCGATGGGGTATTTTTCTATAAATACCCAAACAAGAACTCATTTTTTTAGAAGCCAATTGCATATCTGAGAGTTTTTAGTGAGTCGAGAGTGAGATAGAGTGTTCGTGAATTCTATCTAGTTTTCAAAAGGAAGTGGTTACGTGTTGTTTCTATTTACATGAAGAAGAATAGAACCCATGAGTGTTTGACTTGTTCTTTGCACACTTGGATAGATTTCAAAATATATTATCTATGAAACATTCATGATAGTGTTACAAACATCTCCCTGGATTTTTTGATTAACTTAGAAAACTTGTGCATTCTCATACTCATGTGAAGGCTTTGAACTCTGACAACAGTGTTACGTGAAAGGAAGTCTCCCAATCATTTGGTTTGTGTGATCTATGTGAGAAGGATGCATACATTATGTAGATATTCTGGTGTAGTACATGCATTAAATGCATGAGGTTTGTGAAAAGGTTGTGCAACTATTCAGTGTGTGCATACATCATATAATAGTGAAGAGATGATATTGAGGGAAGTGATCATTTCATGGATTGAGGGCAGTGATCATCTCATAATTATGTTGCATTAATGAATATGACGTTGTGGTATGCATGCAATATGCATGCATGAATGATTTACATTGAGCTCATCTCTATATTTTGTGAAAGAATAAATGGCCATGTAATCATTATTATATGAATATTGATGAGCATTTGAAAAAACAATAACATTGAACATGTAGTGGCATGAAAAGAAGAAGGTAGTATAATGAATTCATGAGAATGTTATGCATGAAATTATAATTATCATCCTACATACATGAATAAGATACTATGTTCATGTGTGTAATGATTGATTTGAGTTGAAGTAATATTTTTTAATAAACAAGAGGAGAAGAAAACTTGTAGTGTATTGAGAAATATTCAGTTGTTCATTCTATAATTACAGGGAGCTAAAGTAGTGAAAGTGATATCTTCTACTCATTCAGAAGATTATACCTATCCAACTTGTATACAGTGTTTTTGATTATATTGAATGGTAGTTGAAGAGTTTCATTTGAAGTGAGAGAGTGCATAATCAGTTTATTCAAGTGGCTCGAATAGGAAGATCAGTTTTTTGTTATAGGGACAACTTGAAGTTCTTATGATCTTTATCATTGTGTTAAGTGTTGTGTTTGAAAACACTATTGGGATGCTATTATAAATAATATTAGTGCGATATCAGTATAAAAAACATGGGTGGGATGATAGTATAATTTGGGGAGTGGTTCATACCTACCCTCCATGGTTTATGGGTGATACCTGACCAACCCACTTGTAATAAGTAATTGATTTTAGTGGAGAATATGTGTATTGTATCATCATAAACATAGCAAGGACGTAATCACCCACGTCAGAGGAAAACCTTGTCAAAATTTTGTTTGATGTTATTTATTTACTTTCTATCTTGCATATGGTATAATTTTTCTTATAAACAGGGAAGATCCATCCACTCTAACAAGTGAAGAGGATCAAATTAAAAAAGGGATAAAAGTTAATAAAATAAAAAATCTAAAACTTGTGTACACTGATTCACCCCCTCTTAGTGTACTTGTATGATCCACTGAACACTTAAATTATTATCATAGCAAAGGTTTCACCTCTGATTGGATCTACCTTACTCTCCTAGTTATTTTTATCAGGCATATATGAAGTGCAGATTTGAATTTAAAGAATTAAAAGAGTTTTCTTAGATGGAAAGTTCAGTTCCTATCTCTATCAGTTTCAAAAAATAATATTTCTGTAAAAAAAACTTAAAGAACAAACAGAATAAAGAGGCAAGAAAGTTGAGGAATAATTTTAAGAAGAAATAGGGTTCATCGCAAACTGAATGTAGTCATAATGGTAAGTCTATCAATAGTATCTATTAAATCAGTTGATAATGATCCTTCTATTGAGTATGGTTTAAGAATTTATGAAGAATAATTTATTGAATCACTCATTGATTTTTATTTTGAAATCAAATATAATATGAAGAATGTTCCTACTAAGGTTTTCTCTTATATATTTTCTTTTATCAAGGGACTATGTGATGAAAAGTCATACCTTTAAAATGAAGTTGAATATATGGATAAATCCTTGGAAAATAAGTTTCAAAGATGTAATATTCTCACACAAATTATGGAAGACAAAGAAGAAACTATTTCACTTTTATATGAACATTTCTCCTATATTGAAGAATAATTGCAAATAAATGTGCATGAGAAATAAGTAATTGAGAAGGTCCTTACTAAGATGATTCACACACTTGAAGAATATAATAAATCTATTATTTTTATTAAGTACTCTCAATTTGAAATAAAATACAAGGATGAGACATCCATCCCAAATGAATAATCAAAAGAACAGTTTGTATTTCATTGCAATGAAAGATTCACTTTGATTGAAGATGAATTACAAAGTATTGTTTGTAAGAAGGATGTGACTGAGATAGTTTATAAAAAAGTGATATGTTCATTAGAAAAACTACACAGAACCTATTTTAATGTTAAATAATACCAGTTATAGGTTAAGAAAAAGAGAATTAAAGAGCTTAATAATTCTCTACTGATATAAAATCAAATTCATGATGATCAAATTTAGAAAATGAAGAGTCGATGGGAAGAAAAACTGAAATTTTTTTAGGATGAGAACAAATTCCTCCACATGAAGTGTCTTGAAATGGAATTCAATTCAAAAAAATATAAAGGAAACACAATTAGATACTCTCTATAAATAATGTGAATATATGGTAAAATCACTTGAAGACCATAAAAATTATCTAAACATGAAATATCTTAGGTTGGAGGTCTAGTTCCAAAATCTAGAGAACAACCAAGATGAATATTCACAAAATGTTGAGATCAGAAAGGCTTCCAATAGTAATTCTATAAAGATACTTACTTATAAAAAGATTTATTCATGTGGCAAGAAGAGCTTGATATTATCTAAAGATAAATCTATTGCAAGCTCATTGTAATAGGTATCCCTTGTTCTAGAAGTTTCAGTTTGTACTAATATTGTTTCATCTATAAATACATGTTTCAAAAATAATTCTAGTCAAACATGGATGAAAAATACTAATAACAAATCAATTGTATCATCAAAGAAGGGTGTGAAGAAGAGTGTGAATTCTTATTCCCTACAAATATCTCATACGAATAATCATATTATTCAAAAGCATTAAGATGTCAAAACTAGCCAAGTTATAGCAAAGAAGAAGAGAAATATCAGTTGGCTATTGTTGGTGCTATTGGAAATTTGGGAATGAGGCCATTGATTGTCAACATAATTTTTCAATGCATGATAATTACAGAAGGCTAGTATTAAGGGGGGGAAGATATATTGTGAATAGAAATATGGAAAATAGAAAAATAATTTATATACGAAGAATAATTTTTCTATTTACCATAAATATTTTAAAATTTTAATAAATCACTTTTAGGTTAAGTGAGAACCACAGAAAGGTCACACTTATGGTGTTAAAAACCTATGGAATATAACTTATAACCATAAATCATCATCAGACATACCTTCGAAATCATCCAGTTCCCTCTCCAAATCCATATCTAAATCAAGATCTGAATCATTCTACAAGAAACCAAATTGATGGACAACGGAGCGAGTATTCATCCTACCCAATATGTCAACCACATTCTATTTTATAATGACCTTTGGTGTAACACCCAGGTTAAAAAATTCTCTTTCCTACCCTTTCATTTTTTTTCTTCCCTTTGGGATAGCATCACCCCCAAGCACTAAAAAATGATTATAGGTGACTAAAAAACTACCAAGACCCTCTCAACACCCATGTCATTGGTTTTTCCAGCCTCATCCATTGGTTGGGTCTGAATGACCTCAACTACCACATGGTCCCCTGTAACACGCATTGAATTCCTAGTAGAAAAATCCACCATACAATGCACTATGTTTACATATTAAGGTGGACATGAGGCCGTCAGAGAGGATGGACTAACACCCCCAGCATCCACAGAAACTGCAATTCCTTTTCCTTCCCTATCATCACTATAAATAGGTGCACTAGGAACAAAGAAGGAAGAAAGGGAAACATAACCCGGGAGATAGGTTGCAGTTGAGGGCTTTTGGTTGCTAGGAAATAAGGCATATCTAACCAGTGAAGATGGCATGTCTAGATTCAATATACTCAAACTATGAAGGATTCTTGAATGAGAGTGATGACCAATCGACATAGAGATCTTCTCGACACCAGTATTCATCCCCTTAGGAACCGTAGGGGAAATGGTTCCATTAGGTTGGGCCACCTAACCCTTGTAATATCTCCTCCTTCGATGAGATAATGTTGAAGTCCAGTGGCCTTGCCGACTTCAAAACCAAAAAAACAAAGGTTTCCTCATATTGGATGTGTTTCCAAAAACCAAAATCCCCTTCCACCTAAAGAAGAATATATTTTGGGAGGGGATTCAAAATGCCCATATCGATGCATAAATGAGTGAAACCAAGATGCTTCAAGAAGAGAGTATAATTATCAATCCGAATAAAATAGTTGATCATGTCACTGATACCTTTGAGGAAAAATGGGTTCTGGAAAGGAAGAGGAAGTCATGTAAGATGAATCCACACCTCTACATTCTTGCTATCATGACCATGATCAAAATCAACCATCCAATAGAAGAGGAGGAAGCATCGATTTTCACACAGTTACAGCTCCAACAACCAAGAATAGGAAAAATCATCATCTAAAAATAGGTGTATGCTCATATTTTGGTGATCTAGAACCCCCATAGATGCTGGGAAATGAAGAACCCAAGACAAGTTAACAAAAACTTCAAACATCTCCAGTGAAGGTCGATCCGAATCGAATATATCCACAAGTGTTTGAGAATGGAATTTGATAGCATCCTGGAACTTGATTTCGAAAATAAAAATCATCAAGGATCCATTAAATGGATATGGGTCCTTTTGTGAGAGCATAATTGGAGTAATCGAAGGAAAATGTAGAAAATCTAGAGAAAGAGACGTGGGGGATAGGGGTAGAAGAATAAGAAGAAGAATTTTTCTATCAAGAATAGATTTGAGTGTCTTGAATACTTTTGTGATTGTTTCAAAGAAATTACTCACATTTATGATGAGTGTTGGTATATACCATCTATGCACTATTCATATATTGATATGAAGAAAAGACCCCAATAAATGTATAGGAAAAGAAAAAAATTAGAAAATACTTCCTTAGGGTATTAACAAGATAATAAAGTTAAGAAAACTATAAAGTAAGATACACCCAAGAATAATGATAAAATAAATGTCACACCAAAGTGAATGTGTTTCAATAATGGAAAAAGAGGTCATATAATAGACCTTTGAAAATAGGTCATAAACTCTAATGATTATGAAAGCAAGCTAAAGTAGAAAAAGAAATTAATATTAGAATCAAATAAAATGGTATATTTTTTGCAAGAAAATCAAGATGAAAAATTAAAATTTCAGGAGAGGTTTTCCAAAAAGGATAACCCTGTGATTTCTAGAGATTTGTATGGAAGATGCAAAATGTTAGGGCATATTGATAAAAAATTCATGACATGGTTACCTAAACAAATAGAACTAGTTAAGAACAAAATAAAATCACCAGTGACTTCTTATGTTAAAAATGATACTATGAAGGATTCTACACACAAGAAAAAGTCTGATCATTTACCAAAATAATGATTAGTCATATGGCCAGAGTAGTTGGAATTGGATATAAATTTGGAGCAGGAATATAAGGTTGAAAGTGAAGTACTTTCTAATGTGAATAAGCCTATTTCATCAAAGATGAAAGCTGAAGAAATCAAAAATTCCATGCTTCACTTAAATGATAAATTTTTGATACTTAGATAAGGAGAAATCATGAAGAGTTTTCATAAATCTAGAGAATAATTGAAAGGAGTTTTAGGTTGAGAAATAAATCACATCCCTTATGCTCTAACTAAAAATCATTGAAGATCAACCTTATTCCCGTATATATTTTATGTTTGTTTCTTCTATACAGGGAATTGAAGGTGAGTCATATATTCAGGGGGGATACTAAATATATGAGTGTTGTGGAAATATTATATAGTATTCAGGAATTTATCTATCATGGGAGTTATTTATTTAAATTGGTGTTAAAATTGTTCTTGGAATTCATTATTGAATAAATCTAAACATGAAGAAGATGCATGAAACTCATTCCTCTAGAGGGAGAAAATTTGAAAAACTACTAGAATTTAATATCTCAACTGGTATCAAATGAATATTTGAAGTTCTGGTAAGGGATTTTTCTGATGATTTCAAATACTAGAAATTAAAGCTTTTCATTAAAGATGCATGTTCTCCTATTTCTATATGAATAATAATTCTAAATCATGAGGGGAGAAACTGGAAATTTGATGAAAAAAGTTAAATGGATTGACAAAGGGGAAGTAAATTCTTTTAGTTGAATGTTTTTAATATTATTTTTTTGAGATTAATGTGGAATATTAGATGAAATTTTTTGAACAACCCCTGAAATAAGGTTTTAGTGTTGGAATCATATTCTGGAAAATTTATTAACAACTTTGTTATCTAAATTGATCACTCTTGTTTTATACACTCGGTTATCCCATATAGACTTGGATCTGATTAATTAATTATACATTTCTTTAATAAATTTGATGCTTTCCTTCTCTCAAGAAGATCCATTTAAATTTATATTAAGTGGAATCTCTTATGAAATGAGGAGTTTTAATGAGAGAAGAAAAAAAATTTAGTTTTTATAGAATGAGATGATTTGAATTATTTCTCATACTTATATCTTTGGTTTTATTTTCAAGTAAGGGGGAGAAGAAAACATTGAATTTGAAAGTGAAATGGGTATTGATAACAAATACAAAAGGGGAAATTGAAGAACCCAAACTGATTAAAGTAATATTTGTGTTTTAATTACTGTCAATATACTTGTTTGATGAAAATTAAATGTTATAGTGATTAAATTATGGAGTTTCTATTATTGAATAAGTATTGAGAATTTTTATGTTGGTGAGGTTGTTTTGATTTGAAGAGTTTCTTTAGATGAAGCAACATTAATTGTGATGATTGTTGTGTTAGATTTTATTTTAAAAAGATATGTGTAGATTGTATTAAGATGCATTGTATACACCATTTGAGTTGGAGTTGTGATTTGGAATGCTCTTTATGATTTAAGACAACACTTTATATTGGTAATTTACAAAAATTTAAGGATTTCCAACCAACAATCCAAGGGATCTTGGTGCACTAATACTTAGGTGGGTGCTAGGATCAACCTAGGCATAGCTGTCCAGCATCGTGGCTAAGAGCTTACATGGTGCACCTACATGGAGGTGGATGATAGGAGTAGTGGTAATCCACCATAAAGGGGGACACGGTGGTGGAGTGAGGCACCGGTATAGAGCAATGCCAGTAGAAGTTTAGAGCATTCTATAACCAATTTGGACTTCCATTCACACACTTTTTATTATAAAGGGAGTGTGGAATGGAAAATGTTTCGATGTGAGATAAATGTGAGAATTTTTTTGTTGCTCCACCATTAAAAATACAAATAGAATAATCACCTTATAATCAGATTAATCTAGTCCACTGGATTGAAAAAGCTGCATCATCTTCAACCTCAATCACCTGAGGATTTTTTTTCATGGAGATATCTCCACGAAGCATTGATGGATGATCGAGATGAATCCTTCTGAGCTACATTTGAGTGTTTAGATGATTTCTATGAGATTGAAATCACATGAAACTTTGTTTTCATGTTTTAACAAAGATCAAATTGATGGGATGCAGTGTGTAAAGAATATTGTTTTATCGGTGATAGTGATTTCATGTAGTCGTGAGACATGTTACTTGAGGAAGTGGGAACAAGCTAAGCCGGTGGAGTATTTTCCTATAAATAAACTAACATGAAATCATTTTTTGTATAAGACGATTTGATATCCGAGAGTTTTTTAGTGATTAGAGAGAGAGACATAGTTTCTGAAAATTATATCTGGTTCATTAAAGGAAGAGGTTTTGTGTTGTTTTCATTTACATGAAAAAGAATAGAACTCGTGAGTGTTCAAATTATTCTTAGCACACTCAGATAATTTCATGAATATTTTATCTAAAAAGCTTTTGGGATAGTGCTACAAGCTTATCCCTTTATTTTTTGAGGAACACATAGAACCTGTACATTCTCATAATCATGTGAAGGCTTTGAACTGTGACTGACAGTGTTACACACAAGGATGTATCTCAATCATTTGGTTTTCAAAATATATGTGATAAGGTCACATAAATTACATGGAGATGTTAGTGTAGTACATGCAGTACATGCATGATTTTTTTACAAAGGTTGTGTAAGTGTTCAGTTTGTGCGTACATTATATAATAGTGAAGAGGAAATATTTAGGGTAGTGAGCATCATGTGTACTAAGGGAAGTGAGCATATTATACTTGTGTTTCACGAAGGAAAATGAAGTTTTTTTTATGAATGTAATATGCATGCATGAATTATTTGCATTGAGCTCCTATCTATATTGCGAAAAAGAATAAATAGTTGTTTAATCCTTATTATGCTAATATTGATGAGAATTTGAAAAAATAATAACATTTCACATATATGGGCATGCAAAGAAGAATGCAGTATATTAAATGCATGATAATTTCATGCATGAAAATGTAATTGTCACCCTATATGCATGAAAAAAACATGATGTTCATGTGTGTAATAATTTATTTGAGATGAAGTAATATTTTTTAGTAAATAAAATAAGAAGACAAATTGTATTATATTGATAAATATTTAGTTGTTTATTCTATAATTATAGTGATATGAAGTGGAATTTATATCTTCCACTCATTTAAAAGATTATACTAAACCAACTTGCATACAATTTTGTTGATTATATTCAGTGGTGGTTGAAGAGTTTCAGTTGAAGTGAACAAGTGAAAAAAATTGGTTTATTCTAGTGGATCGAAGAGGAAGATCGGTTTTGTGTTGCAGTGATAGCTTGAAGTTCTTGTGATATTTATCATTGTGTTAAGTGTTGTATTTGAAAAAACGGGTGGGATTCCAGTATAAAGAACACTGGTGGGATGCCATTATAAAGAACACTGGTGGGATTCCAGTATAAAGAACACTGGTCGGAAGCTAGTATAATTTGGGAAGTCGTTCATGCCGTTCCACCATGGTTTCAGGGTGATACATGGCCAACCCACTTGTAATTGGTAATTGATTTTAGTGAAGAATATGTGTCTCGGATCATCTTGAACATAGCAAGGATGTAGTCACCCACATTGGGGGTGAACCTTATAAAAATACTTTGTGATGTGATTCATTTACTTTTTGTCTTTTATATGGTAAATTTGTTCTTATAAGTAGGGAAGATTGATTCAATCTAACAAGTATAGAGGTTCGAATTACAAAAGGGATAAAAGTGAAAGAAAATAGTAAAACTTGTGTTTGCTGATTCACCCCCCCCCCCATTAGTGTACCTACATGATCCACTGGGAACTTCAATATATATATCATTAAAAATAATATATTAATATATAAATATACTGATATAAATATAATATTTTTTATTAAATATTATTTATACAAGACTAAATATGAATTTACACTTAATATATAATATATTTAGTGAAAATAGCATGTAAAATAATTAAAGATTAATATTATTTAATAATTTTCTAATAATTATTGACTAATAGTTATTTAATAACATTTGGATGACATAAAATTCTCAAAAAATAATGAACGATCTAATTTAAGTTGAAAACATTTCTTAAACTTAAAACAACCATAAATTTTGTTATGGGTGTCCATTTGGACTCTACCATATAGCAAATAAAAGATTTACAAAAAAATATACGATACAATAACCCAAGGCTAACCCCAATCAGTAATTTTTCAAGGTTAAAAAAGGCCTGTAAGACCTCTAAAACTGAGTTTTTTTCAGAGTGCCTTAATTTTTAGACATTTTATGGAATTTTAGCCTCATTTGGGGAGTCTTCTTGTATTTTTTTAGTGGAGAATAATTTTATTCTCATGTCTTATAGTCATATGAATATTAGTATTTAAATTTTATCATTTTTTATATTTTAGTGTTATTTATAATTAAATATATACATATTTAAATATATTTACATATAATAAATCAATTGTACAAATAAATATTTAAACATGTTCACATAAAAATATATTTTTAAATATATAAACCATATGGAAATAAATATTTCTTATTTATTTTATTTAAAATAAATCATTAGCCTTCTTATTTACCTTATAAAAATGCATATATGTGTGTACCTATACAAGTAATGTTTATATGTGTGTGTGTCTGTGTCTTTGTCAATAAGAAAATACACATTTATGTTTATATTTTAATATATGTAAATAAATACATATATGTAAATATCTATTCATGTGTGTGCATAATATGAATGTGTATATGTGTGTAAATATGTGTGTGTATGTGTGTATCAATATCGTGTAAATACATCATAAATAAATATATTTTTATAAATATATCATTATCATTAAATATAGTATATAAACATATCTATAATAAATATTTATAAACACATTATAAAAAATATATATCAAAATATACCTTTATATGTAAATATGTATAAATATATAAATGTAAATATATAGGCATATAAATATATATGTGAATATTTATAAAATTGATATCTAATTATTCAATATATAGACATATTTCTAAAATGTATTTAAAAATAATTATATAAATATTTATGATTATATGAATAAATATATAAATAAAAATTAATTATGTATATATATAAATAAATTTATTTATCATAAAATAGTATACAAATCTCGATGGTGCAGTGTTGAATGAATTAGGACATGAAGGAAAATGTTGGAGGTTTGATTCCAAGCGCAATCAAGGTTGATGGGAATGAAGAGTGATGATAAAGGGGGTGGGCTTGAGAAAGGTTGGCTAGGCACATGGGGGCATATAACACTGATAAAGCAGGGTCAGAGCGCTAATAAAATTTGTGGGTTGAATAATAACACTACCACATTTAGGCCCTTTAACAGCATGAAAAACGGGCTTTAACATCTCTAAAATAACTTATTGTCCTAAGCATCGTTAAAGGGGTACCCCTTTATTAGTACAATTTCTAGTGCTGGTAAAGGGAAACCTTTATTAGTGCTTTCACTAGCACTGATAAAAGGGAGAATTTATCAATACTAGAAATAACACTAATGAAGGCCCTATTGATGCAATGTGCTGTTGAAATTACAACACATTGTAGAAAATACCCCTGTATGAAAATACACATGTATGAAAATTAATATTATAATTGAAATAAAAATTACATCAAAAATACAAAAAAAATACGATATTATATACATTTCAAACAATGTTTTTTATAATTGCATTTTCAATTATAGTCACAAACGTTTAAAAACATCAATGTTTCGTTGTCTTTGGCACTCGCGACCCCTTTTGAAAAAATCTTGATCATGGTATTAGTGACTAAACAAACCAACCCAAATCTATAAAAAGAATCCACCTGTATAAGAAAAAAATATTATATTATTCATACTGCAGAGAAATAAATTAAATATAATTATGAAACAATACATTAATAAAATGTCGATTTTAAATAAAAAGACACACTTGGAGTCATACCAGTCACATAATGTGTCATATTGATGTGGGGATGATTCTTATACATCAAAAATGACTTATGGATTGATTTCTTAAAGTATCAAAACAATATGAATACGTTTTCTCAGGTTTGAATATGTCACTTGTCTTTTTTACTAAAATGTCATTTTAAACTGAAAACATGCACTTTGGGTTATACAGGTTACATCGTGTGTCGATTTAATGTGATAATGATTCTTAAACATCAAAAATGACTTATTAATTGTTTTCCTAAATTATTAGTACAATCCAAGTTCATTTTATCAGTTTTTATTGAGTGAAACACATTTTGAACTAAAATGTCGATTTTAGACTGATAAGGACACTTTGAGTCATACTAGGCATACCGTGTATCAGATTAAGGTGTGGATAATCCCTACATGTCAAAAATGACTTATGTATCATTTTTCAAAAGTATGAAAACATTATAAATTTTTTTTATTGGTTTTGAGTATGTCACTTGTGTTTTTTACTAAAATATCAATTTTAAATAAAAACACACTTTGAGTCATACTAGTCACACCATGAATCAGATTGAGGTGAGGTTGATGTATAAATATCAAAAATTACTTATGGATCATTTTACTAAAGTATAAAAATAATAAGAATGTGTTTTCTCAGTTTTGAGTTCACTTGTATTTTTTACTAAAATGTGATTTTAAAATGAAAACACGCACTTTGAGTCATATCAGTCACATCGTGTGTCTGTTTGATGTGATACTGATTCATACACATAAGAAATAACTTATGGATAATTTTCATAAATTTTCAAGATAATTATATCACATTTTCTTGTTTTCAGTGAGTGACACATGTTTTGAACTAAAATGTCAATTTTAAATTGGTAACAGACACTTTGAGTCATACTAAAAACATGGTGTATCATTTTGAGGTGAGGATGATTCTTACACATCAGAAATGATTAATGTATAATTTTCCTAAATTATAAAAAACAATATAAATTTGTTTTCTTAGTTTTGAGTATGTCACTTATCCTTTTTACTAAAATTAATTTCAATTTTAAATAAAAAACACTCTTAGAGTCATAACGATCACACTGTGTGTCGGATTGAGGTGAGAATAATTCCCACACATCACAAATGACTTATGGACCATTTTACTAAATTATAAAAATATTATTAATGTGTTTTCTTGATTTTTAGTATGTCACTTGTGTTTTTTACTAAAATGGAATTTTAAACTGGAAACGTGCACTTGAGTCCTAACAGTCACATCGTGTGTCGTTTTGATGTGAGACTAATTCATACATGTCACAAATGAATTATAAATATTTTTACTAAATTATCAAGATATTTTGAGTTCCTTTTATATATTTTTAGTGAGTGACACATGTTTATAACTAAAATGTCAATTTTAAACTGATAACAGAAACTTTTAGTCATACTGAGCACACTGTGTATCGTATTGAGGTGTGTATGATTCCTGAGTAACAAATGACTTATGGATCATCTTTCTAAAGTATCAAAATAATATAAATGTGTTTTCTTGGATTTCATTATATCACTTTTCCTTTTCACTAAAATTAAGGTCAATTTTAAATAAAAAGACACACTTGGAAACATATGAATCACATTGTGTGTAAGATTGAGGTGTGGTTGATTCCTACACATAAAAAATAACCTATAAATTATTTTAATAAAGTATAAAAACAATATGAATTATTTTTCTTGGTTTTTATTATGTCACTTATGTTTTTTATCAAAATTTCATTTTAAACTATAAACACACACTTTGAGTCATACCGGTCACATCGTGTGTTGGTTTGAAATGAGATTGATACCTACATGTCAAAAATGACTTATGAATTTTTTTCCTAAATTATCAAGACAATTGGAGAATGTTTTCTCTACTTTCAGTGAGTGACAGAAATTTTGAACTAAAATTTCAATTTTAAATTGATAACGGACACTTTGAGTCATATTAGAAACACCGTGTATTGGATTGAGGTGAGGATGATTCTTATGCATCAAAAATGACTTATGGATTGTTTTTATAAAGTATTAAAATAATATTAATGTGTTTTCTTGGTTTTGAGTATGTCACTTCTCTTTTTTACTAAAATTAATGTCAATTTTTAATAAAAAGACACACTTAGAGTAAAACTGATCACACTATGAGTTGAATTGAGGTTAGGATGATTCTTATATGTCCAAAATGATTTATGTATTTTTTACCTAAAGTATCAAAACAATTTGAATACATTTTTTTAGTATGTCGCTTGTATTTTTTACTAAAATTTCATTTTAAACTAGAAACATACACTTTGAGTCGTATGGGTCACATGTGTCGGTTTGACGTGAAACTAATTCCTACACATCACAAATGATTTATGAATAGTTTTAATAAATTATAAATACAATATGATAAAGTTTGATCAATTTTATATAAGTGACACTTGTTTTGAACTAAAATTTCAATTTTAGGCTGATAATGGTCACTTTGAGTGATATCGGGCATACCATGTATCGAATTGAGGTATAGATGATTGCTACATAATAAAAATTACTTTTGTATTGTTGTCCTAAAGTATTAAAACAATATGATTTTTTTCTATGTTTTGAGTATGTTAGTTATCTTTTTTACTAAAATATCAATTTTAAATAAAAAGACACATTTAGATTCATACTAGTCACACCATGAATTGGATTGAGGTGTGGCTAATTCATACATATTAACAATGAGTTATGGATCATTTTCATAAAGTATCAAAATAATATAAATGTGTTTTATCAATTTTGAGTATGTGATGTGTGTTTGGAACAAAAATGTAAATTATAAACTAAAAACAAATAGTTTGATTCATACTGAGCACACTTTGTATCAGATTGATGTGTGGTTGATTGCCCCATTTTCATGTTTCTATTATCTCAGTTTTAGCCTCAAAGTCCAATATGTCATGAGCATGAGCAGCTTCAAACAAACCACCCCAACTCAAGAAAAATAATCCACCTGTATAATAAAACAATTATTATATTATTAATACTATGAATAAATAAATTAAACATAAATATGAAATAGTAAATTAATAAAATGTCATTTTTTAACTAGAACCACACAATTTGAGTCATATAAGGTATATTGTGTATCAGATTGAGGTATTTTTGATTCCACCGTGTCTTTTTATCCTATAGTGCATTCAACATTTTGGGTAATCTAATAATATTTATATTTTATAACATGTAATGTTGAATAAATTGGATAATAAAAAGAAAATTGGGTCATCATGAGTGTGTCATCTGTGTTGATTGAATGATCATAGTACATGAGTGAATCATCCTAGTTGATGAAGTCATTTCTTCATGATATCTTTGAAAACTAAAAAAATAAGTATCAAATATAAATTATAAGAAAATTAACTAAAAAAAATTAGATAAAATGATGATAAAATTAACTCAATAAGTAGTAGGAAGCCACATCTTCATGATATATCTGTACATTCTAACACCAGGTATACTTCCTAGTCATTTCTAAGAAAATCTATTTCATCTTGTGAATAAGAGGACATTTTATGGTCATGGTAGTACTGGAAAAATATAAATATATAAAGGACTAATAAATATTTTAAATGAAATTGTAATTATCTTCAAAAAATACCACTTTAAAGATGCTAGTTTGTTTATAGTATATGATATTTCTCATAAATTTAAAAAAATAATAACCACAATCTTTGTCATTGGTTTGTTTCTAAAACTAAAGAAACATTGAAAAAATAAGTAATTTATTTTGATACATGTGTTGATAGTGAGATATTATTATATATACCCTAATACTTATCCACTTGTTGAAGTCAATAGGCTTCTTGTATGCATGGACTATCCTCATTCCATGATTTTGATGGTATTTAAACATTGTCATATCATAACAGAATTCTCATTAAAACATAATATAAAATATATAACATGAATTTTAATTCTAAAACATTGGATGTAGTGTATTATAAATTGAAAATTTTTATCACGTGTGGTCGGTTTGTTTGGTATACATGTAGTAAATCCATAAAATACATCTTTGGAGTATCCAAATTGATTAAAATGAGTAACCAATGTTGCATAAAAAGAAAAAAGTAATAAGTAATGAAATAAATGAAAATATATTTGATATGATTAAATTATAGAGTTTTACCCCTAAATTGTTGGTAATAAGAAGAGCATGTCATCCATAAGTTTTCTTTCAACCATTACAGCCAGTTTTTCCACTATTACATCAATTTGATCTGAATCCAATGAGGTTAGTTGTGTAGAAGTTATGTGAGGACTAATTAGTCCATATTTATATTCATAGGGTTTTCTCTTAAAATAGTATTAATATAGACTCCTACAAAAAAATATGAATTTTATTTAGTCATAATTAACATAGTAGATCAACTATTAGAAAACAAATCATTAAAACACACCTCATGTATACATTTACAACTAAGACTCCTAGCCAGTCATACTTGAGGATTTTATTTAAATTATCAAGAGAAACGTAGTCTATAATGGATTCTTCATACATTTTTTCTTCAAAATAAACTATAAAATTACTACCACATTGTAACCTTGTATCCACATGAACCTTAAATGTTAGTAAAAGTTGATATTGAACAGGCAGGGTAAAGGTTATTTATGAATATCTTTTCAATTGCTCAGTTTATCCTTTAGATTGTTTTGATTCAACCTTTTATTTCACCCCATTCCCTTTGTCTGTCTATAAAAACATTAATTGTTTTAGACCTTTTTTAATTAATTTTTAAAGGTTTTTCATGAAAAATAAATTGGAAATGAATGCCTCCTTGTAGAAATATTTTTTTACAAGATCTAACGGCCATGAAACTAATGTTCCAATAGCCTTCTTAACCTTTTGAATAACTGCATCATCAAGTGAAATAGGTAGGAACTCTGGAGGATGATCCAGGAGCAGCTTGACACCTTCCTGCTATTTTTTCTTTTCCTTGTACTTTACTATTGGGCTTGTATTTCCGGCCCCCTTTGTACTTTCAGTACACTTGTATTATTGATTTTCTTAGTGTTTGCTTCCGCTTGTACACTGGTTCTGTGTTTGTTTTCATTTCATAAAGGCAATTCCTTCCCTTTTTATCGGGATTTACGCCTTTGGTGCTAGTCGCCAGCCCATTGCCTATGGAAGGCAGGCTTGGGGTAGTCACGGCACGGGCCCCAAGGATGGGTTGTGACAAATTGGATTTTTGTCACTTGAATCGTGAGCTACTCTAATCCCCTCTCTCTCATAACATATTTTATGGTGTTTTTTGTGTATAATATCTTATTAGATATTGAAAATGGTATCCCTCGCAAAAACATGATGGGTAGGTGTTGAAAGATATAAATCACAATCATTATCACCCTATAGAATATCAATACAGGAAAGGTATCAGTGTATGTTTGATTCACATTTCACAAAAAAAATATGAGAATATTTATTACCTCTTATAAGATATATATTTTAGGGTAATGGATTTCCTCAAAGCTAGTGGTGGTTGGAAGGATCATCACGCAGTGGTTTTCCTTGAGTTGTTTCTTCTCTTTGCTTCTTTCCCATAACATTTTATAGCAAATCAGACTGCCAATTAAATTTTCCTTAAATATTAGCTAATTTTCTGTACATCTCTTCATTTTTTTATATTTATCCCCTTATTCATTTATTTTCTCAAAATATGTTTGGGGCGTTTCCCTAAAACCCACACCTCTGATGCGGCCATACTATTCTGGCCACTTCAATGCCACTAATAGTAGTTGTTCATCCTATATAGATGATGATGATTCCTATTTATATTTCAGATAAAAAATATAGGAAAATAAGTAATCATTGTTATTTATTACCGATTTAAAGAGAAATAAATCTTTATTATGTCATACTTACACATTCTACCCACACTTTTTGTGTGTTTTCATCTATTAGTATCCCATCTTTATTTACATGGGCCTCCTTCCATATCACATGATGTGAGATGGAATTGTCTTTGGATTTGGATTCATCAATCTACATATAAATGGAGAAACATAATTATGTTATTCTTTCATGTCACATTAAATTATTGTGGTAGATTTAAAATATGTACCAATTTTTTTCAAGTGAAACGTACCCCATCCTTTCTTTACAATAGGGGTGCATTGGTTTTTCTACATGTTGCTTATTTTTAGCACTCGGTTTCTATTTAATAAATTAATAATTCTTAATCAAATTGATTAATACACATTTTATCAAAAAAAAATTACTAGCCAAAATATACCTAAAAAGATGTCTCATCAAGATGCCCAGTAAATGCATCTCATGCTTCATGGCTAATCAAGTGTGCATACATATATGGTAAGTTTCAATATATGGATTTTTATATGAATCCTTAAAAATATATTCTTGAAATTATCCTATAAATTATTAATTATGTATATTTGACATCCATCTTTCATACCTTGATGGATTCAAATGCCTAAGAATTTCTTTGTGGGTTTCAACATATAGGAAAACCTCTAAATTGTAATGAAAAATATAAAGGTGGGCTTACTCCCAATCTGTAATACTGATTGTGACAACATCTATTCTATAAATTCCTTCACCCACAAGCTTCCCAGTGTGATGAGATTTTGGTAGACCAATGCTTTCCACACCGGATAGGTAGTTGGTACAGAATTCAACAGCTTCTTCATCAATATATCAATATGAAAAAAACCTTCTAGAAAACTTCAGTTTTTGACATCCCCTTTCAAAATCTATATTTATCATTCAATGGGGTACATCCATCTCTAATGTATAGAACCGCATAGTCGAATCTCTCTTACCAATTAAACCATCAATTGAACCATCATATTAAAGGATTTTAATAGTAATATCATTTCAAATTCACATAATATGATGGAAATTTTATTTTCTATAGTTGTAAATTTCATTGAGTCTATAACTTTTCTGTATATAGCTTGGAAAATGAAACATAGCTTGGTTAATTTATGATGGACATTTCAAATTTACATAATATGATGACAATTTCTTTTTTCATAGTTATCAATTTCATTAAGTCTATAACTTTACTGCATATAGATTTGAAAAAGAAACAAAGCTTGGTTAATGTATGATATAAATTTTTGAGAAAAATATAACTTAAATCTATAGGCATTAGATCTTGCATCAAAACATGACCATATTATGATTTCTAACCCTTTAATATTAAATAATTCATTGAAATGATATTCTTTATATTCCATAAATACCCCTCTAGATCCTTTACATCATTAAAGAAGCTTCAAAACTGATATCTCTCCTACCTAGAAAGAGTGTAAACAACTGGGGGAAGAAAAGTCAATTTTTTACCCTTCACTGGTGCCAACTCTTCCTGTATTCACATGTTAATCATGTCCAACCTAGACTTAATTTCATCTTTTGTTTTTGATGAGTTCATTTAGTAATGTTCCACTGACATTATCATATTTTTTTCAACATGCATAGCATCAAGAAAATTTCTGATATATAAAAAAAATTTGTATGGTGATTCAAAAAAACTGATCTCTTTTTCCAACTGATTTTCATAAGGTTTTTTAAAAAAGGTTTACCAAAATCAGTTTCCATATATTTTAATTTATCAAAATTGTGATCACCTGTTAGTGGATATAGTGTTGTACGTTCATCTGAACTCCCATCAAATGATTTTTTCCAAGATCTGTAATTATGTCATTGAGGTAGAAATCTATAATTTCCTAGAAACATGGTCTTCAATGAATGTTTCAACCTAATTGACTATATACCTTGTTCACAAATGGGACACCCTTGAGTTACATTAATTCTATATCCTAACAAATTTCGATAAGTATGAAAGTCATTTATCATCCTATAGAACATGGCTCTCAAGGTGAAATATTCATTTCTGTAAGCATCATACAACATAACACCCGAATCCCACAATAATTTAAAATATTTGATCAATAGTGAAAAATAAACACCAATATCATTACTCAGTTGTTTTGGTCCTAATATAAGTATACATAACATAATTTATTTTTGTTTCATGCATAACCATGGTGGAAATTTATAATTTACCAACATAATTGGCAATGTACTATGATTACTACTTTGAAAACCAAAAGAATTTTATTCATCTATAGATAGCACAAGATGAAGTTTTCTCAGCTCATTTCCAAGATTCATGATACTTGTGATCAATTCTCTTCCACTGAGGAGAGTATGTCAAGTAAAAAAGTTCTTCATATTTTTTTTCTTGTATCTACATTCCACGTCAATTACCTTATAGTCACTTCATGTCTATATAGGTGTCTAAACATTGGAATGATCGGAAAGTACCATAAAACTTTCATAGGACCCGATTCATCTTTCTTATATCGAGAAGTACCACACTTTGGGAATTCTTTAACTAATTTCTGTTCATTATGATGTAGTATACATTCATTTGGACAGGAATTTATTCTTTCAAATAGCATACTCATTTAATGTATCATTCATTTAGCATAATATTTTTGGATAGGAATCTCAACATCTTCTAGGATCATATCATTTGAGTGATAAAGTAGTTCAGTAAAACCAGTGTCACTCCACCTATTGATGGATTTCAAATTATATAGCTTCATTATGGTTAACAATGTTGTATATTTAGTACAACCAGCATACAATGGAATCTTTGAACAACTTTTTAACTTATCAAACAATTTTTCGACAATCATGAAGTTCATCTTTAACTATCATTATCATTTTCTCAATACAATCTTCATCATCATTCATGCCTGTAACCACATCCTCAGTACAATATTCTTCATTTTCCATACTTTTAATCATATCAGATGATCCATAAAATAGTATTATCCCAGTAACTGAATGCATTATCTTTTTCTATGTGTTTATTCCAACATGTATAACTTTGATCTATTCCATGATAGATTAAATATTCTTACAACTCTGATGGACTATTTATTCTTGAATAACAATAACATAAACATGGAAAAAGGATTTGAGAAGGGTTATATACATGATCTTTCACAAACATGATGAACTCTTTAATCCCATCTTTATACTCTTTTCTCATATGATTGGAATCCATCCATTTTCAATTCATATCCATCCTATTTGATTTGATAATATTAATATTTAACAAAATAAAAAAATACACAAAAGGGGCCTGTCATATTAGGGGAACCTAATATTTGAATGTTTCAAAAAAAATAGCATGCTTTGAAGGAAATGGGTAATTGAATTTAACAAAATAATTACTCCACTAGTGGTCAGTGTTATCCTTATAATTCGTCCACGATGATCATCGGTACCTAGTATGGGATGCCTACTGCACAGGGTGGTTCGAGCAATATAGGTGCATGTCTATAAGAGATGGTGTATGAGTTTTAGGAAACAAAATAAAATAATAACTATTCGAAATATGAAGCTAATGAGGATTATAGTTGTCTCCTTAAATCTAAATGTTCCTAGGATGGGGAGTTGGTGAAGAACTGGACTACATTTCTTAATTTTTAATCAAAAGTTGAAAAAAGAAGTAGCATCAGTCTGATAACATGATCATAATGTTTCAATTTCCTTACAATACACCCATTTGATTTAATTTCCCACCTATAAATTTATCATGTCATGATCACACTTTTTACAAGACCTTATATAACTTTCCCTTCCACCACATTCTACATTATTGATTTACACCTATGTCATCGTTTCAATGCTTTATCATTCTTCCAATTCTTCATTCCATCACTTTGACATGTTATTTATAATATTTTATCATTATTTTTTTTATTTTATGATTTATTGTCTTCATGTGTGTGTGTGTGTGATTTGTTTCTTAATAAGATGACTTATTCAGATCAAGTATAAATGTTAAAACAGTTTCATGAAATTTATTAAAAGAAGTACGAAATGTCACATTAGTTCTTCCTTGAAAATAAAATGAATATTAATAAATGATATTTAGATTTAGAGGAAACCACCACTGGCAAGGAAAAGAAACCATAACATTGTGTTTCTTTTTCTTATTTTCATTTGGTTTCTATAATTTTTTAGTTCTTTCATTTAGTTTTTTATTCTAATGGAGTTATGTGTATTAAACTATTTTATTAAAAAAATTATAACATTTGACATTGGTTATTTTGAAAACCATCATTGAAAGTCACTTATAACATCAGTTATAAAAATAAAAAATGTTATATGTGATTTTTAATGTCGGTTATAAAAATAACTGATTTTTCAAGCAATGTTTGATGATATTTGATGTTGGTTCTCAAAAATAACTGATGTTAAAATCCTTAACAGTTAGTCAAGAAAAATATTTTGATGTTGTTTTATATAACCAATGTTAAAAAATACATACAAAATTATTTGTATTTACATCATATGAAAACTAACATTAAAACATAAAAAATGATTTTAAAGCATATTGTTTTACTAGTGATTTCAAAATGGGGAAATTTATCAAAGGACATAATATAATCTCCTTGTATATAAAAAATTAACTAGTCCTAAGAAGACTGGGGAAAATTGTAAAGTTGTAGAGAATATATGTTTGAATGCATAAAAATGATAGTTTCTAGAAAGTAGTGAAATGAGGAAAATTAAAAACCTTCTCTTTATATGTAAAAGTAACATTTTAAATCTAAAAAATAGTAATGTATGAAACCACACTGGGAAATGCACGTGTGAATCTGGAGTTCATAGAAATTTCATTGGGTGGTACATAAGAGTCATTTCCACTAATAAGGGATGATACGTAAGAGATATTTCCATAAATCAAGGGTGATGCATAAGGTTCATTCCATTTACTATTTGAGGTGAAGATTCAGCCACATCTTGGATTGGTGGTCATACCGTGAAGAAAAAATGTAAAGGTTTATCAATATTAAAATATGATTGATATTTCAGACAAAAGATCATGGAGGATCTAATTGAATTTGAGTTTACTATTTATTTTCATTTATTAAGAAACATTAACTTGAATTTAGGGATCAATAATAATGTTTGTTTTGAAATTTTAGTAAGATATTCCTTTATCAATTGAGTTTTTAATTAAAATAAATTAACATATAATTGAATTTTATATTACTAAAATTTTCTTACAATGCTTTTACATATAATTAAATAATAATATTCATTATATAGAGTTTAGAAATATAAAACTAGATCTAATGATAAATCAAAATATATATTTAAATAAAACATATAGTGTTATAAAATATTTCAAAATTATTTAAGAGTTACATTAAAAAAATATTATATAACACTTATTGGTATTTTATTAATATGTTTTTTAAGTAAAGACATAATATTTTTTTCATATAGTATGATGAAAATATATTCAATTCATTAATATAAGGAACCACAAAAAAACATTTATTTTAGAATTTTAGAAATATTTTAAAAAATATATGTCAAGAATATATAATTGAAAATTTAAACACGGCCAATTAAATTCCTGGTTAAAAATAAATATACATGTAGAAAAAAAAGAAAAATATTTTAATACATTGAATATTTTTTCATTTCAATGTTTTATATCAAACATATTTTGTAGGATCAAACTAAATTTCAATTCACTAAAATTCATTTGTTTCTTTAAAAAATTATGCAATAGTAAATTCAATTTAATTCATCAATACTAAAATTTAACTATAATACTTAATTTCATATAATTAAACAATATAAAATAAGTAATATATATTTGGAAAACTTGTATGGGATGAGGGATGAGGGGAATCAGGGAACCATTGTCAATAACTGGGATGAGTTCACGAAGAGTGTGAGGACCACCAAAGACATGGGATGAGAGGGGGAAGGGAGTTAGTGATGATTGTAGAATACCCTAATGGTGGTGGGTGGTGAATATAATTGAAGGGTAGGGGTTTTCAAGTATGGGTGGTGGTCTGAATTCTTGATGGGTGGTGTGATGTGGTGTAGGGGTACAGTACGTGGCTACATGGTGCATAAAAACATGAGGAATCTCCACCAGCAGTCAGGGAACAGATCCATATGCGTTAACAAAATAAATTGACATATACCTTAGATTTGGAGATAATTGATTCGTGCGAGAGCAGTAGTGGCAGTAGTAGGGTTTAGTGAGAGCTTGAAGATGCGAGAGAGGAGTCTCTGTTAGGGTTCTTTTTATAAGATCAGCTAAGGATTTTATTAGTGATTTCAAAAAAATGTTGATAAAGAGTACTTTTATAAGTGCTAAAATAAAAAATGCTGATAAAAATATTCTTTATCGGTTCTTTTTAATTATAATAAAGATCTAATTTTATAAATATATATTTATTTATAATTAGAATTATAAATGAAAATATTTTAAAATAATTCTATATATTTATAAATATTTTTATATATTTATAAATATATTTCTATAATTATATATATTTATATTATTATATATATTTATAAAATTATAAATATAAGAAATATATTTATTATTTAAATATATTAATTATATTTTTATAATTATTTAAATATATACATATTGATAATTATAATTATAAATAAATATTTTTATAAATATTTTTATATAATTATAAATATATTTATATATTTATATATATCGTAAAGGTTCAAGCGTGAGTTGGAGAGCCAACCCACACCCACAAGATTTATTAGAAAAATTTAAAGTACAACAAGAAAATGAAGATGATGACCAAAAAGGAAAAAAATCCCACAATAAGACACAAATGATCAATTTATGTTGTTCCCCCTAGAACACAAATTCTTAGGATATCACCCTCTATTCTTTGGATGAAGCCCTCTCCACCATAAAGCAACGCATTGAGGCGGAATGAGATCATACTCTGATAATTAGTCAAATGATTCCTATGGAATGATATAACTCTTGTATTTCTAATAAGGATCCTGAAAGTCCATCCTCGAATTAGATATGCAGACAACTTCAATATTTTTTATAACAGCTTTTGGACTATGAGATAGTCTCTGTAACTAACGAAATATGGTTCCATTTTGGAAAAAGTAGCTTCAAGATGAAGATCAAACCAAGTTATCATCTCTTTATTAATTCCCTAGGGATACCTTCCCCCCTCATAATCTGCAGGAGGAGTTTTAAAGTTTTTTTTCCTTGCATCTTCACACTCCTTGACCAAGGCCATTCCAAAAGTTTCATAAGCGGTTTTCATAAGATTGTAGAATTGAGATCAAAAAGACCATTCCACATTTTTCATATCAATTATGCGACCGAACCTTCCATAGGATCCACCCCGGCCTCTCAAATGTCTACCTCTCTTCCACTATTTAGGGGTCTTCCAAGATCCATCCTAATCGTCAATCGCATCATGACCATCATCAGTCTTTGCAACCAAATAATGGCCCTCATGGATTGGAGAATCCTCTTTAGGGATTCCCACAATATCATGAGCATAATTTGAGGCCTTCCCATAATGAGTTACACCCACAGGAAAATCCTCCCTAGTAATAGCATCCCCCACTGCAGTCCTGCCATCATGCACACTTGGTTGAGAAGCAGACTACTCACATGCCACCCCTAGAATAATGATTCAATTTGAACATGAGGGGCACCATAAGAGAGAGGTGTCCTCATATCATAATCATCTTCACAATTATTAACAACAGGAGGAAGCAAGTGAGAATCGGGGAAAGGGTCTGCCAGCACCCTCTAATTCCATGGCCTTCTCACTGAAGTCAAGCAAGCATCACTAGCTATTGAACATCCACCACGTTCATAAGTTGTACCCCCATCACAAAAAACAATCTACAAATTCCTATTAAGCTCAAGAATACCCAAAGCAGTATCATCAACCATCCCTTTCATTGTTCCATTCCTAGATTCATTGTAATTTCTAGTAGATTTCACAAGCATCTCCTTGTAAAAAGGTTTCACCCTCCTGTTCTCAGCATAAATATTGGAACCATCAGAGGTGGGATACCTAGGATCCCGTTGTTTTCTAGACATGCTAGTTTACTCCACACCTACTTTTCCCTTGGACAGTTTTCCCCCATGAACCATGCACCACTCTTTGTTGGCGTTTTGTACCATGCGCTGCTTATCGCCCCCATCCCCATCAATCATATGGGGAAATTTGAACTTAAACCGTTCAAATTTATGGTTATGTTTTTTGAAATTAGAAAATTTCATGCCCCTGCAGAAATTTTCCTTGACATGCCCAATTCAGTTGCAACTGGCACAAAATCCATGAACATTTTCATACTCAATGGAAAATTCAAACTTAAATTCATCAGCAACTAAATAGACAATTTCAACCAGTGGAGAGCAGAGATCAAACTCAACAAGGATTCAGGCATAGTGTCAAAATATTACAAGCTCAGTCTCCTTATCTATCTTGATAGGATTCCCTGCAACAGAGGCAGTATCCCACATAATATTGGGATGCCAAAAAAATAAATTCAGGCCAGTAACCTTAATCCAATCTTGAGTCGTCGAATTCCTCACCTAAGTGGGATCAAACCAAGGATCTCAGTCTTGAAAACCAAAGCTACCTAGATTAAGGGATATATATATATATATATATATACTTATAATAATATAAATCTTATTTAAATATATATATATATATAATTATAAATAAATATATTTATAAATATTTCTATATAATTACTAATATATTTATATAATTATACATATTTATATAATTATATTTATTTATTTATTTATTTATTTATTAATATATAAGTATATATAATTATAGATATAATAAATATATTTGTTATTTAAATATATTTATTATAATTTTATAATTATTTAAATATATATATTTATCTATAATTATAATTATAAATAAATATATTCATAAATATTTGTATATAATTGTAAATATATTTATATAATTATATATTATATTAGGTGATTGGGGGTAAAATTACATTCAAACACGCACACAACACACACACAGGCCTGAAAGGCAGGTCATAGCCCCCTCCAAGGGATAACTCACTCAACCAGCCACTTTATTACATTATATATTTTTTCTCGAAGGCCCAATGGGCATGAATCCCATTACATGGCCCATAGGCCCACCATTATATGGCCTAAAGGCCCTTCTTGCATCATGGATGCATCACCACCTGGATGTCATGCCTGTGTCACCGCCCCTTTGATGGCCCGAAGGCCCAATGGCTCGAAAGCCTAAAAAGGATGAATAGTACTATTGCTACAATACCTCATGTCACACCCCGACCACGGACACCAGTTATTTTATTCTTTTATTGGTCTCGCGTCATTTTTATGAGGTTTAGTTGGGTCCATGTTTGATTTTTTTTTCCGAAGTTTGATATTTTGGCGGGTCTCGGGCCGGTGGGCGGTCACCGCACCGCTAGCGGCGACCGTGCATTCGGTCCTGGAGACTGCGCGATTGACCAATTATTATCATTTTTCAAAATTAAATGAAACAAATCTTTCATTTTAAACACCATTTAGTTTATATTAGAACTATTTTTTTGTTATTAATATTATTAATATTATCATCTTCTTTTTTACTAATATTATTATTACTTTTATTATTATTGAGAAAGAATTTTATTTTAATTGTTGTTGTTGTTATTATTATTTCTATCATTGTTATATTATTATTATTATTATTATTCTACTTGTTATTATTATTATCAATAATGTTAGGTTTTGTCCTTTTTTATTTTATTTTATTTATTTATCATTATTTTTTTCCTAGGTTTTCCATTCTCTCTCTCTTTTTGTTTTCTCCACGTGGGTTTGCCCTTCCACCTCTTTCCATTTCTCTGTACGCCACACCAGGGTTCCCCTCCGCTGCTGACCTCACTCCATGTTCAGCTTCTGCCTTCCTGCATTGCCGCTACGTTCGACCCCGCCGCTCTCGTGCTCACCTCAGCAGGCCCAGCCCTCCGCCTTCCTGCCATGCCGGTCGACCCAAGGCACTGCCCTCCTGCTACATCAGACGACCCGTGACCTCCTCTTCCCCACCCGGCTCACCCTCTTTGGTCTCCCTCCGCATCTTCGCATCCCGGAGACCCAGCGACCCCGTGTCGCCCTCCCCGTTGCCCTCGCCCAGTGCCTCCGCGACCCTGCTCCCCTCAGCCGGCTCGCCCTCCTCCCAGCCGCGACCTCACACCCCCTTCCATGTTTGGTGCCAGCCGACCCAGCCGGACCCTCCTGGTCCGGCGTGACTTCTCCCAGATCTAGAAAACCCGCACCCTCCCTATCATATGGCCCCCTTCTCTTTGTCGGAAGTCCGGTCTGTTTCCGACCGATGTTCGGCCACTGCTCTTTTGCGCCATAACCCCGGTCAGCCCCCCCTCTTAATCCCCCTCCATGAATTCGGCTTCTCTTTGGACATCCGAGGTTGCGCCAAGGGCCACTCAAGACACCTTTGGTGTGTGTTCCGGCAATCATCGCCGAAGGCGAGGCGGTTTCGGTCCGCCGTTGACATCCAAGGTATAGTTTTATGCCCGTTGTTTTGTTTTTCAGCTTCGTTATACCCTTAATTGTCTTGTTATAATGTGCTTGAATATTTTTGAATTTTTCAAAAATATGTTTGGAGTGAGTTCCTGGTTCGCGTCTACATGTGTCTACATTGATTTTCTTGTTTGTATGATTAATCTTCTATGTTCTTTAATTTATTTATGTGGTGTGGATTGTGTTTTGGGAGTATTTTGAGGCGCTCTTGATTTCAAAGGTATACTTTTGGTTTAGCGTTTTTAAAGCGGTGTGTGCATGGTTTCAAAATGGGTTTTAAGAGTGTTTGGAAGGTGTGAAATGCGCTTTACAATTGTTTTGGCATGCATATGTGATGAAATTGTGTTTTCTAATAGAAATGGTGTGTTTTTCATTTTGGTTTTGTTTTGGGTTATTTTATATAAGTGTTTAATCAATTGTTTATTGGGTGTGAATTATATTTTTAAGGTGGTGAACATGTTTAAGTGTTGCGAACATAATTTCTAATTGAAAGTGGTGGTGTTTTGTGTGTGCAAACTGGTGCTTTATTTTATAAAATGTTTTATGGGTTGGTGGTTAGGTGCGAAACATGTTTTGGGTGTTATGATGTTGTGTGTTTTATTTTAAAGTGTTTTCTTTATGTGAAACTGATTATGTTTTGATGTGAACCTTGGTTTCACCTTTTGCGGATGTTTTATAAATTATTCAAATGGTTTATTACTTTAATCATGTGGTGCGTATGATGTCTGTAAAGTGTTTGGTGTGTCTAAAGGTCGTAATTGGATTCTAATAAAGATATTGGTTCTGTTTTGATACGTGTTTTGATGTGATATTTTCAAAACATGTCGAGCTAGTTTTTTTCTGTTGATTGTTTGTTTGGATCGTTTTAAGTCCATGTTTATGTGTTTTAGTTGTTTGTGTGGTTGTTGCAGAGTGTCGGTGAGGAAACCTTTGATATTATGATCATCGGTTTGTGCGTGCTTGTGCACCTGAGCGAGGCGTGTCGCGTTGTCGCGTTGTCACGTTCGAGCTGCGAGTTGAGTTAGGTTCTCATTGCACTTCTTTTAAAATTTAAGTTACTTTATTTCATGCTGTTGGCACCCTATATAAATACATATGTGCTAAATATTATTATGAAACTTAAGATTAATTCATTTATTATGCAAAGTTATAATTCAATTCTTGTAGTGTGAAAATGGTGTCTTCTTGTTATGATTGCGCAGGATAATTTTTCAATTAAATATTTTATTAATTATAATAAATGATAAGTAATATAACATAATAAGTTTTAAAATGATTATTTGGTGTAAAAAGTGCCGTTTATTTTATACACGAAACTTGGAATATTTTATTGACGAGCGGACACCCAGTAGTGAAAGAATACCCGTTTGGATTTTCAACATAATTCATGGAATTTCAATTATAGTTCTGGTTTTAATGATAAATGATTTCTTCTAAAGCTTGAACAAGCGTTTTGGTTATTTTTAAAGTGGTGATTGTGAAATGTATTTCATGCCCATCTCGCACTTTATGGAAAATGATGAAAATGTTTTGATAAAAACCCTCCTAGGATAACTCTCCTTCCTTGGTTGCAATTGATTGTTTGGGAGGCCTCTCTTAGAGGCTCCTGGGTACTTGAGTAGTTTAAAGGAAAGGGGTTGTCCCATTGAGTGACTTAGGGTGATGCATGTTGTGCTTTATATATATATATATATCTGATTGGATTCTCGGTTGGCATCGGTTGGCTCACCCCCTTTCCAAACACTTGAGACATGAGAATCTGGCATATTAAGAGAATATTCTAAGAATGATTGCTACACTGGTAGGTTGTGGTACTGACCAGTGGCCCATAGTAGGTGGATATATTGGGTTTATTACTATGGTATTTTCCCTCAACCTTCCTGATAAAGGATGGTCTAGCGTTTTGAGAATTTTGGTTTCATCGTGTGTGACAAGTCAACGTGGATGATTTCTCATGTATTGGTGTATTCTGGTTTATTCTCGATCTCCTAGGTTCACCCATGTCTGTTGGATTTCAGTTACTTGCTGTGATAAATATGGTTCTTGTATATATTTTCTTTTTATTTCCCTTACTGTGTAACTACTGTAGTGTTTTCATGTGTAGTGTTTTTACTAGGAAGTGATGTGTGGTTTTAAAGTGGTTTATGAAAACTGTTTTCAAAGAAAGGTGTTTTATAATTTTTGTGCAAATTAAAAATGTAAAGATCACTTCCCCTTTGAAAAATGCTAATGTATCACTAAAAGAATAACTTGCATTTTTGAGAAATGAATAGGGGCAATGACTCGTACTTTGTTTTTGAGCAACATGTAGAAAACATTACTTTTATAAATTGTAGTTCAAACTTGAAATGATGTTTCTTTTATTTTAAAGGTAGTGCATTGGGAATAGATATCGGGCTAGCCTACTGAGTTTTAATACTCACACCTATAGTTCTTTTCTGTTTTCAGTGTTTGTGCAGGCTACAGCTTGAGTGCGCTCGCCTTGGGCAACTCTTGACCGTTGAGTTGGAGAGTGACCTGCGAGGTCACACAGAGTTAGTTCAGACGTCGTGTTTGGTCAGTTTTATTTTCTTTTGTTCTCGTTCAGTCTCTTTACCGGGTTTATTTATTATATGTTGCTCTGTATTATTTCTGGTGCTTTATTTATTTATATTGGGTGAAATCATTCCCACTGCCTGTGTTGATGCCTTGGCGCTTGTCGCCAGCTCGGGAGGATCGGGAATGCCTCTCGGGCCATGTCGCGGACTGACTCGGGTGACCGGTTCAGGGTCGACCCGAGTTGGTTCATGACAAAATGGTATCAAAGGAGGTCGGATCTTAGCGGACCTCACTTTTCAAAGTGCCCTTTGTTATTTGGGATGTCTGGTAGGTGCAGATTAGGACTGTCAGGGCTCATGAGGTAAGTTATGGGTCGGTGCCTGATCACCACCACCCGCAACGAGACCTGAGTTACCAGGGTTAGTCCAGGATTTTAATATTTTATATTTGGTTGTTCTGGATTGAGGGATGACAATGGGGGAGAATCAGTTCACTTTGTGGCCTCACATGGGGTGTTGACCCAGTTGAAGTCCAAGTGTCTGGCTCAAGGTCCTCTTAGTGTTATGCTTTACTTGGGGCATGGCTCACCACCATGTCGTTGGGTCAGGCATATGCACTAGTTCCTCATTCCAGTGGGTTATTATTTTGTGTGTTTTGTTTTAATCTCGGTTGATTTGAGTGTGCGTTAAAAGTGAATTTGGTTTTGAAATGTAAAAGTGTTTCTTCCAAATTATTTTTCAAATTACTAAAGTGGGTTTTTAAAGAGAAAGTGTTTTGGTTTGGAAAAACTTGGAATGTGTCTGGATTTGGTAATGAAAGGAAGTGTTTGAACCTTGGAACTCTTTATGGAGGGTCACACGTGCGTGGGTATGTATGGAAAGTGTGTGGGGGCACATGTTCGCAGATGATGTGAGCGGGGTTGAATAAACGCACATGTGACGGTTCATAAGATGCCATAGGTGAGTTTTTAAAAATTTAAAGAAATAAAAATTTTGGAAAAGTGTTTTCTCTTTATGTTGTATATGTTTGGCTTATGGGCCTATTGCCTTTGGCTTGTTTTGTTACCTTGATTGAGTTTTGGCTTGATGCCAGTTTTGATGGTGTTTTTCGTGTTGTCATGAGTATGCCGCCCAGGAAGCCTCCAAATGTGGTTAATGATTTATGCTCAGATCACAGTTCATTTTGTGTGTTTCATGCTTATTGTGGTAATTGAAGTATGTTAGAGGCAGTTGTATAATTCGGAAAGATAGCGTGTCTTCGGGTTGTTAGGAACTCCCAAGGTAGTTAAGGTTCTTACCGTCCCAGGGTTATTTGAGGGTTCAGTTCTGGACTAGTAAAGATGGAATGTCTCATCACCGTTAGTGTTTTGGGTGTGATTAATGGTGGTCGACATCCGCGAAGGTTCCCCATCTGGCAAGGAGTACAGGCCGGTGGAACCTGTCTCCAAGAAACAATCCTCGTCGATACCAACTCCTAGTTTGTCGGACCACTCTCTTGTGTGCCACCAGTATGGCCAGTCTAGACATTCTAAGTCATCATGTTGCATCCCTTTGAAAATGTATGACCATCGTGGTTGTTTGAGTCATCGAGCAAAAAGAGTTAGAGACAAAAAGATGAAAATGTCTGACTGTGAGGCAGGAGATGCTTCAGCCATCAGGGCCCCAGCCACAGCTCTCGGGGTAAAGCTCGCGCACAGTCAGGAGTTGCCGAGGGTGTGTGGAACCTCGGTCCAAGTAATGTTTTCAGCTTTGGGGGGGAAATATCCAAAGTTTCCTTGTTATGTTCTTGTCACCGTTGTAAGCTCATCATAGTTGTGGTGATGTGATGAATGTGTTCTACTGCAGTCTAAGCGGTCTTATCTGTTCTTATTGTGTTTTCAAATCGTTCGGATTTCCTTGAAGGTTGTTAGGCCCGCGAATAAACGTGTCGTTCTAATTTTGAGTTGGGTCTCAATTGTGTTCGTTAGGGGGATGTTTGGTTTCGTGAAATTAACGGGCGGTGTTTCGGGGTCCTTTCTGAGTTCGGGCTAGGAATTCCCTAGTCTCTGGTTGCGGTGAGGATTTTATTCGATCGGTGTGTGAGGGGTTGAGTTAAATCCTTATCCTCAGGTTGTTGGGTCGTTTCATAGCAAGATTTCTGTTTAAGTCTCTGGGTGTTGTTCGGTATATGTGGAGAAATCGATTGGGTTCGGTTTGGGAGTTCCCGCGTTGGCCCCCCTCGGGGGTGGTGTGTTCGGGTTTCAAGAGTCTCTGTATTAGTGAATTCTTATGGTGGGGAGAACCCTCCTATGTTCTCCCCTAAACTTCGGGTAGTGTTTGTTCTTGAGTTGGTCGGGTGTGACGTGTGTTGGAAATAGTCACCCTGAACCTCTCGGTTTCTTCTGGTTTGGTCTGGTCATGGACTCTAGTTGTGTCAATTGTTGGGTTGGTGACTTTCTGGGGGCAGAAAGTCTCTGTGGTGGGGAGAATTGTCACACCCAGACCACAGACACCAGTTATTTTATTCTTTTATTGTTCTCGCATCATTTGGATGAGGTTTAGTTGGGTCCATGTCTGAATTTTTTTTTCCGAAGTTTGATATTTTGGCGGGTCTCGGGCCGGTGTGCGGTCACCGCACTGCTAGCAGCGACCATGTGTTCGGTCCTGAAGACTCCGCGATTGACCGATTATTATCATTTTTCAAAATGAAAGGAAACAATGCTTTAATTTTAAACACCATTTTGTTTGTATTAGTACTATTTTGTTGTTATTAATATTATTAATATTATCATCTTCTTTTTTACTAATATTATTATTACTTTTATTATTATTGAGAAAGAATTTTATTTTAATTATTGTTGTTGTTATTATTATTATTATTATTATTATTTCTATCATTGTTATATTATTATTATTGTTGTTATTATTATTCTCCTTGTTATTATTATTATCAATAATGTTAGGTTTTTGCCTTTTTTGTTTTATTTTATTTATTTATCATTATTTTTTTCCTAGGTTTTCCATTCTCTCTCTCTTTTTGTTTTCTCCATGTGGGTTTACCCTTCCGCCTCTTTCCATTTCATTGTGCGCCGCACCAAGGTTCCCCTCCACTGTCGACCTCGCCTCCATGTTCGGCTTCTGCCTTCCTGCACTGCCGCTACGTTCGACCCCACCGCTCTCGCGCTCACCCCAGTAGGCCCAGCCCTTCGCCTTCCTGTCGTTCCAGTCGACCCAAGGCACTGCCCTCCGGCTACACCGGGCGACCCGTGACCTCCTCTTCCCCGCCCGGCTCACCCTCTTCGGTCGCCCTCCGCATCTCCTCATCCCGACGACCCCGCGACCCCGTGTCTCCCTCCTCGTCGCCCTCGCCCAACACCTCCGCGACCCTCCTCCCCTCAGCCGACTCGCCCTCCTCCCAGCTGCGAGCTCGCACCCCCTTCCACATCTGGTGCTAGCCGAACCATCCGGCCCCTCCTCATCCAGCGTGACTTCTCCCCGGTCTGGAAAACTCACACCCTCCCTATCCTGTGGTCCCTTTCTCCTAGCCAGTAGTCTGATCCGTTTCTGACTGATGTCTGGCCGCTGCTCTTTTGTGCCAGTGCCCCAGCCAGCCCCCCCTCTGAATCCCCCTCCATGTGGTCGTATTCTCTTTGGACATCCGAGGTTGCACCAAGGGCCACTCAAGACCACTTTGGTGTGTGTTCCGACAATCGCCGCCGAAGTCGAGGCGGTTTCGGTCCACTGCCGACATACAAGGTATAGTTTTTTGCCCATTGTTTGGTTTTGCAGCTTCGTTATACCCTTAATTATCTTTTTATAATGTTCTTGAATATTTTTTAATTTGTTAAAAATATGTTTGGAGTGAGTTCCTGGTTCGCGTCTGCATGTGTCTACGTTGATTTTCTTGTTTTTCTGATTAATCTACTATGTTCTTTAATTTATTTATGTGGTGCGGATTATGTTTTGGGAGTATTTTGAGGCGTGCTTGATTTCAAAGGTAGACTTTTGGTTTACGGTTTTTAAAGCGGTGTCTTCATGGTTTCAAAATGGGTTTTAAGAGTGTTTGGAAGGTGTGAAATGTGCTTTACAATTGTTTTGGCATGTGTGTGTGATGAAATTGTGTTTTCTATTAGAAATGGTGTGTTTTTCATTTTGGTTTTGTTTTTGGTTATTTTATAGAAGTGTTTAATCAATTGTTTATTGGGTGTGAATTATATTTTTAAGGTGGTGAACATGTTTAAGTGTTGCGAACATAATTTCTAATTGAAAGCAGCGGTGTTTTGTGTGTGCAAACAGGTGCGTTATTTTATAAAATGTTTTATGGGTTGGTGGTTTGGTGCGAGACATGTTTTGGGTGTGATGATGTTATGCATTTTATTTTAAAGTGTTTTCTTATGTGAAACTGAGTATGTTTTGATGTGAACCTTGGTTTCACCATTTTCGGATGTTTGATAAATTATTCAAATGGTTTATTACTTTAATCATGTGGTGTGTATGATGTCTGTAAAGTGGTCGGTGTGTCTAAAGGTCGTAATTAGATTCTAATAAAGAGATTGGTTGTGTTTTGATACGTGTTTTGATGTGATATTTTCAAAACATATCGAGCTAGTTTTTTTTGCGTTGATTGTTCGTTTGGATCGTTTTAAGTCCATGTTTATGTGTTTTAGTTGTTTGTGCGGTTGTTTCAGCGTGTCGGTGAGGAAACTCGCGATACTACGATCATCGGTTTGTGCGTGCTTGTGCGCCTGTGCGAGGCGTGTCACGTTCGAGCTGTGAGTTGAGGTAGGTTCCCATTGCACTGCTTTTAAAATTTAAGTTACTTTATTTCCTGATGTTTGTGCCCTATATAAATACATATATGCTAAATATTATTATGCAACTTAAGATTAATTCATTTATTAGGAAAATTTATAATTCAATTCTTGTAGTGTGAAAATGGTGTCTTCTTGTTATGATTGCACACGATAATTTTTCAATAAAATATTTTATTAATTTTAATAAGTGACAATTAATATAAGATAATAAGTTTTAAAATGATTATTTGGCGTAAAAAGATCTGTTTATTTTATACACGACACTTGGAATATTTTCTTGACGAGCGGACAACCAGTAGTGAAAGAATGCCCGTTTGGATTTTAAACATAATTCACAAAATTTAAATTATTATTCTGGTTTTAATGATAAATGATTTCTTCTGAAGCTTGAACAAGCATTTTGGTTCGTTTTAAAGTGGTGATTGTAAAATGTATTTAATGCCCATCTCGCCCTTTATGGAAAAAGATGAAATTATTTTGATAAAAACCCTCCTAGGATAACTCTCCTTCCTTGGTTGCAATTGACTGTTTGGGTGGTCGTGCTTAGAGGCTCCCGGGTAATTGATTAGTTTAAAGGCAAGGGGTTGTCCCATGGAGTGACTTGGGGTGATGCATGTTGTGATTTATATATATATCTGATTGGATGCTCGGTTGTCATCGGTTGGCTCACCCCCTTTCCAAACACTTGAGACATGGGAATCTGGCATATTGAGAGAATATTCTAAGAATGATTGCTGTAGTGGTAGGTTATGGTACTGACCAGTGGCCCATAGTAGGTGGATATATTGGGTTTATTACTATGGGATTTTCCCTCGACCTTCCTGAGAAAGGATGGTCGAGCGTTTTTATCGCTTTGATTTCATCGTGTGTGACATTTCAACATGGATGATTTCTCATGTATTGGTGTCTTCTGGTTTATTCTCGATATCCTAGGTTCACCCATGTCTGTTGGATTTTAGTTACTTGTTATGATAAATATGGTTCTTGTATATATTTTCTTTTCATTGCCCTTACTGTGTAACTACTTAGTGTTTTCATGTGTAGTGTTTCTACTAGGAAGTGATGTGTGGTTTTAAAGTGGTTTATGAAAACTGTTTTCAAAGAAAGGTGTTTTATACTTTTTGTGCAAATTGAAAATGTAAACATCACTTCCCCTTTGAAAAATGCTAATGTCTCACTAAAAGAATAACTTGGGTTTTTGAGAAATTAATAGGGGAAATGACTCGTACTTTGTTTTTGAGAAACATGTATAAAATATTACTTTTATAAATTATAGTTCAAACTCGAAATGATGGTTCTTTTATTTTAAAGGTAGTGCATTGGGAATAGATGTCGGGCTAGCCTACTGAGTTTTAATACTCATGCCTATAGTTCTTTTCTGTTTTTAGTGTTTGTGCAGGCTACAGCTTGAGTGGGATCGCCTTGGGAGACTCTTGACCGTTGAGTTGGAGAGTGACCTGCGAGGTCACACGGAGATAGTTCGGACATCGTGTTTGGTCAGTTTTATTTTCTTTTGTTCTCGTTCATTCGCTTTACTGGGTTTATTTATTCTGCATTGCTCTGTATTATTTCTGATTCTTTATTTATTTATATTGGGCGAAATCGTTACCACTACCTCTGTTAATGCCTTGGCGCTTGTCGCAAGCCCGGGAGGATCGGGAACGCCTCTCAGGCCATGTCGCGGACCGACTCAGGTGACCGGTTCAGGGTTGACCTGGGTTGGTTCATGAAAAAATGGTATCAGAGGAGGTCGGGTCTTAGCGGACCTCGCTTTTTAGAGCACCCTTTGTTATTTGGGATGTCCGGTAGATGGAGATTAGGACTGTCGGGGCTCAGGAGGTAAGTTACGGGTCGGTGCCTGATCACCACCACTCGCAACGAGACCTGAGTTACCAGGGTTAGTCTGGGATTTGAATCTTTTATCTTTGGTTGTTCTGGATTGAGGGATGACAATGGGGGATAATCGGTTCACTTTGTTACCTCACATGGGGTGGTGACCCATTTTAAGTCCAAGTGTCTGGCTCAAGGTCCTCTTAGTGTTATGCTTTACTTGGGGCATGGCTCACCACCATGTCGTTGGGTCAAGCATATGCACTAGTTCCTCATTCTAGTGGGTTATTATTTCTTGTGTTTTGTTTTAATCTCGGTTGATTTGAGTGTGTGTTAAAAGTGAAATTGGTTTTGAAATGGAAAAGTGTTTCTTCCAAATTATTTTTGAAATTACTAAAGTGGGTTTTTAAATAGAACGTGTTTTGGTTTGGAAAAACTTGGTATGTGTCTGTATTTAGTGATGAAAGGAAGTGTTTGAACCTTGTCACTCCTTATAGAGGGTCACACGTGCGTGGGTATGTATGGAAAGTGTGTGGGGGCACATGTTCGCAGATGATGTGAGCCGGGTTGAATAAACGCACATGTGACGGTTCATAAGATTCCATAGGTGAGTTTTTAAAATTTTAAAGAAATAAAAATTTTGGAAAAGTTTTTTCTCTTTGTGTTGTATATGTTTGGCTTATGGGCCTATTGCTTTTGGCTTGTGTTGTTTCCTTGATTGAGTTTTTGATTGATTCCAGTTTTGATGGTGTTTATAACGACCCATACTTTACATACATTGTTAATACTTCAAAATTGAAGCACACTTATTACAACATATGACAAAACCACAAAGGACCGTATAGGTATAGTGTCTTTAGAAACTGGGAAACATAAACAACTGGTTCATAAATCTTCTACAGTGTCTCCCATTTATTTCATCATATCTAGGGTCCCTTTTAGCATATTTTACTTAATATCCATCTTCCTAACCTGGGGAAAAGAAAACATAAAAGGGTGAGCTCAAATGCTCAGCAAGGGCAAATAAAGGAAATAAAAATCATATCATATCTTTTTGAAAATCATAACCTGCAAAAGAGATCATAATATCTTAACATGGAACAAATCATAGAAGTGAAAATGATATCCCCATAATCATAACATAAAACTTGAAACTTTGTGGCATGCACACATAATCATGGAAAATCATTTCTTGTTAGTCATGACTCATTGCCAAGACTATCTTAGTGGACAAAGTCCCTTTCTGAACCGAGTCACCCTCGTTCCAGTCCTGTTTCACTGAACCGGTATAACCTACCATTCCAGCCATGTCTATCTCATGAGATATAAAACCTTTACCCAATGCATTGGAGGGAGATATAGGTCCCACCCATCTTATAATGAATCCTTTCTTATGTGTTCCACATAATCATAAAACATACATCATCGCATAATACATGTAACAAAAATGGGATTCTTGAAACATCATGACATCATAAATCAATTCATATAAGATAAAGGAATTCATAAAAATAATTCCATCACAACATGATCAAATCAATGTAATAATAGGGATAAAAACAGAACCCTTTATTATCTTAGATGGAAAATAATTTTGAAAAAACACTTGAACTCCATTCTTGAGGAAAATATCCTTTCTTCTTCAAAAACAATTTTCCTTTCATAACATGTCATACAACTTTAAAATAAAAGAAGTTGATTAAAAATAAACTTGAAAACTTGTAAAGGAAGCTTCTTGGAAATAATGATTTAAAAATCCATTCATGCCGTATAAGTTAAAAAAAACATTCTTCGTACTTTTGTCGGAAAAGTCAAAAAGTACCTCGTACGACAAAAGATTCCTTTCATAGATATTACTAAAAACTCACTGAAGGGTAAAAATGGATTTTAACAATTGTAGGTGGATGGAAATAATATTACATATTGATGAAACATGGATGTGGATGATAAAATACACCCCAGTAAATACTTACGAATAAACAATCTCGGATAAAAATGAGATTGTGATATTTCCCTTACCTTAGGTCCGATTTGCTTTGTACGTGTCCGAAGCTTCTGTATAATGGTTTAAATAATGTTATTGACTTATTCCAGAATCATACATATTGATATGATATCATATATGGTCATATTCTTAGCTTCTTGTTAGTAATATTTCATTGTTACTTGTTACTTGGGTCTTTATTGCCTTTTGTTCTTATGCGTGTTTTGCCGAATACATTCTTATTCTTCTTTTAAGGTTATAGATACCTTATATCCAGAATGGTATTAGTGTAACATATATCATATTTATTCATTCAATTCATTTATATAATTACTATGTAATGATGATCATGTAGAACGAGTCGCATCACATCGTGGAGACGGTATTCCGTACGTACGCACGAGTGATGATATCGTTCCTATGATCGTGGAACTGTATTGGAGTATATATATATTATTTCAGTATAAATATTACTTTATAATAATCATAAATAGTTACTCATTACACCATTATACCCATCCTTGTAAAGTGATGGTGGAAAAATAGATTACACCACAGCGTGGAGACGGTATTCCGTACGTACGCACGCGCGGTGATTTCATTTTTCCGTGGGATGGATAGAAGGTGAATTAGGTTTGTTTCATATTTATAATAACATATCAATATGTAAGTAATACTGATGTTATTACTTTATCATGAAACAACTAAAGAAGAAGAAGTTGAAGAAGAAAGAAATTGAAAAGATCGGTAATGGATATTACCTCTTCTTTGGAACGCCTCTTTGAATCCTCCACTTAGGGAACTAAGATTGGTCTTTGAAGAAGACCATGACCTCTAGGATTATTCTAGGGAAGTGGAGAGGAGAAAATGGCAGGGTTTGGCCGAGCTTGAGTGCTCAAATTGGTGTGAGGAGGAGGGGGAGGAGGTGCCCTTTTATAAGGGAGGAGAGGGGCACCTTAGGAATATCTCAAAATATTATTTTATATTAAAGTCAAAATCGGTTTATAATGGTTACAAAGGGTCTTATTTCGAAGCTAAAGTGGGGATGGGTCGAAATCCTATCAAAAAATAGGATTTAGACAAGTTTAGGGTATTATTTTAACCTTATCAATTAGATTTAACTCTAAGTTAAATAATTTAACTTTTACCGTGTCTTTTTGTTTTCTTTCACTATATGGTTAATACACTTACTATAACATGTCAAACGAACCCCAAATTGTTTATTATTAATATATATATCCTTATATAAGTTATTTGTCCGAACCATAGATTTTTAGGAATAAAATAACAATTAATAATATAATATTTGATTTAAAAACTATTTTGTGTCAATTTTGACACTATTTGATATATGATTTTTGTGAAAGTCATAACAGAATTATATGTTCGAATAAAGTTGATTAAATCAACATTAATATATCATAGTAACATAGAAAATTAGTGGAATTCATAAAAAGTCTCAAATTACATTTATTTTGGTGTTTATAACATCGATTATGTCAATATTTCATAAATAAGATAATTACTGCATCATAATTGTGTCATAAATAAATTAAATTATTTAATGTCTAAAAATTATAAATAAAATACCATTATGTAGGAAATCCTTTTAGATTTCTAATGAATATTTATAGTCGAATTTATCTTATGTATAACCCCATATTAAAAATTATTTACTTATTAAACTTTGATTTTAACTATTTTAACCCTTCTTTAAATAAATTAATAATAAATGTCCTAATCTAACCCAAGTGGGCCTAAATGGTCATATTTTATTCCTAAGTTTGTTTTTGGTCGAATTACACTTGTCCAATAGAATTAGGACATGTGTTAGGGTAATAGTAATATCATATTTACCCTTAGTTACCCTATTTACTATTAACCGCGGTAAAAAAAGTAAAAAGTTACTATTCACCAAAAAATTATTTTTATCTCATTGAACCACATTTTACTTACTGATATCAACCGTGTCTGTCGGATTTTCAAAATTCCAATCACAGAAGCGGTAAAATTAAGTTTTATGCAAAATTCAGTTTTTAACCTACCACTTAGTGGTTTCACTATTCATCAAAAATTGAAAGTTTTCAGAAAAATACCAAAATTTCACCCTAGGCTAATTTCGGTATTCCGAATCCAAAAATGAAGTCCATTTTAAAAAAATAAAATTTATAAAATTTCAAAAAGTGGTTATTACTATTCATAATGGCTAGTTTTAATAATATTTTAATAGCATATTGTTGTTTAGTGAAACTCGGTATTGCGTACGACGCAAGCTATCGAGGAAGGTCGTGATTGCGTGTAAAGCAAGCCAAGCAAGTGTTGTGTAGAAAAAGATTCCTTTGATGATTTATATAACATAAAAGTCTCGGGTGTTACATTCTACCCCCCTTAAAAAGAATTTCGCTCTCGAAATTCGTCACTTTGTAACAAACAGATGAGGATACTTCTCCCTCATCATATCCTCAAGCTCCCATGTAGCTTCTTCAAGTTGGTGGTTCCTCCATAAAACTTTCACCAATCGAGTGGTCTTGTTTCGTAGGACTTTTTCGCTACGATCCAGAATCTCTATCGGCTGTTCTTTATAAGAAAGATCTTTCTCCAGCGGTACAACTTCTGAGCTGAGTACATGTGAAGGATCTGGTATGTACTTTCTCAGGAGAGATACATGGAACACATCGTGAACTTGAGAGAGATTCGGTGGAAGCGCCAATCGGTAAGCTACCTTCCCAACACGATCCAGTATTTCGAAAGGACCGATATATCTAGGGCTCAACTTCCCCTTCTTTCCAAATCTCATAACCCTCTTCCAGGGAGATATTCGTAAGAACACTTTATCACCCACTTCAAACTCTAGGTCTTTTCTTCGGTTGTCGGCATAACTTTTCTGTCGACTCTGAGCTGCTCTTATGTGTTGTTGAATAGATCTGACCTTTTCTGCCATTTCATCAATGAGATCAGGTCCTAATAGCTTTCTTTCCCCAACTTTATCCCAGTAAGTTGGAGTCCTGCATTTCTTTCCATAGAGAGCTTCATAAGGAGCCATCTGAATACTGGAGTGAAAGCTATTATTATAAGAAAATTCCACCAAAGGTAGGTGTTGATCCCAACCTCCTTTGAAATCCATAGAGCAAGCTCTCAACATATCTTCTAGGGTTTGAATTGTTCTCTCAGACTGACCGTCTGTCTGGGGATGATAAGCAGTGCTGAAACTCAACTCTGTATCCAGAGTATGCTGAAGACTTCGCCAGAACTTCGAGGTAAATCTCGGATCCCGATCAGATATAATAGAAAGTGGTACTCCATGCAATCTTACCACTTCCTTTACATATATCCTGGCAAGCTGATCTAGAGAGAAATCCTCTCTAATAGGAATGAAGTGTGCAGACTTTGTAAGACGATCAACTATGACCCAGATAGAATTATTGCCTTTGGATGTTTTAGGAAGTCCTGTGACAAAGTCCATAGTGATGTTTTCCCATTTACATTCAGGTATGGGTAATGGTTGTAACATCCCCTTAGACTTCTGTCTCTCAGCTTTAACTTGTTGACAAACCAAGCATCGAGAGACATATTCAGCAACATCTCTTTTCATGCCATCCCACCAGAAGTACTCTTTCAGGTCCCTATACATCTTCGTGCTTACAGGATGAATAGAGAATGAAGAACTATGAGCCTCATTCAGCAGCTCCTTCTTTAATTCGGGGATGGAAGGAACACAAACCCGATTCCTGAACTTTATTATCCCATCACAATCAAGGTTGAATTCAGGAACATTTCTCACCTTCTTTTGTAACTCGACATCTTCTTTCTGTGCCTCTTTAATCTTCACATGTATAGATGGTTGAACATTCATTTGATAAAGATAAGATTTTTCCCCTTCCATTATAATTCCAAGATCCATCCTTTGTAAATCCATAAATATTGGATCTTTTGTGATCCTCATCATGGATAAACTAGCATGGTCTTGTCGACTTAATGCATCTACCACCTTGTTTGCTTTCCCAGTGTGGTAATGGATTGAGCAGTCATAATCCTTAATCAGCTCCAACCATATTCTTTGGTGCATATTCAGCTCCTTTTGTGTGAAAATATACTTTGAACTTTTATGATCAGTATAAATATCACACCTTTCACCATAAAGGTAATGCCTCCAAATATTTAATGCAAAGATTACCGCAGCCAACTCCAAATCATGTGTTGGGTAATTTTGCTCATGGATTTTCAACTGTCGTGAGGCATAAGCTATCACCATATCATTTTGCATAAGAACACACCCCAATCCCTTCTTGGATGCATCACTGTAGATCACAAACCTTTCTCCACTACAAGGCAGTGTGAGCATAGGTGCACTGGATAACCTTCTTTTCAACTCCTTGAAATTATCTTCACATTCCTCTGTCCAGACAAACTTAACTCCTTTCCGAGTCAACTTGGTGAGTGGATTAGATAATCGTGAAAAATCCTTTACAAAACGTCGATAATATCCAGCCAAACCAAGAAAACTTCGAATCTCAGTTACTGTTGTTGGTCTCGACCATCTTTCGATAACCTCTGTTTTTGTTGGATCCATAGATATCCCCTCTTTTGAGATTATGTGACCCAAAAATGCAACTTTTTTAAGCCAAAATTCACACTTGGTAAATTTGGCATAAAGATTCTCCTTTCTCAGGGTCTTCAATGTAATTCTCAAGTGATCTTCATGATCTTCCTTGCTCTTTGAATAGACAAGAATATCGTCTATAAAGACTACCACAAATTGATCAAGATAGTCTCTAAAGACTCTATTCATTAGATCCATGAAGATAGCAGGGGCATTAGTAAGACCAAATGACATCACTATAAATTCATAGTGTCCATACCTTGTACGGAAAGCCGTCTTTGGTATATCCTCCCTTTTGACCCTTAATTGATGATACCCTGAACGAAGATAAATCTTGGAAAAGTATTGAGTTCCGCGTAGTTGGTCAAATAAGTCATCAATGCGTGGGAGAGGATATTTGTTCTTGATAGTGATCTTGTTAAGTTCTCGATAATCAATTCAGAGTCTCATTGATCCATCTTTCTTCTTAACAAATAGAACAGGTGCTCCCCAAGGTGACGCACTAGGGCGTATGAATCCCTTATCAAGATTCTCTTGGAGTTGCTTCTTCAATTCCTGCAACTCAATTGGGGCCATTCTATAAGGTGTCTTTGAAATAGGCAAAGCACCCGGTACGAGTTCTATTGAAAACTCAACTTCATGATTTGGTGGAAGACCCGGTAATTCCTCCAGAAAGACATCATCAAACTCCCGTACAATGGGAATATTCTTAATTGTGAGTTTCTCACCAACCATTTGAGATAAATAACCTTCATTTAGTGGAATCAAGACCCATAATATGGAAGGAATTTCCACTGGAAGGTTATGTTCATCCTTGCATTGATAGACGATCGTAGATTGATCTGGAATATGAAATGTGACTTCCCTTCTTTGGCAATTGATATGAGCTCCATGTATAGAAATCCAATCCATGCCAAGAATCACATCAAATTCCACTAAAGGAAGGATCACAAGATTTGCAGGAAGCACTTTCCCACAAACTTCGATCGGAGAAGAATTATAAACTTTTGATGCGACTGTTGTGCCATTAGGTGTTGTCACAGCTAACTCAACATCTAATTGTTGAGGTAGTACGGTGATACCCTTAGAAAAATTTTTAGAAATAAAAGAGTGGGTGGATCCAGAATCAAATAAAACATTTGCTACTTTAGAGTGGATGGTAAGTGTACCTTTCACCACTTCGTTATCGTACTCCACATCGCTGATAGAAATTGCATGTGACTTTCCTTTGTCTTTAGCCTTAAGATTTTGTTGATGTCGACCATCATCATCAACCCTTGGATTTGGGCATTGATTGGCATAATGCCCCATCTCCTTGCACTTGAAACATTGAAGTGTAGTAGGTTCATTCTGTGTATCCCTTCCTTTGTTTGCATCATTAGACATCTTCTTCCCATTATCACGGCATTCAAATGCCCGATGACCTTCCTTTCCACATTTAAAACATTTACTTGTCCCTTTAAGACAACTCCCTCCATGTTTCTTTCCACACTTTGAGCATAAGGGAAAGTTCATCTTCTTTTCAGTGTGCTCTTTAGATTTTCCTTTGAATTCCATCTTCCTCTTCTTATCAACCCCATGTGACTGATGGGTTACTCCAATCTCCATATCGACTTTGAGAGCACATCGAACGATTTCCTCGTAGCTATTGAAGTCCCTTATGGCTAACGCCCTTCGAAGACTTGGTTTTAATCCACTAAAGAATCGATCGATCTTACTCTCATGTTGGATAATAATACCAGAAGCGTACCTTGAAAGTCTTGTAAAATTTGCTTCATAGGTACCAACAGATTCATCATCCCTTTGCTTCAGTTCAAGGAACTCTTTCTCCATCTTTGTTCGGAGAATACGAGGGAAGTACTTATTGAAAAATAAGTTCTTGAACTCGTCCCATTCCATAGACTCAATTTCATCCCTTTGCCTCGTATTCTTAATAAGATTCCACCATTGATCAGCATCTCCTTCCAAACGATACACTGCTAGGATGACTTTATCATGCTCAGAACATTGAAGAACTGAAAATATCTTTTCAGTAGTACTAATCCATTGTTCAGCAACTAATGGATCAGTAGACCCGCTGAAAGAAGGTGGACGCTGCCTCATGAAGGATTCAACAGAATGTTGCTCCTTCCTTTGCTCGTTTGGAAGTCCTGAATGATTCATAGCTTGAGAAAGTTGTGTGAGCATGGCTACAATATTTTGCATTCCAGCTCCCATATCGTTTGGTTGCTCAGGGGGACAATCATTGCATTGCTCATCGCATTCCGCATTAACACGGTTCCTTCGGGTTCCAGCCATTGACTAAAACCAAGAAGAATAGTGTGAGCAACACTAATTATAATAGGAAAACCACATAATTCAAGAATAAAATTTTCATGCTTAAGGTCTTATCCTAGGTTATTCAAGGCCATTTCTAAAACACTAAGATTGTGTTCTATGCTTAGACTTATCCTTAGGGTTCTTACTAAGGCTTTCACATCCTAGTTTCCAAAGGTTGACTATACCTTTCCTCTGATACCAACTATAACGACCCATACTTTACATACATTGTTAATACTTCAAAATTGAAGCACACTTATTACAACATATGACAAAACCACAAAGGACCGTATAGGTATAGTGTCTTTAGAAACTGGGAAACATAAAAAACTGGTTCATAAATCTTCTACAGTGTCTCCCATTTATTTCATCATATCTAGGGTCCCTTTTAGCATATTTTACTTAATATTCATATTCCTGGCCTGGGGAAAAGAAAACATAAAAGGGTGAGCTCAAATGCTCAGCAAGGGAAAATAAAGGAAATAAAAATCATATCATATCTTTTTGAAAATCATAACCTGCAAAAGAGATCATAATATCTTAACATGGAATAAATCATAGAAGTGAAAATGAGATCCCCATAATCATAACATAAAACTTGAAACTTTGTGGCATGCACACATAATCATGGAAAATCATTTCTTGTTAGTCATGACTCATTGCCAAGACTATCTTAGTGTACAAAGTCCCTTTCTGAACCGAGTCACCCTCGTTCCAGTCCTGTTTCACTGAACTGGTATAACCTACCATTCCAGCCATGTCTATCTCATGAGATATAAAACCTTTACCCAATGCATTGGAGGGAGATATAGGTCCCACCCATCTTATAATGAATCCTTTCTTATGTGTGCCACATAATCATAAAACATACATCATCGCATAATACATGTAACAAAAATGGGATTCTTGAAACATCATGACATCATAAATCAATTCATATAAGATAAAGGAATTCATAAAAATAATTCCATCACAACGTGATCAAATCAATGTAATAATAGAGATAAAAACAGAACCCTTTATTATCTTATATGGAAAATAATTTTGAAAAAACACTTGAACTCCATTCTTGAGGAAAATATCCTTTCTTCTTCAAAAACATTTTTCCTTTCATAACATGTCATACAACTTTAAAATAAAAGAAGTTGATTAAAAATAAACTTGAAAACTTGTAAAGGAAGCTTCTTGGAAATAATGTTTTAAAAATCCATTCATGCCATATAAGTTAAAAAAAACATTCTTCGTACTTTTGTCGGAAAAGTCAAAAAGTACCTCGTACGACAAAAGATTCCTTTCATAGATATTACTAAAAACTCACCGAAGGGTAAAAATGGATTTTAACAATTGTAGGTGGATGGAAATAATATTACATATTGATAAAACATGTATGTGGATGATAAAATACACCCCAGTAAATACTTACGAATAAACAATCTCGGATAAAAATGAGATTGTGATATTTCCCTTACCTTAGGTCCGATTTGCTTTGTACGTGTCCGAATCTTCTGTATAATGGTTTAAATAATGTTATTGACTTATTCCAGAATCATACATATTTATATGATATCATATATGGTCATATTCTTAGCTTCTTGTTAGTAATATTTCATTGTTACTTGTTACTCGGGTCTTTATTGCCTTTTGTTCTTATGCGTGTTTTGCCGAATACATTCTTATTCTTCTTTTAAGGTTATAGATACCTTATATCCAGAATGGTATTATTGTAACATATATCATATTTATTCATTCAATTCATTTATATAATTACTATGTAATGATGATCATGTAGAACGAGTCGCATCACATCGTGGAGACGGTATTCCGTACGTACGCACGAGTGATGATATCGTTCCTATGATCGTGGAACTGTATTGGAGTATATATATATTATTTCAGTATCAATATTACTTTATAATAATCATAAATAGTTACTCATTACACCATTATACCCATCCTTGTAAAGTGATGGTGGAAAAATAGATTACACCACGGCGTGGAGACGGTATTCCGTACGTACGCACGCGCGGTGATTTCATTTTTCCGTGGGATGGATAGAAGGTGAATTAGGGTTGTTTCATATTTATAATAACATATCAGTATGTAAGTAATACTTATGTTATTACTTTATCATGAAACAACTAAAGAAGAAGAAGTTGAAGAAGAAATAAATTGAAAAGATCGGTAATGGATATTACCTCTTCTTTGGAACGCCTCTTTGAATCCTCCACTTAGGGAACTAAGATTGGTCTTTGAAGAATACCAGGACCTCTAGGATTATTCTAGGAAAGTGGAGAGGAGAAAATGGCAGGGGTTGGCCTATCTTGAGTGCTCAAATTGGTGTGAGGATGAGGGGGAGGAGGTGCCCTTTTATAAGGGAGGAGAGGGGCACCTTAGGAATATCTCAAAATATTATTTTATATTAAAGTCAAAATCGGTTTATAATGGTTCCAAAGGGTCTTATTTCGAATCTAAAGTGGGGATGGGTCGAAATCCTATCAACCAATAGGATTTAGACAAGTTTAGGGTATTATTTTAACCTTATCAATTAGATTTAACTCTAAGTTAAATAATTTAACTTTTACCGTGTCTTTTTGTTTTCTTTCACTATATGGTTAATACACTTAATATAACATGCCAAACGAACCCCAAATTGTTTATTATTAATATATATATCCTTATCTAAGTTATTTGGCTGAACCTTAGATTTTTAGGAATAAAATAACAATTAATAATATAATATTTGATTTAAAAACTATTTTGTGTCAATTTTGACACTATTTGATATATGATTTTTGTGAAAGTCATAACAGAATTATATGTTCTAATAAAGTTGATTAAATAAACATTAATATATCATAGTAACATATAAAATTAGTGGAATTCATAAAAATTCTCAAATTACATTTATTTTGGTGTTTATAACATCAATTATGTCAATATTTCATAAATAAGATAATTACTGCATCATAATTGTGTCATAAATAAATTAAATTATTTAATGTATAAAAATTATAAATAAAATACCATTATGTAGGAAATCTTTTTAGATTTCTAATGAATATTTATAGTCGAATTTATCTTATGTATAACCCCATATTAAAAATTATTTACTTATTAAACTTTGATTTTAACTATTTTAACCCTTCTTTAAATAAATTAATAATAAATGTCCTAATCTAACCCAAGTGGGCCTAAATGGTCATATTTTATTCCTAAGTTTGTTTTTGGTCGAATTACACTTGTCCAATAGAATTAGGACATGTGTTAGGGTAATAGTAATATCATATTTACCCTTAGTTACCCTATTTACTATTAACCGCGGTAAAAAAAGTAAAAAGTTACTATTCACCAAAAAATTATTTTTATCTCATTGAACCACATTTTACTTAATGATATCAACCATGTCTGTCGGATTTTCAAAATTCCAATCACAGAAGCGGTAAAATTAAGTTTTATGCAAAATTCAGTTTTTAACCTACCACTTAGTGGTTTCACTATTCATCAAAAATTGAAAGTTTTCAGAAAAATACCAAAATTTCACCCTAGGCTAATTTAGGTATTCCGAATCCAAAAATGAAGTCCATTTTAAAAAAATAAAATTTATAAAATTTCAAAAAGTGGTTATTACTATTCATAACGGCTAGTTTTAATAATATTTTAATAGCATATTGTTGTTTAGTGAAACTCGGTATTGCGTACGACGCAAGCTATCGAGGAAGGTCGCGATTGCGTGTAAAGCAAGCCAAGCAAGTGTTGTGTAGAAAAAGATTCCTTTGATGATTTATATAACATAAAAGTCTCGGGTGTTACAGTGTTTTTCGTGTTGTCATGAGTATGCCGCCCAGGTAGCCTCCAAAAGTGGTTAATGAGTTATGCTCAGTTCTCAGTTCGTTTTTTGTGTTGTGTGCTTATCGAGGTAATCAAATTTTGTTAGAGGTAGTTGTATAATTCGGAAAGATAGTGTGTCTTCGGGTTGTTGGGAACTCCTAGGGTAGTTAAGGTTCTTACCGTCCCAGAGTTATTTGAGGGTTCAGTTCTGGACTAGTAAAGATGGAATGTCTCATCACCATTAGAGTTTTGAGTGTGATTAATGGTGGTCGACATCCGCGAAGGTTCCCTATCTGGAAAGGAGTGCGGGCCGGTGGAACCTATCTCCAAGAAACAATCCTCGTCGATACCAACTCCTAGTTTGTCGGACCACTCTCTTGTGTACCACCAGTATGGCCAGTCCGGACATTCTAAGTCATCATGTTTCATCCCTTTGAAAATGTATGACCATCGTGGTTGTTTGAGTCATCGAGTGAAAGGAGTTAGAGACCAAAAGATGAAAATGTCTGACTGTGAGGCAGGAGATGCTTCAGCCATCAGGGCCCCAGCCACAGGTCTCGGGGTGAAGCTCGCGCACAGTCAGGAGTTGCCGATGGTGTGTGGAACCTCGGTCCGAGTAATGTTTTCAGCTTTGGGGGGGAAATATCCAAAGTTTTCTTGTTCTGTTCTTGTTACCGTTGTAAGCTCATCATAGTTGTGGTGATGTGATGAATGTGTTCTACCGCAGTCTAAGCGGTCTTATCTGCTCTCAGTGTGATTTCAAATCGTTCGGATTTCCTTGAAGGGTGTTGGGCCCGTGAATAAACGGGTCGTTCTAATTTTGAGTTGGGTCTCAATTGTGTTTGTTAGGGGGATGTTTGGTTTCGTGAAATTAATGGGCGGTGTTTCGGGGTCCTTTATGAGTTCGGGCTAGGAATTCCCTAGTCTCTGGTTGCGGTGAGGATTTTATTCGGTCGGTGTGTGAAGGGTTGAGTTAATTCCTTATCCTCGGGTTGTTGGGTCGTTTCATAGAAAGCTTTCCGTTTAAGTCTTTGGGTGTTGTTTAGTCCATGTGGAGAAATTAACTGGGTTCGGTTTGGGAGTTCCCGCATTGGCCCCCCTCGTAGGTGGTGTGTTCGGGTTTCAAGGGTCTCTGTATTAGTTAATTCTTGTGGTGGGGAGAACCCTCCTATGTTCTCCCCTTAACTTCGTGCAGTGTTTGTTCTTGAGTTGGTCGTGTGTGACGCATGTTGGAAATGGTCACCCCGAACCTCTCGGTTTCTTTTGGTTTGGTCTGGTCATGGACTCTAGTTGTGTCAATTGTTGGCTTGGTGACTTTCTGGGGGCAGAAAGTGTCTGTGGTGGGGAGAATTGTCACACCCCAACCACGGACACCAATTATTTTATTCTTTTATCGGTCGTGCATCCTTTGGATGAGGTTTAGTTGGGTCCATGTTTGAATTTTTTTTTCTTCCGAAGATTGATATTTTGGCAGTTCTCGGGCCGGTGCGTGGTCACTGCACCGCTAGCGGTGACCGTGTGTTCAGTCCTGGAGACTGCGTGATTGACCGATTATTATCATTTTTCAAAATGAAATGAAACAAAGCTTTAATTTTAAACACCATTTAGTTTATATTAGTACTATTTTTTGTTATTAATATTATTAATATTATCATCTTCTTTTTTACTAATATTATTATTACTTTTATTATTATTGAGAAAGAATTTTATTTTAATTGTTGTTGTTGTTGTTATTATTATTATTATTATTTCTATCATTGTTCTATTATTATTATTATTATTATTATTATTCTCCTTGTTATTATTATTATCAATAATGTTAGGTTTTGGCTTTTTTTATTTGATTTTATTTATTTATCATTATTTTTTTCCTAGGTTTTCCATTCTCTCTCTCTTTTTGTTTTCTCCACGTGGGTTTTCCCTTCCGCCTCTTTCCATTTCGTTGTACGCCGCACCACGGTTCCCCTCCGCTGCCGACCTCGCCTCCCTGTTCGGATTCTACCTTCCTGCATTGCCGCTACGTTCGACCCCGCCGCTCCCGTGCTCACCCCAGCAGGCCCAGCCCTCCGCCTTCCTATTGTGTCGGTCGACCCAAGGCGATGCCCTCCTGCTACACTGGACGATCTGTGACCTCCTCTTCCCCGCCCGGCTCACCCTCTCTGGTCGCCCTCCGCATCTTCGCATCCCGGAGACCCCGCGACCCCGTGTCGCCCTCCCCGTCGCCCTCGCCCAGCGCCACTGCGACCCTGCTCCCCTCAGCTGGCTCGCCCTCCTCCCAGCTGCGACCTCGCACCCCCTTCCGCGTTCGGTGCCAGCCAACCCAGCCGACCCCTCCTGGTCCGGCGTGACTTCTCCCCGGTCTAGAAAACCCGCGCCCTCCCTATCCTGTAGTCCCCTTCTCCTTGCCGGCAGTCTAGTCCGTTTCCGACCGATGTCCGGCCACTGCTCTTCTACACCAGCGCCCCAGCCAACCCCCCCTCTGAATCCCCCTCCATGCGTTCGGCTTCTCTTCGGACATCCAAGGTTGCACCAAGGGCCACTCAAGACCCTTTTGGTGTGTGTTACGGCAATCGCCGCCAAAGGTGAGGCGGTTTCGGTCCGCCGCCGACATCCAAGGTATAGTTTTATGCCCGTTTTTTGGTTTCACAGCTTCATTATACCCTTAATTATCTTTTTATAATGTTCTTGAATATTTTTGAATTGGTGAAAAATATGTTTGGAGTGAGTTCCTGGTTCGTGTTTGCATGTGTCTACGTTGATTTGCTTGTTTGTTTGATTAATCTGCTATGTTCTTTAATTTATTTATGTGGTGCGGATTGTGTTTTGGGAGTATTTTGAGGCGCGCTTGATTTCAAAGGTAGACTTTTGGTTTATGGTTTTTAAAGCGGTATGTGCATGGTTTCAAAATGGGTTTTAAGAGTGTTTGGAAGGTGTGAAATGCGCTTTTCAATTGTTTTGGCATGCGTGTGTGATGAAATTGTGTTTTCTATTAGAAATGGTGTGTTTTTCATTTTGGTTTTGCTTTGGGTTATTTTATAGAAGTGTTTAATCAATTGTTTATTGGGTGTGAATTATATTTTTAAGGTGGTGAACATGTTTAAGTGTTGCGAACATAATTTCTAATTGAAAGCGGTGGTGTTTTGTGTGTGAAAACGGGTGCGTTATTTTATAAAATGTTTTATGGGTTGGTGGTTAGGTGCGAGACATGTTTTGGGTGTGATGATGTTGTGTGTTTTATTTTAAAGTTTTTTCTTATGTGAAACTGATTATGTTTTGATGTGAACCTTGGTTTCACCTTTTGCGGATGTTTTATAAATTATTCAAATGGTTTATTACTTTAATCATGCGGTGCGTATGATGTCTGTAAAGTGGTTGGTGTGTCTAAAGGTCGTAATTGGATTCTAATAAAGAGATTGGTTGTGTTTTGATACGTGTTTTGATGTGATATTTTCAAAACATGTCGAGCTAGTTTTTTTTTGCGTTGATTGTTCATTTGGATCGTTTTAATTTCATGTTTATGTGTTTTAGTTGTTTGTGCGGTTGTTGCAGCGTGTCGGTGAGGAAACCCAAGATACTATGATCATCGGTTTGTGCGTGCTTGTGCGCATGTGCGAGCGTGTCGCGTTGTCACGTTCGAGCTGCGAGTTGAGGTAGGTTTCCATTGCACAGCTTTTAAAATTTAAGTTACTTTATTTCCTGCTGTTTGCACCCTATATAAATACATATGTGCTAAATATTATTATGCAACTTAAGATTAATTCATTTATTATGAAAAGTTATAATTCAATTCTTGAAGTGTGAAAATAGTGTCTTCTTGTTATGATTGCACACGATAATTTTTCAATTAAATATTTTATTAATTTTAATAAATGAGAAGTAATATAAGATAATAAGTTTTAAAATGATTATTTGGTGTAAAAAGAGCCATTTATTTTATACACGACACTTGGAATATTTTCTTGACGAGCGGACACCCAGTAGTGAAAGAATGTCTGTTTGGATTTTAAACATAATTCATAGAATTTCAATTATAGTTATGGTTTTAATGATAACTGATTTCTTCTGAAGCTTGAACAAGCATTTTGGTTCTTTTTAAAGTGGTGATTGTGAAATGTATTTAATGCCTGTCTCGCACTTTATGGAAAACGATGAAAATGTTTTGATAAAAACCCTCCTAAGATAACTCTCTTGCCTTGGTTGCAATTGACTGTTTGGGAGGCCGCGCTTAGAGGCTCCCGGGTACTTGAGTAGTTTAAAGGCAAGGGGTTGTCTCATGGAGTGACCCGGGGTGATGCATGTTGTGCTTTATATCTATATATCTGATTGGATGCTCAGTTGGCATCAGTTGGCTCACCCCCTTTCCAAACACTTGAGACATGGGAATCTGGCATGTTGAGAGAATATTCTAAGAATGATTGCTGCACTGGTAGGTTATGGTACTGACCAGTGGCCCATAGTAGGTGGATATGTTGGGTTTATTACTATGAGATTTTCCCTCGACCAGCCTGAGAAAGGATGGTCGAGCGTTTTGAGCGTTTTGATTCCATCGTGTGTGACATGTCAACGTGGATGATTTCTCATGTATTGGTGTCTTCTGGTTTATTCTCGATCTCCTAGGTTCACCCATGTCTGTTGGATTTCAGTTACTTGTTGTGATAAATATGGTTCTTGTATATATTTTCTTTTCATTGCCCTTACTGTGTAACTACTGTAGTGTTTTCATGTGTAGTGTTTTTACTAGGAAGTGATGTGTGGTTTTAAAGTGGTTTATGAAAACTGTTTTCAAAGAAAGGAGTTCTATACTTTTTGTGCAAATTGAAAATGTAAACATCACTTCCCCTTTGAAAAATGCTAATGTCTCACTAAAAGAATAACTTGGGTTTTTGAGAAATGAATAGGGGCAATGACTCGTACTTTGTTTTTTAGCAACATGTAGAAAACCTTACTTTTATAAATTGTAGTTCAAACTTGAAATGATGTTTCTTTTATTTTAAAGGTAGTGCATTGGGAATAGATATCGGGCTAGCCTACTGAGTTTTAATACTCACACCTATAGTTCTTTTCTGTTTTTAGTGTTTGTGCAGGCTACAGCTTGAGTGCGCTCACCTTGGGCGACGCTTGACCGTTGAGTTGGAGAGTGACCTGCGAGGTCACACGGAGTTAGTTTGGATGTCGTGTTTGGTCAGTTTTATTTTCTTTTGTTCTCGTTCAGTCACTTTACCGGGTTTATTTATTCTGCGTTGCTCTGTATTATTTCTGCTGCTTTATTTATTTATATTGGGCGAAATCATTCCCACTGCCTCTGTTGATGCCCTGGCGCTTGTCGCCAGCCTGGGAGGATCGTGAACGCCTCTCGGGTCATGTCACGGACCGACTCGGGTGACCGGTTCAGGGTCGACCCAGGTTGGTTCGTGACACCTCATACTGCTACAGAGTTATTGTGTCGCTATAGTACATGCTACAGTACTGCTGTAGTAACTACGGAAATTTTTCCCCACCCATAGTTGAATTTGGGTCTAATGTAGGATTACGGGGAGCCTTTACCACTCGGGTAAGCCTCTAACTACAATATATAATTATATATATTTATATAATTATATATACTCAAAGTGGCACAAGTGTGGGTTGGAGACCCAGCCCACACCCTCAAAATTTATTAGACAAAGTAAATAACAAATACATGGGGATGTCATGACAAATAAAAGTGGCAAGGCCACCATCACAAACGTGAAAATCAAGAGAAGCAAATATCATCTTGCGGACCGATATCAGCCACCAACCCTACCTCTTGGATAATGGCCCCTCGTCCAGGTTTTGGCATTTTCCATGTTATGTCATCATCGCCTTGAATGGTTTTGTTTTCATCTGATGGGGTTGGATCCTCAAGTGGCTAAGGATCTTGTTTCCCAGCCGAATCTGAGCCCTCTGATAAGATCTTCAAATCAGAAGTACTCCATGCTTTGGCAGGCTCAGTGCTTGGGAAATGACCTTCTCAGACATGAGTGTTGCTGAATTCCTCAAGGAAAATTTGTCTCCTATTGGATCTATTCAACATGTCGGGAAAACTGAGAGAATCCCTTACCTTTATTTTCTCATTGGCGGAATTATCCTTCCCTACCACATCCAGACATGCATCCCGTTCACCCGCTACCCCCTGAGATGATGCCTTGATTTGAGCCTGAGGGGCAGCAGCTGAAAGAGGGATCCTCAAATTGAGAGCAGATCCATCAATAGAAGGTTGCATTTGAGAAATTGATTCAGTAACAAGGGCTGAAAGCTCCCTCATATACCTTAATTTGTTCACTGGAAGCGCTGCATTAAATGGTCTAGGTTCTGCTGTAATATCACCATCATTACCACTCTGCAGTGGCCTAATTTGATGAGACAAACTCACATCAGCATCATCAAATGTAGAAGCATCCTTTCCTTTAACACCATTCCCAAGTCCCATCCGAGTAGATGAAACCATCTTATCTTTGTAGGAAGGTTGGGCCTTCAAACCTTGAAATCTCACTGAGTTAACCTGGTCAAAGTGCTTCTTCCCTTTTTGGGAACATGAGGACATGAAGTATTATTCCTGCACATCAACTTGGTCCACAACCAGATAACCCTATGAAGACCCCAAGTTATCACCATTGACTCCATCAGAATTGGGATGCATAGGAACCTGCAGACATTCACCCCCCATCAAAGATCCCACATCTGCCTTGTCCTTGGCCCTACACCACTCTTTATTGGTTGTTCTTCAACATATGTTGCATCTCCTCCCCATCCCCAGTATTCACCACAGACAATTTGAACTTACATTTCTCAGCAAGATGACCATGTTTTCGGCAGTTGGAGCACTTCAGACCCCTACGACAATTCTCCTTAACATGTCCAATGCAACAACAATTATGACAAAAAACAGGTACATGCTCATACAATATAGATAATTCAAACTTGAATTCATCATCAACTAAGTAGACAGTTTCAGTCAATGGAGAACAGAGATCAAACTCCACAAGGATTCAGGTTAAGTACCCAAATCTTGCAGTCTCGGTCTCTTTATCAATCTTGATCGGAGTTCCAACAGCGGAGGCAACATCCCAAAAAAATATTGGGATGCCAAAAAAACTAGTTCAGGCCTGTAACCATGATCCAAATTGGGTCGTTGACCTACTCACCTGAGCTAGATTAAACCAAGGATCCCAATCTTGGAATCACAAGTTACCCGACTTAAGAGAGATGCAGCTGAAGCTCTAGGCCTTCAATTTCATGTCCAGTGAAGGAAAAATGATATGGAAGAAACTCATACCGAGTGAAACGATGCGCCAACCTCTGAAACCCCAGACCTAAAGAGGACGTCCCATCAAATCATCGAGCTTCCAAGCAGTGGTACCTCGTTGTGAAGATAGCCGCACAATGATGGAGTGTTTGAAGTCCTCGATTCAGCCCCTAAAAAAATTATGGCTTGCTTTGAAAAAAAGTCAATGTGTCATTCCACGTAATCTTTTGAGAGGGCTTCAAATCCTTACGGGAATCAGAGAAAAAACGAGTGTCGGGAAGGTTCACGATTGTGGTTTGTTGATTACACTTTGAATTGGTCACACCAGAAGGATCACTATTCCCCTACACCATAATCTTCTTAGAGTGAGAAGCCTGGATCGCGCAAGCCCCCTGTTCATCTGAAACCAAAGTATTGCGCGCCACTCCGTCTGTGCCCACATCCGCACCACTGATATTCCTCAATGGGCACACAAAAAACGTCACAAGGATCAAAGTAACAATCCAGACCCATCGAAGAAAAACCTTACATGTCGTCTTATATAATATATATAATTATAAATATAATAAATGTATTTATTATGATTTTATAATTATTTAAATATATATATTTATTTCCTTATTTATTTAAATATGTTTACTATTTAAATATATTTATTATAATTTTATAATTATGAAAAATATATATATTTATTTATAATTATAATTATAAATAAATATATTTATAAATATTTGAATATAATTATAAATATATTTTTATATATTCATTAATATATAAGTATATATAATTATAAATATAAATAATGCATTTATTATTTAAATATATATTTATTATAATTTTATAGTTTTTTTAAATATATATATTTATTTATTTATAATTTTATAAATACTTTTTTTAAACATTATATATATATATATATATATATATTTGAATTATTAAAAAATATATATTAATATATCATATTTATATTAATTATATACATGCATTTTTTAATTAATGTATATAAATAAACATTATTTTTTGAATATTAAGATGATAATTATATATATATTAATAATATTTTTTTATTAAAAGTTTTTATCAATGCTAAGAATAACGGTGATAAAGGGTACACATTTATCAGTGTTTTTTTTAGCGCTCAAAAAAGTCACATTTATCAACGCTTTTAGCTAGCGGTGATAAATGTGACCCTTCCATGAGCGTTATATGTTTAGCGTTGATAAAAGTCGGCGTTGGGTAAGGTGCGATCTGTGATATTGAAAATTTTTAAAAACTATTTTTAAAATTTTATTAGCGCTAAACAAAATCGATGATAAATATTACTTTTATAAGTGCTAAATAAAACACTAATAAAAAATTGTTTATCAATGATTTTATTTTAACACTGATAAAGACGATCATTATCATCACTTTTGTTTAGGGACGATCGTGAATTTTAAAGACGCTTAGCATGTCATCGTTTTTTTAGTTCATTTATAGCGTTTTTACAAGACATGTTTTTTTTAATGTATCAAGCATGTTACATCGATCCCATCGAGCCGTATTGAGTGTCCAGCCCTGCGGGTCTGGCTGTAACCCCCACTGCCAAAACCGGTGATTCCATCTCGCCACGTCACACGTCCATCCCCGCACGTCTATTATTATTGCACACCGCCTTGACCGGCTTTCCTGATTCTTCCACGGGAGTTACAAATTCCAGGTCATCACAGGGGCCCACATCCATATTTTCCTCTGCATATGCATTCACGCCCACCGGATTCCATGCTCACCAATTAGGTAATAATATACTATTTTTTGGGATATTTTATAGTTTATAATAATAATAATAATAATAATAATAATAATAATAATAATAATAATTTATTTAAGGTATCGAGGGTTACAATCAAAGAACACACACAAAATGGATATTAATATTAATAATAATAAATGATTCACATTGATCAGTCTTTTAAAAGCATTAGAAATGACTTTTTATGCATTACCCATTATCATTAATTTTAATAATATTGATAAAAATGCACCACCTGACATCCCAGGGGGCTCATTGCCCGACATTGCAACGACCAGGTTGTTGAAGCTCGGTGCATGAAATTTCAGGGATGTTGGAGTCTGATAACTGCGGAAGCGTCACCTATTCTTCAAGGGATCCTCCTTGCTCAAGCTAAAGGATGGAATCATGTGGTTTTGGAGACTTATTGCCTCGAAGTCATTAATGCTTTGTCAAAAAAAGGCGAGGATTCACAAATGTTCAGGCTTGTTCTGAGGAAAATTTGGTCTCTCGCTAAATCCTTCTCCTCATGAAACTTTTCCTTCATTTTGCGTGGGGGGAATCTTGAAGCTCATCGGTTGGCGAGTTTATAGGAAGTCTTGGGATAACCATCGTTGGGTTGATCATTTCCCCAACTGGATTTGTATGTCTGGTTCGATTGATCAGTAATCAATTTCTACTTTTCTTCAAAAAAAAATGCACCACCCCGCTTTGTCGTCACTTTCTCCCACATTCGTCGACACTCGTCCACCATCTGACACTCCTGCGCATGCGAGACACCCTACAAACACCCACTCCCGTCACCTCTAGCACATCCCTGTCAATGTTCGACCGTTGCCCCCCTCACTACTCACTTGTGCGCACCTGGATTCAAATCTGAAACCTCAACATGCAAACTAAACGCCCTTACCAATGCTCAATTTTGTTTTCTTTTATATTTTATGATATTTTTATTTATTTATATATATTTACATACATCTTTTTTATCCACACACACATAGACATATATAATTATATTTAAAAACATTTATAAAATATATGCGTAAGAACCCGGTTCTTATTCTTGAGGTATGAGTTTCTTCTTTTCCTTTCTCCTTAAGTGTTTCTGAGAAAATAAGGAACGTCGCGAAAAATCCCAAAAATTTGTAGCTACACGAAGTGTACTTTTTTCCACACGTCGTGTACTTTGGCCGTGTGGGATGAGTATACAGGGCGTGTAGGCCTGTCGGCGATGAAGGGTGTAAAAACTTACACGTCGTGTACTTAGTATATACGCGTCGTGTAATCAGTCGGCAGGTGAACAGTAAGGTGGTGGGAGTAGCCACCAACAGAGCGACAGTACACGTCGTGTACTTAGAAATACATGTCGTGTAATTAAGTCAGCTGATGAACAGTGAGGTGATGGAAAGTGGCTGTCAGAGGAACAATTAAAAAATGAAAAGTACACGTTGTGTACTTGAGAGTACACGCCGTGTAGTTATGTTTTTTTGTTATAAACGGGCAGTAGTCTCCTCATTCGGCAGAGGAGGCAGTGAGTTCGTTTGGAGCATCGGGAGGGGAGGCCGAAGCCTGGAAGAGCTCCCGATCACACGCCGAAACTCGGATTCTTCCTCCGTTGATCACGTTTGGACCGCACGGGTAAGCCCTTCCCTCTCCTTGAGTGTTTCCTTCCAATTCTTTCCCGAGGGGAAGTTATTTGGGTTTGAATGGGTTATCGTTCTTCCCAGATCTACATCGTTCTCGGTTGATTCGGGAGGCGTCGTTCACGTATATCGATCAGAGGAGATCGAGGTTGGTGGTCTGATATTTATTTCCAACTGTTGAGTTGATTTTGTGTACCGTTGTGCTACGCGCCCATGTTTGGGGTGTCGTATGGATGAGGCCTTAGCTGTTAAGATATCTAGAATTGCATAGATAATCTAATGATAAATATAAAATGTTGTTTGGGATCGTTGCTTTGATCCAGGGCCACCCCGTGGGTGCGATTCCCTTGTTTAGCTGTTTGGTCAGGATACCCGTGGGTATGCCGTGATGACAACATGTTTTGAGTTTTCTTGAGAGGAAACATATTTAATACTTGCTTATACGTTGGGCTCGGCCCGATTATTTGCTTAACCTGAGGGCGGTGTTTCGTTTAGCCTGAGGACAGTGGTTTGCTTAGCCTGAGGGCAGTGTTTCGTTTGGCCTGATGACAACTTTTCTTATGCCTGTGGGCAGTAGCTTCTGTGCCTGAGGGCGACATCTTGTATGCCTGAGGGAAATATTCGTTATGCCTGTGGGCAATCACCTGAGGGTTTCGATTCTGTTTACCTGAGGGTAAGAACTTGCATGTCTGAGGACAATGTTTACTTTGAATATTCACTGTGGTGATTTCTTACGCTGTACCTGCCAAGCTAAAGCACAGGCTTGGAATTGTTAAATATTTATTAAAATAGCAATATAACTGGTAGGAATGTTTACTTTTGAGTACTTCCAAGTTTACTGCATTTTATATTGCACACTGTTGTTGCACATTTTCAATGTCAGATGGGCACGGGCCTTTGGTGGTTGCCTACTGGGATTTATTTCTCACTCTGTTTGGATCATATTTTGGGCTCAAATAGACTATATTTCTGTAGGTGTTGATAAGGGCGAGAGTTCCTATACAGATACTTGATTGTTGCAGAGGAGTAGGAGAGCATGAGACCGAGCTTAGGCTTGCGATGCTGCTGAGTTCCTGCTGCACTGTTTTGTTTTGCCTTGCTGTACTTGTACCTTGTACTGTATTGTTTTAGATTGCAGTGTATCATGTTTTGGCTACTTTCTTAGACTTGGGGATATATTGCATCATCATATATATGACAATTGTCTTCTTTTACTTCTGTACTGTTGTCCATTTCAACTTGGTATTGTTTACTGCTTCCGCTTTTGGGTATGTTTATATTTTTCCGTTGCGCTACACTTTGACAAATGAGGGCATAGTTTCCCCACTATTAGACCTAGGCCCTCGCTGCTAGTCGGCAGTCTCTGAAATTTGGGGAAATGCGCTTGAGGTCATGTGACCAACCAGGTTCGGGGCACCCGTTGTGTGACACCTGGATCCGAGACGTTACAATATGTTTGTGTGTGTTTATATATATACACACACATGTCAGTGCCTGTCTATATTTATTTAAATATATTATATATTAATATTCATTTACTGTCACATACATAACTTATTTTAAAGTTATTTTTAATTTATTTTCCATTCATGCTTTGTTTTGGGGGGTTTCCCAAGCTTTTATGGAGGAATGGGTGAGTTTTAGTGAATTGGGCCAAACCGTGAGCCCAATTCCCGATTTAAAATAATTTTGTTTCTTTTATAACTCATTCATTTTTCAACATTTTTTATCCATTCCAATTCCTACTTGGCCTCCCCTAACCTATTAACACCAACATTTAAATTTGGAGCCTTTATAAATCCATAATCATGGGGGATTTGGGTTTTTATTTAAGTAGTTGGGCCACCCCGAAAGCCCATTTTCAGTTTTAAAAAAATATTTTGTTTATTTAATAACTTATTCAATTTTAACTATTTTTCTGTGATTCCACCTCTACCCCGAGCCCACTGAACCTAGGCACGCCCCCAATCTCTTCTTTACCTCTTTGGAGCTCGTTTTCTTCACAGAATAAGTCGAAACTTCTTAGGCTTCCTCAATTCGAGCAGATTTATAAAGGTAATTTTTTTCCTTCATAACTCCTTCATTTCTCACTCTTTTTACCCCATTCAAATTCCTACTTGGTCTTCTTATCCTTCTTCGAACCTCCCTTGAATATTTGGCTGTTTGAAAATTCATCTACTGGTGTATTTGGGGTGATTTCTACAAGATCCCTCAAGTAAGTTGGTCTTCTTCATTCTTCTTTCAATTTGCTTAGGGTTACATTCAATGTGATTGGGGTTTCATCCCTTATCCTTGAGGTTCCAAATGTCCATAAGTTAGGGTTTGAAACTAGGGTTTGATTTCTTGTATTTTGGATGAAATCTTGTGGTTTTAGGTTGAATTTCACTTCCTTGAGGTGCGGTGGTGGTGCAATTTATGTTTCGCACCATGTTTTGAGGGTTTCGACATAAAAGATAGGTGGTTCCACGTGTAAACAATTATTGATGAGTTATCATGCTATATTTACTCATTTTTCATATTCCTCATATGTTGGGTGTGGTGCGAAAACTGTTTATGATTGATTTGGTTATGTGTTTACTTTTATAGTTGAATTTTAACTTGAAATTGGGTGTTTTCATGTGTAACTCACAAGGTATTATTTTGGTGTATTTTATAACATATAGAATTGGTTTACTAAATATTGTTTGGCATGCCAATTCTGGTTTGGTAATGTATTAGTGTCATGTGGGCCTAAAAAGATGGTTTTTGAATAGGTTTGATGTGTAAAACATTGTTATACTTTTTGAGAGCATTTTATGAAAATGTGTGTTTTCATTTGTATTTTTTGTGGTATTATTCAAGGTGATTTTATAACACTTGAAGGTGGTTTTATAAATGTCTCTAGGGCTGCAAATTCTATTTTGGATAGGAATTGGTATGGTTTTGGTCTTAAATGGTTGTTTTGAAATGAGTTTTGTGTGCAAGACATATTTACACCACTTGGGTTCTTTTTATGAAAAATTATAAATGTTTTAGTTGGTTTAAAAAAGTGGGAAAAAGGTGCATATGTAATGTTTGGTGTGTGTGTTCACCTATCATGGGTTTTTGAAAGTTTAAGTGATGTTTTAAGTTTTCAAACATTTTTAGAATGTTTTGTAGTCGACTGGACATGCAGAAGGGGTCCTTCTCCATGGAGTATCTGTCACGAACCAGGATGGGTCGTGACAAAATGGTATCAAAGGGTCCCTTGTTATTTGGGGTGTCAGTTGTAAGAACCCGGTTCTTATTTTTGAGGTACAAGCTTCTTCGTTTTCCTTTTCCTTTAGTGTTTTTGGGAAAATATGGAAAATGAGGAAAAATCCTAAAATTTGGAACCACACGCCGCGTACTTTTCCATACGCCGTGTATTTTTGGCCGTGTGGGATGGGTACACGGGGTGTGTAGCCATGCCGGCGACGAGGGGTGTAGGAACCGACTACACTCCATGTAGTGGTCCTTTACACGCCGTGTAGTTAGTCGAAAGACCTAAACAGTAAGACGGTGGTGTAGCCGCCAGCTGGGCAACAGTACACGCCGTGTACTCGGAAGTACATGCCATGTACTCATGTCGACGAATGAATAGTGTGGCGGTGCCGCCAGAGGAACAATTAAATGAAGTACACGCCGTGTACTCAAAAGTACATGCCGTGTACTTTGTTTTTTCAGCTTAAAATAGGCAGTAGCCTCTTGATTTGGTAGAGGAGGCATTTAAGTCATTTTGGAGCCAAAGGAGGAGGCCGAACCTTTGAAGATCCACCGAGAGTTTGTCTGGAATCCGATTCCACCTCGGATGATCTCTTTGGAACCGCGCAGGTGAGCCTTTTCTTCTCCTTAAGTCGTTCTTACCAATTCTTTCCCGAGGGAAAGTTATTTACGTTTGAATGGGTTTTCTTCTTCATCAGATCTACGTCGTTCTTGGGTGTTTCTTGGATCGGCGTTCGTGTATAACACTCGTTGGCGTATAAGGTAGGTGGCTTTGTGTTAATTTTTCCAACTGCCGTGTGTTTTGTGCGTTTTCGTGCATTTTTGTGCCACGAACCCATGTTGGGGTGTCCTGTGGATGAGGCTGTTGCTATATTTAATGCCTAGAATTGCATAGGTGATTAAATTGAGATAATAAAATGCTGGTTGGGATCGTTGCTTGGATCCGGAACCACCCTGGTGGGTGTGTTCCACTGTTTAGCCGTTTGGCCAGGATACCCGAGGTTATGCCTTAATGTAGTAATTGTAGAATTGCTTTGAGAGGAATTGCTTGTTTACTGTATTTTGATATGTTGGGAATGGCCCGGTTACCTGTTTAGCCTGAGGGCGTTGTTGTGATTAGCCTGTGGGCACTGCACTATTTAGCCTGTGGGCAGTAGTTATTTCGGCCTGAGGGAAACTTCTTCTGTGCCTGTGGGCAGCTGACTCTGTGCCTGTGGGTGACACTATCTATGTCTGAGGGAAAAACTCTGTTATGCCTGAGGGTTGATTCTTGTGTTGGATGCTCTTTACCCGAGGGTAGGGGTTTACGTGTCTGAGGACATTAGCTGGTTATTTAGAATATTCACTGTGGTGGTATTTTAAATTTAATGGATCAAATGAATACGAAAATGGAAATATAATTGGTAGTTAGTTACTTTTGAGTACTGCTTACTTTATTGCATCTTTACTGCACACTGTTGTTGCATGCTTACACGCAGTTGGGCACGGGCCTTTGGTGGGTGCTTACTGAGATATATTTCTCACACCCTGTTTGGGTCACACTTTTCGGCCCAAACAGATTACGTTTCTGCAGGTGTAGATAGGGGCAAGAGTCCATATACAGGTACTTGACTGTTGCTGAGGAGTAGGAGGGCATGGGACCGAGCCTAGGCTCGTGATCCCACTGCCAGCTGTTTGCTTTGTTTTGCTGTACTCTGGTTTTTTCCATACTGTATTGATGTATAACATGCTCTGGCTTTTTTATTATTACTTGAGACATGTAGCATCACTATTTATATACTGTTGATTATTCAGTTGGGTATGGTTTACTGCTTCCGCTGTTTGTTGTATGTTTTATTTCAATTCCGCTGCGCTACACTTTGACAAATGAGGGCATAGTTTCCCCACTATCAGACCTGGGCCCTCGCTGCTAGTTGGCAGCCTCTGGACTTTGGGGAAATGCGCTTGAGGTCACGTGGCGAACCGGGTTCGGGGCACCCGTTGCGTGGCACCCGGGTCCGGGACGTTACAAAGTGGTATCAAAGGGGTTCTTTTCTTTGACTTACTATTTGGAGTCGTAGTCAGGGATATGACGAGCGGTAGTTGGTAATGAGCTGTGCCCGGGCGTAGCTAACCCACGTACAAGGAAAATCCAATTTACCTCGTGATTGCAATTTTATTGACTTTACAATTTACAGTTGATTTGTTTTCACCGTTGGGTGATGCACTTGAGATTGTGCTGTTATATTTTATCTGTGGGTTCTATTTAGTTGCAACCCGATGAGATGAGAGTATGCCATCTCATGCATCATATAGGCACATGCTAGATCTCACATGCCATGAATAGTTTCTATGCCCTGTAGGTGCATTAGAAATTGCATGATGTTGTGATAGTTGTTGTGCTAGAAAAGCATGCTATTGTGATAGCTGCTCTGATAAAATACCTGCTGTGTGATAGGGTAATTTTATGTGAGCCTGTTTATAGAATGGATGAAAAACTTTGGTTTTTGGGGAGTATGGGCCCCCATTGACCAGAATTTCGTGGATTATTGACTGCTTATAGGTTATAACACATATGAGATGTCAAACTTTGATTCGTGGGGAGTATGGCCCCCCACGGGTCGGAATTTGACACTTAGGTGTTGTTTTTCGGTATTTTCTGGGTTCTGGGGAAGTTTCTGAGGCATACTTTATGGAAAACCAGTATACACGCCATGTAGTATTTTATACACGCCGTGTATGTTCTTCTGTTCGGGAAGAAAAAAAACTTTTTGAGTACACGTCGTGTACCCTGAGTACACGCCGTGTAGTCTCTTCCCGTATCACAAACTGTGTGGACGGCGACATGGGGTAGGGAAAGGCTTGGGTAAACCACGTCGTGTACCGAATGTACACGCTGTGTAGTGTGACCTGGAGTCCGGCCGTGTAACTAACAACATGGGTCGGTGAACTCTTGTACAGAACACGCCGTGTCAATGATGAACACGCCGTGTAGTGTGACCTGGGGACTCAGCCGTGTAACTAACAACACGGGACGGTGTCACCCCTCCTCGAACATGCCGTTTACCTTTGGGACACGTCGTGTAGTCTTGTCCGAGGACAGACCGTGTGGACTTAGCCGTGTGGCGGGGAAACAGGGTGGTGTACACGCCGTGTGCGGGTGTAACACGCCGTGTAGTTTCAAGACGAGTAGTTGGCCGTGTCACAGACGACACGGGCAGTTGAAAAATAACACCATACACGCCGTGTAAATGTTATACACGCTGTGTAGTTTTTGTTCAATAGGAGCCATGTGGCTCAGCCGTGTAGAAGGACCCGGGCAGGGGAAAGAAAGTCAAGTACATGCAGTGTAGTCATTGTACACGCCGTGTAGTCTTGTTTTGCAAATCTTGAAATTCCATCTTCCTCTTGTTCCCTTTGTGGTTCCTTCGCTTTTAGTCTTAATAATCTTGAATCTAAGGCGTGCCTTTGACCTTGTAGTGTCATGCCGCCTAGACGACCGCGCGTTGTTTTCCAGGAGAGCGGCGACGAGTATACTCCGGAGATGGTGGGCCATGGGCTACCAGTTGATCCTCCAATAGAGCCAGATGCAGCGCCGACTGTTATACCAGACACAAGCGCGGAGGCGCAGTTCCGTGAAGGCTTTATGCAGTTCATGCAAACCTTTCAGGGAGCACCGCAGGCTGCCACATCTATGGCCGAGCTGACACGTATCTTCCAGCAGCAGCATCCGCCTACGTTCTCAGGGGATAGCATAACACAGGCTGCGGAGTCTTGGATGGGGTCGATGCAGACTATTTTCGAGCATCTTGAGATGCCTCCAGGGTGGAGGGTCAAGCTCGCGACTTACATGCTGCGTGATTCCACCAAGAGGTGGTGGGATGTTACCACCCAGTCAGAGCATCACAGAGACATGGCGTGGGAAGATTTTCAGGCAGTCTTCTATGACTTCTTATTTCCCGAGACGCTAAGGGCAGTAGAGCTCGAGAGTTCATGAATCTGCAGCAGGGCGCTATGTCGGTGATGGACTATTCTGCTCGCTTCACTGAGCTTCAACGTTTTGCACCCGTGCTGGTGGGTGATGAGATGTTGAAAGCCAGACGTTTTGAGGATGGTCTTCGGTATGACATCCAAGCGCTGGTAAATGTTTTCAGGTTTCCTACTATACACGCGATTGTGAATCAGGAGCTGATTACAGAGAGGAACCTGCAGAAATCTAGTGGTGTGGGCCAGGGCGGTTCAGCACCAGTTACTGGTATTATTTCTGCTGGCAAGAGGAAGAGACATATGGACTTCTCTCAAGGCGACAGTACCAGTCAGAATAATGCTTCAGGTGGCCAGGTTATGTGCTACCAGTGTGGTAGAGAGGGGCACAAGAGTCCACAGTGTCCATGAGATCCAGTGGAGTGCCGAGCTTGTGGCAAGATGGGTAATCTGCAACGCTTTTGTAGGGAGTTTCCACCAGTGGCTAGTGAGAGGGGTTCTGTGTAGACTCCGCATGCGGGAGCAGGACCCGTGGCTTCTTACCAGTCAGGAAACTGGAATACGTCAAGGCGTGCAGGCAGAGATGGTGGTCGTGGCTATGGTAGCCAGACACCAGGATCTCAGAGGCAGTAGGGCGGGACATCTCAGGGTAGTCAGGCTGTGTCGCAGGGCCGCGGCACTGGGCAGGCATATGAAGTGCAACAGACCCAGCAGGAGCAGGATCCCGGACCTTCTATAGTCAGAGGTACTATTTTAGTAGCTTCTGTCTTATCTTCAGTACTTTTTGATACGGGTGCTATGCATAGTTTCATATCTGTACCCATTGTGGATAGCCTTGGGCTCTGTGTTTTACTTCATCCGATATCATGATGCTAGACACTCCGTTGAGGACTAGAACGACTGGTGTTCATCGGTGCAAGAAGTGCTCCCTTGAGGTTGGTGGGTGTCACTTCCTTTGGGACCTCTATGTCTTGGAGATGACGAGCTATGATGTCCTTCTCAGGATGGACTGGTTGGTTCCCTTTCGAGCCTTTGAAGACTGCTATCGTCGTAGGGTGCGTTTCATGTCACTAGAGGGCGGAGAGTTTCTATACAAGGGTGAGTGGGATGTTCAGGCGAGTCGAGCTGGACCAGAGCACCATGGGCGAGGTGGAGTCACAACCCAGATTGCGAGCTTATATCTGGATGATCAGAGGACTTGTCAGATGGATTTCCCTCCTATTGTTGATCATTTCAGGGATGTCTTCCCAGATGACTTTTCAGGTCTACCTCAGGTGCGAGAGGTGTATTTCTCTATCGAGCTTGTTCCAGGAGCAACACCGGTATCCATTCCTCCTTATAGGATGGATACACCTGAGCTGCAGGAGCTCAAGAGGCAGTTAGAGGAGTTGTAGGCAAAGGGCTTTATCCGACCCAGTACTTCTCCTTGGGGTTCTCCAGTCCTTTTTTCGAAGAAGGCGGATGGTACCCTCAGACTTTGTGTGGATTATCGGAAGCTGAACCAGTTGACGGTTAAGAACCGATATCCCTTGTCGAGGATAGATGATCTTTTTGATCAGCTTCATGGAGCACGAGTGTTCTCGAAGATTGACTTGAGATCCGGATATCATCAGCTGCGAGTTAGACCATTTGATATACCTCTCACAGCTTTCAGGAGTAGGTATGATCTATATGAGTATACGGTTATGCCGTTCGGACTGACGAACGCGCCAGCAGTTTTCATGGCTCTGATGAATCATGTGTTCTATCCGTATCTTGATTCTTTTGTGATAGTATTCATGGACAACATCTTGGTGTACTCTCACACTCGACACGACCATGCCACCCATCTTGATATCGTATTGAGTACACTGAGAGAGCATCGACTATATGCTAAGCTCTCAAAGTTCCACTTTTGGATGGACCATATACACTTCCTGGGTCATATCATCTCAGAGGCAGGAGTTTCAGTAGACCCAGAGAAGGTGAGAGTAGTAGTTTCCTGGGAGCAGCCTAAGAACGTTTTTGAAATATGGGGTTTCTTGGGGCTGGCTGGTTACTACAGACGCTTCATACAGGACTTCTCCCTCTTAGTAGCGCCGTTGACAGGTTTGACTAAGAAGGGTGTGAAGTTCATTTGGTCAGAATCTTGTGAGACAACCTTCCAGGAGTTGAAGGGAAAGTTGACATCAGCACCGATCCTGATACTCCCAGAGCAGGGGAAGAGTTATACAATTTACTGTGATGCATCAGGTATTGGGCTGGGAGCAGTTTTGATGCCGGGCGATCGAGTCGTTGCGTACGGGTCTCGACAGTTGAGGCCACATGAGAGGAATTACCCGACGCATGATCTCGAATTATCTACAGTTGTTCATGCGTTGCACTGTTGGAGACATTATCTATTGAGAGAGCATTTTTTGGTTTTCACCGACCACAAAAGCCTCAAGTATATATTTACTCAGCGTGACCTGAATCTGAGGAAGAGGAGATGGGTCGAGTACCTACAGTCCTTCGATTTTGAGCTTGCCAATACACCTAGTAAAGGTAATGCAGTAGCCGATGCACTGAGCAGGAAGACTCAAATACAGGCGGTGCAGGAGGCCAGTAGTGAGTGGGAGCTCATGGCCTTGTTCTTTGAGATGCATCTGGAGGTGCACGACAGTCAGGGGCAGTCTTATCTTTCATATTTAGCTGTGACTTATACCCTCTTGGACAGAGTGAGGATGATGCAGCTATCAGATCCAGAAGGCCTAGTTCTACGGGAGTCAGTGGAAAGTGAGGACCCTCCTCCCGGTTGGACGATAGGCGATGATGAGGTCCTGCATTTCCATGGAAGAGTATGGGTTCCATGGGATATACGCGAGGAGCTGATGCGGGAGTTTCATACTTCATCTTGGGCAGTTCATCTCGGGGTTACCAAGATGTACCGTGACTTGAGGCGTCAGTACTGGTGGTCGGGTATGAAGAGAGAGATAGCTGGTTTTGTTACGAGGTGTTCCACCTGTCAGCAGGTGAAGGCGGAGCACCAGAGGCCAGCTGGGCTGTTACAGAAGTTACCCATTCCAGAGTGGAAATGGGATGATGTCACGATGGACTTCGTGACAGGGTTGCCGAGGTCACCTCATGTCAATGACTCCGTGTGGGTTGTTGTGGAAAGACTCACGAAGGTAGCCCACTTTTTTCTGATCAAGGAGACCTTCGGTGTTGACGAGCTCAGACAACTGTATATTCGTGAGATCGTTCGTCTTCATGGGGTCCCTCGTTCTATCATTTCAGATAGGGACGCCCACTTTACCTCTCATTTCTGGTAGAGTTTTCAGAGGACGCTGGGTACACATGTGCTTCTGAGCACACCATACCACCCTCAGACAGATGGCCAGTCAGAGCGTACGATACAGGTGCTTGAGGACATGCTGTGTGCATGCGTCCTAGACTTTGGGGGCTCTTGGGAGAAGCATATACCCTTAGTCGAGTTTTCCTATAACAATAGTTTTCAGGAAACTATCGAGATGGCACCATACAAGGCTTTATATGGTAGGCCATGCCGATCACCTTTGTGTTGGTTAGAGGCAGGTGAGACAACTTTACTGGGGCCACAACTCATGCAGGAGACATCTGAGCAGGTTCAGTTGATTCGGAAGCGGATGGCTACCGCGCAGTCTCGACAGAAGTCATATGCTGATCACCGCAGACGACCCTTAGAGTTCGTGGTCGGGGATCAGGTTTTCTTGCATGTTTTGCCGAGGCTGGGACACAAGAGGATCAGGAGACAGGGTAATCTTTCACCGAGATATTTGGGGCCATTTGAGATGCTAGAGAGAGTCGGGCTGGTTTCCTATCGGTTGCAGTTACCGCAGTGGTACCGAGCCATGCACGACGTCTTCCATGAATCTCAGTTGCGTCGCTACCATTCAGACCCGTCTCACACCTTTCATCCAGAGGAGGTTGATCTTCATCATGATGCATCCTTTGAGGAGCATCTGATCCATATCGTTGACAGGAGCACGAAGGTTCTCCGAGGTCGTTCAGTTCCTCTCGTACGAGTGCTATGGCAGCATGGCCGAGTGCAGGACGAGACCTGGGAGAGAGATGCCGACGTACGTGCTCAGTGGACAGAGCTGTTCTGAGCTTTATCTTCACCACCCTTGGAAGGGAAATTTAGAGACGAATTGCTATAAGTGGGGAAGTTTGTAAGAACCCAGTTCTTATTTTTGAGGTACGTGCTTCTTCTTTTTCCTTTTCCTTTAGTGTTTTTTGGAAAATATGGAAAATGGGGAAAAATCCTAAATTTTGGAACTACACGCCGTGTACTTTTCCACACACCGTGTATTTTTGGCTGTGTGGGATGGGTACACGGGGCGTGTATCCATGTCGGCGACGAGGGGTGTAGGAACCGACTACACACCGTGTAGTGGTCCTTTACACGCCGTATAGTCAGTCGGCATGCCTAAACAGTAAGGCGGTGGTGTAGCCGCCAGTTGGGCGACAGTACATGCCGTGTACTCGGAAGTACATGCCGCGTACTCATGTTGACGGATGAACAGTGTGGCAGTGCCACCAGAGGAAAAATTAAATGAAGGAAGTACACGCCGTGTACTCAGAAGTACACGCCGTGTACTTTGTTTTTTCGACTTAAAACAGGCATTAGCCTCCTCATTTGGCAGAGGAGGCATTTGAGCCATTTTGGATCCAAAGGAGGAGGTCAAAACTTTGAAGATCCACCAAGAGTTCGTCTATAATCTGATTCCGCCTCGGACGATCTCGTTGGAACCGCGCGGGTGAGCCCTTTCTTCTCCTTAAGCCGTTCTTACCAATTCTTTCCCAAGGGAAAGTTATTTACGTTTGAATGGGTTTTCTTCTCCGTCAGATCTACGTTGTTATTGGGCGTTTCTTGGATTGGTGTTCATGTATAACACTCGTTGGCGTATAAGGTAGGTGGCTTTGTGTTAATTTTTCCAACTACCGTGTGTTTTGTGCATTTTTGTGCCTTTTCGTGCCACGAACCCATGTTGGGGTGTCGTGTGGCTGAGGACGTTGCTATATTTAATGCCTAAAATTGCATAGGTGATTAAATTGAGATAATAAAATACTGGTTGGGATCGTTGCTTGGATCCGGAACCACCCCGAGGGGTGTGTTCCACTGTTTAGCCGTTTGGCCAGGATACCCGAGGGTATGCCTTAATGTAGTAATTGTAGAATTTCCTTAAGAGAAATTGCTTGTTTACTGCATTTTGATATGTTGGGCATGGACCGGTTACCTGTTTATCCTGAGGGCGTTGTTGTGATTAGCCTGTGGGCACTGCACTATTTAGCCTGTGGGCAGTAGTTATTTCGGCCTGAGGGCAACTTCTTCCGTGCCTATGGGAAACTGACTCTGTGCCTGTGGGTGACACTACCTATGCCTGAGGGAAAAACTATGTTATGCCTGAGGGCTGATTCTTGTGTTGGATGCTCTTTACCTGAGGGTAGGGGTTTACATGTCTGAGGACATTAGCTGGCTATTTAGAATATTCACTGTGGTGGTATTTTAATTTTAATGGATCAAATGAATACGAAAATTGCAATATAACTGGTAGTTAGTTACTTTTGAGTACTGCTTAATTTATTGCATCTTTACTGCATACTGTTGTTGCATGCTTACACGCAGTTGGGCACGAGCCTTTGGTGGGTGGCTACTGAGATATATTTCTCACACCCTGTTTGGGTCACGCTTTTCGGCCCAAACAGATTACGTTTATGCAGGTGTAGATAGGGGTAAGAGTCCCTATATAGGTACTTGACTGTTGGTGAGGAGTAGGAGGGCATGGGACCGAGCCTAGGCTCGCGATGCCACTGCCAGCTGTTTTCTTTGTTTTGTTGTACTCTACTTTTTGTTGTACTGTATTGATGTATAACATGCTATGGATGTTTTCTTAGTACTTGAGACATGTATCATCACTATTTATATACTGTTGATTATTCAGTTGTGTATGGTTTACTGCTTCCGCTATTTGTTGTATGTTTTATTTCAATTCCACTGTGCTACACTTTGACAAATGAGGGAATAGTTTCCCCACTATCAGACCTGGGCCCTCGCTGCTAGTTGGCAGCCTCTAGCGTTTGGGGAAATGCGCTTGAGGTCATGTGGCGAACCGGGTTCAGGGCACCCGTTGCGTGGCACCCGGGTCCAGGACATTACATCAGTCAGGTTGGTGATTAGGTGTGTCGGGACTCGAGAGGTAGGTGCAGGAATGGCGTCATGAACTCTTTCCCGTCCCGAGACTCGAGTTGCCAGGGGTGGTATGGGATTTTACTTTTTCTTTTTCTTGGTCTGTGTGGATGAGGGATGACAAGGGAAGTGATCTGGTGTTACGCGACGACCCTGCATGAAGTAGCGACCCATGTACAACCCGAGTGCACGGTTCAAGATACTTCCTATGGTGGATGCCCGCTCGGAGCATGGTCTGCTAAGCCATGTTACCGGGTTGGCATAGCCACTAGTCCCTTATTTTTGGAAATTTTGATGTGAGTTATGTTTGACCTTCATTTTGGTTGGTGTGAGTAGATCTCAAAAATGAAAATGGATTTTTTTGAAGGTGTTTTCAAAAGGGAATATGGTTGTTGGAGTGGAAAATGGTTTTTGAAATGGAATTTTTTTTTGGAATTTGGAAATGTATTGCTTTAATGATCAGTGACTTTCTCAAATTGGTTGGGAATTTGTGCTTTGTGCTTAATGGTCTGTTTTGGAAATGAGAAGTGTCTTGAATTGACCCTTGGTATTCCTATGAGTGATCACATACATTGAGGTGCGCATGTGGAAAGTGTAGAAATTGGTGATGTGAGTGGATGGGTGCTTGAGCTTGCACAGGAATATGTATGTGTGAGACTTCATGGGATACCAATGGTAGATATTTAAGTTGTTTTGTTTTCTATAAAATGGTTTTCAAAAAGAGTTTTTCAAATGTTTAGAAAAGTGAGTGAGAAATTGTTTAGTGTTCTGTTTTCATGTTTGGTATCATTTTTCATGGGTTCTTGGTTTTGACATACAGAATTGTGGTTGTAATAGTGATTTGAGCTTGAGATTTAGTTTGTGATTGAGGTGTGGAATTTTGATTTATGATGAGTTTTGATTCAGATTCGTGCCTTTTTTTTGAGTATGCTGCCCAGAAAAGTTCCAGAAGTTTCTAGTGAGCCTCTTCTAGTTGTTGGTTCTACCCAGACTCTTAGCGAAGTGGTGGAATTGAATTCCTTTCAGTTATTGTCTAGCTTCCTTGGTGATCATGAACTATTGAAGGTAGTGGACTGTCTTGGTGAAATCGTTGGTGTTTCCAGGTTATTGTAAACTCCCAAAGCTATGAGAGTCCGTGTTGGTTCAGGTCCGTTTGAAGGTGCAACTTTGGATTGGTGGAGGAAATAATCCCAGCATCATTGCATGATGGTATGTCTTGGAAGGTGTTTAAGACCACTCTCGTCCGATGGGTTATACCCGAGGAAGTGAAGGTGAGGAAAGTGTCAGAACTAGTGAGTGTTAAGTAAGGCCAACGAGCAGTGAAGGCCTATGTGGGGTATTCCAAGGGGTCGATTCCATTTTCTCCAGAAGTAGCATCGTGGAATCAATTAAAGTTTCTATTGTGTGGGGTCTTTGTCCAGGGTTCCAGGACCATTTCTTTTTGGTGTTTGAGAAGGTTCCCCATCCGGTGATGAGAGCAAATCAGAGGAACCTATCTCAGACAAGTCATCTTGTCAATCCCATCTTCTATTTTTTGGGCCACCCCCTTGTTTGCTTCTAGTATGCTCAGTTTGGTTACTTTAAGTCGCCTTGTCATTATCCGCTGAAGGAATGCTGTCAGTGTGGCCATTTGGGACAATTGGAGAGGTTCCACTAGCGGTATCATCAGCAGGAGTCTCGACCGAAGGATGTCAGCTCCTGACTGCGAGGCAGTAGATGCTTCAAGACATCAGAGCTCCAGCCACAGGTCTCGGAGTGAATCTCTTCATGCAGTCAGGAATCATTAAGTGTGGGGCACCTTAGTCCAACTTTCGTCTCCAGTGCTGAAATAGGGATGATTTAAATTTCTCTATTCAAGCTCCCTCATCTTTGAAGGTTCTGTTTTGATGTAAGTGGCATAAAGGTCTCTTTTTCTCGTTGTGGTCTTTGTTCTTTGAATACCTCAATGTGGTTGTAAAAAGGCATGGTGATATATTTTCCTTGAAATTCTAGTAGTTGTGCCTCCTCAAGTGTGAGCTTTGAAGGTTGTCTCTTTATGGATGTGAGTCAAGATGGTTGTCTCTCTTGTGTGGCTATCTCCATTGGTGACTCGTTCGTGTTTTAGGATGTGCTTGTTTTAGATACATATGCGCCTTGGGAAATAATGAATAGGGGTTTGGTCCGCTACTTGTTTCGAGGTCTTTCATCGAGGATCCCATGTGGTAGGAGTCTGGTTTATGCGGAGAGTTCATGGATCAATTTGTGCTAATTGGCTTAAGCTGTTCAGTTCTTAAATGGTGGGGAGACCCACCATGAATCTTGTCATGCCTTCTTCGAGGTTTGTTCTGTGTGGCGGTTCCCTCTTGGATCAAGTTAGTAGTTCCAGAGTTAGCCCATGATGAGTCTCAATGTTGGTTGTTCTATTCGGGTTCTTGTGGTGGGGAGAACCCTCCTCATTTCCTGATAGTTCTTCTCTTTTCAGTTTCCCTCAGAGTTGGTCGGGTGTGACTGATGGAGTAAAAATTCACACCGAGTACGTGTTTTTGTTGGCCTCATTCAGTTTCGAACACGAGTCTGATTTCTCGTTTGGCTGGGTGACTTTCTGGGGGAAGAAAGTTTTAATGGTGGGGAGAATTGTCACACCCGAACATTTAAGATAATATTATTTTATTATTTTATCATATTTTGAAACTTTCTATCAAACTGCAAGCCGAAACTATTTGAATTGTTTGCATTTTTTTGACGAATGGATGCTTCACCCTTGACATCGTCTGGTGCATGGATTGGCATTTTCAAAGATGTGCGACTTTGCCCGACTCAGCGTGCGGCCTGCCTCATGTTCAAGGCAAATAAATAAAATGAGTTTTAATAATGTATTTTAATAATTATAATAATGGTAATTATTATTAATAGTATTATGTTCTCCACGTTTATTAATATAGTGTTGTTATTATTCAGTTTTTTTAATTAACATTTTTTTAATTTTGTTAAGTATATTAGGTTTATTAATATCATATTAAGTTTATTATAATTTTTATTATGATTAATAATAATAATAATAATATTTTTTAGTTTATAATAATAATTATTAAGTTATTATTATTATTATTATTATTATTGTAGTTTATTAAAATCCTTATTAATTTTATTATTATTATTATTTATTAAAGTTTTATTTGTTTTATTTTATTTTATTTTATTTCTTTTATTTCTTTATTTTCTATCTTATTTATTTATTTTTATTTTTATTTATTATTATTTTGTCTTTCTGTTTTTCTCTCTCTTGCTGTTCTTCTTCCCTGGGTGTCGCGCACAGCGCCCCCTCCTCCCTATTCTGCTCGCGCTACCCCCCCTCTCCATCCCTCTCGCGCTGCTCCTCCCCCCTTGAGCCATCAAACCCTACGACGTGCCTCCCTCCCTCCTCCGGCGCGACGGACCTTCGGCCGACCTCCCCTCTCTCGGACCCGCACACCCCCTCCCTCGCGTCGCGCTAATTCTTCCCCCCTTGAGCCGTCAAACCCTACCCCACCTCTTTCCATTGCAACCGCCCCTTCTTCTTCTGGTGAGAAGCCCTGACAACCACACATGGGCACCCCGACCACCTACGTGCCCAACCTTCTACCCGTGCACAGCCTTGCATCGCCCCTCGTTCTTGGACATACTCTCCAGCGACCTCTCGTCGGTGCACCACATCCCCTCTGGTGAACTCCCTTTGGAGCGCAACTCATTTTGGTGGCCTCCCCTTTGCGCGATTTGATCTAGTAATCTCTCTTCCACTTTGTGTAGGGTTTTCAATTAGAGTTTCTTTTGATTGGGGTTTGATTTAAATGTTATTTTTTTTAGTTTCTTGATTTAGTGTTTACTTGATGTTGTTTGCGGCGCGTTTGGTGCGTGATTGGAGTTTCGATTTGAAATTTGGGGCTTTCGGCACCAATGGTAGGTGGTTTCACACATAATCATTATTTGATGAATTAGTTTGCATGTTTAATTAATTTTTCATGTTCCTTAATAATTTTTTTTTGTGCGAAACTAGTTTTTAAAATAATTTAGTCTGCGTTTGATTTTTTTGGCGGTGTCTTATTATGGTATGAGTGTGTTTTTGTTGAGAACTTTGTATCTGGTCAATTGATAGTGTTATGTAAGTTGTGTAGTTAGTTTATTATTTTGTATAAATGGTACATATTGTGTTCTTAATGTGGTGTTGTGTTCATTTGGTAATGAAATAAGGTTGAGGTTGGTTTTGTGTGCAAATCTGTGTTATACTCTTTAAAAATTGGTTTATGAAAATATAGAACGATACATTAAATAATTTTTAAGGATGCGAAATTGTTTTAATTAAATTTTGTAAAGGTTTTTTATGTGCGTTTGGCCTTATAAGAAGATTTTGACTGGGAGTTGGTGTTCAAAGCCTTGTGATACCTCTTGGAGTTGCTTCATAATTTTTTTATGTGGCTTATTAAATCTTTTAATGGGAATATTGTTTTAAATTTAGGTGCGACCTCAAATGATTTGAAATTGGGTTTTCACTTTTATTTGAAATGGTGGATTGCTTTGAAAAATGGAACTTGGTTTTGAAATGGGGGTTTTATCCATTCCTTATGTTTGATTAAAAAAAATGCCAACAAATGTTTTCATTGTGAAATGAACATGATTAGTGGACTTTAGGCCAAATGGGTTTTAGCGTGGGATATCTTTGTGTTCGATGGGTTTATTTAATTTAAAAAGGGTGGTTGGTTTTATAAAATGAAAATGGAGTTTCCTTGGATTTATGTGGGTATGCTTGAATATGTTTATGCGTTCCTTTGTAATAGTGTATGAAAATTTCAGATTTGTTTGGAAATGGATTTTTAAATGTCTATGAAATGAGTGAAGGCCTGATTGGCACTTGTGACGTGATATTGATTTCCCTTTGTTGAGCTCTCCTATTGCAGATGATGATTATGGTTTATGTGATTGAATCTCGTGTTATAATAAATGGGTGCGTCATGAGCGCAAACCCTTATGTGTTATTTTGAAACGTTTTGTAGATTTTTAAGTGTTTAATTGTTTTATTGAATTATTTGTATAGCACGTTGAACTCTGCTGTATGGTTTCAAGTTTCCGGTGTCAAGAACGCCTACATGTGCATGCATGAGGTAAGACATATACATATAAATTCCCTCTTTGTACATATTCCCTCATGGCATGGGGAATATGTGCATTGCAGCTAGGGGTATTTATATATATGTGTATGAATGCATGTGCATGGAAGTGCTCAGAGTTGGTTCGAGTGGTCATCGAAAAATAGCGACATGTTCGAGGTAGGTCCTCTATGCCTATGCCTTTAATTTGATATTCATAATTTCTTTCTTATTTTAAAAATATGTTTTACATTTACGCTATATACACATGGTATGAAATCAGGTTATAGTTTCTAGAAATGATTATGCATTTGTTTTGAAAATTGAAGTGTATTTCAAATGCTATTGGTCTTAAGTGACCTTTTCTTGAAAAATTGATTTCCTAAGTGGTTTTGAATTGGTAATGTGCATTTCCAAAGGTGTTTGGCCTTTTGGCCGGTTAATTGTAAAAATTATTCCCTTTATGTAATAAAGCCCATTTGGAACCTTAATAATGTTTTATGAAAAAGAAAACAAACCTCTATTGAGGCACACACCCTTGGTTTTAGAAAATGATTTCTATGTTGAAAGTGTTATGATGTGCCTAACGTTGATGTTTATTCATTGTGTGACGTGAAAGAGGGGGAATGCGCTTAAGGATGGAGAACAGTGGTGAGAGGTTGAATGAGTTTTTGATAAAGAAAATGTTATGTTCATATATGTTTGCATGATAAAGAAAAACTCACCACCACTTGAAATAGAGCACAATGGGAAACTAGGGTATCTAGGTGGGTGACCAGGACCAGTATGCTAGATGACACGACAGGGGTTCATCCCGGTTTGGCTAGCAGGATTGACGCAACAACACAAACTAAACATATAAATTTCGGAGGGTCGTGGTCTTCTAAGCCACATTTTCTGAGGGTCGTGGTCTTCTAATCCACGTTTCACCGAGGTATGAGGTCTCTAGGTTCCCACTTGTTCTAGATACCTATAGGGATTACCCATGGTGATCATTTCTGACATGCTGCTAGCGATGTAACTTTCTTTTTAGTTGTTTCATACTTGATGTCTTGTTTGTGAAAACCATATTTTAATCCAAACTGGTTTCCTTTCATTTTGAAATGTTAATGCATGCTTGAAACCTATTTTAAAAATGTAGTGGGAGTAAAATTATTTACCTGAAAATGCAAACTCTTTACTTGAATTTGAAAATGAGAAACATTATTTTATTATATCTTATTTTCAAACTGGCATAATTGGATTTCTTACTAAAGGCGGGGGGCATAGGATGTGGTTATATTTTGTCATTCTTATTGAGCATCTCGGTGCTCATGCCTACTTTACTTTTTAGTTGCAGGCTTCGGCCTTGGGTCGCTTTTGGGAGCAAGTGTGGTTTACCTTCCGCGTTGACCCATGAGGTCACTTGAGGTATGTCATGCCGCTTCTTTAATTCCTTTTTTCGCTGCCAAGTTGTTTGGTCCTTTTTTTCCTTTATTTATCTGCTTGTTTAGTTTATGTTTATTCATCCTTGTTATGGGCCAAAATTGTTCCCAACTGGTTTATTTTGATGACCGGAACTAGTTTCCAGCCTGTGGGGATCGAGAACGCCCTTCGGGCCATGTTGCGGACCGGGTCGGGCGCCGGGTCGGATGACGACCCGGCTTGGTTCGTGACAGTATCTGGGCATTCCTATTTCATCAGGAAAGGTGCGGGTTGGTGATTTCGACTATGTGGTTAATATAATTACTAGTCGCATCCTTAACTGGAGGAATTGTTATCTATCCTTTGGGGTCGTATTGACCTTGTGAATAACATCTTTTCTCCTGTTCCTATTCATGCTTTGGCCTCCATCAATGTCCCTCAAGGTGTCATCAATACCATAGACAAGGTCCTGAGAAGTTTTATTTGGGATGCCTTGTCCGAGGGGAAACGACACTAGGCCTCGTGGGGCAGGATGGAGAAACCAGTTCACGAGGGAGGGATCAATGTTAGGAGCCTCCGGAGTACTCTTCACTACATGAAGGCCAAGCTTTCAGGGGAAGTTATTGAGGAGCGTACTTTGTGGGGTAAGTATATGTCACACTTCATGGGAGGTAATGAGGAGGAAGCTCGTGGCAACACTTCCCCTTTCTGTGAGAAACTCTTCCCTATCATCCAGGTCCTCCAGCAGAACTCCTGCTAGATTGCTGGCGAAGGCAACATTTCCTTCTGGTTTCATAACTGGGGGGGGGGGTTAGTGATTGGCTTTCCTTGTTGTCCTACTCTAATGATTACCTTGAAAGAGGCTTTGAGATATCCCAGGTTTACCAAGGATATTTTGAATAAGGATAATCAGGATCTTCTGGAGTCCATTAATTTTAACCGTGAGCCAGATAGATGTGTCTTCGCACCGTCTTCCTTGGGTTCATTCAATACGATGGATTTCCGAAAGCTGTCTATCGTTCAGGATTAGCAGGATAACTGGCATGACGTGATGTGGTGCAAGAGGATAACTACTAAAATCAACTTCCTTATGTGGCGCATAAGGAATTCTTCTATTTCTACGGATGATAACATTAAGAAGATGGGCATTAGTTTTGCCTCGCGCTATCATTGTTGTATTTCCAGGAAAGAGGAGAGTACCAGTCACCTGTTCTTCGAAGTGGAATGGGATCTTGAGGTGTGGACCTTATTTGGTAGTTTTACTGCTTTCTATTCTTAGGATCAAAGGGATTCGTCCTTTTGGGAAATGTGGTTTCATGGTACGCAAGACTCTGGCATCGAATGGAAGGCCAGGTCAGTGATTTTCAGTGCACGTTGTTGGTGCTTGTGGAAAGGCAGAAACCAGGTGAGGTTCGAAGGGGATCCTTATTCAGTGAGGTCGGTCATTGCGAGGACCCTTTTCCTCTTGGTGGACTTGGTTAGGCTTCTCCAATGTGTTCTGGACACTCCATCCTTGCGTTTTCTGCAAGCCAGCATTCCCTCGCCTAAGCCCCCTCATATCAGTTCTCTGGGCAGATGGGTGTGTTGGCAGCCTCCTGATACTGGTTACAAGTTGAACACCGATGGGTCTTGTTTGCGTGGAATCATGAGAGGAGGGGGGGTGGTTCGGGGGGCTGGGTGGAATGTGGTCCTTGATTTCTCTTCGTACTACGACAATGGAAATTCTATCATGGCCGAGGCCAAAGCCATGCTCATCGGGATCTCTCTTTGTATTCAGCAGAATATTGTTATTTCTTAGTTAGAGACTGTCTCTTTGATTCTTCAAGACTCCCTGCATAGTAAAGGCTCCACCCAGTGGTCCATTTCCTACATTGTACGGCAATGCAAAGCTCTCCTCCTTAACATCCAGGTCTCCCATATGTGGTGTGAAGGGAATCGGGTTGCAGATTACCTTGCTTGTTTGGCAGATCAGAGCTCCATCCACACTGGTATCCTGAACCCCATCAGCTTAAGGTGAGAGGGAATTAATTTGATAAGAGGAGATTCTCTCAGCCTACATTATTTTAGCCCCCCCTGAATTTGTTTTCTTTCTTGGTTTGTCCTTCCCCTCCCCCCTTTTTAATAAAATTATGATTTGGATGGATTCACATGTTAATCATGTACAACATAGACTTAATTTCATCCTTTGTTTTGATGAGTTCATTTAGTAATGTTCCACTGACATTATCATATATATTTTTTTCAACACGCATAGCATCAAGAAAATGTCTGATGTATAATTTTTTTTCATATGGTGATTAAAAAAAACTGATCTCGTTTTCCAACTGATTTTCATAAGGTTTTTTTAAAAAGGTTTACCAAAATTATATATTTTACTTTCTCAAAATTTTGATCACTTTTTAGTGGAGATGGTATTGCACATTCTTCCGAACTCCCATCGAATGATTTTTTTCTATGATTAGTAATTATTTCATTGAGGTAGAAATCTATAATTTCCTAGAAATATTGTAATGTCTCGAATTTTTCCATGTATTATTTTAATATTATATGGGAATTAATTCGAGACCAGGCTCTGAGACGACGTGCAGTTCTGAGGCCCGATGAGCCCGGAACAAATGTTTGAATTTAATTTAATAATTAAATTACACGTGCATGCGGTTTTCCTGAAAAAGTGTAATAACTCCTAAACGGGTGCTCAGATCAGAAATCTGAGGGCACCGTTGCGTTCAGAACATCGATTTTACCTTAGGAGAGGCCTAACATCAGTCGGCGCAGGTCGGTGGTGGAATCCAGTTTTTGGGACGTAAGAGTAATAAAATATTTAAATAAAAATATTTTATTCTGCAGTGAAATATTTTAAATCTGCTGCAACAGATATCCCTGAACTTTTTTTTAATTAAAGGCTGGCGCAAGGGTTCAGGGTTACAAACCTCAAAACCCTGAAACCCTTGGCGGCTCTGGAGGCTCTGGAGAAAACCTCCCAACGCGGTGACGACGACGCAGTGACCAGATCATCGCCGACGAACGCCCCAGAATCCAGGTAGAATGTTTAAATTGTGATTTCTTCCCCGTTTTTGATTTCCACGATGAACACAGACTAATCCACGAATAGATTAGCCCACGAATCGATCATTCTTGTGGGATGGGATTTTGCGGGAATCGTGGGGATTTGATTCTTGAAATTAATTTGGTTTTCATTCAACCTTCTAACGGTGAAGAACCAAGATCGACACGAACATCGATCGAGGTTTGTCCCTCTCGATTATTGTGTTTTTCTCTCCCGATTCCTACGCGTTCTTCGTGTGCGTTCTACGCGTTCTTGGAGTAAATCGATCGTTGCGCATTAGTTTGTTGGCGCAACGATCTAAAATCAAAGATCCAACATCGAGATGACCTAGTGGAGGTTCGACGGTGACAGCGGCAGACAAATCAATGCGGTTCGGAAATTCCCGTTCTTCGATCATTTTCGTGCGGGCGGATCGGGACGCGCTATCAAGGCCGATCGGAAGCCCAAAACCGACAGAATTGGTTTCTTAGGGGTAGGACACCCCCAAATACGGAGTTTCATAATGATCAGACGGTTGGATCAAGAACCGTAGATTTGGCCAAGGCGTGCGGAGGAAGACAACGATTCTGGAAATTTCCTGACTACACGCCGTGTAGTATGGAATACACGGCGTGTGTTCGTCGGCAGGATTACATGGTGTGTACTTCGACAGTACATAGACATGGGTAGGGTACACAGCTAAGGACACTCCATGTATACCCCTCCCCGGCCAGACTCGGCCAGATACACGGTATACCCAGTGTACTGGTACATGAGTAGGAGATACGGACACGGGCATAGACCGTGTACGAGCACATGGCCAGCAAACACGGAGTGAGCCCCAGGTGCTCGGACACGGCGTATGATTATTCTACATGCCGTGTAGTTTCTTTCTATCTGACAAGCTGAATGACACGGGCCAGTTACACGGGCAGTACACGGGGTCAAGGAACACAACGTTTACTTTTTCTACACGCCGTGTAGTTTGGTTTTACACAGCTTGAATGAATGACACGGGCCGTTTACACGAGAAGTACCCAGGGTCAAGGGACACGGCATGTAACCATACTACACACCGTGTAACCTGTCTTAAATGACTTGAACCACTTGTCTTCTGTGACTTGGACTAGTTTTCTTAGGGTTCGTACCCTTGGTATTTTCCCTGAAGGTTCTGGTATCATTTCCTTTACACAGGAGTATGATCCCTTCAGCAGAACTTCCTGAATAGAGTTGTTGGAATCCCATCTGTGAGACTTAGATCCGGATCATCTATTCTTTCCTAGAACCCTAGGTAGAGTTCTTGGTATCGACGTGACCAACTTTACCCGGGCGCCGATCCTTTGCTTAGTGGATTAGCTCAGACCGAGTTGTCGGAATCACCCCATGACTTGGCTGTGATCCTCATCTGAGCATCATGTTATAAAAGTACTTTTGGAGTGTGTTCTTCTGGAACGAGTACTTCTTATCTCTCTCTCCTCAGACCTAGGAGTGTGTTCTCCTTGTTACGTGCTTAGTGGAATCTTCGAGCTGGATCTTAGTGGTGGTTTCACGATAGTCAATCGTGTATGAGTATATCTGGATATTCTTATTATATGTTAATTAGACATATACTGTGTAGAGATGACTGTATCTTCCTTTGTGGAATTTTCCATTGTTGTATTTCCTTTGTGGTTTTGGGGTGTCCTACTGGGTATTGTTATACTCACCCCTGCATGGGCTTTGCCCGCACGTGTCGTGTCTTGTCCAGACGAGCGAGCCTTTGACAGGATTCTAGGCGGACCAGGAGCGGACGATACTCAGTGAGATCAGACAGGCCAAGGTGTGTTCCTATGGCTAGAGGCTGCAGTCCTAGCACCTTTCCTTACAGGTTGGACTTTGTGACAAACTCTCTTTTTGGTGGGCTTGTACTTTTGGACTAGAGTTTTACTTTCTTGTACTTTACCTTCCAGTCGTACTCTGTGGTTGGGCTTTAGCGCATGCATGCATCTTTTCCTTTTTGTAGTTTTTACTTTTCAACTTTGTGGGCTTGGAGATGTGTGTGCATGAGTACAGGTTTATAGGCCATGCCTCCCATGTTAGTAGCATGCCTACTCGGTGCTAGTCACCAACCCCTAGCCTATTGGAGGCGGGCTTGGGGAGTTGCGGCTCGGGCCCCACTGGGACAGGTCATGACAGAGTGGTATCACAGGTGGTCGGTTCTACCTTAGGACCGAGAGTCTGTGAGTTGGTTTGGGGCAACAGTGTTAAGTGTTTCGAGTTCGGCTTTCAAGCCAGGGACCCCAGTGTTGGTGCGGGCAGCCAACGTATCCATACACCAGGACTCTGATAACTTGCTTTTCAACTCAGAACATGAGAAAACTAGTTGTAGGGGAAAAATAATGGTACATGCATCACATAGGAATGGGTTGTGGTTTCTATGTCCTTTTTGAGCCATCTCTCCAGATATACTCACTGACTGAGATACATCTTGTTTCTTTAACAGGATGCCTCCGCGACGCGCACCCGCTAGGATCCAGCAGCTCGATCACGAGGATGACCCCCTTAGTGATGAAGCCTCGATAGAGGGACCAGATCCCCTAGTTTTACCATCAGGTGGTGTGCCAGTTATCCCACCACCTTTGGAGCAGTGTTTAGTGCCTGCTGTACCAGTGGAGGAGGAGCGCATGCTGAGCGCACTCCACAAGTTTCATAGACAGAGACCCCTTAGGTTTTGAGGTGAGCCTGACCCTCAGTCAGTAGAGGACTAGCTTGAGGCAGTGGACAGAGTTTTTTGTTTGGTCAAGACACCAGCAGACCGGATGGTGATTTTGACAGCGAGCCTTCTGCAGGGCTCAGCAGGACGATGGTGGAGTTTGGTTATCCAGACTGGCAGCAAGCCTTCTGCAGGGCACGGCAGGACGATGGCGGAGTTTGGTTATCCAGACCCACGACGAGGTGACACTTGCATGGTCGGAGTTTGAGCGTCTCTTCAGAGAGGAGTTTTCACTGGTTACCCTGAGAGCAGTACACATATAGGAGCTTCTTCAGCTCCAGCAGGGAACCATGATAGTGGCTGACTATTCATTGAGATTTACCGACCTCTCACGGTACTCTATGGATATAATCAGATATCAGTACTTCAGAGCTCGGAATTTTGAGCAGGGTTTGCGCAAAGATATCTGAGCTAGAATCACCCCTATAAGCATTCCTACTTATGCTGGGGTGCTCGAGCGGGCTTTGGTGGTCGAGAACTTCTTGGAAGAGCATAGACAGCCGGCAGTTGTTAGTAGTGGGCGAGCTGGAGCAGAGACCTCGGCAGCAGGGAGCTGACGTCAGGGACCCAAGTGTGGGAGACATTTACAGAGGAGATCCTAGGAAAGGGGATCTGCCATACATGGTTCGCAGGGTGCATCCATCCAATCTCGGGAGAGGCGATGCTACTCATGTGATGGTAGGGGACATCTCGCTCAAGATTGTCCGACCCACCGTACTACTTACACGAGAGCAGTGGATGGACCACCGAGGCAGTGGCAACGTGTGGAGCAGACAGATCCGCGGGGCGGCAGATGTGGTAGGGGAGCTGGGAGAGCAGCTAGAGGTGGTTGGCGTTTTGACCTTTTACCACCACCACCCCCATTAGGTCCACCCCAGGCAGCTCAGGATGGACTCATGCATAAGAGGGCACAACCGATTTCACATCAGTTGGCTAGACTAGCCCTTGCCACAACAGATGTTGCGAGTTTCCAGTTTCCAGCAGTAGTGGCTGAGTACAAGGACGTCTTTCCGGAGGATGTCCCCGGGCTACCTCCCCGTCGGGAGATATATTTCTGCATTGAGTTGCAACCCGGGACGACACCGATATCAGCATCAACATATCGAATGGATCCTGTAGAGCTTCGTGAGCTGAGGGTGCAGCTGGACAAATTGTAGAATAAGGGCTTTGTGAGACCCAGCGTTTCACCCTGGACCACCCCAATGCTATTTTCCAAGAAGGCAGACAGGAGCTTGAGGCTATGTGTGGATTACCGACGCTTGAATCGGGTGACCGTGAAGAACCGATATCCACTACCGAGGATCGATGACCTCTTCGACCAGTTGAGAGGGGCACAATGGTTCTCGAAGGTTGATCTACGATCAGGCTATCACCAGTTGCGAGTACGGGAGGAGGATATAATGAAGACGGCTTTTAGATGTCTCTACGGTCATTATGAGTACTTGGTGATGCCCTTCGGTGTGACGAACTCCCCGACAGTGTTCATGGGACTCATGAACCACTACAACACAAATAGGGTTTAGCGGCGGTTTTGTGGCGGCGGTTCACAAAACCGCCGTTAAACGTTTTCCGAAAAAGGTTTCGCGGTGGTTTTTAATAAACCGCCGCTAAACCCATATTTTTTTTAAAATTCCCGACCCTTGTTTTCCCCAACCCTCCTGACCCCGTGCTCCCTTCTTCCCGCACCCCCCCCCCCGGCGACCCCGTGACGACTCCGGCGAACGCGCGACCTCCCTCTCCAGCGACCCCGCGACCAACACCTACGGCGGAGCCCACGACCGGTGACTGGCGACCCCGGAAACCCACGAACCCCTTCTCTCGGCGACCCTTATCACTGCGACCGTGACCCCAAAGTGAATTTTCCAACATTTTTCATATTTTTTTACAAAATTTTGTGCAATATATGTTTATTATTTGATTATAATGTTTGTTACTTTAAGTTTTAGCATGTTAATTTGAAGAAAATTGTTAATTTGATACCTAATTCAGGTTTATATACATTGGGTATAGGTAATTTTTTAATAGATTAATTGATTTTGAATTTATATAATCAGTTGGATAAATAAGCTTTAGGCTAATGAAATATGACATTTCATACAGTTGATATTTATTTGGACTGAGTTTAAAAAGGAAATTCTACTATTTTATATCATGTTTATCTCACTACTGATTTGAATTATATGTTTTTGATGCTCAAACCACTAAACCTAAAATGATTGAATAGTTGGCTAAAATTAAATCACGAGGAGAACATTGAGGGAAGGTGGTTATATAAGAAATATCAATTGTAGTTTATATATCAAATATTTTTTCTTATAGATTATTAGGAATAGATTTTTCATATCTACAATTATTTTAGATGGTTTGTTCATCTAGGATTCCAGAAGGTGTATAAAGGGTTTAAAACCAAATATTGGTGGGATGGTGAAATGTGGAATTTTCAAGGGTTTGTATCATGATTCCAACCATGTTAATCTTTCATGGAAACAAGACAACTCACAGTGGGTACATTCATCTCCTTACTATTTCTCAGTTGGACATGGGATCATATAACTATGGATGGTATCATTAGTCTACAAAGAATAAAATGAAAAAAATTACATATGGGTGACTATGGATTGTCTCCAAATGGTGTCCCACCACAACCCTATTTTTATATATATTACAGTGGTAGATTTTTACAAATTCAATATTTTAGAAATTAATTTACCCCCATCAATTATGTTTAACCAGGTTCCTAGGATTATATATCAGTTTTGGTATGCATTAATGTAATCTCTATGTTCATAGTATTCAATGGAATATATTAATCATCATAAATTGTATGTACAATTGAAATGGTTTATCCAACCATTATAGGAAATGATAAAATATTTTGTGATTTATTTTAGAGGCTCATGTAAAGATATTTTACTACTAATTGTGTCTTTATACAATAAATGATTTTGATACAGTGATGAATATGGATATAATAAAATTATTTTATGGATTTACTTCATGTTCAAGTCATTTTTGTGAGAAAAGTTTTGACAAATTTATTATTATAACTATTAGAGTTTTATAGACAATGACAAATATTCATATTATCAAAATGAGGTTGTTGATGGATCAATGTCATCTAAAATCATATATAGATCATCCATGATTACCATTATCATTTGAGGTGGATAATGACATTATATTAATAATATCTCCATTATTTGGAAAACAACATTTTGATTACTATTAAATGTTTCTCCCTAATATATTATCAATTTTTAGATAATTGAACTATTGACTATTGTGAATTATTAGTTGTCTTCACCACCACAAATCAATTTTCTACACAATTTTTTTCATGGATCTCAATTGATGATATTCAATCCTGATCTATATAATGAAATTAAAAGGGAAATCGTCCAATAATACAATATTATAGCATAATTTATAATCAATTTGTCTTCAGATTTTACGATGAAACCATACTTTGATGAATAATATAATGGAGGTATTTTTTTCAGACACTCGACAATGTTTCTTAGTGTACTTCATGATCAACAATCATCCAATTTCTTATGGAACCTATGGTAACATGCTTACATCAATGTTTTTCTTGTCGAGTTCTAAATGTTGTAATGAATGTATGGAGTTCAGTTAAATCATTGAACCATGGGCTGTATTTAAGGTGTTGGGTCATCTATGGAGTTGAGTGACCTATGAATTAAATAATCAACTATGTATCAAATCATTTGAGGACTTAAAAAATAATAAGGTGTTTTGGCATGCTGGTCAGTTTGGTTTTGGACCTCTTTATGATTGTTATGACGTAATGAGTGTGCTTGAGGGGAGAATCAAACATATTTTTGATGTGAATATGATATAGATAACTTATTAGTGGCTGATATATCACTAATTTTGATAACTAGGACACTCTATAAGTGGGGAGAATCTTTTCATTTTTGTTAAACATGTGTCATTTCCGGTAGAATGAAACAACCTAAGATGTCAATTGAAAAATGGAAATTTTTTTCTACAATTTCTTTTGAGATCTCATGTCTTAAATCTCTTCAGTTATTTCTTGGAAATACAACTTTGATATGGTTGGTTGTGTGTGAAACCATTGAGAAACATCATTCCTCTTGGAGGACATATAAGGTCAAGCCTAAACAATCACATAATGTCTCAGGTTTAAAATGCATTATGATTGGTTTCAATCACACGTCAATGGGGTGTTGTTTGAGGCAAAATAAATGTGTGATCGACCGTGTTATGATATGTTTGTAAATCGATATTCTTACTGCTCCTCAATGAGGTGTTGACGCTGTCTCTTATGGACCAGACTTGTTCGGTTGGTCTGAAGTGGTAAATGTGATCAATGAATCAACTTTATTATATTATGCATACTTTATGATCAATGAGTCATCTTTATTATATTATGTTTCTGTAATCTTACACTATCGTATATTTTGTGTAGGCACATTGTGATATACATGGATAAAAGCTGGATCACATTACCGAGGAACACACCTTAGTATGTTAAGGGTTTGAATGAGTTTTTAGATTTTTCAATTTCTAATCGATCCGTTGAAGGGAGAATAAAATTTCCATGTCCTAAATGTAAATTTAGAACATGGTTGAAGAGAGATGAGGTTTATGAACATTTAACACTGAAGCAATTCCCTGCTCAATATTTGTGTTGGATTTGTCATAGAGAATCGAACATTACAGAAAGATTGAGCACTGATGTTAATCCACATAATGAGGTCCCAAGTTCATCGACAATGTAAAATGAAATGAAAAACCTAATAAATGATGAATTCGGCACTGCAAGACACCACTATCAGCATCAAAACATATCAAAACAACCAGAAGATGGTGCTGCAAATTTCAATGTGACAAGTGATGTTTTTGATATTGTAACACATGCAGATCAAGATTGTCACATATCATTGGATCCTCCTCTTGATTCTGTGGAGCCAAATGTAAGAGAAAACTTCACTAAGGAAAATGAGTTTCATGATTTAGTTGATGATGGAAATCAAGAGTTGTATAGTGGGTGTTTGAAATATTCAAAGCTTTCATTTTTGCTGAAGTTATACCATATCAAATGTCTATTTGTAATTACAAATAAGGCAATTTCCATGATATTGGAATTGATTCGTGATGCATTTCCTGAAGCAAAAATCTCAGAATCTTTTTATGATATGAAAAAAGTTGTTAACAAGCTTGGTATGAATTATACAAAAATACATGCGTGTCCCAATGATTGTATGCTTTATTGGGGAGAGGATTCAAGTAGACAGAATTTCAAGAAATGTTCTTCTTCTAGATGGCAGGAAAAGGGTGATGTTGGAAGTCTGAATGAAAATAATTTCATGGAGAAGAAGAAAAGGAGCACACCTACAAAGGTTTTGCGTTACTTTCCTTTGAAGCCTCGATTGCAAAGATTATTCATGTCATCGAAAACCACCGAACACATGAAGTGGCATTCTGTAGATAATAAAAATGATGGGTTAATGAGACATCCATGAGATTCCCAATCGTGGAAGACATTTGATTCATTACATCTCTATTTCTCAGCTGATCCTAGGAATGTTCGATTGGGATTGGCTGCCGATGGATTCAACCCATTTGGGACTTTGAGTACCAATTATAGCATTTGGCCAGTTGTTTTGATCCCTTATAATCTGCCTCCATGGATGTGTATGCAACAAACACCTTTTATCCTTTTGATGATTATTCCTAGAAAACAAATGCCTGGAAATGATATTGATGTATACTTGCAGCCTTTGATTGAAGAATTGTAGGAGTTATGGAGCAACGATGTTGAGATATTTGATGCTTCTTCTAAAACAATGTTCAAAATGCATGCTGCTTTAATGTGGACCATTAGTGACTTCCCTGGGCTTGGGAATTTATCTGGTTGGAACACTTACATGAGTTTGGATTGTCTCGTTTGTAACTTTTATTTTGAGCCCAAACGGCTACCTCACAGTAAAAAATGGTGCTTCTTGTGTCATCGAAGATTTCTTGATGCATCTCATAGATTTCGACTGAACATATCAAAATTTAATGGTTCCATTGATCGTAGAACACCTCAAAAGTTGTTAAATGGTTTTGAAATATTGGAAAAGCTTGAAAATGTTGAAACAGAATTTGGGAAGGTTCATCATTTGAATGATAGCGGAAAATGGGTCTGAAGTGCATCGTCAAGCGAAACCAGAACGCAACAATGGAAGAAAAAAAGTATATTCTTCAAAATTCTGTATTGGGAATTTAATTTGTTGCGGCATAATCTTGATGTGATGCATATTGAGAATAATGTCTGTGACAGTTTGATTTTCACATTGCTTAATGAGCATGGAAAGTCGAAGGATCATCTCAATGCTCACAAAGACTTACAAGCAATGAACATAAAACACGATCTCTGGCCAGATGAGAATGGAAAGTATCCTCTGGCAATTTTTGCAATGAAAAATAGGGATAAAGATACATTCCTTCGAATGTTAAAGAATGTTAAGGTATCTGATGGGTATTCAAGTAACATCTCGAGGTGTGTTGACTTGAAGAATCGTAAGTTACATGGATTTAAAAGCCACGATTCACATATTTTTTTACAACAGTTACTACCATTGGCATTGCGTACATTATTACCTGAAAAAATTACTGCTGTTGTACTCTAGTTTTGCACATTTTTCAGAAAACTATGTGAGAAATATCTACATCCATTTCAGCTTGACAACCTCCAGGATAGGTTTGTATCGGACCTTTGCGCAATGGAGATGATCTTTCCTCCGTTCTTTTTTACTGTAATGATGCATTTAACTGTGCATTTGGTTGAGGAAGCTAAATTAGGAGGCCCTGTTCATTATCGATGGATGTATCCAATTGATAGGTACTTTATTTATATGTTTTCCAGTTAAGTAAACAATTTTTGGTACTTAATTAAATGCATAATTATGTTTATTTTATTTCACAGATATCCTGGGCATTTGAAATCATACGTGAGAAATAAAGCTAAACTAGAAGGCTCAATTGCTGAAGGCTATGTGGATGAGGAGTGTCTTAGCTTTTGTTCTCGATACTTGGATGATATTGAGACAATATTTAATTGACTTGGATGTGTTGACGACACGTCGACTCAATCTCAAATACATCAGAAATCCAAAATATTTCCTGCTATTGACCGATCAGTTGGGAGGACCTCAAATGTGACACTATCTGAATTGGAATTATTACAGGCACATAGATATGTGATGCTAAATAGTGAAATTTTAGATCCATTTATTGAAGAGTTGAGGATACAAACAAAGAGACGAATTAGAGGCTGAACACGAAATGAGAAACATATAACGAAAGCTGTTAATAAAGAGCTTGTAGAATGGTTTGCACGACGTGTAAGTTCATAAATATTGCAATAAATACGAATATTAGTTTGACACATACATTTTTTAAATCTAATAAAGTATATTTCTTTTTTTAGATCATGAATACTGATACTCAAGGAGAGGTGTCAGAAGATTTGAAGTTTCTTGCTATATGTCCTCTAAAAGAAGTTATAAAGTTTGACGCTTATAATGTGAATGGCTTTAGATTTCGTATAGTCGACCGAGAAGTGGGTTTGAGAACACAGAATAGTGGTATATTTACATTTTCTGAAGTGGAATACTATGGAAAGCTGCATGATATTATTGAATTAAACTACTGCGGACATTTTTATGTTGTTTTATTCAAATTCAAATGGGTCGATATTATCAGAGGCGTTAAAAGAGATTCCTTTCAATTTACTTCTGTGAACTTCTCTCGCTTGATGGATGTTGGTGATCGTGAACTGCATGATCCATATATCTTAGCATCACAAGAAAAAATGGTATATTATGTGAATGATATTGCCGATGAAGGGTGTAGTGTAGTTTCTCACGTAATACAAAGAGATTTGTATGATATGGGTGATGAAGTGGAAAATTTGACCTCTAAAATTGAATTTAATTAGCAACAGGAAGCAGAATTATTTGTCCATCATGATATTGAAAATATTAGTCTAGCAAGGATCAATGAAGTGGATGAAGCAATAGAGCAGGAAACCGACATGATTGAAGGGGAAAATGATTGTATGTACAATTATTTATTTATTCAGCAACCACTTATTTCATTTCTATAGTCATTCATTATCATTGTTATATATATTTTGTCTATTAGTACTCCATCTATTATCATTTTTTATTTTTTTTCTGCATATTTTTTTTTGAAATATATATTCTGAACTTAATTTTATTTGATTAAATGACAAGAATGCCAAGGAAGAAGAATTACATTATTTCATCCAGTTCTATGACAGATGACTATCCATCTGGATCCCTCCCCACAACATCTGATGCACCAGCTTCTGACACCCCTGCACCATCTCCCCCTGCACCATCTCTCACACCATCTGTGGATGTCCCAATAGAGGCTGAGTCGTTGACTCCCCCTTCAAGAGCCTCAGCAGTGGGGCAACAACACGCCCCTTCCAGTTCATCCCGCACATACTGGAGTGTCACTATCATAGGTACAAATTTTAATTAAATAAATTTATTACATTTTGTTTATACTAATTGTTTTCTCATTAAAGATGACAAAAATGCAACAGTGGAGAAAAACATAAAAAGTTCTGATGTTTGGAATCTGAATGGTGAGAAGTTTGTTGTTCCATTTGATTCTTATGGGGTCCCTACGGATGATGCCGCGGGGTTTCTTGGCCAGATTCTAGGCCAGCTGGCAGCAGAGCCCATTTCCCTTCCCATTTCATATGATGATTGTAGACATATGCCTCCAAGCTGGAAAAATGAAGTGTTTGATTCTCAAATCAAGGTAAATTTAAAACATTATAGTTTAATTGAATGTCATGTTACTAATATGTTCAAAATGAATTTCTGTATACAGATATTCTTCCACTTTACCGTTGCTGATGTGATAGCACGGAAGTGGACGTTGAAAAATCTAGGTAAGAAGTGGAAAGATTTTAAATGGAGATTGTGGTGTGATATCAACGATGCTTCGTTGACCACGCTGCAAATGTATGAGAAGCTACCCAGTGAGGTACCAAAAGAGCAGTGGAAAGTGTTTATTGATAGGTATCGAGATCAGAAGCGGATGGTATTGAAATATATATATTATTATATTATCCTGATTTTACATTTACACATGTATATGAAAAGGACATGACATTAAATACATCGGTATTAAATTTCATTTTATTTATTTCAGGATCTATCAAGACAGAATGCATCAAATCGAGCGAAGCAAGTCATCCCACACACTGCGGGGTCAAAAGGTTTTTCTAGAAATCTAAGTACATTGGTAATCTTTTAATTAGCTTAAATATTTATAAGACAATATTATCTGTTTAATATATTGAATTTTTGATTTATCTTTGATTAATGCAGTCACAGAGTTTAGGCCATGAAGCATCCAGAACTGAACTGTGGTTGGATGTTCACAAGAAATCAGATGGATGTTTTGTTAATGAGCCTGCTAAAGAAGTTGGGGTATGAAGTCAATTTTTTATCATAATAACTTATTATCAATTTTTTCTGTGTTAATATATATTGATATTTGATTTATATGTCAAAATTAAAGAACTATGGGATGCTAATCCTGCGCATTCCTACTCTGTCTCCCAGGATGACCCGGTTTCTAAAGTCCTTGGGAAGAAGCATCCTGGGAGAGTGCACGGGATGGATTTGGGACTCGTGCCATCTGAGGTTTTTAGCAGGCCACCAGGGATAACTGCTGCATCTACTCCTGAATTTAGTTAGCCCATACCCGGAGATGCTAAGAAAGAGATTGTTTCTTTATGAAACACAGTTCACCAGCAGGGGATCAGATATCTGCATTACAGAAAGAGTTGACTGAACTACATCAGCAGATTGGCAGATATTCCCCCAGTGGGAGTGCATCGATTGGTGGTATGCAGGTAAATCACATAAAATCAAAATTATTTAGTTTGATAAATTTCATTTGTTTTAATTTTTAATATAAATATGTAACCATATTTAATTTTCAATATAATGTTCTTACAGGTGACATCACAAAGTGGAAATGAAGGTGGAGAGGGTGACGATGCATCATCGGACCCTGAGTAGTTGTACTGTTGATGTGTTGAACAAAAATGGAAACAATTGGTTTGTATATGTAACATTTGTGGCACATAGTTGCCACCACACATTTTCATGTCCTAAAATTTCCTTTATTTCTCATGTTTCTTTTTATGCATTTTATTGATTTATGATGTTTCTTTTTATGTCTTCATATCTTGAGTGTGGTAGACATCATTACATTTAGGTCTATGTTTGAATTGGTAGTCGAGATTTTGGATGACTAGGAGTTAAACCCATTTTTGATGTGTTTAACAAATTGGGTCATTTCATAGTGATCAAGGGGATAGTGTTGTGGACACTTTGGTGAGCCCCATTGTTGAAAATGTCCGATTTAATCATCAAAAGTATCTAAAAATGATCTAGCTCTTATAAAATGTCATGAGAATGTTCTAAATCAAGGGAGGTTCACTAAGATATAGGTGTGACTGAGGGGTGATAAATTAGCATAAGTCCATGAATATAGGAAAGAATACTTTATAAATTAAAATATAATCTCGAAGATGGATGTCGACTTGACGCACAATTGGTATGTCTTATAAAAACATGAATTTTAAGAAAATAACTTCTACCAAATACTTCAATATTAGGATGGTTAACTCATATATTTATGTCTCTCGATTCAATAAAAAATATATGAAAATGGATAACCTGAAAAAAGAACTAAAAATAGGGCATATAAGATTGCACAATGATAACACTTAGAGAAATGAAGAAAACAAAAGAGGTAAAAGGAGCAGAATCCAAACCCCTATCCTTCCTCTTCTTTAAATGGATGAATAAATGGAGGAGTATTGAGTTTTTTATTGGAATTGTTTGACGATACATACCTCCACTTACTAGAAACACAAAATAAAACTGACCGGTTACAATGGACCATTTCCAACCATAACTGTTTTGATCACTGAACTGTTACTGCATGACTTGAACTGCATTCCCAACACAATTTCCACTTAATCATGGTCAGTCTGGTAATTATTACCTATCATTATATCCCTAAATTATTTATATTATGATTCTTAATTCCATTTTTTGATTCATTACAAGCTATCCGGTCATGAAACTTTATTTACTGGAATTCCAGAACTTTCTTCTTTACCAACACTAGGCCTTATAGGGAGATGTCATAGGTCTGGTACAAAACACTTCTATCCAAACATACTCATAAGAAACCATAGTTATACTCCCACGAATCCGTGTAATGATCGTATTGAATTTGACCAACACTCACATCTAGAGGATGTCCAATTTAATAAGACCCCCCAAACCACCTCTCATCACCTGTCCCTAGGTTTTGTTTCCATATGAATTTAATCCAGAAACATTAAACCAAGTGACACCACTCAGACACATTAACAATGAAAACTACTTAAAGCGAGCACCACATGATTTATAGGTCCATGGTGTCTTCCCACCATAGTAATTCTCAAACCACTAAACCATGAGCACTATAATACTATACATCACTTTTAGTTTCACATTGACATGTTCGAGCTTTGATTGCTTTATTTAAGACAAATCTCACTTGAGCTCACTTGAAAACTCCTTATGAAGCGGTGCCACATGAAAACCGCTACCTCCATTTACAAATCAACCATCACTGTTAATCTAGTCCTAAAAATTTAAACTAAAGGGTCATAACCAAAACACACTCTTCATTATTAATACATCTTACACAAAGAAATATTAGCTCACAAAATGCACTAGTTTACTGAAATTCTAGTCATAACGCTTTAGGTTGACCTGCTTAGAGGACATCCAAATTGATGGCCAATGCTTTTATTTGAAAACTAAATCATATTAACATAAATTGAAAAGTTATACCGTGATAATTGAGATGAACCCACTGAATTTCAAAATTGACTCGTGGTGTGATTTAATGGGTGCATACTCAACCAACCATTTCAACATCATGCTACATTACAAGAAAATATGTGATATCAATCTATCACATTTCCTAGATTTCACATGCATCCCGAGTCTGAATATAATTTCCAAACCTGATTCAAAATCATACCTAAGTCTTAAATTCAATACCTCCTCCATGTCTGGAAAACTTGAATTTTATATCTCACGGACTTCTGAAAGTCATTTTGACCATTCATGACTATTCTTTCTACAACCACTCTCCCAAAGGTTACATTTTCCATGACCTGTGTGATTCTCCCCACCATAGGATTTTAATATTCATCATTTTAATAAAAATAGGAATCTAATTCCCATGAAAAACACTCTGTCCACCACTAAACTTGGTTTCTGGATGTGAGTCAACATAATTATACCATGTTCCATCACGACAATCCATCCTTGGCATACGCTGAAGCCTCATCTGGAACTAATATTCCATCCTTGAACAACCTGTGGTTCACTTCCTACCACATAGATTTACATCATCCACTTAATAATAAATAGAAATGGTCTATTCATAATCACATACATTATGAAATCCTTATTCCATGCTCACACATTCAATCAACATCAATAACTACATCTTGAACTTTAACCCAGATTGATGATGTTATAAAACTCGTTCCTCTTACATAGTCATCCATAGAACTAGGATAACTTATCTTTTCTACTAAAAACTCTGGTCTACATCACTCACCACAACATAGTTAATACCTAGGTAACCTTACTCATGGAGTGATCGGTTAACACAACCTTTTTAGATCCCACAACCCTAAACAAAGTAGTTATGTGATAATACCCCTAAAGGTGTTACCTGTGATTTCATCCCTCAAACTCTCAGAGACTAGAAATTTTTTCACAAAACACCACACAACTCTCTCCACCAAACCTTAGTTAAATAGGAAATTTATATGATAATGAATACTAAATTGATGTTACATCAATGAAATGGGAACACCCATTTCATATAATTCATAGGACCAATGACACTGTGCTTTCTTGGTATTTTCTAGCATACTAAAAAAATTAAACCCAAGGGTCACGTTATCCTACATAACCATTTAACATGGATGATGACTTCTTGAGTCATACACCTTTGAAATTAAACTCACACAACTAACTAAACTAAATAAAATTAGATTGGCATGTCAGTCCCACTAATCTCAAGCATTAAAGATGCTCATAACACCTAGAAGTTTTACTTATCTCATGATCGCCTACCAACTTGAGGAATCATTCCACAACTAGAGTCCTACTCAATCCCAAAATACATAAAAAAACACATTCTTTGACCAAAAACTAAAAAGATGCATCCAATGATGCTTAATATCTACAAGGATGCTAGAAAAACTAGGTTAACCCCTCACATAACACGAGGAATCAACTCTAATTCTAGGTTTATTCCTAAAAGTTCACTAGAATCTCCCACCTAACCTATATTCCAACATAAAAATATGTCAACTAAGACTCATTTGAAATATCCACATTCCTATAAAAGTTGTATCCCAATGTAAATCTAAAACTATTCCCACAATAGGATTTTTTACAAAAATATATTTCTAATGTGTTATTTAAGATATTTCATCAGTTCAAATTTATTATAAGTATTAAGGATGGTTTCTAGGACACAAAACCAAAAAAAATCATTATATAAATGGGTTGGTACTAATATAACTACTAATTCATCAATTATCAATTTTTATAAGTAGAGTGGAATCGCTATGGATGATCTATCCTAAGAAAGTGAAGTTATAAGATTTAGTGGAATCCAGTTTGGGATGTTACAATGTTGTATCAATGTAGTTTTATCTTCCTAGTATTTACTATTTAGGATATTGTATACATGAGTATGAGGAATGTGTTGGAACCTTTGATGGATATCTGACTACTGTGTTAATAATACTTTCTCTAATAGGAAGTCTTATTTTCCAGAGTTTCATATTTTTGTTCTATTTTTAAATATTAAAGTTGTATATTATTTCTCATTGAGAGAAAAAAATGTTTTTTGGATGTTGTGATTTATTCTGGATATTCAGCTCTTGGTCATTGGTGGGAGGCCAGGGATGGTTTTTTCTGGTTTTATTTGCTTTTCAGGGCAGTGGTGCAGCAGAAGAAAAGAATTTTTTTTTTATTCTCGGCAGCTTTTCACGGTGGTTTTAACCGCCGCGAAATATATATTTGCGGCGGTTTAAACCACCACTAAAAGGAAAATAAAATTTACTTTTAGTGGTGGTTATAACCACCGCTAAATAGAAGCATCGTGGCTGCCTCATTCCACGACAGTTCCCGTGAATTTAGCGGCGGTTTTACAGCCGCTGGAATTTGATTTTATTTGTAGCGGTTATAACCGCCGTGAATAAAGTGATATCCAGGGCTCGTAAAACCGCCGTTAAATTCAGAGAAACCACCGCGAAATGAGGTAGCAACGACACTTTCCTGAAACTGCTGCTAAACGTAAATAACCGCCGCTAATAGATTGCCGACGCCCTATTAGATGGCGGTTTCTGTAAACCACCTCCAAACAATGTAGCGGCGGTTTAAACCGCCGCTAAACGCAAAAAAAAAAATCGCCGCTAAACAGATATTCTGTTGTAGTGACTGGATCTTTCAGCCCTATCTAGACCGGTTTGTAGTGGTCTTCATCAATGATATCCTTGTGTACTCTGCGTCCGAGGAGGAGCACGCGAGACACCTAAGGATGGTTCTGGACACACTCTGAGAGCACCAGTTGTATGGGAAACTCTTGAAGTGTCAGTTATGGTTACAGGATGTCCACTTTCTGGGACATGTTATCTCAGTGGATGGTGTAGTAGTGGACCTATCCAAGGTGGTGGCAGTACTAGCATGGGAGCCACCCCAGATCGTGACAGAGGTGCAAAGTTTCCTTGGGTTGGCAGGATACTATCGAAGATTCATCCTTGATTTCTCTAGGATTGCATCACCCATGACAGCTTTGACCCGAAAGGGGCAGCCTTTCATGTGGACCGAGAGATGCCAGCAGACTTTCCAGCATTTGAGACAGAGTTTGACGAGCGCCCCGATCTTGAGATTACCGGAGGAGGGTGTCGAGTACATAGTGTTTTGCGATGCATCAGGAACCGGGCTTGGTTTTTTCCTGATGCAGAGGAAAATGGTGATTGCCTATGGCTCACGTCAGTTGAGGCCACACGAGCAGAACTATGCGACCCATGATCTTGAGTTGGCAGTGGTAGTCTTCGCGTTGAAGATGTGGCGGAACTACCTGATGGGGGAGCAGTTTACCATCTACTCTGATCAAAAGAGTCTCAGATATATCTTTTCACAGAAGGATCTGAATTTGAGACAAATATGATGGCTTGAGTTCCTCCAAGATTATGACTTTGAGATCATTTACACACCTGGGAAGGGGAACGTTGTGGCAGATGCTCTTAGAAGAAAATCCAGTTCACAGTTGCTGGATGAGGCGACGGGGCAGTTGGCCTCTTTACCGTTATCCTTCGTGGATGGAGATGAGGGAGCTTACCTTCAGTCGATGGTTGTTACCCCTCCACTCTTACAACAATTCAGGGAAGCACATATCTAGGATGCTAGCTGTGAGACTCTACGTGATCAGACATCCACAATCGTTGTTGCTGATGGATATTCAGAAGGTGGGGAGCACATTGTTCTTTTCAGAGGGCATATGGTAGTACCCGTGACATCACGAGAGGAGGTTTTATGGGATTTACATACATATCCTTTGGTGGTTCATCCAGGCGTGGAAAATATGTATCGGGACCTCCGACGTCAGTTCTGGTGGCCAGGAATGAAGAAGAGTGTGGCAGAGTTTGTTTCTCGGTGCCTTACTTGTCAGTAAGTAAAGGCTGATCACCAGGTGCCAGTAGGTTTGACTCATCCCCTTGAGGTTCCAGAGTGGAAGTGGGACGGTATATCCATGGACTTCATGATGGGTTTACCACGTACGTCCAGGGGACACGATGCCATCTGGGTGATCGTCGATCGACTCACCAAGTCGGCCCACTTCCTAGCCATACGGGAGCAGAGTTCAGTAGAGTGATTGGGAGGCCTCTACCTGTAGGAGATAGTTCGACTTCATGAAGTTTCATCCACGATCGTCTTAGATCGTGATGCTCGTTTCACATCCCGGTTGTGGAAGGGATTGCAGGAAGCTTTTGGGACTCAGTTATGCTTGAGCACAATGTTTCATCCTCAGACTGATGGTCAGACAAAGCGGACTATCCAGGTTCTGGAGGATATGCTTCGAGCTTGCATACTTGACTTCGATCGTAGATGGGAGGATCACCTACCACTGTTTGAATTTTCTTACAACAACAGTTATCATTCCACTATTGGTATGACACCATTTGAGGCTCTGTACGGGCGACCTTGCAGGTCACCACTTTGCTGGACTGACCCAGGAGAGTCAACACTCATGGGCCCAGAGATGGTGAGAGCTACTACATAGAAGGTGCAGGTCATCTAGGAGTGGATAAAGACTACACAGAGTCGGAAAAATTCTTATTCCAATAGGAGGTGGAGACCCTTGGATTTTGAGGAAGGAGACCATGTATTCCTTCGGGTCTCACCTCGTCGGGGATTGCGGAGATTTGGCCGAGGCGACAAGATATCTTCGAGGTTCGTTGGCCCTTTTCAGATTCTGAGTAGAGTTGGTGAGGTGGAATATCGCTTGGCTATACCTCCTCAGATGGACCGGGTACACAATGTCTTCCATGTGTCGCAGCTACGGAGGTACGTGCATGATCCATTGCACATTATCGACTAGGGTGAACTGGACATCGATGATGGGGTGACCTTTGTAGAGTACCTAGTGGAGATCGAGGATCGTAGGAGAAGATCCTTCGTGGATGAACTATTCCCTTGGTGTGTGTCTGGTGGCAGCACGAGAATCTACAGGAGATAATGTGGGAGCGGGAGGCTCAGATTTGTGTGCAGTACCCACATCTTTTTTAGTAGCCCTTGTTTTGGATTTTTGGGGATGTAAAATACCTAAGGTGGGTGTGATGTAATGTCCCGGATTTTTCCACGTATTATTTTAATATTATATGGGAATTAATTCGAGACCAGACTCTGAGACGACGCGCAGTTCCGAGGCCCGGTGATCCCGGAACAAATGTTTGAATTTAATTTAATAATTAAATTACGCGCGCATGCGGTTTTCCTGAAAAAGTATAATAACTCCTAAAAGGGTGCATGGATCAGAAATATGAGGGCAACGTTGCATTCATAACAACAATTTTACCTTAGGTGAGGCCTAACATCAGTCGGCATAGGTTGGTGGTGGACTCCAGTTTTTGGGACGTAAGAGTAACAAAATATTTAAATAAAAATATTTTATTATGCAGCGAAATCTTTTAAATCTGTTGCAATAGATATCCCTTACCTTTTTTTTAATTAAAGGCTGGCGCAAGGCTCCAGGGTTACAAACCTCATAACCCTGAAACCCTTGGCAGCTCTGGAGAAAACCTCCCAACGTGGCGACGATGATGCATTGACCAGATCATCGCTGACAAACACCCCATAATCCAGGTAGGATGTTTAAATTGTTATTTCTTCCCCATTTTTGATTTCCATGACGAACGCGGACTAATCCACGAATAAATTAGCCTGCGGATCGATCGTTCTTACGGGATGGGATTTTGCGGGAATCGTGGGGATTTGATTCTTGAAATTAATTTGGTTTTCATTCAAACTTCTAATGGTGATGAACCAAGATTGACACGAACATCGATCGAGGTTCGTCCCTCTCGATTATTGTGTTTTTCTCTCCCGATTCCTACGCGTTCTTCGTGTGCGTTCTACACGTTCTTAGAGGAAATTGATCTTTGCGCATTTTTTTGTTGGCTCAATGATCTGAAATCAAAGATAGAACATTGAGACAACCTAGATAAGGTTTGACGATGACAGCGGTGGACAAATCGATGTGGTTCGGAAATTCCTGTTCTTCGAGCATTTTCGTGCAGGCGGATCGGGACGCGCTATCAAGGCCAATCGGAAGCCCGAAACTGACGGAATCAGTTTCGTAGGGGCGGGATGACCCCAAATCTGGAGTTTCATGATGATCAGACAGTTGGATCAAGAACCAGAGATTTGGCCGAGGTGCGCGGAGGAAGACAACGATTCTGAAAATTTCCCAACTACACGCCATGTAGTATGGGATACACGGCGTGTGTTTGTCGGTAGGATTACAAGCCGTGTACTTTGGGAGTACACAGACACGGGCAGGGTACATGGCCAAGGACATGCCGTGTATACCCCTCCCTGTCCAGACCCGTCCAGATACACGGAATACCCCGTGTACTGGTATACGGGCAGGCGACACAGACACGGGCAGAGACCATGTATGGGCACATGACCAGCATACACAGAGCGAGCCCCAGGTGCTCGGACATGGTGTGTGATTCTTCTACACGCCGTGTAGTTTCTTTCTATCTGAGAAGCCGAATGACACGGTCCGGTAACATGGGCAGTACCCAGGGTCAAGGAACACGACATGTAATTTTTCTACATGCCGTGTAGTTTGGTTTTACATGGATTGAACGAATGACATGGGCCGTTTACACGAGCAGTACTCGAGGTCAAGGAACACGGCGTGTAACCATAATACACGCCATGTAACCTATCTTAAATGACTTGATCCACTTGTCTTCTGTGACTTGGACTAGTTTTCTTAGGGTTCGTACCCTTGGTCTTTTCCCTGAAGGTTTTGGTATCATTTACTTTACACAAGAGTATGATCCCTTCAGCAGAACTTCCTGAATAAAGTTATTGGAATCCCCTCTGTGAGACTTAGATCCAGATCCTCTATTAATTCCTATAACCCTAGGTAGAGTTCTTGGTATCTACGTGACCAACTTTACCCGGGCGCCGATCATCTGCTTAGCGGATTAGCTCAGACCGAGTTGTCGGAATCACCCCATGACTTGGCTATGATCCTCATATGAGCATCATGTTCTCAAAGTACTTGTGGAGTGTGTTCTCCCAGAATGATTACTTTGTATCTCTCACTCCTCAGACCTAGGAGTGTGTTCTCCTTGTTACGTGCTTAGTGGAATCTTCGAGCTGGATCTTAGTGGTGGTTTCGCGATAGTCAATCGTGTATGAGTATATCTGGATATTCTTATTATATGTTCAGTAGAAATATACTGTGTAGAGATGACTGTATATTCCATTGTGGTATTTTCCCTTTTTGTATTTCCTTTGTGGTTTCGGGGTGTCCTAATGGGTATTGTTATACTCACCCCTGCACGGGCTTTTCCCGCCTGTGTCGTGTCTTGTGCAGACGAGCAAGAATTTGACATGATTCTAGGAGGACCAGGACTGGACGATACTCAGTGAGATCAGACAGGCCGAGGTGTGTTCCTAAGGCTATAGACTGCAGTCCCAACACCTTTCCTTATAGGTTGGACTTTGTGACAGACTCTCTTTTTGGCGGGCTTGTACTTTTGGCCCAGATTTTTACTTTCTTGTACTTTACCTTCCTGTCATACTCTGTGGTTGGGATTTAGAACATGCATGCATATTTTCCTTTTTGTAGTTTTTACTTTTCAGCTTTGTGGGCTTGGAGATGTGTGTGCATGTGTACAGGTTTATAAGCAATGCCTCCCATGTTAGTAGCATGCCTACTCGGTGCTAGTCACCAGCCCGTGCCCTATTGGAGGTGGGCTTGGGGGGTTGCGGCTCAAGCCCCACTGGGACGGGTCGTGACAAATATGGTCTTCAATGAATGTTTCAACCTAATTGACTATGTACCTTATTCACAAATGGGACACCCTTGAGTTCCATTAATTATATATCCTAACAAATTTCCATAAGTATGAAAGTCATTTATCATCCTATAGAACATGGATCTCAAGGAGAAATATTCATTTCTGTAAGCATCATACAACATAACACCTGAATCCCAAAATAATTTAAAATATTTGATCAGTAGAGAAAAATAAACATCAATATCATTACTCAGTTGTTTTGGTCCTAATATAAGTAGACATAACATATTTTCTTTGGTTTCATGCATAACCATGGTAGAAATTTATAATTTACCAACATAATTGGCTATGTACTGTGAGTGCTACTTTGAAAACCAAAATAATTTTCTTCATCTATAGATAGCGCAAGACGAAGGTTTCTCAGCTCAATTTCCAAAATTCATGATACTTTTGATCAATTCTCTTCCACTAAGGATAGTATGTCGAGTAACAAAGTTCCCTAACTTTTTTTATTGTATCTGAATTCCACGTCAATTACCTTGTAATCTCTTCACTTCTATATAGGTTTCTAAACATTGGAATGATTGGAAAGTAACATAAAACTTTCATAGGACCTAATTCATCTTTCTTGTATCAAGAAGTACCACACTTTGGGAATTCTTTAACTAATTTGTGATCATTATGATGTAGTATACAGTCATTTAGACCGGCATGTATTCTTTAAAATGTCATACTCATTTAATGTAGCATTCATTTAGCATCATATTTTTGGATAGGAATCTCGTCATTTTCTAAGATCATTTCATTCGAGAGATAAAGTAGTTCAGTAAAACCAGTGTCACTCCACCTATTGATGGATTTCAAATTATATAGCTTCATTATGGTTAAAAATGCTATATATTTAGTACAACCAGCATACAATGGAATCTTTGAACAAATCTTTAACTTCTCAAACAATTTTGGACAATCATGAAGTTCATCTTTAACTGTCATTATCATTTCCTCAATACAATCTTCACCATCATTCATGCCTATAATCACATCATCAGTATAGTATTCTTCATTTTCCACACTTTTAATCATATTAGATGATCCATAAAATAGTGTTATCCCAGTAAATGGCTACATTCTCTTTTTCTATGTGTTTATTCCAACATTTATAACTTTGATCTATTCCATGATAGATTAACTATTCTTAAAACTCCGATGGACTATTTAGTATTGAATAACAATAACATAAACATGGAAAGGGGATTTGAGAAGGGTTATATACATGATATTTAATAAACATGATGAACTCTTTCACCCCATCTTTATACTCTTTTCTCATACGATTGGAATCCATCCATTTTCAATTCATATCCATCCTATTTGATTTGATGATATTAATATTTAACAAAATAAAAAAAATACACAAAAGGGGCCTATCATATAAGGGGAACCCAATATTTGAATGTTTCAAATAATTTTAGCATGCTTTAAAGGAAATGGGTAATTGAATTTAACAAAATAATTAATCCACTAGTGGCCAGTGTTATCCTTATAATTCATCCACAATGATCATCAGTACCTAGTATGGGATGCCTACTGCACAGGGTGGTTCAAACAACATAGGTGCATGTCTATAAGAGATGGTGTATGAGTCTTAGGAAAAAAAATGCAATAATAACTATTCGGAATATGAAGCTAATGAGGATGATAGTTGTCTCCTTAAATCTAAATGTTCCTAGGAGGGGAGTTGATGAAGCACTTGACAACATTTCTTAATTTTTAATCGAAAGTTGAAAAAAGAAGTAGCATCGGTCTGATAACATGATCATAATGTTTCAATTTCCTTACAATACGCCCATTTGATTTAATTTTCCACCTATAAATTTATCATGTCGTGATCACACTTTTTACAATACCTTATATAACATTCCCTTCCACCGTATTCTACATTCTTGATTTACGCCTTTCTCATCATTTCAATGCTTCATCATTCTTACAATTATTTATTCCATAATTTTGACATGGTATTTATAATATTATATCATTATTTATTTTCTTTTATGATTTATTGTCTTCGTATATATGTGTGTGTGTGTGTGTGTGTGTGTCTATGATTTGTTTCTTAAGAAGATGACTTCTTCAGATCAAGTATAAATGTTAAAACCTTTTCATAAAATTTATTAAAAGAAGTTTGAAATGTCACATTAGTTATTCCTTGAAAATAAAATGAATATTAATAAATGATATTTATATTTAGAGGAAACCACCACTAACAAGGAAAAGAAACCAAAACATTGTGTTTCTTTTTCTTGTTTTCATTTGGTTTCTATAATTTTTTAGTTCTTTAGTGTAGTTTTTTATTCTAAGGGAGTTATGTGTATTGAACTATTTTATTAAAAAAATCTATAACATTTGACATTATTTATTTTGAAAACCATCATTTAAAGTCACCTATAACATCATTTATAAAAATAAAAAATGTTATATGTGATTTTTGATGTTGGTTATCAAAATAACCGATTTTTCAAGAAATGTTTGATGATATTTGATATTGGTTCTCAAAAATAACTGATGTTAAAATCCTTAATAGTTAGTCAATAAATATATTTTTATGTTGTTTTATATAACCAATGTTAAAAAATACATACAACATTATTTTTATTTACATCATATGAAAACTAATATTAAAACATAAAAAATGATTCTAAAGCATACAATTTTACTAGTGATTTCAAAATAGGGAAATATATCAAAGGACATAATATAATCTTCTTGTATATAAAAAATTAACTAGTCCTAATAAGATTGAGGAAAATTGTAAAGTCGTAGAGAATATATGTTTGTATGCATAAAAATGATAGTTTTTAGGAAGTAGTGAAATGTGGAAAAGTAAAAACCTTCTCTTTATATGTAAAAGTAACATTTTAAATCTGAAAAATAGAAATGTATGAAACCACACTGGTATATGCAAGTGTGAATTTGGAGTTCATAGAAATTTCATTGGGAGCTACGTAAGAGTCATTTCCACTAATAAGGGATGATACGTAAGAGTTATTTCTATGAATTAAGGGTGATGCATAAGGTTAATTCCATTTACTATTTGAGGTGAAGAGTTAGCCACACCTTGGATTGGTGGTCATACCATGAAGGAAAGATGTAAAGGTTTATCAATATTAAAATATGATTGATATTTCAGACAAAAGATCATGGAGGATCTAATTGAATTTGAGTTTACTATTTATTTTCATATATTAAGAAACATTAACTTGAATTTAGGGATCAATAATAATGTTTGTTTTGAAAATTTAGTAAGATATTCCTTTATCAATTTAGTTTTTAAGTAAAATAAATTAACATCTAATTGAATTTTATATTACTAAAATTTTCTTTCAATGCTTTTACATATAATTAAATAATAATATTCATTATATAGAGTATAGAAATATAAAACTAGATCCAATGATAAATCAAAATATACATTTAAATAAAACATATAGTGTTATAAAAGATTTCAAAATTATTTAAGATTTACATTAAAAAATATTATATAACACTTATTGGTATTTTATTAATATGTTTTTTAAGTAAAAACATATTATTTTTTCATATAGTATGATGAAAATATATTCAATTCATTAATATAAGTAACCAAAAATAACATTTGTTTTATAATTTTAGAAATATTTTAAAAAATATATGTCAAGAATATATAATTGAAAATTTAAACACAACCAATTAAATTCCTAGTTAAAAATAAATATACATGTAGAAAAAAATGAAAAATATTTTAATATATTGAATATTTTTTTCATTTCAATGTTTTATATCAAACATATTTTCTAGGATCAAACTAAATTTCACTTCACTAAAATTCATTTGTTTCTTTAAAAAATTATGCAATAGTAAATTCAATTTAATTCATCAATACTAAAATTTAACTATAATACTTAATTTCATATAATTAAATAATATCAAAGATGTAATATATATTTGGAAAACTTGTATGGGCTGAGGGATGAGGGGAATTAGGGAACCATTGTCAATAATTGGGATGAGTTTACGAAGAGTGTGAGGACCACCAAAGACATGGGATGATATGGGGAAGGGAGTTAGTGATGATTGTAGAATACCCCAATGGTGACGGGTGGTGAATATAATTGAAGGATAGGGGTTTTCAAGTAGGGGTGGTGGTCTGAATTCTTGATGGGTGGTGTGATGTGGTGTAGGGGTATAGTACGTGGCTGCATGGTGCATAAAAACATGAGGAATCTCCACCGGTGGTCAGGGAACAGATCCATATGCGTTAACAAAATAAATCGATATATACCTTAGATTTAGAGACAATTGATTCATGCGAGAGCAGTAGTGGTAGTAGTAGGGTTTAGTGAGAGCTTGAAGATGCAAGAGAGGAGACTCTGTTAGGGTTCTTTTTATAAGATCAGCTAAGGATTTTATTAGCGCTTTCAAAAAAATTCCGATAAAGAGTACTTTTATCAGTGCTAAAATAAAAAACATTGATAAAATACTCTTTATCAGTTCTTTTTTAATTATAATAAAGATATACTTTTATTAATATATATTTATTTATAATTATAATTATAAATGAAAATATTTTAAAATATTTCTATATATTTATAAATATTTTTATATATTTATAAATATATTTCTATAATTATATATATTTATATTATTATAAATATAAGAAATATATTTATTATTTAAATATATTAATTATAGTTTTATAATTATTTAAATATATACATATTGATAATTATAATTATAAATATATTTATAAATATTTGTATATAATTATAAATATATATATATATATATATATATCGTAAAGGGTCAAGCGTGAGTTGGAGAGCCAACCCACACCCAAAAGATTTATTAGAAAAAGTTAAAGTACAATAAGCACTACCACAAAACTGGGCAAGGCCAGCGCCACCCCTTTATCAACACTAACGAAAAAACGCTAATAAAGGTGGGGGCCTTTATCAGCGCTCAAAAAAGCGCTGATAAATGGTGCCTTTATCAGCACAAAAAAAGCGCTGATAAAAGTACCCCTTTATAAATGCCTTTTTTAGCGCTGATAAAGCCCCCCCTTTATTAGCGCTTGTTTAGTAGCGCTGATAAAGGGGGGGCCTTTATCAGCGTTTTTTTAAAAGCACTGATAAAGGGTCGACTTCAAAAAAAAAATGGAAAAAAATTTAATATGTAAATATAGTTATACAGTTATATTGATATAAATATAATATATAATTTTTAAATATATTTTAGATAAGTATAAATGTACATTTACACTTATTATACTTAATATATAAGATATTTAGTGAAAATGGTTTCTTAAAAAATTTAAAAAATATCTTTAATTAATAATTTTCTAATTATTATGGAGTAATAGTCATTTAATAACAATTTGAAGACTAAAAAAATTAAAAAAATTTAAAAAGGATCCAAAATATGTTGAAAACGCAACTCGAACTTCAAACGACCATAACTTTTGATCCGGGCATCCGTTTGAGCTCTACCACATATCAAATCAAAGCCTGCGACGAGCTCTACGTCTTTGTGACCAATGGGTTCCCAGGTCAAGCGTTTTTAGAGACCAAAAGAGGCCCAGAAGTCCTCCAAAACTGAGTTTTTAGTCGGGGTACCCAGATTTTTTAACATTTTGTGGATTTTCAGCCTCGTTTAATGGGGTATTATTTGATTTTTTTGTGGGGACTGAATTTATTCCAAGGTATTACATTCATATTGATATTATTTCTTTGAAATTTCATCCTTTTTTATAATTCACTGCTATTTATAATCAAATATATAACTATATGTACATATTTTTTATATATTCACACCTACAAATTAATTTTTTTAAATAAATAATTAAACATATTTACATATAAAATATATTAGCTTTATTTAAATAATAACTAATATCCATTTTATTTAAAATACCAATATATGAATATTTATATAACTACTGTATATTAATATAACTATACATATATTAATATAACTATATATATATATTAATATAACTATATGTATATATTAATATAACTATATATATATATTAATATAACTATATATATATATTAATATAACTATATATATTAATATAAATATATATTACTATACGAATAAATATAACTAAATATATATATAAATAAATAGATATATCATGAATAAGAGAACAAATCAATATAGGGTAGTGGAAAAGGCTTTAGGTGCGCAGGGGGGAGGTCTCAAGATCAAATCCGGGTGGAGGCACGGGTGCACGTGCAAGGTTCATTTAAAGGGCTAGCACTGATAAAGGGTGTAGGCGGTGCGGGCAGGCGCTGGAGGTACGAGAAAGCGCTGATAAAGGGGGGATCAAGCGCTATAAACCCCCCCCCCCGAGATTGGCAGTATTTTTTTTATTTTTATCAGCGCTAAAAAAAAGCGCTGATAAAAGACCCCTTTTATCAGCGATTTTTTTAGCGTTGATAAAAGGGGTCTTTATCAGCGCTTTTTGGAGCACTGATAAAGGGGACCCCCATTTATCTTCTCCAGCATTAATAGCGCTTTTTCTAGCGCTGTTAATGGCCATTTTTAGCGCTGATAAAAGCCATATTTGTAGTAGTGAAGAAAATTAAGATCAGGACTAAAAAGGAAAAAAATCCCACAACAAGACACAAATGATCAATTTATGTTGTTCCCCCTAGAATGAAAATTCTTAGGATATCTCCCTCTATTCTTTGGATGACGCCCTCTCCGCTATGAAGCAATGCATTAAGGCGGTATGAGCTAATCCTTTGATAATTAGTCAAATGAGTCCTATGGAATGATACAACTCTTGTATTTCTAAGAAGGATCCCGAATGTCCATCCTCAAATTAAATATGCAGACAAATTCAATATTTTTTATAATAGCTTTTGGACTACGAGATAGTCTCTGTAGCTAAAGACATATGGTTCCATTTTAAAAAAAGTATCTTCAAGATTAAGATCAAACCGAGTTGTCATCTCTTTATTAATTCCCTAGGGATACCTTCCACCCTCATAATCCATAGGAGGAGTTTTAAAGTTTTTTTTCCCTTGCATCTTCACACTCCTTGACCAAGGCCATTCCTAAAGTGTCATAAACAGTTTTCATAAGATCATATAATTGAGATCAAAAAGGCCATTCCACATTTTTCGTAGCAATTATGTGACTGAACCTTCCATAGGAGCCACCTTGGCCTCTCAAATATCTACCACTCTTCCACTATTTAGGGGTCTTCTAAGATCCATCCTAATCATCAATCACATCATGACCACCATCAGTCCTTGCAACCAAAGAATGGCCCTCATGGATTGGAGCATCCTCTTTAGGGCTTCCCACAATATCATGAGCATCATTTGAGGCCTTCCCATAATGAGTTACACCCACATGAAATTCCTCCCTAGCAATAGCATCCCCCATTGCAAGCCCGCCATCATCCACACTTGGTTGAGAATCAGATTGCTCATATGCCACCCCTAGAATAATGCTTCAATTTGAACATGAGGGGTAGCATAATATAGAGGTGTCCTCATATCATAAGCATCTTCACTACTATTAACAATAGGAGGAAGCAAGTGAGAATTGGGGAAAGGGCCTACCAGCGCCCTCTAATTCCATTCAACTTCTCACTGAAGTCAACCAAGCATCACTAGCTATTGAACATCCACCATGTTCAGAAGTTGTACCCCCATCCTAAAAAACAATCAACAAATTCCTATTAAGCACAAGAATACCCAAAGTAGTAGCATCAACCATCACTTGCATTGTTCCATTCTCAGATTCATTGTAATTTATAATAGATTTCACAAGAATCTCCTTGTAAAAAGGTTTCACCCTCCTGTTCTCACCATAAATATTGGAACCATCATAGGTGGGATGCCTAGGATCCTGTTGGTTTCTAGACATGCCAGTTTAATCCACACCTGCTTTTACCTTGGATAGTTTTCCCCCACGAACCATGCACCACTCTTTGTTGGAGCTCTGTACCATGTTCTTCTTATCTCCCTCATCCCCATCATTCATATGGGGCAATTTGAACTTAAACTGTTCAACTTTATGGTTATGTTTTTTGAAATTAGAACATTTCATGCCCCTGCAGCAATTTTCCTTGACATGCCTAATGCATCTACAACTAATACAAAATCCATGAACATGTTCATACTCAATGGAAAATCCAAACTTAAATTCATCAGCAGCTAAATGGAAAATTTCAATCAGTGAAGAGCAGAGATCAAACTCAACAAGGATTCATGCATAGTGTCCAAATATTACAAGCTCGGTCTCCTTATCTATCTTGATAGGATTCCCTACAATAGAGGCAACATCCCACAAAATATTGGGATTCCAAAAAAATCAATTCAGGCCATTAACCTTAATCCAAGCTTGAGTCGTCGAATTCCTCACCTAAGCGAGATCAAACCAAGGATCTCAGTCTTGAAAACCAAAGCTACCTAGCTTAAGGGATATATATATATATATACTTATTATAATATAAATCTTATTTAAATATATATATATAATTATAAATAAATATATTTATAAATATTTATATATAATTATTAATATATTTATATAATTATACATATTTATATAATTATATATATATATATATATATTTATTAATATATAAGTATATATAATTATAGATATAATAAATATAATTGTTATTTAAACATATTTATTATAATTTTATAATTATTTAAATATATATATTTATTTATAATTCTAATTATAAATAAATATATTCATAAATACTTGTATATAATTGTAAATATATATATATATATATAATTATATGTTATATTAGGTGTTTGGGGGTACAATTACATTCAAACACACACACAACACACACACACATGCCTCAAAGGCAGGTCATAGCCCCTTCCAAGGGATAACTCACCCAACCAACCACTTTATTACATTATATATTTTTTTCTCGAAGGCCCAATGGGCATGAATCCCATTACATGGCACATAGGCCCGCCATTGGATGGCCTAAAGGCCCTTATTGCATCATGGATGCATCACCACCTTCACGTCATGCCTGTGTCACCTCCCCTTTGATGGCCTGAAGGCCTAGTGGCTCAAAAGCCTAAACAGGATGAATAATACTATTGCTACAATACCCCATACTGCTACAGAGTTATAGTGCTGCTATAGTACCTGTTACAGTACTGCTATAGTGACTACAAAAATTTTCTCCCACCCATATTTGAATTCGAGTCTGATGCAAGATTACAGGGAGCCTTTACCACTCAGGTAATCCTCTAACTACAATATATAATTATATATATTTATATAATTATATATACTCAAAGTGACACAAGTGTGGGTTGGAGACCCATCCCACACCCTCAAAATTTATTAGACAAAGTAAATAACAAATACATGGGAATATCATGACAAATAAAAGTGACAAGGCCACCATCACAAACGTGAAAATCAAGAGAAGAAAATATCATCTTGAGGACCGATATCGACCACCACCCATACCTCTTGGATAACGACCCCTCATCCAGGTTTTGGTCTTTTTCCATGTCATGTCATCGTCACCTTGAATGGTTTTGTTTTCATCTGATGGGGTTGGATCCTCAAGTGGCTAAGGATCTTATTTCCCAGCCGAATTTGAGCCCTCCTATAAGATATTCAAATCAGAAGTACTCCATGCTTCGGTAGGCTAAGTCCTTAGGAAATGACCTTCTTGGACATGAGTGTTGCTGAATTCCTCAAGGAAAATTTGTCTCCTATTGGATCTATTCAACATGTCAGGAAAACTGAGATAATCCCTTACCTTTATTTTCTCATTGGCAGAATTATCCTTCCCTACCACATCCAGACATGCATCCCGTTCGCTCGCTACCCCCTGAGATGATGCCTTGATTTTAGCCTGAGGGGTAGGAGCTGAAAGAGGGATCCTCAAATTGAGAGCAGATCCATCAATATAAGGTTTATTTTGAGAAATTGATTCAGTAACAAGGGATGAAATCTCCCTCATATACCTTGATTTTTTCACTGGAAGCGCTGCATTAAATGGTCTAGGTTATGCTATAATATCACCCTCATTACCACTCTGCAGTGGCCTAATTTGATGAGACAAACTCACATCAGCATCATCAAATGCAGAAGAATCCTTTCCTTTAACACCATTCCCAAGTCCCATCCCAGTAGATGAAACCACCTTATCTTTGTAGGAAGGTTGGGCCTTCAGACCTTGAAATCTCACTGAGCTAACCTAGTCAAAGTGCTTCTTCCCTTTTTGGGAGCATGAGGACATGAAATATTATTCATGCACATCAACTTGGTCCACAATCAGATAACCCTATGAAGATCCCAAATTATCACCATTGACTCCATCAGAATTGGGCTGCATAGGAACCTGTGGGCATTCATCCCCCATCAAAGATCCCATATCTACCTTGTCCTTGGCCCTACACCACTCTTTATTGGCGTTCTTCAACATACATTGCATATCCTACCCATCCCCAGTATTCACCACAGACAATTTGGAATTATATTTCTCTGCAAGATGACCATGTTTTCGGCAGTTGGATCACTTCAGACCCCTACAACAATTCTCCTTAGCATGTCCAATGCAACAACAATTATGAAAAAAAACAGGTACATGATCATACAATATAGATAATTCAAACTTGAATTCATCATCAACTAAGTAGATGATTTCAGTCAAAGGAGAACAGAGATCAAACTCAACAAGGATTCAGGTTAAGTGCCCAAATCTTGGAGTCTCGATCTCTTTATCAAGCTTGATCGGAGTTCCAACAGCGGAGGCAACATCCCAAAAAATATTGGGATGCCAAAAAAACCAGTTTAGGCCTGTAACCTTGATCCAAATTGGGTCGTTTACCTACTCATATGAGCTGGATTAAACTAATGATCCCAATCTTGGAATAGAAAGTTACTCGACTTAAGAGATATGCACCCAAAGCTCCAGGCCTTCAATTTCATGTCCAGTGAAGGAAAATGATATGGAAGAAACTCATATTGAGTGAAACGATGTGCCAACCTCTGAAACCCCAGACCTGAAGAAGATAGCCGCGCAATGATGGAGTGTTTTCAGTCCTCAATTCACCCCCTAAAAAAATTATGGTTTCTTTGATAAAATCCAATGTGTCATTCAACGTAATCTTTTGAGAAGGTTACAGTCAAAGAACACACACCAAATGGATATTAATATTAATAATAACAAATGATTTACAATGATCAGTCTTTTAAAAGAATTAGAAATAACTTTTTATGCATTACCCTTTATCATTACTTTTAATAATATTGATAAAAATGCACCACCTGACATCCGGGGGGGGGGTCTCATTGCACGACATTGTTGTTGAAGCTCGGTGCATGAAAGTTCAGGGATGTTGGAGTCCGATAACTGTAGAAGCGTCACCTATTCTTCAAGGGATCCTCCTTGATCAAGATAAAGGATGGAATCATGTGGGTTTGGAGTCTTATTGCCTCAAAGTCATTAATTCTTTGTCAAAAAAAGGTGAGGATTCACAAATGTTTCGGGCTTGTTCTGAGTAAAATTTGGTATCTCGCTAAATCCTTCTCCTTGTGAAACTTTTCCTTCATCTTGTATGGGGGAAATCTTGAAGCCCATCGGTTGGCGAGTTGTGGGAAGTCTTGGGGTAACCACTATTGGGTTGATCATTTCCCCAACTAGATTTTTATGTCCCGTTTGATTGATCAATAATCTATCTCTACTTTTCTTCAAAAAAAAAATGCACCACCCCGCTTTGTCGGCACTTTCTCCCACCTTCGTCAACACTAGCCCACCATCTGACGCTCTTGCTCACACGAGATGCCCTACAACACCCCCTCCCATCACCTCTAGCACACACCTGTCAGTGTCCGACTGTTGCCCCCCTCACTACTCACTTGTGTGCACCTGGATTCAAATCTGAAACCTCCATATGCAAACTGAACGCCCTTACCAATGCTCAATTTTGTTTTCTTTTCTATTTTATGATATTTTTATTTATTTATATATATTTATGTACATCTTTTTTATCCACACACACAGAAATATATAATTATATTTAAATACATTTATAAAATATATGTTTGTGCGTGTTTATATACACACACACATATGTCAGTGTGTCTATATTTATTTAAATATATTATATATTAATATTTATTTACATATATTAGAACATATATAAATATATATTTTTTTATCGACACACACACTACTACATAACCGGTCTATAATAGCACTTAAAATAATATTTTTCAGAAAAAAAAACACTGAAAATTGGAGCTATGTTAAAAGCATTAGGTCTTTACCACCACTCGAAAAAATGACGATAACCCCCCTCCCCCCCTTATCAGCGCTTTTTAGTGCCGATATAAGTTGTCTTTATCAAAACTTTTCAGTTTAGCACTGATAAATGGTCTTTTATCAGCGCTAAAAAAATGATGATAAAAGAGACTTTTATCAACACTTTTTTAACGATGATAAAGGCCGTGTAGCTACTGCAGAACTAAAGCAGCCCTGCAGTAGCCCTATAACATCAAACCAAATCAAAAAACAAACATATAAAAATACAAATATACAAAAAACCATATTGAAATACAAATATCACATTGCACTATCATTTTTATTCAAAAGTTACTTACAAAATATTTACATTGATGTGATAGTTATAATTAATCAAAAAAATCACAATAAATATACAAAATCATAACTCTTATAGCAGAATTTATCCAACGATCAACCTCCATAAAAAAGTTTGTCTCTGCAATAAAATAAATGTTTATTTTAGTGACCACAAATAAAAAAATAAAAAAATATTGTTTTAATGTTGTGTAATCCACATATGATAAATTATATTGTTAATTAAGGTATATATTAATGATATTATTAGTTATACTATTAATTATATTATTAATGATTATATTGTAAATTTTATATTAATTATTAATTGTTAATTATATAAGGATGATTACATCCTCCACCGCATAGCACAATGTAAGGAAATAAATTACAGTAAACATGCAGGCCATACCGTGTGTTGATTTATTGTGCAATCGATTCCTACAGGTCACAAATAAACTATGGATTATTATCCTACAATATCAATACAATCTGAGCTACTTTACTCATTTTCCACTATGTGACGTGTGTTTTAAACTTAAATGACACTTTTATATTGAAAACATGAATTTTGAGTCATACCAGCCACATTATGTGTTGGATTGATGTGCGGTTGATTCCTACACGCCATAAATGAATTATGGATTGATTTCTTAAAGTTTCAAAACAACCTGAACTTTTTTACTCAGTTTTGGATATATGATGCACGTCTTACACTAAAATGACACTTATATTAAAAACACGCATTTGGAGTCATACTAGACACGTCATGTATTAGATTGACGTGCAGTCTATTCTTACATACCACAAATGAATTATGGATCGTTTCCCTAAATTTTTAAAACAATCTGAACTAATTTAACCCGTTTTGGTTATGTGACACAAGTTTTACACTAAATAACACTTTTATATTAAAAACACATACTTGGAGTCATACCGGTCACATCGTGTGCTGGATTAATGTGTAGTCAATTCCAACATGCCACAAAATTAATTATGAATCATTTTAATAATGTTTGAAATCAATTCAAGCTAATTTTCTCTGTTTTGGCTATGGGACATGCATTTTAAACTAAAATGACACTTATATTGAAAACACACACTTTGATTCATACCAACCAAATTGTGTGTCAGATTGATGTGTAGATGATTCCTACACGTGTCAAATGAATTATGGATCATCGTCCTAAATGTTGAAAACAACCTGAGTTTGTTTCCTCAGTTTTGTCTATGTGATGCATGTTTTAAACTAAAATAACATTTTTATATTAAAAACACATATTTTGAGTCATACTTGCCACATCGTGTGTTGGATTGACATGCAGTAAATTCCTATATGTCACAAATGAATTATGGATCGTTGTACTTAATTTTCAAGACAATTTGAGATCGTTTACTCATTTTTGACAATGTGATGCATGTTTTACACTAAAATGACACTTTTATATTGAAAACACGAACTTGGGGTCATACTTACCACATCGTGTATCGGGATGATGTGTGGTAGATTTCTACACACAAAAAATGAATCATGGATCATTGTTATAAAGTTTGAAAACAATCTAAGATCATTTTCTCAGTTTTGGCTATGTGACACGTGTTTTACACTCAACGATAGTTTTATATTGAAAACGCGCACTTGAAGTCGTACCAGCTACATTGTGTGACATATTAATGTGCGGTCAATTCATACACATCACAAATAAATTTTGGATTATTTTCCTAATGTTTGAAAACAATTCGAGCTCATTTTCTTAGTTTCAGTTATGTGACATGTGTTTTAAGCTAAAATGGTACCTTTATATTGAAAACATGTACTTTGAGTCTTACCGACCACATTATGTGTCAAATTGATGTGCAGCCGATTCATACATATGTCAAATGAATTATGGATCATTTTCCCAATGTTTGAAAAAAATCCACTCTTATTTTCTCGATTTTGGTTATGTGATGCACGTTTTAAACTAAAACGACACTTTTATATTGAAAACAAACAGTTTGAGTCATACCAGCCACATCATGTGTTTGATTGACATGAATTCGATTCCTACAGGTCACAAATGAATTATAGATCATTTTACTAAAGTTTCAAGATGACCGGATCTCATTTACTCAGTTTTGGATATGTGACGCACATTTTACACCAAAATGACACTTTTATATTGAAAACATGCACTTAGAGTCATACCAGTCACATAGTGTATCATATTGATGTGTGGTCAATTACTACATGCCACGAATGAATTATAAATCATTTTCCTAAAGTTTGAAAATAACCTGAGCTCATTTTCTTAATTTTGGCTACATGATGCGTGTTTTACACTAAATGACACATTTTTATTGAAAACATGCACTTGGAGTCATATCGACCACGTCGTATATCAGATTAATGCATGATCAATTCGTATATGTTGCAAATAAATTATGGATTATTTTATTAAAGTTCTAAAACAATTTGAGTTCATTTTATTAGTTTTGGCTATGTGACGCCCGTTTTAAACTAAAATGACATTTATATTGAAAACACATACTTTGTGTCATACCTGCCACATTGTGTGTCAGATTGATGTGCAGTCAATTCCTATACATGTAAAATGAATTATTGATCATTTTCCTAAATTTTGGAATGCAGCCTGGGCTTGTTTGCTTGATTTTGGCTATGTGATGCGTGTTTTAAACTAAAATGACACTATTATTTTGAAAACACACAGTTTGAGTCATACCCGCCACATCTTGTGTTGGATTTCCATGAAATTGATTCATACATGAAAAAAATTATTTATTGTTTTTTTCCTAAAGCTTCAAGACAATCCAAATTCATTCACTCAGTTTTGGCTATGTGATGCGCATTTTACACTAAAATGACACTTTTATATTGAAAACACACACTTGGAGTCATACTAACCACATAGTGTATCAGATTAATGTGTGGTCAATTTCTACATGCCACAAATGAAATATGAATCATTTTCCTAAAGTTTGAAAACAATATGTGTTTGTTTTCTTTATTTTAGCTATGTGACATGTGTTTTACACTAAATGACATTTTTATATTGAAAACACACACTTGAAGTCATATCAGCTACATCATGTGTTAAATTAATGTGCGGTCGATTACTACAAATAAAAAAATAAATTATGGATTTTTTTCCTAAAGTTTTAAAATAATTCAAGCTCATTTTCTTAGTTTTGGCTACGTGACGTGTGTTTTAAACTAAAATGTCACTTTTATATTGAAAACACACACTTTGAGTCACACTAACCACATTGTGTGTTATATTGACATAGAGTCGCATGTGTCAAATGAATTATGGATCATATTACTAAAGTTTAAAAACAATATGAGTTTTTTATCAGTTTTGGCTATGTGACACGTGTTTTAAACTGAAATGAAACTTTTATATTGAAAAAACACACATTGAGTCATGCCGACCACATTGTGTGTCAGATTGACATGTGGTTGATTCCCACACACCAAAAATGAATTATGAATCATTATCATAAAGTTAATATGACCTCGTTTACTTGGTTTTGTCTATGGGACATGCATTTTACACTAAAACGACACTTTCATATTGAAAACACACATTTGGAGTCATACCGATCACATCATGTGTTGAATTAATGTGTGGTTAATTCATACACATATCAAATGAATTATGGATTATTTTACTAATATTTGAAAACATTTTGATCTCATTTTCTCAGTTTTGGTTATTTGACGTGTGTTTTAAACTAAAATGACACTTTTATATTGAAAACACGTATTTTGAGTTATACCGGCTACATCGTGTGTCAGATTGATATGTGGTCAACTTGTACATGTGTCAAATGAATTATGGATCATTTTACTAAAGTTTGAAATCAATCTAAGATTTTTTACTCAATTTCAGCTATGTGACACATGTTTTAAACTAAAATGAGACTTTTATATCGAAAATATGCACTTTGAGTCATACCAAACACATCATGTTTCTTATTGACATGAAATCGATTCATACATGCCAAAAATAAAATATGGATATTTTTCCTAAAGTTTCAAGATAATATGAGATCGTTTACTCAATTTTGGATACGTGACATGTGTTTTAAACTAAAATGACACTTTTATATTGAAAACACACACCTTGAATCATAACAACCACATCATGTGTCAGATTTATGTGTGGTTGATTCCTATATGTCAAAAATAAATAATTGATTGTTTTCCTATAGTTTGAAAACAATTTGATATTTTTTTCTTAGTTTGGATATGTGACACGTGTTTTAAACTAAAATGACACTTTTATATTGAAAACACATACTTGGAGTCATACCAGACACATCATCTATCAGATTGACATGTGATAAAATCCTACTTGCTTCAAATGAATTATGGATCATTTTCATAAATTTTGAAAACAATATGATCCTGTTTGGTTGGTTTTGATAATATGGAATGTGTTTAAACTAAATTACCTTGTAGAGATTAACCAACATCTTAAAAATTTCAAATTTGACCCTTGATTTAACTTCAAACATAGTTAATTCCTCATGTAAACTTTGAGAATTGGATCAGGATATGGGTGAGGAATCTCTATTAGTATTTATAGTATCATTAATTGTCATGTCTTTGGTTCAATCAAATGTGAAAGTAAATGAATTTATCTTGTTTCTTCATCATGGAGGTGAAAGTGATTATAATAGGGACCAAACAATTTTTACAAACTCATAAAAAGATAGTAATACACAAAATGTAAATGATGAGGCTAAGAGAATGGAAGTAACTTCCCTAGAAGTTGATACTATGTCTTCAGATTTGTGAGTAGAAGGATCCTTGACCCATTTCCCTCTCTCTATTATTTGATCTACAGCCTTAAGGCTCAATATCTCATGAACATGAGAAGCTTCACATATGTTACTACCTCTTCTAGAATCTATAGATCATAACCCTCCACGATACATCTCCTTGAGAAACAACTCAAATATTTATTGCTTTGTAGGCTCATCACCATTTTTTTCAGTTTCTACCAACTAATCCTAAACCCTAAAGGAGGAAAATTAGTGAATAGTTGAATTTTATTTTAGGAAAAATAATTTCTAAATAATTACGATACTAATTCTTGATATCCCAAATGTATATATAAGGTCATAGTATATACTAGATCACAAACATTATTTTTAATCACCTCAACTTGATGTTGGAAAACATTCTGACACCATGCACTTTTGTCACTAATCACTAAACAAATTTACTTATTCTTTTGAGTACATAAACTGTTGGTAGTCTTGATAGTATTAAGAAAAAATAGAAAAACAAACAATTAACAATTTTTTTTATAAAATTATAATTAACTTTATAGATTACCTGTTTGGGGATGCTAGTTTATTGATGGTATAAAATATCCTTCATAAATTTGAAAACGTAATGTTCACAATCATTATTGTTATTTTGTTTTGGGAACTGTAGAAACATTGACCAAAATAAGCAAACTATTTTGAAATATGTTTTGATATCTAAATATTACTATATATACCTTAATTTATTTTCTTTGTAATAAATACAAAGCTTTTTATGTTCAGTCATCGACATCATACCGTGATTTAGCCTATATTTATAGACTTACCTATGATAAAAAAATTCTTGTTAAAAGACAAACTAAAACATATAATTTTAATTTTATCTATAAAATGTTGATTTCAATGCATTAAAAATTAAAATGGAAATCATGTGTAGCTGATTTGTTGGAAATCCATGCTTTGGTTCCAAAAAATAAAGATCCAGAGTATCAAAATTGATTGTGATTAATATCCAGTGATTTCTAAAAAAAATACAAATAAGTAATGAAAATAATATATATTTTATATGATTAGATTGTATAGTTTTACCCTTTAATTATAGTAATTAAGAGGAGTATTTTGCCTATTATTTTCTTTTCAAACACCACTCTTAGGTCATCTTTTTTCTTTTCAATTTCTTTCGATTCCAAAGAAACTTTTTCCCTAGAAATGATAGAGGTATTAATGTGTAAAAATATTTCTTTATAGTATTTTCCATTTATATAGTAGTAATATATATGCATGTAGAAAATATGAATAGTTATTAACTATAATGAGCATATTAGATCATTTTTTGGGTAAATAGTTTATGAAAATGTACCTCATGTATGTATTCACAACTAAGATTCCCTACCATTCAAACTTGATAATCTCATTTATACTCTTGAGACCAACCATGTATGAAATGACATCTAAAAATATTTGTTCTTCATATCCAATATAGTTCATATTTACATATTTTAATGTTGTATGTGTATGAACTTATATGTTAATATATGAGGTCGTGGAACTAATGGGGTGAAGGTACACTCAGAAGGTCCTTTTTTTCTTGGATGATCCACTGGATTGTCTTCATTCAACTTTCTACTTCCCCTTTTTTTGTTTACCTATAATACCATAACTCATTTCAAACGATTTTCATCAACTTTTAATGATTTGTCATTTGAAAAAAAATTATTTAGGAGATACCTAATATATATTTATAAGAATAGATGACCATTCTATGAAAGTTCTAATAAAATTATCGACCATAGTAACATCCAGATCATCAAGAGAAATAGGAAAATCAGTGTTCATCTCATGTGATACTTCAATACCCTCTCTCATGTGATCTTTTAGGACTTATTTATTATGTATCATGTCTCTTGGGATATTTTACACCATACCCCTTGCAACAAGGTGATGCGTGGGTGTTGATAGATATAAATTTCATAAAATTTTACCCTATATAATTCTAGTAATATAAAGTTATTGAAATTTATTTGATTCACATTTAAGATAAAGAGTTATGAAAAAATTAATTACTTCAGGTAAGGTAGTCGGTTGATGGTAATTGATAGCCTCAAAGCTAGTGGCGTTATGTGGCTCTTTATGTACTGATCATTATTCCACTACTGGTTCACTTTGATTCTTCCACATATATTAGTCTTCCAAACCAGACCAAGCAATAATATATTTTAAAGCAGATATTTATGTCTAAATTCCTTTAATAATCTCATATGAATAACCTTTTAGCTTTTTCTTCTTGAAATATGTATGAGGTGACACTCCAAAACCGACACCTCTAACGCGACCATATTGTTCCAGCTGCTTCCAAGCTACTGAAATTAGTTGTTCTTTAGGTACAATCAATGTCTATTTTTGCGTCTAAACCATATAAAAAACATATTAACATAAATAAATATTTTTATATAATACTATTATAAATCATAAAATTACTATTATTTCATAGTTACACATGATTATCATACTACTTGTGTTTTTTCATCTACTAGTTTTACCTCTTTATTTACATGGTCCTCCTTCCATAGAACATGATTTGGTATAGAAGTGGATTTAGATTATGATTTATTAATCTAAATATAAAAAAGGATCATATTTTTTTTTTCACATCACATAAAACTTTTAATATATATTTAAAATACATACCATTTTATTTTTGAGTGAAGTGTACCCTATCCTTGCTTTTTGGTAGGGGTACATCGATCTTGTTGCGCGTTTCTTATTTTCTTCACTCCTTTGATGTTTCATAAATTAATTTTTTTGAATCAAAGTGGATAAAATAAATAATGTAAAATAAAATATTATTGACCATAATACACCTGAAATGATTCCTCATCACGATGACTAATGAAATCTTTCCATGTTTTCTGGTTTATAATGTGTGTATATGTAATTGATGTGTGGGGTTTTAAACTCCCCTCAACATCCCTAATATAATGCATTATAAGAAGTGTCTAGAAGACTCTATGATCTTTTCCAGTGAACATTAATATACATTTCTTACAAAAATAATCTATAATAAATAAAATCTACAAGGGATACTGAAAAGTAAATCAACATTTTATTATACAATTTATCAGTAAAATAGATAAAGTAGATCGTAACATTACCCTAATATCTTCCAAAATAGTTGCCTTTAATATAGTCACAACATTGTTCCACCAATCTATATCAATTGGAACATGCATTCTCATTATGACCCTAATGTAACTAATGCATATTGTATTTTTGGGGTCAACAGGTTGGTCGTATTGATTCTATCCAAACTCAAATTTTATAAATTTTATTATTTCCTTGATAATTTTAGTTAACACAGTGATGCTATGTTGTTCTTGTTTTTTCATCAATATGTTTTGGTACCCTATTAATTCCAAATTTTTAGCATAATGTGTTCTTCCTTGGGATCTGTGACATTATCATGTAGAGAAGTCATTATCTACATGAGTAGTCAAGCATTTAATTTATATTAGGTAAATTTAGTAGAGAAAAAATAATATTAAGTGGGAAATAATAATATATTAATTTTTTTTAACATATTAATATAACTCTCTATTTTCTTTAAAGGTTGAAGGGATTTGGTTCCTCTATCGAGTATCTAAATTCCCTCCTCTTGGTCCCCTCTAACGTACAATACACTCTTTTAATTGAGACCACCATGAAATTATTATGATCACCCAATGAAAGGGTCATCCTCAATAAAATTTTTATTTGAACCCACAATTGTTTTAGTCACTAATAGAAAAATTGAATAATTCTTGTTTTCTGGATCTAGGAAGTAAAATACTACCATTAATTGTGATTCCATAATGAATGGTTCATCCTTATACCCTTATATACTAAAATTCACTTTCATGAAGCCCAATTCAATGAACTTCACTACAATTCTATTGTCAACCCATTTGCAATAAAAAATAAGCACTATAAAGTTTGTATTATCTAATTCATATGAGAAAAAATACATATTCACATAAATTGTATTTCTATCATTAGAAACAGATACGTTCATTGCTTCTTACACAAGCGCAACTCCACTATTTTTCATTGTAATGTGTTCATATTGTTCCTTTATATATAACATATAACCACTAATTACAAAACCAGTGTAAGACATAACATTTACATTTGGTCCCCTGGATAGCCATAAAATTTGTTCGATAATTGAATTTGAATGTTTAGATAACTATTTATAAATATGATCCCAAAACCATACTATAAACTATTGATCATGGGTATTTTCTATATATCCTTCAACCCTTTATGGATTCAAATGTATAAGAAGTACCTTTTGGGATTCAATGTATAGATAAATATCTATACTATTTTGTAAAATGTAAATGTGATATTTCTCCCACTCTGTAATGGTAATTTTAATAACATCTATTTCAAAAATACCTTCAACTATAAGCCATACGTTATGATTTTTTTGTGAAACCGATTCTATCAACAACTGATAAGAAATTGGTATAGAATTTAACATCTTCTTCAAAAATATATTTCTCTTCAATACAACCTTCTGGATAACTTTGATTCTTGACATACCCATTCAAAATATTTATGTCACATTCAATCAGGTACATCCATATGCAATGGATTGGACCACCTAGTTGAATATCTCTAACTAAGTGAACTACCAAGAGAACCATTATATCAAAGAGTAATAGTGGGAAGAATATATATATTTCATATAATATGATTTCAATATCCTTATTCATGATTGGAAATATTGCTGGGTATATAACTTTATTGTAAATGGATTTAAAAAAGAAGTATTTTATGGTTAATTTATATCATATATTTTTTTAAAATGAAATATAAAGAGATAGACATCAAATCTTGCATCAAAACATGACAGTCGTGTGATTTTATACTTTGAAACTTCATATTAGTCAGTTACATGACATTATTAATATTTAATGAATATCCATATAGAACTTTGAAAACATTAAGGAAGTTGAAAAATTGAAAATTTTATTTTTTGGATAGTGTAAGATGACGGAGGAAGAAAAGTTCATCATTCACCATTCACAAGTTCCAACTCTTCCTTTATCCCCATTTTAATCATGTCTAACCTAGCCTAAATATCATATTTTGTTTTATCTAGTATATTTCATAACATGCCAATAACACTATCACATATATATTTTTTCTATGTGCAATGCATAAATAAAATGTATGATAGACAAAAAATTCCATTACAGTAATTCAAATAAAAGTGATCTCATTTTCCAACATGTTTTTTAAGGTTTTTCAAAAAAGGTTTACTAAAATTAGTTTCAATATCTTTTACTTTCTTAAAAAGTTGATCACCTGTTTGTGGATATGGTGTTGTACCTTGTTCAATATTTCCATCGAATAATGTCATCTGAGATCATTATTTATGCCATTGGGGTAAAAAATTTCAATTTCCTAAAAACAAAATATTTATTGAATATTTCAACCAAATTGAGTGTGTACCTTCTTCAAAAATTAGACACCCCTACAATAATTTAATGTTATAGCCTAAAAAATTTCTATAAGCAGGAAATTCCATTCACATCCCATAAAACATGGCTCTCAACGTAAACTCTTCATTTCTATGAGAATCATAAAACATAACACCTATATCCCACATCAATTTAAGATATTTAATAAATGGAGAAAAAAGATATCGATATCATTATTGGGTTGTTTTAGTACAAATATAATAAAAAAACATAATGTATTTATTCTTAATGTATAACTATGGTGGAAAGTTATAATTTACCAACATAAATGTCCATGTACTATGAGTACTACTTTTTATACCAAAAGTATTCATTCTATCTATATATAATGTAAGACATAGGTTTCTTGGTTCATCACCAAATTTAGGATACTCATAATCAATTTTATTCCACCGAGGAGAGTCCACTGGGTGACATAGTTTCCCATATTCAATTCTTGTATCTATGTGAAATGTAAAATTGATAGTAGTTTCATAACGTCCATATAGTCATAAAAACCATGGAATGATAGGAAATTACCATACAACTTTATAAATACTTGATTCATCTTTCTTGTATCAATCCATGCCACACTTAGGGAATTTTATGAATGATTAATGGTTATTACAAAATAATATACAATCATTTGGACATGCATGTATTTTATTAGAGATAATACCCATTTAAGGTATCATTTTCTTAGTGTCATATGTTTGACATAGAAGCTCATTTTCTTCTGGTAGCATATCATTCAGGAGACTTAATAGTTCTATAAAACTAGTGCTGCTCTATCCACTACCAGCTTTCAAATTATATAACTTCAATATAGCTAAAAATGGTGTATATTTAGTACTACCAGTATAAAATGGGCTCTTTGCTTAATTATTTAACTTCCCAAACAAATTTGTACAATCAAAAAGTTCATCTTCAATTGTAATTTTCATTTCTTCCATATGATCCCTATAATCATTTACACTGGTATTCATATCAAATGATTCATAAATGGAAGTATCATCCCAGTTAATAAATACAATATGATTTCCACATGTTTATTTTATCATTTATAGTTATGATATATTCCGTGACAAATAAAATATTCTTAGAACTCTTCTAGATGAATTCATCTTGAATAACAATGATGTAAACACAAAAAAAGGATTGAGAATGGTAATATGCATGCTCTATTAAAAACATAATTAACTCTTTTACTTCATCCTTATAATACTTTATCATACAATTAAAATCCATACATTTTCAATTCATATTCATAAGATAAGGTTCAATAATATTTATTTTGTAAAAAAAAATAACTAAATACACATAAGGTATTCATATAATATATATATACATTGATATATAAACAAAGTATCAGAATTTGAGTGTATTCATGCTCTATTTTGGTAATGTTTACATAGCTTGAACATGTTTAAGGTCACTATAATAAATCTAGTTCATACTTTCCTTAAAAGATGAATTCTTCCCTTTTCAACCCTTTATCACTATTTTATTTTTTTCATTCTTCAAAATTTATTATTTCCACACTCATTTTCCAATAAAAAATACCATTTTGAATCAAATCATAATTATTTTTTCTATAAATCCAATTATATTCATTTTAAATCAATTAACCTTTTATGTGATAGAGAAATCAATTAGAAACCTCCTTGAGAGACAACTTGGGATAACTATATTGCATTCTTAAGTAAAAAATATTTTGAGTATCCAATCCCTTTTGAAATCATATTAATAATATGAATAATTTATATAAAGTAATCACATGTTAATAATATTTATATAGATATATGTGTGTTTATCCACTAGGTAACATATTAATAATAATGTCTTTTCACACTTTAATACCATGTGAAGAAGATATTAAGAGGAATTTTCCATATAAGGGAAGATATGATCTCATTTTGGTGTTTCTTGAAAGTTTTTCAAGTAATTTTTATATTACTAAAAAATATGGGGGGGGGGTGAAGGTCCTTAAATAAGTGAGTTTACAAAGGGAGAGTTTAATTTCCTCAACAATACTTGTTCAATATTTTAAATTCATAAATTAAAGATATATATTTTTAAATAAAGTATATACATCAATATAAATCAATTTACATGAAGTTATAAAAAATATAATAATAAAATATTCACAAATTAAATTCTTATAAATTAGAACATTTATGCCATAGTTGGTTTTTTAGGAAGAGTACCTCAAAATCATTTAAATGAAATTTTTTAACATCAATTCCCATTTTATGTTTTCTCAGAAAGTGAATGATAAAATTTTCACATGGAAATTAATAAATCATGTAAAAGGATTCTTAAATAAAGTATTTAATATTGTAATCACATTATTATTGGGTATATCATTCTAAAATGGGTTGATGAATAATAGAAATTAAAGGATTTTGATCATAGAATGTTGGATATTTGGGGATTCAGTGGGAGGAAAATGGAATTGATTGGAAATGGTTTTTTTCCATCTTGTTTTCCCTTTGAAATATTTAAAGGGAAATGTTTAGGTTCTTGGATTTATTTCTTTTAATACTAGAATACTAACATTACTTGATTGTGATCCCTATTTAAATCCTTTGAATAAATTTTTTTTATTACTTTAATATGTATTCAAATCAATGAGATTAACTTATTTTTGAGGCACCCTAAAATTCATTAGGATGTTTCTATAGTTATTTAGAGGATAAAAAATCATAATAACAACTTTGTAAGAGTTATCATTGAGGATGATATAATATTTCCTTGATTTAACCTTTTCTTCTCTCTAATATTGAAATATAATATTGTGTTGTATGTTGGATTTTAGAAATTAACTAGATACATAACCATTTGTTCTAATTTTTTCCATTTGGTTAAGAATTATTATATGAGAAAATATTCTGATTTACTTTGTGAAATTAATATACCAAAAAACTATAATTTTTAATGATACTTTTGGTAAAAAAAATTACAAGGGAACATCTGATGGCTAGATAAAATCTTAGTGTAAAGACTATAATGCTTTATTCTGGAATGAATATGTTTCTAATTGGAAACCTATTCTTTTTTAGATGGCTCAACCCCAAAACATGATTCTTTGGATGGTTTTATAGAGATACACAAACCTGAACAAAAACAAATCAAATAATAAAAAAAAGTAGGATAACCCAGAATCAAAGAAATTATGCATGAGGGATGGGAAAACAAGGCATTGTAGATTAGTGGGTCATGTACCTCTTCAAGTTCTAAATATCACACGAAACACCCAAACCCTTTTCAAAAATTAAAAACACACAAAAAGAACTAAAAATAGATAAACAATGAAATTTATACTAAAAAGGAGTAGAAAGAATCAAATACCTTAGGTTTTGAATGTTTCAATTCATCCATGAAGTTCAAGGGGGAGCGACAAAAAAGCTTCATTTCTATGAGAGCTTGAACGGCACGAGCGACAAGGATCTCTGTTAGGGTTCTATTTAAAATATCAGTAGGGTTTTATCAGTGATTTAAAAAAATCATTGATAAAGATAGATTTTACCAGGGCTAAAATAGAAAGCACTGATAAAACCTATATTTATCAATGACATGTCTTAACACTAATAAATATAGTTCTTTATCATCTTTTTTTGCGGTGATAAAGATAAATCTTTATCAACACTTTGTATGATCCCATTTTTTTTTCAGGTGTGTCTTTTTATTTAAAGTTTTTAAACCATTTTGAACATATTATTTCCATTTAGAACCTTATTTTCAATCATTTTTTGGGGTGATTTGATTTAATTAAGGAACTAGGAGGAGTGGAGTTGGAAAATCCCCAACTACAAAGTGGACTATGATGTGGAGCTTTGGGCTGCGTCATAGTGTTGGTCACTATGACATGGAGCTCAAGGTTGTGGAATAGGGTTCTAGAGGAGGAGAATCTGAGATACTACCAATTTTTTCATAAATATAGAATTGAAGGGTGTCTGTGGTGTAAGGGACTTGGGGGGGTGGGGGGGGGGTTCTTGTTCTTCCAATTTTTTCACTCCTATGGCATGGAGGCTAGCTACAACATTGACATCCCTTAAGGTTTCAGGGTATTATGACACGGTGGATTAGTCTACACCATTGTATATCCATAGGTTTATAGGATCTATGGAATAACATCCACCATAGATCTCAAACGTTGTTTTAACAAGGGAGGCTACGATGTGGTCCCTTGGGTTGCACCGTAGCATACCCTATGTTAGAAGATTTTGTGGTGTAGTCCAGTAGGCTGCTCCATGGTTCTCCTTTTAATAGCCTATCTATAAATATCTCCAAACCCTATAAACTCTTTTTTATTAAATTTTTTCCTGTAGATAACTAGGTTCCCCAAAGATATTTTTGAAGGCTATTGGAATTTCTTTCCATCAGATTCAACACCTACCTTCTAGGGATCAATCCATGGTGACCCGAGCCTTCCAACCTTAGTGTTCTAAGCTTAGATTTTAAAGGTAAGCCTTATATTTTCTCTCTTATTATCATTCTTTAGTTTCCTATTAGATAATACCTTATTGATGGAATTTATTATCATCAATGAAGGGATAGGAGGAGGATCAAAGCACTATCTTATACATTAGGAGTTTGTCTACATCTTCTTCTTTCGAGGCGGGTGGTTTAGAACTTATCCCTTTTATCCATTTCAATTTATTCTAGTATGTTCAGTATGTGTGATAGCACCCAAAACACCATGCGTGCAACCTAAATAATTAAATTAACCTCTGTTTGAGGAGTTACACATGTATAGACCTTCCATCGAATCCCGTTGGGTCTTTTGGTGTTGAGACCGAGACATGCGGTCACCCAATAGGTGTTTTAAACTTTGACCTTTCTTGAGTTTTGGTTATATTGGGAATTATACTCTATGATAGTTTAGATATGGTGATTGATTTCTTAATATTATGAATTGGAATAACTTTTGATATTAGTTTAATTGATTGGTGTGGAATTACATGGAATAAGAATTGTTTTTTGATATGATAACGACCTTGGGGGTTTAATTGATAAATGATAATTTGATGATTTGACCATAATGGTTATAATGAAATGTGTTTTTATTTTTTCCTTTTTATTCTGTATTTCTTATAGGGACTGGCTCAATTATGTTGTAATTTTTATAGGTCTTTTCCTGGTTACGTTTTAATGCTTATAGGTCACAAACCAATTATTTTGTATTGCTTATAGGGCTTGGACTGATTATGCTACAATTCTTATAGGGATTGTCCCAATTATTCTATAATTCTTATAGGCATTAGTGTCATGACCCATTACCTAGGGACCGTGCTGTGACTCCCATAAGCTTGCCTCCTAAAGGCCATGGGTTGGCGACTAGCGCCGAAGGCGTCAACCTGCAAGTGGGAGGTATTTTTCTGAGTACCTACACACACACACAACCACATCCCAAGAAAACTAGAAAAGAGAACATGCATGATACTCAACAACCACTGAGTGTAAAGGTAAAACTAGAAGTAAATGGGCCAGAATACAAACCCAACAAAAGAAAACTACAACAATAGTAAGTACAAGATCGATGACAAGATGTTTGCTAAAAATCCCACCTGATGGGTAAGTACAAAGTAGCTGCCGGAAGCCGTAGAAGCACGTCCTTCCTACCTGCTCTCACTAGGAACCACCTGGTCCTGGGCCATTAAGTCCTCATCCAAGTTTTTGGTCATCTTCACTAGACACAACACATGTGGGAAAAGCCCATGCAGGGGTGAGTGACAATATACTTAGTAAGGACCCCAAACCAACAAAGAAAGACCACAAAAAAATCCAAAAAGAAAACCATGAAGAAAGATAGATCATACCAGGTATAATCTAGAGTAGGAAAGTAAAACCATCAGTCGTATCACTGAACACCTTGGGCTGCTGGGGTACTCCTCCCTGATAGGTACTGTGGGTATGCTGGGTCACACAGAGGCACTCCCCACCGTGGGCCTACCGGGTCAGACAGAGTCACTTCCCACTAGACTTGGACTATTGTGGTACTCATCCATGATGAGTACTGTGAGTATACTGGGTCACACTGATCCTCTCCCCACTATGGCCCTGTCGGGTCACATAGATCCACTTACCACCTTGGCCATTGTACCGAGGTACTCATCCCTAATGAGTACCATGGGTCTGTCGGGTCACATAGAGCTACTCCCCACCATGGGCCTACCAGGTCACATAGAGCCATTTATCATTGGTCCATCGTAGATGACCCACACAGGATCGTTTGTCAACATTCTTCGGGTCTTAGTCACCGTAGGATTCTTGCATGTAGTGCGCTTGATTTTGAGAGGAACCGCTCCCCAAGACATTAATCGCATTTCAACTTCCATGAAAACTTCCTTATAGTATTCCAAAATAACCATCTCATCGTAAGGGTTTCAACACTACAAATGGGTCATCAATCGGACACCTGGTTTGTAAGTTATTAGCATTTTAGTAAACAGGGGCTGATTGCATCCAGGCCTAGTCCGACCTGGTTGGACCGTCCCGACCAACCTGGTACGGGGCCCCTGCATGCCCCGACCTGGTTCGACTGACCCGGTCCAATCTTGTTCAGGTCTAGGCCATCCCAGTCTGGTATTCCCACTAGACCAGGCCCATCAGGCCTATCTGGACTCATCCCGGTTCAGCTGGGGGTCCAGCCCACCGGGTCGCCTGATGACTTGGTCTTATCTAGCCTGACCCGCAACCAGCGGGCCGGTCTGTTTCCCACCCAGACCGCCCAGTGGCCTGATATTATGTCTCCGACTTGTCTTATGATAGTGGGCTGACTTAAAGAAACCCGGGCCATTCCGTGGTCCGGTTTGCACGCCCCAATCTGGCCCACCTTCCGGACTGGTCTCCTCTACCCGACCAGCGAGTGCAGACCAGTTCTCCTCCAACCAGACACGTGGGCATCCAAATTGAAGTGCACTGCGTCCGGCTAAGCCGGTCATGATTTGGGTCCCATAGGTGGTCACTGGACCGCGTTCCAATGAGGGACCATAGCTCGCAGGTGCGAGCTAATTCGTTGACGCAGCCGGATGGCCGCGTCTGCCATCGCCAACCGTCGACCATTACCGGCAGATCCTACCACCTCATCACAGCCCGATCCGGCCGCAGCTACCGCCATCCACCCGTGGCCATTACCGTGGGCCACCGCTGATGGTCTCCAGCCCACTGCCGGTGCCGGCATGCCAACGGGTTCTTCTACGGACCACCGAGTTCGCTTCGGTTGTCCGTTCTTTGCGCTGTCTATGCCCCCAGTCTCCATGGGGTGTCACCTTCCCTACTAAGGCCTTGAAATCACCTCATCATCAACTTGGAGATTTGGCCAAAAATAATGCACAAGGAATAGGGGCTCAGGTCTTATTCGTGTCAGCCCGCACCCTCCGTATTAGAGTTTACACATGGGGAGGTTTAGGGTTGGAGTTCTATCAAAAAAATAATCAATCCTGATACACGAATCCTAGGAAAAGGAACCCTTCCGTAAGAAAGAGCGATCTTCAGATCAACATGTTCATGGGTTGATCTGCGTTCGTCATTTTAGAATGAAGAATGGGAAAAGGAAATTAAAACAAACACAACCCCTAACTAGAGGAGGTTTGTTGTTAGAGAGATCCATTTGCAGGGATTCTGTTGGTGTTTGTTTCTCTCTGGTTCTGTTCTCGGGGTGCATCGATGTCACTGGCGATTCATCGGCATTCTACATTCATCATTGGAGAGGATTTTTTCCATGGGTTCATTAGAGGAATTCCACATTTTATTCCCCAATGTGTTATCTCATTAATAGAGAAACACGTTACAATGTTTCTGTTACGATGCGTCACCACATTGTTATGTTGTTTCATTAATGAAACAACGTGTCTATTTATCTTTAGTTAAGGAGTCTCATTAAAGAGGGCTTGTCACCACTTCATCGCTGCACTGAAATGCTGGTGTGCCACCGCTCAACGGTGAAAAAAGGAAATAAAATAATTTTTAAGTTATTTTATTTTTTCTGAAAATTCCAAAAACTATCTTTTCTGGTCAAACCTCATTGGTCGAAGTGAAGTCCTTTCTTGGTGAATCCCAACATTATGAGTTCAACAGTGCCCTCAAATATTTTATCCGAGTACCAGTTTAAAAGTTAGAAAAACCTGCTCGCACGTTTACTTAAATGAACTTAAAAAAAGTTCAAAATTCTTTTTCAGGCTCACCATGCCTCGGAATTAGGTGCCATCAAAGTGTCTGATCTCAAAATAATCTCCTTAAAATTATTATATATATATATATATATATATAAATTAAATGGAATTTCTGAGACATTACATTACCCTTACCTTTATGGTTTCACATCCCCATAATCTACAACAAAGCTAAATGAACAAATGGGGGTACTGAGAACAAATATGAGCCTCCCACTCCCATGTGATCTCCTGAAGGTTCCCATGCTTCCACCAAGTGTAAACCAGAGGAATAAAGCATCCATGAAAGACCCACTCCTGTCGATCCTCTATCTCCACCGAGAACTCCGCAAACATCACCCCATCGTCAATATCCAGCTCACCTCAGTCGATGACGTGTAATGGATCATGCACGTACCTCCTCAGCTGTGATATGTGGAAAAAATCATTCGATCATTACATCTATGGGGGGGGGGGATCTAGGTAGTATGCCACTTCACTAACTCTGCTCAGAATCTGGAAAGGTTTGATGAACCTCAGAGATAACTTACCACTTTGGCTAAATTTCTGCAATCCCTATCAGGGTGAGACTTGAAGAAAAATATGGTCTCCATCCTCAAACTCCAAGGGACTTCATATCCTATTATCATAAGATTTATTCCTACGTCTTGCAGTCCTCATCCCCTCCTGGATGATCTGTACCTTCTCAATGGTAGCCCGTACCGACTCTAGACCCATGAGTTCTGACTCCCCTAGGTCTATCTAACATAGAGTTGATCTGCATGGTCACCCATACAAGGCCTAAAATAGTTCCATGCCAATGGTGGAGTGATATATATTGTTGTATGAAAACTCCACCAGTAGCAGGTGGTCCTCCCAATTACGACCAAAATCAAGGACACAAACACGAAGCATATCCTCCAAGGTTTGTATAGTTTGCTCCGTCTGACCATCTGTCTGAGGGTGAATGGCTGTTGTCAAGCATATCCGAGTCTCGAATGCCTCCTATAATCCCTTCCAAAGAAAGGATTTAAAGCGAGTGTCACGGTCTGAGACAATTTTCGAAGTCACCCCATGTAGCTGTACTATCTCATAGACATAGAGGCACCCCAAACCCTCTACTGATCCCTATTTTTGGATGGGTAAGAAGTGAGATGACTTGGTGAGTTGGTCAACGATCACCTAGATAGAATCGTGGCCCTTGGAAATGCATGGTAATCTCATCATGAATTCCATTACAATACCATCCCACTTCCACTTTGGTACCTCAAGTGACTGTGCTAATCCTACCGGAACCTGATGCCCAGCCTTCACTTGTAGACAAGTGAGGCATCATGAAATGAAATCGACCACTAATTTCTTCATCCCTGGCCACTAGTACTAACATCAGAGATCCTGGTACATCTTCACCACTCTAGGATATACTGCCAAGGGGGAGGTATTGAACTCCCTCAAAATATCCCCTCACAATTCCACTGGTACTACTACATTCCCTTTGAAAAGGATGATGTTTTATCCACCTATTGAAAGTCTATCAGGTGCCTATCCTGAGGATAACTGAGTACGTCAGGCCTCACAGTAAATATCCACAAGATGTGCCTCCCTAACTCACTGTAAGAGTGGGAGAGTGATAGTCATTGACTGAAGGTAAGCTACACCATCATTATCCATGAAGTATATTTTCATCGTGGCTAGTTGTCCAGTCACCTCACTCAGCAGCTGCAAACCGAACCGCCCACTGAGCGCATCTTCCACCAAATTCCCCTTATCAAGAGTATAGAATATCTCAAAGTCATAGTCCTAGAGGAAATATATCCATCGCTGCTGCCTCAAGTTCAGGTCCCTCTGGGAGAAAATATACTTGAGACTCTTGTGGTCAGAGTAGACTGTAAACCACTCACCCATTAAGTAGTGCCACCACATATTCAAATCAAATACCAATGCTTCTAACTCCATGTCATGGGTCACATAGTTCTGCTCATGTTGCATCAACTACCATGAACCGTAGGCAATCACGGCTCGATCCTTCATCAGGACACAACCTAGTATGGTCCCTGACACATCACAAAAAACCACATACCCAACTCTCTCCTATGGTAGTCTCAAGATGGGGGAAATTTTTAGTCTCTGCCTCAGCTTATGGAAACTATTCTGGCACTTTTCCATCCACATGAAGGGCTGTCCCTTCCATGTCAACACCAATAGAGGTATTTATACTTTGGAAAAGTCAGGCATGAACCAATGTTAGTATCCATCCAACCCCAAGAAACTTTAAAACTCAGTCATGCTCCTAGGTGGCTCCCAAGAAAGCACTGCCTTTATCTTCACCAAATCCACTACAAATCCAGCCTCCAAGATGACATGTCCCAAAAAGTGGACCTTCCGAATCCATAAATAGCACTTCAAGAGATTCCCATGAATCTAGTGCTCTTAGAGTGTATCCAGGACTATCCATAGGTGTGTAACATGCTCCTCTTCTGACGCTGAGTACACCAAGATGTCATCAATGAAGACCACCACAAAAAAATCAAGGTAAGGTGGGAAGATCTTGTTCATGAGTTCCATTAACAATTCTGGGGCATTGGTTACACCTAAGGGCATTACCAAGAACTCATAGCGGCCATACTGGCATCTGAAGGCCGTCTCCGATACGTCCTCATCCCATACCCAAAGATGGTGATAGCCTGACCCGAGGTCCATATTATAGAACCACCTTGCTCCCTTCAATTGGTCGAAGATATCATCAATTATTGTAAGTGGATATTTTTTCTTCATGGTCACCTGGTTCAGGCATTGGAAGTCCACTCATAGCCTCAAGATCCCATATGACTTCTTGGAAAATAACACTGGGGCTGCCCATAGTGAAATGCTGGGCCTCACAAAGATCTTATCCTACAATTCCTCCAACTTTACCCTCAATTCATGAAGCTCCGTGGGAGCCATCTGATATGACGGTGTGAATATCGGTGCCATCCCAGGGTACAAGTCAATGCCAAATTCTACCTCCATGTGAGGAGGTAGTCTCAGAGCATCCTCAGGAAAGACATCCTCATAATTTTCCACCACTATAGGAAATATTGGAATCCTCTCATGAACCACACCAAGGGTGAGGCTAGCCAATTGGTGAGTGATTGGATCCACCATCCTCTGAGAAAGTCTGTCCTATGCTCCAAAAGTTCCCTTCTCACCGGTGAAGAAAAACCTAGTCCCATCCTTGCAGACACACCGCACCCTACACCTAATATAGTCGATCCGAGCATGAACTGTGGATAAATAGTCCATGCCCAATATGACACTGTAAGGCCTTGATGATTCTACTAAGAGATCCTAGCCAAATCTCTCACCTCCAAGAGTAAGCTCACACTACCGAAACCAGTGTGTAATCATCGAATTCCTTCCCGTAGGAGTCTCTAATAGCAAGGATCAAGCCAATGACTCAAATGGAATATCCGAGCCTTGAACAAGGTACATGAAAAAAAGAGTGATTAACACATGTTTTTATAAGAACTTCAGATACGGTGAAGAAGAAAAAAATCATACCTCTAATAATCTTCAGAGAACCGTGGTCATAGGCCTCCATTGCCTGAAGCTAAGATCTCCCCTATCCACCTGCTCCCAAAGGATATGTTGTGCCACCTGGGGGTGCTGGAGGTAGTACCTCAAATCATTTCCCACTGCCTGATGCTTGAACTACTCCCCTGCCATGTCTTCCGCCCTTCATACCTCCTCTCTTGAACCTTTAACTCTGCCTCGGTGGACCCTCGAACATCTGCTGATCGTCTATGCAGCGAGTCACGTAGTCAAGAGCCATGTGTCCCTGCCCACCACACGTGAAGCACAACCTAGATCCTTGATGACTCCCTCTTCTCTAGGATCCTCGCACTACTAACCCTGAGTCCTGGGGTCGTCCTCCAAAATATTTGACCCGCTTGGGTCCCCACATCTGCTGCCTGCTGCTCACTACTAAAGACTCTGCTACCTGTCGCCCGGTGGTAGCTCCCACTGTTAGTGCCTTCTCTACGAGGAATATCTCTACTAGTAGAGATCATTGTAGCTCTCCAGCCTGAGTGGACATGTTGAGATAAATCATCGATTCTATGATCTCCCGTACGAGTCTCTACTCAAATGTTTAGGCCCTGAAGAAAGGGTCCCACACCATATCTGTAGATTAGTGGGAGAGGTATGTGAACCTTGCAGAGTACTCAGCCACTGACATACTGCCCTAGTGTAGGTGAATCAACTTCTGTATGCGCACTAAACACAAGGTCATGGGGAAGAACTCCTCCTAGAAAAGTTTCTCGAAGTCAGACCAGGAGAGGGTCGCCTCATCATGAGTCTGAATCATCAGGCTCCACCATCTCCCTTCCGAGTCCTGAAGAAGGCTTGCAACTAAGATCACCATCTGGTCGAGTGACGTCCTCACTAAGTGGAAGACCTACATCACCAACTCCATCTAGTCCTCAGTGACATGAGGATCTATATCTCCCCTAAACCTGGGAGTTTTCTATCTCTAGAACTTGTTCAAGGTGCTGAGCCTACATGAATCCTCTACCGATAACATTGGTAGTAATTGCCAATCAACGAGTGGAGGTAATGTTGTTGCACTACCCGACAGATCCATCTTTAGCACTGGTCCCTGAACCAATGCCTCACCAATAGGTAGACTATCCTCATGGTCATGCATCAGAATCCTAGTTGGATGTCTACATGGAGGAATCATAATACAGATCAAGATGTACCACAGTCAATAGATTATACCTGATGAGTTGACTCCAATTTAAGAAGAACAAGAGGAAACTGTAATGACCCAAAGTTTCATTAATGAAAATACCTCTTGATCTAATAAAATTTATCTTTATATTTATATAAAATTTCAACTTATTTGGTTTTATGTTAAGAATTTGACCGTTGCTAATACAGCCGTTGAATAGTGATCACATGATTAGTATAAATATAGGACTTTAACAAATCCAATTTACTCAGACAAAGGAAGCGATGGCCTCATCCAATAGAATTGCCCCATACGAAGCCCATTTGTCGGAGCTCAGAAAAGAGGTGGCGTCTTTGGGATTAGCCCTTGACCAAGCCCAAGCTGAGCTTCATCATGTCCAGCTCGAACGTGACAGTCTACGAGAAAAGTGGAAGTTGATTGAAATTACCACTCGAGCGATGTTATCCGAGCCACCCCAAGAGTCTGTCACCATCGCACACCTTACCCTTAGGTCTTATGCGGCTGTTTTAAGGGGTTATCTAACAAATAAGTAGTACTATGTCCATGTAGATTATTTTTGTATATAATAATGAATATAATTTCTAGTCATTTTTGATACATTGTAAATAGTTTTTAAAGTACAAATAGTGTTTTTAGTTATTATTTAATTAAGAAATATATTTTATTAAATTACGGGATTTTTGAATTAAAAAATATTTTAATAAAATAATAATAATATTATTAAATTAATTTGTATTAAATATAAATGATCTTATAATTTTATGAATGCAATTAAAATTTTTATTAAGGTTTGAAAGCCATTTCTGTCAAAACCTGTGAATTTTCGATAAATGTCGGTTTTTATTTTAAAAGTGAAAATTAACAAATTTAAAAAATTATTTAGATAAAATAAAGGTTATTTCTGGAATCATGACATCGAAATTATCCAATGGTGAATTTTTCAAAATTTTCTGAGACAATCAAATTTTTGGGTAAAAATTAAATACCGTTTAAATATATAATGTGTTTTATGACAACATAATGACCCAATAGTGATGTAATAAAATACTATAATCTTTATGTTCGGCCAATATATGTTTTAACATTAAAATAATGTGATTTTGGATTTGTTTTAATTACTTTTCAAAGCATTATTGGACCCCTCAAGACTTATTCAACACCTTGCCTTTTTAAATTAATTTCCATGGGAGTGTGACTCACCTCCACATAAGAAACCCTAATATATTAATAAGTTCGGACTTTGGCCTTATAAAATATTGTTTTACTCTTCCCTTTTCCAAAAACCATGGGCAAAAACCATGGGATGGTTTGTGGTTTGGATTAATTTAATGTAAGGGGACCGAAACCTAAATAATAAATAATTCCCTCACCTTTCCTATATAAACCACCCAAGCTCACACTTCCTCCTCACCCAAATCCCTTGGAGTTCATCCAAACTCTGCCCTACTCTCTCTAGAATCCTCCCAAGGTGCCCCAAGCTCCCAATAAGCCTCTCACAGGCCTATCTCTAGCCTTTGGAAGCACACTTCCAAGTAAGGGTTTTTTCTTCCTTTCTCATTTTTGTCAATTTTCTTTAAGTTGTATTGCCCTTTTAATTTCAATTATGAATGTTTGGGTATGGTTTCTAACCTCCCCCATACTTCCCTATTATTTTTTGAATGATGGTATACCCCTTTCTCTCTCATTAAATGCCTCCCATGTACACCCGTTACTATGCCGAAATTCCAAAAGGAACTTCTCTCTCTTCTTTTACATTCAAGCAATAATTTTGTATCATGAATATAAATTACATTACAATTTTTGGGACATTTATCTATATGACCTCCTTAATTTCCATTAAATGTAAATATTATGAGGAACCCCTTTCTCTCTCATCAACCTTTTTTATGAATTCTTATGTCACGCCGTTACGCTTCCGAAATCGCACCGATTTTCTAAGGCAATGCCATTTTGTAGTGGATACCATGCCCATTTCTCCATCAAGGGTATCCACCTTTATGAACCTTTACTTATTGATTAAAAAGTTTCATTTATGAATTCCACATTCCTTTATCGTGGAGTAAATTATTATTTTTTATGAATCCATGTTTTATGATCCATGTGGCACACTTATGCATGAAATGAAATGTTTAAGAAGGGTGCGCCCTCATAGCGCTCCAATGCATTGGGTAAAGTATAGTATCATGATACGTCATGTGCAATGAGTGTTGACTCATTCTAATTCATGTGCAATGAGGGTTTACTCGTGCTTTATGTGCAATGAGGATTTACTCATGCTCCATGTGCAATGAGCCTTGGCTCATGCTAATTCCATGTTAAGTGTTGTTGCCACATTTCCATGTTATGATTATCATGCTTTATCATGTCTTTATGTTCATGTTCCTTTTATGCTCTATTGATATACCTATTTTCTAACATGTATTTTACTCCTCATGTTATTCCATGTGTACTCCCTTTCTGGGATTTATAGCTCACCCTTTTCTTATGCATGTCCTCAGGTTATCCCATGAAATGCTAAGTACGAGGGAATGTAGTAGTCATGTAAAGGAAGTTTTCAATAAAGATGTTGTATTTCATGTTTTAAGTTTTTATGTAATGATCCTAAGCCCCAAATACACTAAACCTCTCAATCTTCTTTGTTTTATCAAGTGAAGTTTTATGTAATAAATCATGTTTAAGTTTGTAATAAAAGAAGGGTTGTCATAGTTGGTATGAGAGGATAGGTTTAGTTATTTTTGGGATTAGGAAACCCTAGTAAAGCCTTAGATACAAGAATAAGTATAATAAAACATCCCTAAGTTTTGGTAAGTACTGAGTAAGTGGTTTATGAGACAAATACATCCCTGTCTGGATACGAGCAGGTAGAGGTAGCTCTGGCACAGATGTATCCTAGGGGTAAAACCCGAAAACACCGCTTTGAGCTATACATGAACGGGAACTGGTGCATGACAATGGGCCTTGCTGCACTCTTGGTTACGACACTCCCGGGGGATATGTTTTGATAAATTCAAAAGCTTAGTATGAACCCTTATTAAGGTAACTAAAAAAAATTCCCCTACAAATATATTTTAGAAAGTAGATCATGAAAAGCCTAGGTTGAAGCCTATAGACTCATGAGTAAGGAAATAAAAGTTTATTTATAAGTTATCAACTTTTGTCTTTGGATTACCCTTTATGTGTTAACCCTAACTTTCCTTTTATTCCAGCCAATGGCCAGTAATAGGAGGACTCAGGCTAACAACTGTTGTGAAGATCAGTGTGATGACTGTACTAATGAGATGCCCAATCCAATGGGAGCGGGAAACACGAACTTTGTCACAATTCTCTCTCAGATAACTCAAGTTTTGAATAGAAACATGGGTCAATAGGAACGTTTAACCCCCACTAAGAAAGAACAAGTCGCTATCGAGAGCTTCATGAGACAAAGGCCTCCTTCTTTTAGTGGATCATCCGATCCCACGATCGCTGAACAATGGATCAACTCCATTGAAAAGATATTCTCCATCCTCCAATGTTTTGAACAAGAGAAGGTTCTCCTGGTGGCTTATAGTATGGAGGGTGAATTTGATCAATGGTGGATGTTGATCAAAAATACGAAGCCTGAGGAGGAGATCGAGGCGTTGGAATGGAAGGATTTCCAGAAGATGTTTTTCGATAAATATTTTCCACGCACCCTCCGGCTTAAGATGGAAAGAGACTTCCTTTCCCTCAAGAAAAAGGATGAAGAATCTGTTGAAGCGTACGAGGAAAACTTCACAAGGCTTGCAAGTTATGATTCCGACTTTTTCGTTACCCCCGAATGCAAAGTTGACCACTTCTTTGGTGGGCTGAAGCCTAGCCTGCGGAAAGCATTAGCGATTCGTGACTTCGACAGCTATGAGGAAATTGTCTAATGTGCCCTCAAGGTCTAAATAGAGATCGAGGAAACACAGGGGTATCATGGGGACAATAATCTTAAGGTGGAATTCAATGCTGGCGGTCCGATGGATAAATCCAACGGTGCTAAGAAGATCCAGCACCCCACTTGCCAAAAGTGCGGAAAGAAGCACCCTGGAAATTGCCTTAAGGGGACGAGGAAATGCTTTAGGTGTGGAAGGGAAGGGCACCTAGCTGTTAACTGTCAGCAAGAAAGACCCGCGGCTGCGACAGAGGAGAGGAACGCTCCGTTTGAACCTCAACGCGTTGTTCAATGCTAAAAATGCAAAGAACCGGTTCATTTTGCAAATCAGTGCCCTAATATAAGGGTTTTAATAGACAACCAACAACCTCCAAGGCAGCAAGGAAGATCTTTTTCCATCACTTATGCCGAAGTGAACCCCGACAACGAAGTGGTGATAGGTACACTAGTTATTCATTCAAGAATAGCAAACGTACTTTTTGATTCAGGTTCTATGCATTCTTTTATATCTCAAAAGTTTAGTAGAACAATCCCAACACCACCACAAATCATAGAAGTAAATATTTTTGTGAGTACGGAAAATGGGGAAATCATTGCATCCCATGAATATAAGTCCTCCCCTGTTATAGTCTGTAGATTGTATTTCCCGGAGAACCTCGTCATACTCCCTCTGGTGGAATTTGATTCAATTCTTGACATGGATTGGCTTTCTTTATATAGAGCCAACATAAATTGTCGGGAGAGGGAAATCACACTCCATATGGAGAATCGACCCCCGATTATTTACAAGTGTAAGGGGAAAGATGAATCTCCTTTATCTCCATCATCTCAAGCATAGATATTACTGCCTTATGAGAATGCATATCTGTCTCAGATGATTGAGTCCAAGGAAGAAACCATCCTTGAAGAAATGCCTATTGTGAGGGAATTCGCTGAAGTGTTTACTGAGGAACTGCCTGGTCTTACTCCTAGAAGAGATGTTGAGTCCTCAATTGAACTTATACCTGGGATGATACCAATATCCAAGACTCCATATATAATGGCTGTTGTTGAACTTGAAGAGCTGAAGAAACAACTACAGGAGAATCTGGATAAAGGGTTTATACACCCAAGTGCTTCACCATGGGGTGCACCAGTTCTCTTCATCAAGAAGAAGTATGGGTCAATGCAGCTTTGCATCGATTATCATGAACTTAACAAAATCATGATAAAGAGCAAGTATCCTCCCCCAAGAATCGATGACTTGTTTGATTAGCTGCGTGGAGCACAATAATTCTCCAAGGTGGATTTGTAGTCAGGATATTATCAAGTAAGGGTGAAGAAGGAAGATGTCCCCAAGACTGCTTTTCGTACAAGATATGGGCACTATGAATTCATAGTAATGCCTTTCAGGCTCACCAATGCTCTAGAAATATTCATGGACTTGATTAATAGAGTCTTTAGAGATTACCTTGAAAAATTTGCGGTAGTCTTTATAGATGATATTCTAATATACTCCAAAACCAAGGAGGATCAAGAGAAGAATTTAAAAACTGTACTAGAGACTTTGCGCAAGGAGAAGCTCTATGAAAAGTACAGAAAGTGTGAGTTCTGGTTGAAGGAGGTCTCAATATTGGGCCATATCATCACAAGAAATGGGATATCTGTGGACCCCTCCAAAACAGATGCAATTGAGGGATGGCCGATGCCAACATCGGTAACGGATATCCGTAGCTTCTTGGGGTTAGCTGGATATTATCGACGATTTGTGAGAAATTTATCACAATTGTCCAACCCTCTTACCAAGCTAACTCTAAAGGGAGTAAAGTTTTCTTGGAGTGATGAATGCGAAGAAAGCTTCAAGGAGTTGAAAAGGAGGCTTATCACTACGCCCGTGCTCACTTTACCCACAAGTGGGGAACTTTTTTTGGTATTAAGTGATGCTTAAAAGAAGGGCTTAGGTTGTGTGCTGATACAGAATGATAAAGTGATATCCTATGCCTCAAGGCAATTGAAAATCAATGAGAGAAACTATCCAACGCATGATCTGGAGTTGGTGGCAGTGATCTTTGCCTTGAAAATCTAGCGGCATTTTCTCTATGGAGATAAATGTGAGATATATACTGACCACAAGAGTCTTAAATATATATTCACACAGAAAGAGCTTAATATGCACCAGAGAATATGGATAGAGCTCATCAAGGATTATGACTGTTCACTACATTACCACCATGGGAAAGCGAAAAAGGTGGCAGATGCCCTAAGTAGAAAGGACCCAGCAATTCTATCAATGATGAGAATTGAGAAGGATCTAATCTTATTAGACTTGATGAAGATGGAAATGGGAATCATAGAGAAGGGAACATCATCAATCCTTTCACAAATGATTTCTCAACCGTCTCTTTTGGAAAAGTTAAAGGATTCTCAAAAGGATGATGTGGGAATTCAAGAAAAAGTGTAAGCTATCGAAAAATGGAAATCCTCAGAGTTTAATGTTAATGAAGAAGGAATTGTGCAGTTTGGGAAAATACTATGTGTTCCATAAAGTCCGGAGCTGAAGAAGGAACTTTTGGATGATGCACATAGTTCAAATTTCTCTATTCACCCAGGGAGCACAAAGATGTATCGAGATCTCTGAGAAAACTTTTGGTGGGATAATATGAAGAAGGAGATCGCTGAATATACATCAAAGTGCCTGGTGTGTCAGAAAGTGAAGGCAGAGAGGTAGAAGTCTAAGGGGATGATGCAACCATTTCCTATACCAGAATGGAAATGGGAGAACATCACCATGGATTTTGTCACCGGACTTCCAAGGACATCCAAAGGCAACAATGAAATCTGGGTTGTTGTGGATCATATTACAAAGACTACACACTTCATTGCTATTCGGGAGGATTTCTCTTTGGATCAAATGGCACGAATATATATCAGGGAAGTGGTAAGGTTGCATGGAGTACCACTATCTATTGTGTCTGACCGAGATCCAAGATTCACCTCTATGTTTTGGAAGAGTCTTCAACATGCTCTGAATAATGAACTGAACTTCAGTACGACCTATCATCCTCAAACTGATGGCCAATCCGAGCGGACTATCCAAACACTTGAGGATATGTTGAGAGCGTGCTCAATGGAATTTAAAGGAATATGGGATCAACATCTTCCTCTGGTTTAATTCTCTTATAATAACAGTTTCCACTTGAGCATCCAAATGGCACCATATGAAGCCCTGTATGGGAAAAGGTGCAGAACATTGGCATGTTGGGATGAGGTCGGTGAACGTAAGCTGCTTGGACCAGAAATGGTCGAAGAAATGGTGGAGAAGGTGAAAAACATTCAGTAGCATATCAAGGCAGCCCAGAGTCGACAGAAGAGTTATACAGATAATCGTCGATGAGACCTTGAGTTTAAAATTGGAGACATAGTGTTTCTACGCATATCTTTGTGGAAGAAGGTCATGAGGTTTGGAAGGAAAGGGAAGTTAAGTCCAAGGTACATAAGCCCCTTTGAGATTCTTGATCGTTTTGGGGCTGTGGCCTATCGACTAGCACTTCCACCTGCCATGGCCAAAGTACATGATGTCTTTCATGTATCCCTCTTAAGGAAGTGCATACCAGACCCTTCACATGTACTCTCTTCTGAGGTGGTACAATTGGAAGATGATCTTTCTTATGAGGATCAACCAGTGAAGATCGTAGATCGTAGAGAAAAAGTTCTACGAAATAAGACAATGCCCCTCGTCAAGGTGTTGTGGAGAAACCACAAGTTTGAAGAAGCGACTTGGGAATCAGAGGATATGATGAAGCTGAGTTACCCACATTTGTTTTAGTGTGGGAAAAGGAAAATTTCGAGGGTGAAATTTCTTAAGGGGGAATATTGTAATGACCCAAAGTTTAATTAATGGAAATCCCTATTGATCTAATTAAATGTCTCTTTATGTTTATATGAAATGTCAACTTCTTTGGTTTTATGTTAAGAATTTTGACTATTGCTAATATAGCCGTTGAACAGTGATCACATGATTAGTATAAATATAGAACTTTAACAAATCTAATTTACTCAGACAAAGGAAGCGATGGCCTCATCCAGTAGAATTGCCCCATACGAAGCCCATTTTTCAGAGCTCGGAAAAGAGGTGGCATATTTGGGCTTTGCCCTTAACCAAGCCCAAGCTGAGCTTCATCATGTCAAGCTCGAATGTGACCGTCTACGGGAAAAGTGGAATTTGATTAAAATTACCACTTGAGCGATGTTATCCGAGCCACCCCAAGAGTCTGTCACCATCGCACACCTTACCCTTAGGTCTTATGCGGCTGTTTTAAGAGGTTATGTAACAAATAAGTAGTACTATGTCCATGTACATTATTTCTGTATATAATAATCAATATAATTTCTAGTCATTTTTGATACATTGTAAATAGTTTTTAAAGTACAAATGGTGTTTTTAGTTATTATTTAATTAAGAAATAAATTTTATTAAATTAATGGATTTTTGAATTAAATAATATTTTAATAAAATAATAATAATAATATTAAATTAATTTTTATTAAATATAAATTATCTTATAATTTTATGAATGCAATTAAATTTTTTATTAAGGTTTGAAAACCATTTCTGTCAAAACCCATGAATTTTCAATAAATGTCGGTTTTTTATTTTAAAAGTGAAAATAAACATATTTATAAAATTATTTAGATAAAATAAATGTTATTTCTGGAATCAGGACGTCGAAATTATCCAATGGTTAATTTTTCATAATTTTCTGAGACAGTCAAATTTTTGTGTAAAAATTAAATACCGTTTAAATATATAATGTGTTTTATGAAATAATAATGACCCAATAGTGATGTAATAAAATACTATAATCTTTATGTTAGGCCAATATATGTTTTAAAATTAAAATAATGTGATCTTGGGTTTGTTTGACTTACTTTTCAAAGCATTAATGGACCCCTCAAGACTTATTCAACACCTTGCCTTTTTAAATTAATTTCCATGGAAGTGTGACTCACCTCCACATAATCAACCCTAATATTTTAAGAAGTTCTGACTTTGGGCTTATAAAATATTTTTTTCCTCTTCCCTTTTCCAAAAACTATGGGAAAAAACCATGTGATGGTTTTTGGTTTGGATTAATTTAATGTAAGGGGACCCAAACCTAAATAATAAAGAATTCCCTCACCTTTCCTATATAAACCCACCCAAGCTCCCACTTCCTCCTCACTAAAATCCCTTGGAGTTCGTCCAACCTCTGACCTAATCTCTCTAGAATCCTCCCAAGGTTCCCCAAGCTCCCAAGAATCCTCTCACAAGCCTCTCTCTAGCCTTTGGAAGCACACTTCCAAGTAAGGGTTTTTTCTTCCTTTCCCATTTTTGTCAATTTTCTTTAAGTTGTATTTCCCTATTAATTTCAATTATGAATGTTGGGATATGGTTTCCCACCTCCCCCATACTGCCCTATTATTGTTTTAATGATGGTAGACCCCTTTCTCTCTCATTAAATGCCTCCCATGTACACCCGTTACTATGCCGAAATTCTGAAAGGAACTTCTCTCTCTTCTTTTACATTCAAGAAATAATTTTGTATCATGAATATAAATTCCATTAGAATTGTTGGGACATGTATCTATATGACCTCCTTACTTTCCATTACATTTAAATATGATGAGGAACCCCTTTCTCTCTCATCAACCTTTTTTATGAATTTTTATGTCACGCCGTTACGCTGCCAAAATCACACCGATTTTCTAAGCCAATGCCATTGTGTAGTGGATACCATGCCCATTTCTACATCAAGGGTATCCACCTTTATGCACATTTACTTATTGATTACAAAGTTTCATGTATGAATTCCACATTCCTTTATCGTGGAATAAATGATTATGTTTTATGAATCCATGTTTTATGATCCATGTGGCACACTTATGCGTGAAATGAAATGTTTAAGAAGGGTGCACCCTCATAGCGCTCCAATGCATTGGGTAAAGTATAGTATCATGATACGTCATGTGCAATGAGTGTTGAATCATGCTAATTCAAGTGCAACGAGGGTTTACTCGTTCTTTATGTGCAATGAGGATTTACTCGTGCTCTATGTGCAATGAGCCTTGGCTCATGCTAATTCCATGTTAAGTGTTGTTGCCACATTTCCATGTTATGATTATCATGCTTTATCATGCCTTTATGTTTATGTTCCTTTTATGCTCTATTGATATGCCTATTGTCTAACATGTATTGTAATCCTCATTTTATTCCATGTGTACTCCCTTACTGGGATTTATAGCTCACCCTTTTCTTTTGCATGTTCTCAGGTTATCCCATGCAATGCTAAGTATGAGGGAATGTAGTGTTCATGTAAAGGATGTTTTCAATAAAGATGTTGTATTTCATGTTTTAAGTTTTTATGTAATGATCGTAATCCCCAAATACACTAAACCTCTCGATCTTCTTTGTTGTATCAAGTGAAGTTTTATGTAATAAATCATGTTTAAGTTTGTAATAAAAGCGAGGTTTTCATAGAAACACTCAATTCCTACATGATGCATGAAACCAGTGTTTTTATGTATAGAGTTAAAAAGTATAATTCAAGGTCCTAGTGTATGGATACGTTGACCGCCACACCAACACTAGACTCCCTGAATCTGAAAGTTGAACATGAAACATTTAACATTGTTTCCCAAACACAAAACAACAGAATCCTAGTCTTTGAGGTAGAAATGACCACCTCTTATACCACTTTGTCATGAACCATCCCCCAGGGCCCATGTTGTGACTCCCCCAAGCCCGCCTCCTGGAGGCCAGGGGTTAGCGACTAGCGTTGAAGGCATTAACCTGCACGTGGGAGGTATTTTCCTAAGTACCTATACCCATGAACACACACAACCACACCCCAAGAAAAATGAAAAAGGGAACCTACATGCTACTAAAAAACCACTAAGTGTAAAGGTACAACTGGAAGTAAATGGTACAGAATACAAACCCAAAAAAAGAAAAATGTAAGAAGAGTAAGTACAAGATTGATGGAAAGGCATCCGTTGAAAATCCCACCTGATGGGTAAGTAAAAAGTAGCTACTAGAATCTATAGAAGAATGTCTTGCATGCATGATTTCATTGGGCACCACCTAGTCCTAGGCCACCAAGTCCTATGCCAAGTTGTCGGTTATCTGCACTAGAATCAACTGGTGCAGGTGAAGCCCATGTAGGGGTGAGTAATAATATACTCATTAGGGACCCCAACCAACAAGGAAAGTCTACAAGGAAATCCAAAAATCAAACCACGAAGCAAGAAAACTCACACCAGGTATAATATAGAGTAGGAAAGCAAAAACATCAGTCATATCACTGAACACCTTAGGCTGCTGGGGTACTCCTCCCTGATGAGTACTGTGGGTATGCTAGGTCACAAAGATCCACTCCCCACCGTGGGCCTACCGGGTCACACAGAGATACTTCCCACTAGAGTTGGACTTATATGGCACTCATCACTGATGAGTACTATGGTTATGCTAGTTCACATAGAGCCGCTCCCCACTGTGGGCTTACCGAGTCACACAGATCCACTTCCCACCTTGGCCATCGTACTGAGGTACTCATCTCGGATGAGTACCGTGGGTCCTCCGGGTCACACAGAGCTGCTCCCCATCATGGGCATGATAGGTCACATAGAGATTCTTCCCACTGGTCCATTTTAGCTGATCCACATAGGGTCTCTTATCAGCAGTCTTCGGGTCTCAGTCAATAATAGGATTCCTGCACGTAGTGCGCTTGATTCCGAGAGAAACCGCTCCTCAAGCCATTTTCCCCTTTTAAAATTCCATCAAAACAACCTTAGAGTATTCCAAAATAATCGTATCATCGTGATTGTTACAATGCCACAAATGGATCATCAATCGAATGCCCGGTTTGTAAGTTATTGGCATTTTAGTAAACATGGACCAGTTATGTCTGGGCTCGGTCCGACCCGGTCAGACCGTCCCAACCAATCCGTTCCAGGGGCCCCACATGCCCCGGCCTGGTTCGATCGACCTGGCCCAACCCAGTTTGGGTCTGGGCCAGCCTGGTCCGATCTGGCTGGGGGTCCAGCCCATCAGGTCTCCCATTGACCCAGTCTTATCTAGCTCGACCCGCAACCGACAGGCCGATCTGTTGCCCGACCGAGCCGCCCAATGGCCCGATATTATGTTGTCGGTCTGTACCATGACAATGGGCTGACATAAACCAACCTAGGCTACCCTGCAGCCTGGTTTATGCACCCCAGTCCGGCCTGTGAGTGCGGTCCAGCTAAACCGAATACACTTTGGTTCCTGCACATGGTCGTTAAACCGCGCAGTAGTGAGGGACCCTATCTTGTAAGTGCAAGATGCTTTGTTGATGTGGCTGGGTAGCTGCGTCTGCCACCATTATCCATCGGCCGTTTCCAGTGGCTCCTACCACCTCACCGCGGTTCGAGTAGGCTGCGGCTACTGCCTCTTGGCATGCCGTCATGGCGCGCTACCATCCGCCCGCGGTTGTGACCGCGGGCCACCGTCAGAGGTTTCTGGCCTGCTGCCAGCACCGACACATTGGAGGGTTCTTCCACGGACCACTGGGTCTACTCCAGTGGTCCTTTCTTTGCACCGTCCATGCCCCCAGTCTCCATGGGGTGACACCTTCCGTGATATGGCCTTGAAATCACCTCGTCATCAACTTGGAGATTTTCCCACGAATAATGCACAAGGAAGAGGGGATTGAGCCTTGTTCGTGTCAGCCTATGCCCTGCACATTAGATTTTAAACATAGGTAGGTTTAGTCTTGGAGTTCTATCAAACAATTAATCAATCCCGATACACGAATCCTAAGAAAAAGGCACCCTCTTGCAAGAATGAGTGATCCAAGGATCAACCTGTTCATGGGTTGATCCAAATTCATCATTTTAGAATGAAGGACATGAAAAAGGAAATTAAAACCAACATAACCCCTACCTAGATGTGGTTCATCATTGGAGTGATCCATTCACAAGGATTCTATTGGCTTTTGTAGCTCTCCGATTCTGTTCTCGGGGTGCGTCGATGTCGTCAATGATTCACTGGTGTTCATCGTTTGTTTTTGGAGAGGATTTTCTCTGTGGGTTCATCATAGGAATTCTATGTTTGATTACCCAACATGTTATCTCATTAATAGAGAAACACATCACAGTGTTTCTATTACGTTGCATCGCCACGTCGTTACATTGTTTTATTAATGAAACAATACATCTATTTTATTTCCATTAAAGAGTCTCATTAAAGGGGGCTCGTTGCCGCCTCATCGCCGCACCACAGTACTAGCATGACACTGCTCAATGGTGATTAAAAAGAAATACACAACTTTTTAAGTTATTTTATTTTTTTTACTGAAAAGTCTGAAAACTATCTTTTCTGGTCAACCCTTGCTGGTCGAAGTTAAGTCCTTTCTAGGAGAATCCTGACGTTCTGAGTTAAAAGGTGTCCTCTTATTTTTTATTTGAGTACTGGTTTAATAGTTAGAAAAACCCGCTCTCATGTTTACTTAAATGAACTTAAAAAAGTTCAAAATTCTATTCTGGGCTCACCGGGCCTCGGAATCAGGTGCCATCAAAGCATCTGGTCTCGAAATAACCCCCTTAAAAATTATTATCTATATATATATATATAAAATTTACATGGAATTTCTGGGACATTACACTTAACCTGATTATTCTATAATTCTTATATAAATTTTCCTGGTTTTACTATATTTATTATAGGGAACTTTTTGGTTCTCCTATGATAACTTATGGATATAACCTAGGAGGGTTATGGAAATGGTTGGCATGGTTCAATGATATGCTCAGAGATATCTGGATTGGTGCTGAAGTAGGTTTGTACTGATCCTAGGTGTCAACCCAATGTTTGAGGGTCAGTAGATTTTATTATATGTTTATTATTAATTAATAAAATTAATAACCCATTTATTTCTTATTTCAAGAACTACTTATATCTTAGACTGTATTTGTTCAGAAATGGCGATGTCGATCTACTGAGTTGTACTCACACCCTAGACATGACACTGTTTGGTACTCAGGAAGATTTCATGGATACAGGTTTAGATAACAAAAAGGGACCCTATTGTTGATAATTGATTTTCTTAATGGGCTGGATATTGGAGACATGATCTAAAGGGGGTTCAAGATAGGAATCTTGGAGTATTTATTTGAGTTTTCTTAGTCATTTATCTTTTTGACTTTCAACATTTCATTTAGTTACATTTCATTCTATCATTATATGGTTTATTATGGTTTGGATTATTTGATTCATCTCATATTTCTTCTATTGTTATCTTTTGATTATTTATATTGTTTCAACTATTTTATGCCACTCTAATTATTATTTATTCTATATTTTTACTCTATTTATATAGGTTATAGTCTCTGTACTATATCATTTACACCCTCAATTCTAGTCGGTAGACTCTAGAATAAGGTGAGGTGTGCCTGAGGTCATGTAGCCAACCTTTGTTTGGTCATGTGAGGGATTACTGGGCCAATGGATGTTACAAAGTGGTATCAGACCATCATGTTTTATTTTATGTTTATTTTCTATTCGGTAAAGGTAGAACAGATTCTAGGATGTGTCAAGACTTGGTAATGATCTTGTTCATGGGAGTAGCTAATCTATGTATGAGGTAAAATCCAAGCTCCTAGGGATGGGATTGTTGTTCATGTTGTTTTATTGTTACATTTTTTATGTTATTTCACCATGGGTGATTCACTTGATGTGTTATTTTATTTTTTATTGAGTTTTTTTACTCATGTCCTGATATGAAATAAAATGAGTATGCATGCATTATGATAGGCACATAAGGATATATATTAACATAAATTTTTCATGTTAGGGACATATTTTCCAGACATGAAATACTTTCCTATATGTAATGAGAAAAGAAATCCCTTGATATATCTGAAAAATAAAATAAAATAAATCGATATGTTATGCCAAATCACATGTTAAGACAAGTATAGATGAACCTTGAACCAGTGTTCCTATGTTGTTATCACTTATTGAGGTTTGTCTTGTTGATTTCTTATGTTCTAAGGAGTGTTTTGATCATTATAAAGAAAATGACTCCATGTAAACTTTGAGTTGAGCATTGAGAGAGTGGAAATTAGTACAATCCTAATACAACTAAGCTATAAATTTCCATGGATCTATAGAATATTATATAATATTATCTTCTAAATAGATTTTTGAGGGTGGTGAAATCCATGGAGATATATATTATTCGCACCACACCCACAATGTCTAAGCTGATGAGAGAGTTATAGCTACAACATCCACCCATGTTTACTGGGTAGGGAGGTCCCCAAGAAGTTGAGTTCTAGATTGATTTAGTTTACATGATCTTTAAGTACCTTAATAAACTTTATGGTAGGAGGGTGTATCTTAATGATTATATGATTAGAAGAATAACAAAGCATTGGAGGGACATTCTGGATCAAGTTGGGAAGAAGAAAGAGTTATCCTAGAAGGATTTTGAGGCAACATTTCTAAGAAACTTCTACCCAAATAATTTGAGGGATGAGAAGGATCCTGAGTTTATGAACTTAAAATAGGAAGGCATGTCAGTGATGAACTATATTGGATGATTTACAAACCTGCATTTCTTTTCTCTATCCTTGGAAGCTGATGAGGTTTATAGGGTGAGTTATTTTTAGGATGGGCTTCACTATGGGGTTAGTTCGTAGGTGAAAGTATTTTTTTGATAAGATTTGTATATGTGATGAATCAGTATCCCATCATATAAGGGAACCTGAAAGAGTCCATGATTGGTGTCCAAGTAGTTTCAATAGGGAAATATGGGAGATCATTATCTTGAAGTAGGAAGTTCCTCTATGATAGTTACCATCAGGGAAGTAGTATACAAAGAATCCAGGGCACCGGGCATTCATCTCAGAACTATGGTCCACTGTAATGATTTCAGTGTTTCAAAGACATCTATAAGTTCTCTCAGTGTCCTTAACCCACTATGGAGTGTCGTGCTTGTGAAAATTTAGGTCACATTTAGAAGTTTTGTAGAGGCCTACAACAACAGAGCAATGGTAGGGGATTGAGATAGTCACCTGAGTTAGAAAGGGACTAAACTACCCCTCATCAGACTATCATCTAGAGTTCCACCAAAAATTTAGGATGAGGTATGGTATGTGGTACCCCAACATAGGAGTGATAATACCATTTAGAGGGAATAATATAGGAGATTTAGATTGGAACCTAGGACAGAGGTCTAAGTCAGCTGCACGCCATACAGTCTACTCTGGTTAGTTTGGATGCAGGACCTTTTACCATTAGAGGTATGATTCTTATATAACACTTTCTTAAATTTTATTTGATATATAAGTATCAAATTACTTTTTATCTTCTTATCTTTTAAACAATTTGGGTTTGATTATAAAGTATTTGGATAACATTATGACCACTGACATGTGTGACACCCCTAGTGATGGTTTATCCCCTTGATTTTGGGGGTGTTTTGGGATGAAAAAGGTGAAGTTTGGGTGCTTTTTCTAGGTCACACTGTTAAGGTACATGGTTAGTTTAACCATGTATCCTAAGTGTGAAGACTCTTGCACTGTCTTTCTCTAGGTCACATAGTTGGAGCAAGGTTAAACTGACCATGTAGGCTAAGTGTGAATCCTATGAAGCTATTAACAATGGGAATCTTCATGATTACTGAAAGAACCTGGTTTTTGCTATAAAAGACTTTGGAATATTCTTGATATTATTCCAGAGCAGTGCCTTCAGACGGCGTGCGATTCTGAGCCCCGGTGTGGCCGGAATTAATTTTTCAGTGCGTTCACACTGGACACACCAAATAAATGGTATAACTCCTAAACGGTGATCCAGATCAGAAATAAGAGTATATGAATAGTTCTAGAATGGGGTTTTTACCCTAGGAATGACATAAAACATGTCGGTGCGAGACGTTTGGACCCCTCAATCGCTTCTGGAACGTTAAACGGATAAATTAAATAATTAATTTATTTGTTTACTGCTTAAAGTCAATTATCTCTTAAATGATTGCTCGGATTTGAAAACCGAGGGCACCGTTGAGTCCGGAGGGTTCCTCTTACCCTAGGGGGGGTGTAAGTTTCGTGGGCGTAGGTCTTCGCTGAAAAATGGCCCCAGGGGCGTTTTCATAATTTGGAGACCTCAGGCGTTGAGTTTAATAACTTTTGAACGAGGCCTCAGATTAAAATTTCGAGACCTCCATTGTACTCAGGAGGTGGTGTTTACCCTAGGGGAGGCTTAACCTCAACCCCGTCGGGCGTTTCAGATGAGGGTTAATTTGGGTGTTTTAAATTAATTAAAATTTTAATTAATTTTATTTATTTAAAACAAACCCTTCTCCCTCTCCAGTCATTTGCATCCCCTGGAAAAACAGACACTCAACCCCTCTTCCTCCTTCTCCTCCTCCATCCCAATCAAGGCGGGAGCAACGACAGCGGAGCGCGGATCGACGACAAAGCGTCGGGCAACGCCCAAGAGGTAGGATCGTGCGTTTCTTTTTTTTTAATTTCCTGCACATACTTTGATCTCGATTATATGCGTCAAATTTCAGTTTGATCATCGAATGAAGCCCATAACCACGTAGTATATTTTCTGAGCTTTCCGAAACACATTTTGGAATTGAAATCCGAGTTCGAAGGCGATCGCCGTCATCCGTCGAAGTTTACGGGTTTAAGGGTGTTTTCCGGTGTTTTTTTTGAGTTTTCCGGTTGGTTTTGGGGGTTCCGGCAGCAGGCGGTGTCGGCAAAGGCGTGGTGGCTCACGATCGAGCCGGGCGGTCGGCCGAGTGTAGGCGTCGGCGGCTCGCGGTCGATCAGGGCGGTCGGCCGGGCATAGGCGACGACGGTGGTAGGCGGAGGATCGGCGCGAGGCGGCGGCTCCAGGAGGAGCGAGGCGGCCAGGCAGCGTCGTCGCAGCGGTCGTCGGCTGCAGGCGCTGAGCGCGGAGCACGGGCGGACCGGCCATTTGGTCGGTCGTTGCCGGAGAAGACCGTGGTCTTTGGACCCCGGCTGGAAGACAGAGGACCCACAAATGCGGGTCCTGTTCTTGACGAGGGAGAAGACAACAAGAGGAAAAAAAGGAAATAAAAATAAAATAAAAATTCATAATAAGTTTATAATAATAATAATAATAATATTATTATTATTATGAAAATGATTTATATTGATAAATCATCTGCAGAGCGTCCATTTTGGGCACGGTCTGCGGCGACGCGTCCCTTAAACTGAGGCGAACTTTTTGGGATGGTCTCGGGAATTTTTAATTCCCGAGACGAGGGGCTCGGTGCCACGACGCGTACTTTAAGTGGTTTGACGTTTTTCTGGGGGTTCGTGTTTGAGTGGCGCAGACACATCCGATGTCCGATTTGAGCGCCGTCAGCGACGTTGCGACCCTGGCATCGAGGCGGACTTTTCCAGAGGGTTTTCGGGCATCGAAGACGGAGTTGAGATGTAAGCTCCATGCCCCGTCTTTCGAGCTGCGTGCAGCGCTTTGAAACTTTTTCATCGGACGTCCGTTCAGGGTGTGCAAGTAGTCAATGTTGGGTGTTTTTCCGAGGGAATTTCAATGGCACAATCCGCCCGCTTTAATTCCGCATGATGGTGCGGGCCCCATAGGGGCCATTTTGGGAGTTGGCGGTGATTTCCAGCTTTATCACCGGGTGTCCGTTTCAGACAAGTGATTAGTCAAACTTGTCTACTTTTTTGAGAGTATCGCAACAGTGTAATCTGTTCATTGTGCTTCAGGACCGGGATACGGGTCCCACATAGCACCGCTCGTGTGCGGTGCGCCGAAATGCATCTTTTTCTCTGGATATCCGTTCCACTCAAGTGAGCAGTCCTTTTGACGTGTTTTCCTGGGGGGATCGAAATGGTGCGATGCACCTGACTATTTTCGGGGCCAAGGATCAGGATCACGGGATGCCATTCGGGCGTAAAGCAGTGTTGGTGACTTTTCTGTCGGATATCTGTTGGAGGCGAGTAATTAGTCGATCTCGCATGTTTTTCCGCGAGGATTATAATGGTGTAATCTATTCAAGCAAGCTAAGCCTCTTACGTGATCTTATTAAATGTGGAAATATGAAGGTGCACCGGTGGCGGTTCTTCTACCATGTTTGTAGAGGACCCTTGGAATGTGATCGAGTGCACTCCTGTGTGAGTGAAGTATATGTTTGAAGAGATGTAGTTGGCCATTCCTGGGCCGATGAGGTGGAAAGTTAGAGTTGTTATGTTTACGCCCTTCGTGTTGATGTTGGGTGTCGTGTTCATGATAGCCTTTGGGATAGAGATGTGGTATACTTGGGAGTATATGGGAATGCTTGGTGGTACATAATGTAGTACGTGCCTGAGAAAATTTGTGCTTGGTTGGGAGATGAGCTGGTGCCACACGTCGTGTGGGCCCCATGTGCGTGTTGTGTTATGATTTACGTACCTTTGACCTCTCGTGACATAAAGGGTCCTCCTATTCGCGATGGTTTAGACCAGCAGGGTTGAGTGTTTTACCTTGGTTTTGTTCTGGAGTTGGGTGGTGGCGCGATACCCACTCCGAGTTCTGTTGGCCAGTGTTGTACCATCCAGTAGGGATGGCCAGAGTGAGACTGGGCAGTGTGTTGCTCATCGACTTCTTTGGGTTTACCCTCCAGTAGAGACTGGGAAGTGGGTTGCTCATCGACTTCTTCAGGTTTACCCTCCAGTAGAGATTGGGCAGTGGGTTGCTCACCGACTTCTAGGGTTTACCCTCCAGTAGAGACCGGGCAATTGGTCACCCGATACTCTTAGGATTTACCCTTTAGTAGAGACTGGGCAGTGGGTCACCCGACGACACTCCTAGGGTTTACCCTCCAGTAGAGACTGGGCAGTGGGTCACCCGATGACACTCCTAGGGTTTACCCTCCAGCAGAGACTGGGTAGTGGGTCACCCGACGACTCTTGAGGGTCTACCCTCCAGCAGGGCTGGGCAGTGGGTCACCCATCGTCTTGTTCCAGGTCTACCCTCTAGCAGGGTTGGGCAGTGGGTCGCCTTTCGACTTATTCCAGGTTTACCCTCCAGCAGGGCTCGACAGTGCGTCGCCTGATGATGTATTAGGGTTTACCCTCCAGCAGGGTTGGGCAGTGGGTCACTCGATATCTTATTATGATTTAACCTTCAGCAGGGCTGGGCAATGGGTCACCTATTGACATTTCAGACTCAGTCCTTTCTACTAGGCTAGTCTGTGGCTTTCCTCCATGACTACCAGAATGAGACCCTTTGATTTTATGGGTCAGTGATGTGACAACTCTGAGTTTGAGAAGACCTCTCAACTGCAGGGCAGTGATGAGGTGTGGTTTGACTTTCCCCAGAACTCTCAAGTATGAGGGGTGCTTTACCCCACCGAGACGCGTCCTTGTGACGCGACCTAAAACCATGAGGGCAAGTCAATGCTGCCCAAATCGGATAGTATCAAGGTGTGGTGATTTGAGCCCCTTGACTTGCAGTTCGAGGCAGACGTGCGGGATACTAGGAATTGATGGTGGTTTACTTCTGGGACTGTTGGCGACTCACTTTATTGGGCTGATCTACGGGATGGAGATCCCCTTACGATCTTGTTCAGACTTCTTGATTGAGCATATGGATATGTATATACCTTGTTCCAGTACCCACTCCTTGGGTTTTGGTTACTCTCCTTCTAAGAGAGGCGAAGATGCACGGGGTATGCCATGTGCTTTTCCGTGTCTAGCTTCTCATGGTTGGATGAGTCTACTATCCTGTTATAGGTAGTGAAGACTCGACGAGAAGATCATCTTCTCACCATTTCCAGATCCTTATGTCTGTACGAGTCTACCTCTTTTCTCTTGTTGGGTTGAGTCGGACTCTCTACTATTACTCTACTGCACTCCTTGTTGTACTCCTTTACTATTCCCTGTTCAATATATAGCTCACCCTTCGGTACCTCCTTTGTTGCTCCCTCGAGCCTTCGGGGTATCCTACTGAGTATTTTTATACTCACCCCTGCTTGGGCTTTCCCCACACTTGGTGTGCCCTTACAGACGACGGACAGGTCGATTGTAACGTCCGAGGAGCTTAGGAGTTCAGGAGCTTGGACCGAGTACGGTGGTCGGAGTCGGGTTCCAGGTGGGGGACTCTTCCAGCAATTTTTCTTTTGTTACCTGTTGCCGGGTTGTGGCACTTTTCTGGTTGGGCGTGTGTTTTTCCCCGTTTTTTTTCAGCTTTTACTTTGTACTGTTTAGAGGTCGATGCACTCTTGTGGTTATTTATAGTAGTTAGTATTTTACTTTCTCTTTTACTCTGCACTTTTTCTTTGAGCGTGCTATGTGTGTATGTGTATAGGTACTCAGGAAAAGGCCTCCCTGAGTTGTTTAGCCTTCGGTACTTGTCGCCAGCCCCTGGCCTATGGAGGCGGGCTTGGGGTAGTTGCGGATCGAGCCTCGGTAGGGTCGGGTCCTGACAATTACCACATGGTTTTTTTAATCATGTGAAGAAACTATGAAATCCACTCGAAGAGGTGTAATTTTTTTTATTTATTCTTATTTTAAGTGGCATTTCTTCTCTTGGAATCCCCAATAAATTTACTCCACCTTGGATTCCTCTCCCATCCCTTTTTGGATCCTCCAAAGATCCTCCAAGGTAATTTCATGGTGGTTTTATGGTGATTCTTCACCCGATTCAAGAGGTAAGGGTCTTATTATTATTTATCTTTGGTTTTACTCCATTTTACTCTTATATTCTAGCCATAATAGACATGATTAGATAATTTTCATGCCTATAGTGGTTCCAAATTGGGGTTTTTTCTTTCTAAGGGTTGTGATCCATCCTTTGAGTCCCTTTTCCACTAGATTTTGTCAGTGGAGACAAAGTTTCACCACTTGAGTTAGGTGTTTCAGATTTATGACCTTTTTTTAAGAATTCCATGATTTATTTATGGTTTAAATGTGTTTTTTATTTAATGTAATTATTTATATGATATCTAGTTTGGTTTTTTCAAAGGTTTTCTATTCTCATGGTGAGTTTTCCTTTGGAAAAAGTGGGTGATTTTATTTCTATAATGAAATTTGGTTTTAAAATGGTGTTTTATGTACTCTTCAGGTTTGATAAAATGCCAAAGAGGGTTTTATTTGTGAAATGCAATTGTTTTTTTGGATTTAATCCAAATGAGGTTTTCAAAGTGGGATCCCTTTTGTTTTTAAAAGTTTTACTTATTTTTAAGTGGCGGTTTGGTTTTATAAAGTGAAAATGGAATTTACCTTGATCTTATTTGGTTATGCTTGGAATTGTTCATGATTTATTTTGGAATTATTTGTGAATTAAAAATCGTTTTAAAAAGGGATTTCCAAAAGTATATATGTTATATATGATAAGTGAAGGATCGTTTTCATTTTGTGATGTGATATTGATTGTACCCTTATTGATCCCCCTTGGTTATTGTTGATATGTATAATTATCCATGTGATGGATACTATGTGATGTGATTGATATGGTGCTTATGTATTGGGGATCATTTTAAGGGTAGTTTGGGAGGTGATAAGGATGTGATTGTGGTGTTAGCCATATAGGCTTGTTATTTTCATGTGATGATGTTATTGTTCATAGACCACCACTATTATTATTCCATGAGGATACTGAGGTTTCTAAGTAAGAAGTAGTGGCACATTACTAGGCTAGTTGGGGTTTGGAACTAACTAGTCCCCCCTAGTTGTACATATTCTTATGTTGGGGGTTTTCACCAAGGAGACTGCTTAGAGAGATTCAATGGATGGATTTGTGACTATTATCTTGCCGACGGTTAAGTCCACTTTTGTGTGTCTTGTGTTGTCCTGTTAGTTCTTATGGTGTTACCTTATTCTATGTATCTATGTTATGGATTTTGTTATATATATTGTCATGTGTGATGGTTATTTCTTGGATGGACTTGATTGACATTTGATCCTCTCATGGTTTAGTCATGTTGTTGACTAGTTTTATTCTATATGTTTATTTAATTTATTTATAACCTACCATGGTTTTGTTTCTTCATTGTATCCATTATTTCCTTATTAAAATTATTTTGGTTATGTAAAAGATTTTAAAGGAAAAAAATGAAGAAATTATTTTCATATTGGAATTATTTTTTGGAATTATTTTGAAATGTTTTAAACCATGTGTGGGTTTATTTTTCAAAAGTGTGTAATTTTTTAAGATAAATGGTTAGCAGTTTGAATTGGCATGTTTTTTGGTAAAATATCATTATAGAATGTTTTATAAAATTTTTTATTTGATAATGTTAATGTCCCATGATTTTTTTATCCCTATACCATTTAAAGGAAAATGAAAACCGATTTTTTATTATTATTTCTGAACAAGTGAGCATGGTTTCTTTTATAAAAATAATTAATTGGACTCATGGTGGTATCCTACTAGATTCAGATCACACCCTACATATTCACATTTGTGGGTATGTAGTATTCATGTGTTGTATATGTTCCTCAAGGTTTTGGCTTTTAGGTTGGATCCAATTCCGTTTTCCTTGGGAAACATGTGTTTTATGGATGATGGTGGTGACCGAAGAGTCACACGAAGTTGGTGAAGAACCTTTAGTTTCATGGAATTGGTTGGCTCACGATTTGTATCAGTTTCTTTAGTATTTATTTTTGTGGCTTCCATTGTAGTTATGTAGATCTGATTGGTTTTTTATTTATATGAGATTTCACATGGCATGTATCTTGTATTTTTATTATTATTTCTTTTTTGGATGATTTTATTTAGTTCATTGATTGTGAAACTATCCCCAATAGTCATGTATGCCACCCTTGACACTTATCTCCAGTGTGAGGGGATTGGGGATGCTCCTCAGGTTTGTGGTGGATCGACTTTGGAATCCGATGGATGGATGTACCAAGTTAGTTTTATAAAAAATGGTATCAGAGGAATGTTATTTGTTATTTGGGGAATTTCTAGGTTGTCTTAAGACCATGATTTTCATCAGGTCTTGGGTGGTGTGTGTAGGCAAGGTCCTTTACAGCTCTTTATCACACTAAATCTTAAGTTTCCATGGGAGTATTGGGTTTGATTATTTATGTTGAGATTTTATTTAGATGTTTTGATGGATTTTTTATATGTTGAAATGATTATTTGATCCCCATTGAGTACACAGTGATTTTGGGGGTCAGTTTGGGTTTTAGAGGTAAAAATGGATAATAGAACAGGGTTGTATGGTTAGCATGCGTGGTCTAGTAAATGATGTGGTGATTGTGTGACATGGTTCTTCAACCATGATAGTTCCTTTTTCATGGTTGGTTTACAGTTTACTAGCCCGGGAAGAGTAACCATGCATAAGATGGTTTCCCCTCTGTAATTTTTTTGGACTCCTTTTCTTCCCAAATTAACTCTAATAGAGTATTCCATTAGCGTAGTATCCTATAGGTTATCTTTAATTGGAATTTTTACAGAAATTAGTGTGGTGAATGTGGTTTGGTTTGAGATGTATGACTGTGTGCTTGGTTTTTTGACATGGGGGATTTGTTTTGAGAGATGAAATTTAGTTTTCAAAATTAAAGATAAGTGTCTTATTTTTGAAAAACATTTTGTGGTGGTTTGAAAACCTGTGTTTTTTTGTTTTGAAAATGGGCTCTGGAAAAAAGTTTTGTTTGAAAATAATTTTAATCCAAAAAGTATAATTTTGGTGAAATATTTTAATTATTAAAGTGGATGTTTTAAGAATTTAATTTTAAAATTATTTTCCTTGAGATGGTTTATTTCAAAGAGGGGGTTTGAAATTATTTTGTAAGTAAGTGTGATATTTAGCTTCTTATGAAAAGTTAAGTGATAATTTTTAAAAATAAGGGGGTTGAACCTTGGTTTAAATGAATTTTAAGACTGGTGGGTCTCGATAATGGGTTGAAGTTTTTGAGAAAATAATGCTAGGAAAATTATTGATCTTTCAAATGATATTTTAAAATTGGTTTGAATTTTTTTTTGAAATTATGTTTTGAAATAGAATTTTTATTGGTTCCCTTGGTTATGGGACCACTTGTTTTTTTAGGAGCATGGGTTTTTGGGATCATGTTTTGTGTTTCTTTCTAAGTACCTCCTAGAAAAGTATTGAAAAAATATAGAGTGGTGTTCCTAGAGGTCTTTTTTGATAGTTTTGTTTTTAGGGTTTAAACATACTCTTTTATGGATTTCATTCCTTGAGTGATCTATAGTTTTAAAATTACCCAGTGTTAAGGATTAACCCTTTCATGTTGGAATTTTTGGGTTTTTGAAACGTGTTCAAGGTGAATTTGTTTTCATAAAAGGTGGTTTCCACTTGGAATTTCAAGTGAAACATGGAAGGACTGGTTGTGTTAAATTTTAAAGGTTTATTTAAATTTTATATGGAATTTTAAATGGATTTTTCCTTTTTTTGGATCATAAAATGAAATGGAAAGTGCATTTTTTAACTTCAAAAGGGTTTTCTTGGGCGATTTAAGAGTTTGATATTTAAAAACGTTTCAACCCTAATTAGTTCATGTTGTGAAATTTTAAAAGGAGTGTTTTAAACATGATAATGATATTAAAGGAAGATGATTTTGTTTTTGAAATTTTTCTTCTTTGGGTTTGTGAAAAATAATTTGGAATATGTTTTACAAAATAGATTTGAAGAGATTGGTTTTGGAATGATGGTTTGATGGGGGGATTCAACAATTGAAAAGTGGAACTTTTTGTGTTTTAATAAATGAAATGGGTGATTTTTGATTTTATTCACCTTCAAATTTGATTGTGTAAATGATTTGAAGAGTGGTTTTGGAAAAGAAAGGTGTTGTTATTTGAAATTTTCTTGATAAAATGTTTTAAAGAGGACAAAATTAACATTGTTTGGTTACATATTTTTCTTGTAAATGGTACTCTTTTGGTGATTTATAAAAGGGGTTAAGTCCCAGGAATGTGATTTTCAAGTGGTTTCTTATTTAAACCAATTGGTATCATTTTGTGAAATTCTTGTGTGTGTTTCAGATTTTGAATTCTTGTGGTTTGTGTGTTTATCTTCTGGATTATGTTATGTCATAGGTTTTGGGTTTTAATTAATTTCCTATTATCCAGTTGTCTTATTTTGAATCCCCTGGTGTGATATTATTTTATTTCCTATTTAAAGGAAAATTTATTATTGATGTGGGTATAAGCGACCTTTAGGTCAACACTTGGGTAATTAAGAAGGGTGTTTTTTAGAACTTTGAGAACTCGATGGTGTTAATTTTATGGGATATTCCATGGTATGATGTTCTATTTTGAGTTCATATTTTACCCCTAGAGTATGGTGAGTCCATTAAAGGGCCCATGTCATCTCTTGTTGTGGCATGCTTTGGGGACATCCCTTGTGAAGGTGAGTGTTAACCCTATTGATGGCTCTACCATGTAGGTGTTTAGTTGTTTGGGTTGGTTTTCCATTGAGGAAGTGAGAGTTTGTTTCTAAGTTATCTTTGTATATTTTTATAGTCTTTTTCCAAAGCAGAGGTTTTCTTTTGAGGTGTTCTCTTTTGTTACACCATTTAAGATATTTCTAAATGGTTAGAAGACTTGTTCTCGGTCTACATTTCCTTTTGGTTCTTATATCGATGAGGGTGGTTCTTTTTTATTTAATAAATTTGGTATACTTGGGTATTTATTGCTTTAATTTTGAGTAATCATCATTTCTCCAAAGTTTCTTCCTAGGGACTGCTTTATTGGTTCATAGTCCAACTCACCTCGCTTTTTAGTGGGTGTTTTTTGGCTTGTTCTTTTTGACTTCTATATGGAATAATGGCCTTATGGGGGTAGAAAGCGGCATGGTGGGAATTTTTTAACACCCATAGTGCCACTTTTATATGGGGTGTTTTTTGTATGGTTTATCCCCTTGATTTTGGAGTGTTTTTGTATGAAAAGGGTTAAGTTTGGGTACTTTTTCTAGGCCACACGATTAAGGCACACAATTAGTTTTACCATGAATACTAAGTGTGAAATATATTACACTGAATTTCTCTAAGATGCACGATTGGTGTGAAATTAAACTAACCATAGAACTTAAGTGTGCAGCCCATGCATCTATTAACAGTGGGGATCTACATGGTTACTGCCCAATTTGTTTAACTATGTGAGTAAATTGTGCAACAATACTAAAGAGGGGTATTTTTTACTTTTTTCTTCTTTTTAAGTGGGGTTTATTCACTTGGAATCCCCGCTCGATTTAACCCATATTAGACACCTATCCTAGCCATTTTTGGCTCCTCCAAAGCTCCTCCAAGGTGATTTCATGGTGATTTCTTGGTGATTTTTCACCCAATTAAAAAGGTAGGGGTCTTATTCTTCTTCCTCTATGGGTTTCCACTATTTTACTCTTATCTTATAACCCTAGTGGACCTTATTATCTGATTTTCATGTCCATGGTGGTGCTAAGTTTGTGGTTTTTATTTGTAAGGGTTATGGTCCTTCCTTTGAGTCCTTTTTCTAGTTGATTTCATTAAGGGCGACAAGGTTCCACAAAATGATGTAGGTGTTTCTGATTCCTTGCCTTTTTTAAGAATTATAAGATTTATTGACACTTTAAATGTGTTTTGGATTTAAATTAATGATGTATATGATATATAGTTTTGATTTTTCAAAGGTTTTCTATGTTTGGGTGGGTTTTCCTTCAACAAAAGTGGGTGATTTTTTTTGTTCGATAAAATTTGGTTTCAAAATGGTGTTTTGTGCATTCTTCATGTTTGATAAAATGACAAAGAAAATTTTATTTGTGAAATTCACTTGTTTTTTGGGATTTAAACTAAATGAGGTTTTCAAAGTGGGATCCCTTTTGTGTTTAAAGGTTTTCCTTATTTTTAAATGGTGGTCTGGTTTCATAAAGTGAAAATGGATTTCCTTTGATCTTATTTGGTTGTGATTGGAAGTGTTCATGATTTATGTTGGAATTATGCATGAATTAAAAAGTGTTTTGAAAAGGGGTTTCCAAAAGTATATGTGATATATATGAAAAGTGAAGGATCGATTGGAATTCTATGACGTGATGTTGATTTTACCCTTATTGAGCCCCCTTGGTTGTTGTTGATGTGTATGATTATTCATGTGATGAATGATTTGTGATGCGACTCATGTGGTGATTATGTGTTTGGGATCATTTTAAGGGTAGTACAGGAGGTGGGAAGGATGTTATTATGGTGTTATCCCTAGGGGATTATTATTTTCATGTGATGACGTTATTTTTAATAGCCCACCTCTGTTATTATTCCATGAGGATACTAAGTTTTCTAAGTGGGAAGTAGTGGTAAATTTCCATACTAGTTGGGATTTAGCACTGGCTATCCCCCCTAGTTGTATGTATTCCTAGATTGGGGGTTTTTACTAAGGAGACTGCTTAGAGAGATTCAGTTTACGAATGTGCAACTATTATATTAATGGAATTTAGGTCCACTTTTTCATGTCTTATGTTGTCACATTAGTCCTTATAGTGTTTCCTCATGATATTTATCTATGCTATTCCTTATATATATATATATTGTCTTATGTGATGATTATTATTTGGATGAATTTGTTTGATGTTTGATCCTATTTTGGTTTAGTCATGTTTTTGAATAGTTTTATTCCATCCGTTTATTGCCTTTATTTATAACCTTTTATGGTTGTATTTCTTCATTGTATCCCTTATTTCCTTGTTACCATTATATTGGGTGTGTAAAATATTTTAAAGGAAAAAGGGGTAACTGGTTTTCAGAGTCGCATTTTTGGATGGAATTATTTTGAAATGTTTTAAACCATGTGTGGGTTTATTTTTCAAAAGTGTGGTACTTTTCAAGAGAAATGGTTAGCACTTTTAATTGGAATGTTTTTTTTATAAAACCTTATTATGGAATGTTTTATGAAAATTATTATTTGGATAAGTGCATGTCGCATGCTTTTTTTGTCCCTATACCATGAAAAGAAAAATTAAAAACTATTTTTTCCTACTATTTCCAAACTAGTGATCTGGGTTTATTTTATAAAAGGAATGGATTGGAATCATGGTGGTATCATATTGAATTCAGGTGGAACCCTACATAATCAAATTGGTGGGTATTTAGTTTTTATGTAGTGTGTAGGTTCCTCTAGGTTTTATCTTTTAGGTTGGATCCAGTTCTGTCTTCCTTGGGAAGTGGGTGTTGTATAGATGATGTTGGTGAACATAGATTCACATAGAGTTGGTGATCAGACCGTCACGTTCATGAAACTAGATGGATTAATATTTTTATTGGCTTCTTCAGTATTATTTTTAATTTCCATTTTAGTTTTTTTGATCTAATTTGTTTTTTATTTATATGAGATGTCACTTGGACTCTATATTGTCTTTTTACTATTATTACTTGCTTGGATGTTTTTATTTGGTTCCTTGAGGGTGAAACCATCCCCAATGGTGAATTATGATACCCTTGACACTCGTTGTCAGCCTAGGGGGATCAGAAACACTCTTAGGGAATGTGGAAGGCTGGATTGGGAATCCAATGGATGGATGTATTAGGTTGGTTTGTTCCTACATGCTATTGGGAGTGCAGTCATAGAATATCAACTATTTCAAGGCATGTTCTCAAGAAATCAATGTCTACCATTTTCTTTGGGAGATATTTGTGTTGGAAATGGAAGGATTTGATTTTATTCTTGGTATGGATTAACTAGTTCTATACCAGGATCATATATACTATTATTAGAGGATAGATACCTTTATATCTCTATAAGGGGTAGCTATACTCACTAGGGTGAGTGGGATCTTTAGGAAGGTCGTACATGACCAATTCATTGTAGATTGGATTGTCTCAAACATTAGACAACAAACCTTTCTCTATACTATGTTTAATTTTAGCCTGATGCTTTTCCCCCCATGGTAGACCATTTTTAGGATGTCTTTCCTGAAGAGTTCTCTAAATTACCACCTAAGAGAGAGATCAATTTCACAACTGAGTTGGTTATGAGAGCTGAACTAGTTTCTATCCCACCTTATAGGATGGCACAAGTGAAACTTTATGAGTTGAAAGTTTAGTTAGAATACCTAGAATCCAAAGGATTCATATATCCTAGTACTTCTTAGTGGGATTCTCCCTTGATTTTCTCTAAGAAGGCTTATGGGACTTTGTTCTTATGTGTGGATTATTGGATACTGAATCAGATGGTATTCAAGAACTAGTATCCTATTCCACACATCAATGATATCTTTGATTAGTTGAGAGGTTCCAGGATCTTCTAAAAGATCAAATTGTGTTTATACTATCATTAGTTGAGAGTGAGATAATCTAATATACCTTGAACTGATTTTAGGATCATGCATTACTTGTCTGAGTTCATGGTGATGTCATTCAGACTGATGAACACATTGAAAATATTCATGGCCTTGATGAATTGAATCTTCCATCAATTTTTTGATCAGTTTGTGGTAGTTTTTTGGATGAAATCTTAGTTTACTCCCAAATAATAAATGATCATGCCCAAAATATTGACATCATCCTGAGTACTCTAAGAGAGAATCGACTTTATTTCAAGCTATCAAAATGCATCTTCTAGATTGATTGAGTTCACTTCATGGTCCATGTCATATCAGAGGCTAGAGTAACAGTGGATCCAAATAAATTTTCAGACATTTTATATTGGGGGTGACCTAATAATATCTTTTAGATTCATATTTTTTTGGGTTTAGTAGTCTATTATAAGTATTTCATCTAGGACTTATTCTTTTTGGCAACACCTATGTATAGTTTGACCAAGAAAGGGGTGAAGTTTATTTGGTTCGATTCTTATGAGAGAGTTTTTTAGGAGATGAAAAAGTATGATAACCATAAAATTGATCCTCACATTTCCTATGTTGAGTAAGGAGTATACTGTATGTTGTAATGCATATGGAATCAGAATCAGATTAGTTTTAATGTAGGAGGATCTTATGGTTTCTTATGGCTCTAAATAGTTGAGAATACATGAAAGGAATATACCTACTCATGATCTAGAGTTATCTTCAACAGTACATGCCATGATATATTGGAGTAAATATCTATTGGGTGAGAGGTTTATGGTGTACACGGACCACAAGAGCCTTAAGAACATCTTTTCAAAGTGAAACACAAACCTTTGGTAGAGGAGGTGAGTCGATTATCTATAGTCTTTGGACTTCTAGATGGAATACACATCAAGAAAAGGAAACATCATTATTGATGCTTTGAGTAGAAATTCACATACATAGGAATTAGGGGCGTCTTATAATGAGTGGAGGATGATAACCCTCTTTACAGACAAACATATCAATGTTCAAGAGTCCTAGGGATAGGTAGCTCTAAATTTGACTTTGGTTATACCCATGCTTCATAACCAGGTCAAGACAGAGTAGTTATCTGATCCGAAAGGTTTATATTTTAGGGAAAACTTTTATAGTGGGGAGCCACCATCATGATGATATCTTGGTAGTAGTGACATTATTATTTTTTGAGGATGAGTATGGGTTCCTACGGATTTTCATGAGGAGATGATGAGAGAGTTTCATGCTTCTAAATGGGTGGTACATTCAGGTCTAAAAAATATGTATCATGATCTTCATAGACAATACTAGTGTCCAGGGTTGAAAAAGGAGATATCAGGATTCATATAAATATGTATCACCTATCAACAGGTGAAGGCTAAGCATCAGAGGGTTTCTAGGTTATTACAGCCTCTACCCATTCTAGAATGGAAGTGGGATAATGCCACTATAGACTTCGAGAAAAGATTACCTGGGACACCCCACAAGAATTATGCTATATGGGTGATCATGGATAAACTGATGAAGTCATACTACTTCTTACCTATAATGAAGACCTTCACCATTTATGATATGAGTAGTCTTTATGTGTGGGAGATAGTCCAATGGCATGGTGTACCAAGGAGGATCATTTATAATCAAGATCTTCATTTCATATCTCGATTCTATAATGGTATTTAGAAGGATCTAGGATCATAATTAATTCTAAGTATAGCCTTTAATACTTAGAATTATGTCTAATATGAGTGGATAATTTATATTCTAGAGGATATTCTATGTGCCTATGTCTTGGATTTAACTAGTTCTTACGATCAACATTTAGCACTCATGGAGTTTGATTGTAATAATATCTTCCAATAATAAATCTAAATGGACTATTTCAAGGATTTTTATGGAATGATTTTTCATCCACCTATTTATTGGTTGTAGGTAGGTGAGTCAGTGTTCATTGGACCGAGTCTCATGTAGGAGATGTTTGAGCAGGTTCAATTGAACAAAAAGTGGTGGGTGACCACATAGAGCCTGCAAAAATTATATATTGATCATTAGAGAGGTCCTATAAAGTTTGAGGTTAGTCATAATTTTTTCTTTCAAATGTCTCCTAGGATGGGGAAATTCCATATCATGAAATAGGGGAAGATAGAATCAGGTTTGTTAGGAAATTTGTGATAGTGAAAAGGGTCAGTATAGTGGTTTACCATTTATCCCTTCCACAACACTAAAGCACCATACATGATGTGTTTAATTTGTATCATCTTTTGAGATATCATCCTAATTCATCTCACATGATAGAGGTTAATGAAATTGATTTGGATGTTGATGTGTCCTTTTAGGAGCATGTAATTCATATTGTGGACTGTAGTGAGAAGAATATTTGGGGAAAGACCATACCTCTAGTTTAAGTGTAGTGGTAGAATGGGTGTGTGTAAGAGGAAACCTGAGAGGAGTATGATATGAAAAAATAGTGGTCAAAATTGTTTGTATATAACCTATAATTATTTTTGGATTAGCTCGGGGATGAGCTATTATATAGTGGGGAGGTTTTAAGATACAATCTTTTTCTTGGTGTGTTTTTCTATTTAAAGTTTATTGAAACTCTTTGAACCTATTTATTTTTGTTTATAACATTATTTTATAGACTTTTTTAGGGAAATTTGATTGAATAAAGGAAGCATGAGGACTAGAGTTTGAAAATCCCTAGCTACAGAGTAGTCTATGATGTGGATATTTGGGTAGCATTGTAGTGTTGGTCACTACAAAGTGGAGCTCAAGGATGTATCATAGGTTCCTAGAGGAGGATAATATGAGTGAATATAAATTTAGGCATAACTATGATGTGGAAGGGTGGCTAGATGTAAGGGACTTAGGGCGGGGAGGAGGATTGGTCAGATTATCTAATTTTGAAACCCCTACGACATAGTGAATGGTGTACATAGCCATCCATTAGGGTTTCAGGGTGCCACAACATGGTGTCTTAGGATACATTATAATATATCCTTGGGTTTATAGGATCTACTTTATAGAATCCACTATGGATCTCAAATGTGGTTTGACCAAGGGAGGTTATGGTGTCGTACCTTAGATCAAGTTAATTTTTTTATTAAGAAGGAGAAACCATACAACAAAGAGATACAAACAGAGCAGCCTAAGGAGGTCTAAAATGATGCAAGCCAAGGGAATCCCCTTTGATCAAGTTAACACCTTCAGGCTTCAAAGTGGAAATGTCAGGCAGACAAATCGGATCGGGACCAAGGACTTCCATAGAAGCAAGATGATCTGCCACTTGGTTACCCTCACGCCAGGTGTGGCTGATTTTGGTATCATTAGAGAGAATACCTTTGCACTTTATGATAATATAGATGATAGACCATGGAGTAGAGCATATATACTTCAAAGCATCATGCAGAATTTTTGAATCTGTTTCAACTTCAGCTAAATCTAATCCCTTTTGGTGGCAAAGGCTGATACCTGTGAGCATGGCCTTGGCTTCAGCTTGAAGAGAGGAGCCATGTCCTAACTGGGAGGAGAAGGCTATGAGGACCGATCCCCGTGAATCCCGGACCACCCCACCCCCATGCAGAACTCCCATAGAGCAGGACCCGTCAACATTGAGTTTAAAACCCCTGATAGGGGGACTCCATCTAACCCAGCGACCTCTGTCAAAACCATCTCTCTGCTGGACAACATGAGGACTGGAAAACATCCAGCTGAAGGATGGAGCATCCCTCCAGTTAAAGAGAAGATGAGCCATATCAATGAGAATATTTTTCGACCTGATGATGAGAGACTTACCCGTAGACCGTAGCCCCTCATGTCTGAGCTTATTCCTGGCTTGCCATATGGACCAACACCCAGCAAGGAGAATCAAAGCGCGAGCTGTTTTTTCCGGCCCTCTGGCTCCCGACCCATGAAACCACTTGTCAAAGAACGGAAGTTCCACCAGGCTAGGATCACAAATTCCAGTAAAGTCCCCATAGAAACTCCAAACAGCATTCACCCAATCCCCAGAGAAAAAGAGGTGCTCCGCCGTTTCCTCTTTGTAAACTGTACAACATGCGCACCGAGAAACAAGAGGGATTCCACATTTTTTGATGTTTTCGTCTGTGGGAATGGCGCGGTTCCTGATTCTCCATAACAGGAAACAAAATTTCGAGGGAGCCACCTTGGGCCACAGAACTTCATTCCAAGTATCCTGAGCATCAGACGTTCCCCGCGTGCGACGGAAATCACGTGCAGAAAAGATCCCCGTTGTGGAAGGAGAGAACACACATCTGTCCGGATCCTGCGATAAAACAATGAGGTTGAAGAGGTCCTGTTGTTCCTCGTCCAACACCGCTTTAATGAAAGTCGGGTGTGCACTTGCTTCCCTAAACGTGATAGTGGGAGCTGGACATCCAGGGAATCCAAGCACCTTCCCCGCCCAGATGTTGTGCCAGAAAGAAATCTCGCCCCTTCCGATAATCCATTGCGAGTGACCCATAAGTTCAGAAATGAGGAGCAGCATATTGGGCCACAGAGAAGAGCCTCGTCCCGCCACCGAGGACTGCTGGAAAAACAGAGGGTGCATAGTTTTCCCCCAAAGTGTACTCTGATCCACAACTTCCCAAGCTAGTTTAGCCTGCATGTTTCTAAGGGTGTCATCCAAACTTCGAACATTAATACCACCTTCCTTAGCAGGCCAAGCCACTCTTCTCCAGGCTGCCCAGTGTCTTTTCCTTTCGGCCAGAGGATCCCAAATGAACCCAGCAAGAAGTCTTTCAATGCTGTTAATGACACCTTTCGGAGGCATGACCGCAGAGAGAGCATGAACTGGAGTAGCCAACAACACACTATTAATGAGAGAAATACGGACACCAAAAGATAAGTACCTATTTTTCCAGTTGTGGATGCGGTCCGCGATCTTATTGAAAAGGAAATCGAAGTCCCGAATCCGAAGTCTGCTAGGGGAAATAGGAGCCCCAAGATATTGCATGGGAAAGCAGCCTCTTTGCATGGCAAGATTGTTTTGAATATCCGAAATCCGACTGGAAGAACATTTGTTGGAGATAAAGAAGAAGCTTTTCTCTTTATTGATAATTTGTCCACTCCAGTGGCAGTATTCCTCCATAATCCTATTCAACCCATCGATAGAATTTTTTCCAGCATTAATAAACACAAGAGTATCATCTGCAAACATAAGGTGAGAAATGGGCGTAGTCCTCATACGCCTCCGGTATGCCAAAATATCTCCATTATTGATGCTCCTATAGATGAGCTTGCTCAAGACCTCCTGAGTGAGGATGAAAATGCTAGGGGACAAAGGGTCCCCTTGACGGAGGCCACGACTGGACTTGAAGAAGCCATAGGACTTCCCTAAGAATGAAACTGCCATCCACGGAGAGCTGAAACATCTAAAAAGAAGGTCAATATTCCAGGGAGAAAAGCCCATGTTAGCCAGAACCTTATTGATGAAGCCCCACTCCACACGATCATAGGATTTATTCATATCTAATTTGAGAGCAACATTTGATCCCCGGGTTTTAAAGTTAATATCCCTTATCATATCATGTGCAAGGGCGATGGCCCCTTGGATAGACCGACCCCTCACAAAACCATGATGCTCCATGGAAATCCACTGTGGAAGATGAATAGACAGCCTTGCATTAATGACACTCGCGAGGACTTTATAAGGGAAGTTGCACATGCTCACCGGTCTGTAATGCAAGATCGAGGAAGGGCTCCTGTTTTTAGGAATAAGGACCATAGTGGTGGCGCAAGCAACCCGCAGCAAGCTACCTCCCCTAAAAAAGTCCTGAATAGCTGAAATGATATCCTCCTTAACGACAACCCATGAGCCTCTATAGAAGGAGCCCGGAAAACCATCTGGTCCCGGGGCACTATCCGGGTGAAGGTTCATCATGGCTGTGTAGATCTCCTTTTCATCCGGAATTGAACTCAACCTCTCATTTTCCTGGTCAGAGACACAATTATCAATAATCTCAAAAAACCCATTGTCCCTTCCTGAGTAACCATTGGGCATACGAGTATTGGAACCGGCCAACAGGGTGTCGTACCTTAGGTTGCGCTGTAGTGTACCTTGTGTCTGATGATTCTGCGGTGTGGTCTAGTGGGATGTGCCATGGTCCTCCTTTTGACAACATGTCTAAAAATACCCATGAACCCTCCAAACTCTTTTTGATTCAACTTTTTTCTATTGAACCTTGGGCACCTCTGAGAGATTTTTGAAGGCTTTTGGACCTCCTTTTTTATCAAATTCAACCCTCTCATTCCAGGGATCAATCCATGGTGACCCTAGCCTTCCAACCTTGGTGTTCTAGGCCTAGAGTTTGAAGGTAAACCTTCCAGTTTCTCTCTTATTCTCATTATTTGGTTTCCTCTTGGAGAATCCCTTGTTTATAAAATTTCTTATCATCAATAAAGGTATAGAAGGAGGATCCAAGCATTATCTTGGATGTCAGGTGTTTTTCAACATATTCTTCATTTGAGGGGGGTGGTCTAAAACATATCCATTTTGTTTGTTTCAGTTTATTATAGTACGTGCAATATGTGTGGTAGTGCCCATCAAACTGTTCACAGAACCTAAATAATTTAATTAACCTATTTTTAATTAGTCACACAAGTATAGACCTTCCATTGGATACTTTTAGGTCTTTTGGTGTTGGTACTGAGACATACAACCACCCGATAGGTGTTCCAACCTTTTTCCTTGCTTGAGTTTTGGTTAGATTGTGCAGTATACTCCGTGACATGTTAGATATAGTGATTAATGGATAAATATTATGAATTGGAATTACTTGTGATATTGGTGTAATTTTTTGTCATGGAATTTCATGGACTAAGATTTTTTTGGGTATGATAACGACCTTGGGGGTTTAAATAATAAATCATAATTCAATGATTTTACCATAATGGATGTGATGACACGTTCTATGATTTCTGTTTGTTATACTATAATTGTTATAGGGATTGGAGCAGTTATGATGTAATGCTTATAGGGATTTTCTTGGTTATGCTTTAATTCTTATAGGGCATGAACTGATTATATTGTAATGCTTGTAGATATTGCCTTGATTAGGAATTAATACTTATAGGGCTTGATCCGATTATGTTGTAATGCTTATAGGGATTTGCTCAATTTTTCTGTAATTCTTATTGGGATTTTACTAGTTCTTTTGTAATGATTATAGGGATATACCTGGTTCTCCTATGATGACTTATGACTATACCCTGGGAGGGTTATGGAAATTATTTTCATGGTTCTGTGAAATTCTCATAGATATTCAACTTAGTACCGAAGCAGGTTGGTGCTAACCCTGAGTTTCAAAATGAAGCTTGAGGGCCAGTGAATTTTATTACACGTGAAATATTAATTGATTAAATTAATACCATGTTTATAGCTTATTTCATGCACTATTTATATCTTGGACTTGATTCATTTAGATATGGTGGTGTTAACCTACTGAGTTGTACTCATTCCATGGACGAGCCTCCATTTGGTACTTAGAAATATTTCATGGATGAAGGTTTGGACAAGGGTAAGAGACCTTGTTGTTGATAGTTGATTTGCTTAATGGGTTGGATCTTGGATATGGGATCAATATGGGGTTAGAGACCAAAATCTTGTTTTCTTTATTTGATTTTTCTTAGTCATTTATTTGTTTGACTTTCAACATTTCATTTAGTTACATTTCAGCCTGTCATTACATGGTTCATTATGGTTTGGATTATTTGATTTGTCTCCTCTTTTTTCTATTGTTATATGTTGATCATTTATATTATTTTGGATATTTTCCGCTACTCTAATTATTATTTCTATTGTATTGTTACTCTTTTTCCAGAGGGAATAGTCTCCCCACTATATCCTTTACACTCTCACTACTAGTTGACATCCTCTAAAGTATGGTGAGGCGTGCCTGAGGTCACATAGGTGACTTGGGTTCAGTCACATGAGGGAGTACTGGGCTAGGGGACGTTACAACTTTCTATTTTAGCACTGATAAAACCTATCATGATGAGTTATTTTTGGAAATCATTGATAAAAACTATATAAAATAAATTAAACATTATTAAAAAAATACATTAAAAATGAATAAATTATGAAAAAAGTTAAAATTAATAACATTATTAAAGAATAAATAAACATAAATATATGAATGTTATAAATGAGTGGAATTTAATAACTAAAAATGAATAGACTTCAAAAATTATAATAAAAAGTAAATAAGTTTTATTATTTATATAATTTATTTAAAAAATTAAAAATGAAGATGCATTCATATTAAATATGTACATTATAACCATATTTAAAACATTAAATTTTAATTAATAAATACTTTTAAAAAATATTAAAAATAAATAAATTACAAAAAAATTAAGGAATAAATATAAAAAATGAATAAATTAAAAAGAAAAGTAAAAATAAATTAACATTAGTTTTGAATAAATAATACTAAATAATACTAAATGAATGAATGTTAAAAAAGAGTGAAATTTAATTATTAAAAAATCAATCTATTACAAAAATATTAAAAAAATGAATAAGTGTTATTAATTATACAGATTATTAAAAAAATTAAAAATGAATATATGTTCAAATGAAAATGAATACATATTAATTATATAAATTACAAATATATTTTAAACATTAAATGTTAATGAATAAACATGTATAAATATATATTAAAAATGGTTAAAATTTAAAAAGTATTAAACATAAAAAATTGAAAATGAATAAATTAAAAAAATATTAAAAATAATTAATATTATCAATGAATAAGTAAAATTAAAAATAATTAGATTGAAAAAATATAAAAAAGTAATAAATATTATATATTGAATAAAATTATAAAAATGAATAAAATTTACAATTAAAAAGCATAATATATATAATATATATTATTTTTATAAATAAAATTCTACAATGAATATCAAAAATTAAATAAATCACATAAATATCACGCGCGTGTGTGTGTTTCTATATAAAATTGCATTAATTACATATATGTGTGTGTAAAATTAATGTAATACAAGTTTTATATATGTTAAATTGAAAAAATAAATGGAATTTTATTAAATATCCATTACTTGATGCTAATTAGTCAATATTTCGAATTAATATTAATTTTTAATTATATACCATTTCACTAAATATTTGACTTTTTTAATGTAAATACATATTTTGTATTATATAAATCATATTTAAGTAAATATTATATATATTGATATATATATATATATATATGAAATTATTTCTATATGAATAATATTAAATATATTAATGAATAATTATGTATAAAAACATTAAAAATGAATAAATTACAAAATATTAAACTAATAAATATTTAAAATTAATGAATTATTAAAAAGAAAAAAACACTCAACATTATTAACGAATAAATAATTTTAAATGAATGAATGTTAAAATTGAGTGAAATTTAACCAAAAGATGAATTGATTGAAAATAATAATAAAAAGTAATAAATAGTACATAATGAATAAAAATATAAAAAATGAATAAAATTTACCAATTAAAAACATAATATATATTAAATATATAACATTAATAAATAAAATTATACAATGAATATAAAAAATTGAATAAATTACCAAAAAATTAATGTGTGTGTGTTTCTATATAAAATTGCATTAATTTTGTATATGTGTCTGTGAAATTAATGTAACACAAGTTTGATATATGTTACATTGAAAAAACAAATGACATTTCATTAAATGTTCATTACTCGATACTAATTACTCAATATTTCTAATTAATATTAATTTTTAATTATAAACCATTTTCACTAAATGTATGACTTATTTAATGTAAATACATATTTTATATTATATAAATCCCATTTAAGGAAATATATTATATATATATATAAATATATTTCTATATAAAAAAAATTAATTAAAAACATAATATTTTAAATATTAAATATTAATAAATAAAAATCTAAAATGATAATATTAACAATTTATTATTTATTTATATGTTTATATTTATAAAATTTAATTAATTTCGTATATGTATACGTGTGAAATTATTGTATGACATATCAAGTGTAACATATTCAGTCAATTTTTTTAATTAATAATTAAATATCTATTATTTTTTATATATGTTAAATTGAAAAAATAAATCACATTGATTAAAAAAAGTTATTAAATGTCTAATAATAATAATAATTCAATATTTTTAATTAATATTAATTTTTAATTAAAGTATAACCAATTTTCACTAAATATATGGCATATAAACATGATTTATAATATATTAGTATTGTTACATCCTAAACTGAACCGCCAAGTCTGAAATGGAATACCACATGACCTCATACATGCCTCCCCATATGCAAGAGGTTGATGAATAGTAGCAAGAGTCTCAAGTGGAACCATGAGGAGACTATACTTTCCGTTAGAGTGCATAAGAGAAATAAATAACCAAAGTAAAATAATAAACAATATAATAAACATAATAAAACTACATGTAGACAGTGAACTAAACATGGAATACAAATAAATGCTTCCCAAAGTGGAAAGCCTGTCTGGTGTTTAGAGCAGCAGATAAAATAAACAACAAAATAGTGGGTCCTCTGAAACTAGCTCAGTACTCCTCTACTCAACCATCCACCACGGGGCCCTTGTCCTTTTCTAAATCCCTCAATAAATTTACAGGCGCATCAAAATTCCCAAGTAGGGTGTGAGTACAAGAATCAATAGGACACCACCAATGTGTCCTTAACCAAGTGTGATTAAGTATATAAGTGAATTCAATAATAATCATAAATGCATAACATGAAAATAAACATAAAATATGATATTTTGCGGTCATGCTCTAACCAAGCCTCCACAAACCCCAGTTGTACCAGCTTCGACTCCATGCCAGAACGATAAATCATAATGGATGTCAGGAGTAACCATGATATCCATAGGGCCAATGAATCAGTTGCTTAATATCCTCATGGAATCATGCGTACATGAAAACTCCATTCCCTAGGCCTCAAGTAAAACATGTAACTCAACATAACACTAGGAGCATTCTACTTGGCAGTTCAAAAGGAATTGAATAACATGATACTCATCATAACACAAGGAATCAAGTACACTACTCGATAGTTCACTAGGTATAAAATAACATGCTACTTGGCATAAAACCTAGAATAGAGTGTGTTACTTGGTAGTACACTGGGCATCGAGTAACATGGTACTTGGAATCTAGGCCTTAAGTTCATCCTCAATAAACAATTATATGGCATCATCGTATCTCTACCCCATGCTGAGGTCCATCATCACAATTGTCACATGTTATGACCACACTCCCTCTAATGGATAAACCTTTCATGACAATACACCTATTTCAAGCACTAAGAATAATTCCTCTAAATGCTGGGTAACATAAAAAAAGTTTGAGCATACAAGTAAATAACAGTATGACATAACATCATGAGTATTAGTAGAAATTAACAAACACATGTGATCATCATCGAACATGGAATAATAAGATAAAAAAGTATATTCATGGTGATAAAAACATAAAAGGAATCATTAATACACACACACACACACCAACATGTGATCACTAACAAGCATGGTTAATAAGTTATGCTAATAGAGGTATCACATCAAGGTAATAATGTACATATAAATAGAGCATGACAAACATCAGGAGTTACACCAACTACACATGTGATAAAAATCAAACATGGTCTATCAGGCTATCTAAGCATACTCATGGAATAAATAATACACATGGTCTTATGGAAATAGGTATCAAGTAACAAAAAAAAACACCTCAAGGTGTCCATGTAGTATAACACACACATATGTGATCAAGCCTCAACCATCGGTGGCCAGACAACAAGCCAGCACACAAGGTCCAACATGCCCCTTGGGACCTTGTCAATTTATTAGGTATCATTCATTTAATTAATTAAGACTCAAGACTCATTAATTAATTAATCATGATTATTATTCATGACACAACATGAACTAATGGTCGTTACCCAAAGTTTAGAACCTCACATCTCATTCAATTAACATGCATAAAAAACAAAGGGTAGATAACATGAGACCACCCACACACACCCACATGTGATCATATTCAAGCACAAATATAAATTATACCATAAAATAAAATATAACATGAAAACATGTGTAAACAAGAGCCTAATAGGTAAATTAATTCCCACCATAGGTGAAAAAATGATTTGATGATAAATGTTGACATTCGAGTTCAATTGTAGTATTTTGAGATGTTTCCTAATAATCAAAGATTTTATTATAATTATCATTATCTTTGATAATTAAAATGTCGAAAAAAATAATTTATTTCAATATGAAAATAATATATTGCTACCTTTGAAAAAAAAAATTTAGGATTAAATTTTTTATCATTGAGATGATCTATCCGCACCGATGATGCATCAATTCAATCAATATAGAATATGATATTGAGGATAGAAGTTTAGAATAAAATAAAATAATAAAATTAAAAAAATATGAGAGGGGGAATAAGAGAGAGTCATGTAGGGTGGAGAGTTTCATGAGGAACTCTCTCCCGTAAGTTTCTTTAGGAGCCTCCCCATTCCCTCTTAAATATATACATTTCTTTTTATTATCATTAATTAATTAATTTATTCATGTTTTCTTTCTCTCTCATATTAATCAACATGTTCCACCCACTTATACTTTTTATAAACTTCTCAATAAAAAGACATTTAATCATCCATGCATTTTTTTATTTAAAACCATTTTTCAAAACATATTAATCATCAATTAATATATATTTAAAATTCATCCATAGACACACACACACACATTTTATATATACAACTGGATATATATATATTTAATCCTTGCACACACAGAGAAATATATATATATATATATATATATATATATATGTTTAACCCATATATATACATGTTATATATATATACACACATCCGTATATTCATATATACCCTTGAACATGTATATATATACACATATATTTATCTCATAAAAATATACTCATTTTTAATTTTCCACAAACAAAAAATTTTGTTTTTTAAAATTTAATAATAATAATAATAATAAAAACATTATTTATTATTATTAAATATCTCATATCATTTTCACCATTAGAAAATTAAATAAATCTTCCATTAAATTCATATAATAGTTAATAAATTAATATTAACCCCACATTTTCATTTATTTAGTATAGGGTAATAATATCACTATTATTACCTAACCTCCCAATAAATATTCGCCCATGGTGAAACGCCACTCATCAATTAAGAGAAATTCATTACAAAATTAATTTCAATTTTTTTCAATACAAATAATAATAATAATAATAATAATAATATAATTATTATTTTTCTTATGTGCGATGTAACCAAACGCCCGATGCACACAAAGCTTATGTCACGCCTAGGGTAAAACACATATTGTGAACATAACGACAATCTCAGATTTCTCATATGATACACCATTTAAGAGATATTAAATTATTTTCAAAAAAATATAATAAAAATATTAAATAAATTATCCTCACATGCAATTTGACCAAACACCCGACACACACAAATATTATATCGTGTATAGGGTAAACCCCACATCCCGGACCTAATGGTGGTCTTGAATTTCTCATACAATACACCATTTGTGAGATATTTTATTTCTTTGGAAGAATCATATACTTTCAATATAGTATATTTAATATTTTTATTAAATTAATACTGAGGCTCTACGGGCCATGAAATTCCATGGTGACTCACCAACTAACTTTGAAAATATTCTATAGAATATTCCAAAGTGTTAAAAAAGCCTTTACACTTACATAAATCCTTTAAATCATTTGTTAAGTTATTTTTATTGAAAAATTAAAATTTCCACATAAAAAGAGTCATAAATTTTTTATAAATAGGATTTTATTATCCTTAAAAATTTTAGGATGTTACAATTATCCCCCTCTATAAACTTCTCATCCCTAAAAAGTATCTCTAACAGCCTTGTTTAAATAGTTCAGGATACTGAGTTCGAACATTATACCCCCATTCTCACATCTCAATAACTGGGGGAAGATTAGGAACACATTCAAATCATATCCAGTCTAAGGGATCACACAAGGTTTTCCTAGGAGTCTACCCATAACCCAAGGTATACCCATCATAGCATTAACCTTGGTATCTATCCATGCACATCTATCACAACCATCATATATATACTAACCCAACATCATAATTAGTTTAACTAATAAACATTAGTAAAGATGTATCATAATATCAAGACAATATAGATATATCACACAATCAGATAAACTATGACAAATAGATAACAAAAATAAAGGAATTTAAATAAATAATTACTATTCAACAAAACAAAAAAGTATATATATATATGACATGTGAACCTAAGTTCCTAGTCATGATGCATGGAAACACCCAAAATCTCATAAATCACATATCAACATCATGTCTATCACCTAAGTTGATTTTAATTAATGGTAATATAAAAACATAAATTTCCCACATTATTGAAACTAGGAGGTCTACTGCACAGTACTGGACAATCACTGTCATAGATACCCTGCCCGAATACCAACCATCCTATCTCTTGTCTAACCTGTACCAAATCAATAAAAATATAAGAGAAAAGTTAGCGAGTCATGGTGTTGTGATACCATTTTGTAACATCCCAAAATGAACCACTGAGTTTGAGATAGAATGCCACATAACCTCATGCACACCTCCCTATATGCAAGAGGTTTCCGACTAGAAGAAATGGTCTCAAGTGGAACCACAGAGAGGCTATACCCTATTCTAGAGTGCATAGGATAAATAAATAACCAAATTATAACAATAAAAAATATAATAAACATAATCAGAGTAAATGTGGAAAGTGAACTAAACATGGCATACAAATAAATGGACCCCAAAGTGGCAAACCTATCTAGTGTAAAAAGTAGCAGATAAAATAAACAACTAAACAATGGGTTCTATGAATTCTATCCCAGTCCACTAATAGATCAATGCTTCTCTACTCAGCCATCCACCATAGGACCCTTTCCTTTCACCATATCCCTTATGAAATATACAGGCACATCAAAATCCCCGAGTAGGGTAAGAGTACAAGACTCAGTAGTACACCACAAATGTGTCCTTAACCAAGTGTAATAAAGTATACAAGTACATACCAAAATAATCATAAATGTATAACATGAAAATAAACATACAATAAAATATTAAGCGGTCACACGCTAACTAAGACACCATGAACCCCAACTGTACCAGCTTCAGCTCCATACCGGAAAGATAAATATAACTGATGTTAGAAGTAAAAAATCTATCCACAGGGCTAGTGAATCATTCACTTGAGATCTTCATGGCATCATTCGTACATGAAAATAGACATTCCCCAGGCCTTAAGTACAACATGATAGTCGGCATGACACCAAGCATTGAGCATGCTACTCGGTAGTTCAATGGGCATCGAATAACATGATACTTGTCATAACACTAGGCACCAATCATGCTACTTGAAAGTTATATGGGCATCGAATAACATGATAATTATCATAACACCAGTCATCAAGTGTGCTACTCATAATTTCACTGGGCATCATGTATCATGGTACTTGGAATACAATCATCAAGTGCATTCTCAACACTACAAATCTATGAAATCGTCGCATTTGAACCTTGTTTTTAGGTCCATCATCACAATCATCACATGTCATGCACAAACTCTCTCTAACGATTAAACCTTTCATGATGATCCACCTATTCCAATCACTAAGAACGATGCCTATGAAGGGAGGCTAACATACAATAAGGAAAATCATACAAGGAAAGCATAGTATGACATAACATCATGAGTATTAGTAGTAATAAAAAAACACATGTGATCATCATAAAATATGGAATAAAAATATAAAAAATTATACTCATGGAAATAAAATAATAAAAGGACTCATGGATATACACGCACCAACATGTGATCATTATCATGCATGGTTAACAAGTTATGGTAATACAAGTATCACATCAATGTAATAGTGCACATATAAACAGAGTATGACAAACATCATGAGTTGCAACAGATATATATGTGATCAAAATCAAACACAGTCTATTAGGATATCTAAGGACACTAATGGAATAAATCAACATGCATGGTATCATGGATATAGGTCTCAATTAGAACAACAACCCACCTCAAGGTGTCCATATAGTTTAATGCAAGCCTATGTGATCAAGCCTCAGCTATAAATGACCAAACAAAAAGTCAACACATAAGGTCCAACATGGCCCTTGGAACCTTGTAAATTTATCAGGAATCATTCATTTAATTAATTAAGACTCAAGACTCATTAATTAATTAATCATTATTATTATTATTCATGAAACAACATGAACTAATGGTCATTCCATAATGTGTCAAACCTAATATCTTATTTCAATAAATGTGCATAAAAACAAAAGGGTAGAGAACACGATACCACCTACACACACCCACATGTGATCATAATAAATCATGGATATAAATTATGCCATCAAATAAAATATATCATAGAAACATGTGTAAACAAGAGAACAAGAGGTAAGGAACTTCCCACCATAGGTGCAACAATGATTTCATGATAAATTTTGACATATGAGTTCAATTACACCATCAAGTGATGCTTCCTAGTGATCAAAGCTTTTATTAGAATTATCTTTATCTTTGATAATTAAAACATGGAAAAAGAATAATTTATTTAAATCTGAAAATAATTTCTTTCTGCCTTTGAAAAAAATTTAGGATTAAAATCCTTCTCATCAAGATGAATCCAACAGAACTAAAAACACATCAATCTGATCAATATCGAATAATATATTGAGGATAGAAGTTTATAATAAGATAACAAAATAAAATAAAAAAATATGAGGGGGGAGAAGAGAGAGCTATATAGGGTGAAGAGTTGCATGAGGAACTTTCTCCATAAGCCTATTTAGACACCTCCACATTCCCTCTAATATATATATATATATATATATATATATTTATTCTCATTAATTAATATATTCATTTAATTTTTATTTTTCTCTCATATTAATATACATAAGACACCCACATACACTTTTTTTAAAACCTCTATCTAAAAGCACCTTTAATCATCCATACATTTTTTTTATTTTTTTTGAAAATATATTAATCACCCATTAATATATATTAAAAAGTAATCCATATATATATATATACTCATTATATATATACACCTTGATATATATATATTTAATCCCTGCACATATATATATCGATATATATTTAACCCATACATATACACATTAGACACACACACACACACACACACACATCCGTATATATATATATATACACCCGTACATGTATATATACATATGCACATTTATATTTATCCGATAAATATATAAAAACTTTTAATTTACCACACACAAACAATATTGTTTTTTCTAAATTTAATAATAATAATAATAACAAAAATATTTATTATTATTATTAAATATCTCACACCATTTACACCATTAAAAAATTAAATACAACTTCTATTAAATGTAGATAATAGTTAATAAATTAATATTAACCCCACATTTTCAATTATTTAGTACAGGGTAATAATATCACCGTTATTATCTAATGTCCCAATAAATGTTCACTCATGGAGAAACGTCACTCATAAATTAAGAGAAATTCATTACACAAGTAATTTCCATTTTTTTCAACACAAATAATAATAATAATAATAATAATAATAATAATAATAATAATAATAATAATAATAATATAATTATTATTACCCTTACGTGTGATGTAACCAAACTCCCAATGCGCATAAATATTATATCATGTCTAGGGAAAATACCATATTCTAGACCAAACAGTGGTCTCCAATTTCTCATATGATATAATTTTTAGGAAATATTCCACTATTTTTAGAAAAAATATAATAAAAATATTAAATAAATTATCCTCACATGTGATTTGATCAATTACCAACACACACAAATTTTATGACACAACTAGGGTAAAACCCTCATCTCGAACCTAACGGGGATATCAGATTTCTTATATGAAACTCCATTTGGGAGATATTTAATTTTTTTGGAAAAATATTACATGCATAATATAATATATTTAATATTTTTGTTAGATCAATACTTATGCTCTACGGGCCACAAAATTATATGCTAACTCAGCAAATGACTTCAAAAATATTCCATAGAATATTTCAAAGTATCAATAAATCTTTTACCCTTATACAACACCTTTAAATAATTTATTAAGTTATTTTGATTGAAAATTTACGTTTTTCACATAAAAATACTGATAATTTTTTTTACAAATAGGGTTTTATTATCCATAAAAATTTGAGGATGTTACAAGTATTTTATAAATAACATTTTAGAAAATTATTTATATATATATCAAAATATATTTTCATATAAAATAGTATTTTTAATAATATATAATTTTTATTTTATATGCCATTTTAATTAAATATCTTATATATCATGTGTAAATGTATATTTAGTAATATATAAATAATAATTAATAAAATATATTATATTTTAATCAATATAAATATATTTTTATATTAATATATAGTTTTTAATGATTTTTTTATAAATATAACAATTTTTTAGTGTTTTTTAGCATTGATAAATGCTACCCCTTTTAAGAGATAAAAAAGTGCTGATAAATGCCTACCTTTATGAGCGCTAAAAAGTGCTGATAAAGGCAATACTTTATCAATGCTAAAATTAGTGCTGATAAATGACACCTTTATCAATGTTGATAAATGGTACCTTTATCATCACTTTTTATCTTGCACTAATAAAGAGTAACACTATTTATGATGGTTTCTGTAGTAGTGACATCCATATATTTATATATAAGGGGACAAGGTCACATTTGACTGGTTTAGCTGTGGCACCACATATGATAGCGCCTGGGATCCTGTAATGACCCAAATTTTTTAAATGATATTTATTTCCTGAGAAAATGTGTGTTATGGAAAACTTTATCTCTTTAATAATGAAGTGAGTATAATTTGAAATGTGACCATTAGGTTTCGACAGTTATATTACCATTGGTCAATTATGACCATTGATCAATATGATCATTCAAAACTATACTCTTAATAATAATTTTAATATTATAGTTAGTGTTTATAGGTAGAAATAAAAAAGGATAATTAATTTAGAAAGGAGAAATGATGACCTTAACTAGTAGAGTCATGCCGTACGAATCCCATTTATCATAACTTGGGAGGGAGGTAGCGTCACTGGGATTTTATCTTAACCAAGACCAAGTATAGCTTCAACAAGTTAAGCTTGAACAAAATCGCATATGGGAGAAGTTCAAGTTAGTGGAAATTACCACTCGGGTGATGTTAGCCGAGCCACCCCATGAATCTATCACCACTGCACACCTTACCCTTAGGTCGTATGTGGTTGTTATAATGGGTAATGTGGCAAGGACTTAGTTACTTGAAGTTTAATTACATTTTATAAATAATTTTTTTATTCCACCAAATCTGTTTTAATAATAGTTTTTCTTAATAAAAAATATAGTGAATTTGAAAAATTGATTTTTCAGATAGAAATTGTACTTTTCATAAAAGATAAAATTATTATATTAAACTAAGGTATTATGAATAATATTTAATTTAATTAAATAGTATTATTACATCACTCTTATTTAAAAATAAATGATAATTTTTTTCTTCAAGTGTTTGAAATTTTACTATACATTTTCAATCCGCTATTATTTTTAATAAATAAGGATTTTTATATTTAGAAGTTAGAATTATCATATTTAGAGAATTATTATGATAAAATAAATATCATTTTTAAATCATATTTTCAAAATTAGTTTAGGGTGAATTTATTGTAATTTTATAAAATACTTTATTTTTTTGTGAATAGTAGGAATACAGTTTGAGTTTTTCAGTATGTTAATGACATCATAATTATGTCATAGTGATTTAATAACTAATTATCCAAAATCTATGAACTAAAATATGTTATTTTATTAATATCAATTATTTTAATATATTTTAATCAATTTCCAAATATATAATTCACTTTCCAAATTCTAAATTGGAAACTTTAACTTTAAAAATGTTATTTTGTGAAAAATTTAATTTTCCTTGACAAAGTAAGTAATATAAAATTATGGTCGACTATTGTGGATTAAAATAACATAAATGGTTTCCCAAGTGTCCAATACCATGCAAAAATACCATGGTTTTTCATTTACCACTACTTAGCTATCCAAAGCCTAAATTTAGAAATTAATAAACAAATCCCCCACTTTTTCTATAAATAGCCACCAATTTCTCCATTTCAATTCACTCACAATTCATAATCTAAGAATATATGATATTTCTACCTCCCAAGGAGTCATCCCAAGGTGTCCTCAAGCCCACAAGTTCCCAATCCTCAAGTTTTAGGAACTACTCTTCCAGGTAAGGGATATCTCCAATTCTCTTTTCCATTCAAGTTCCCTCTTTATATGGCATGTATTTCAAATTTCCAAACTAGGTTTCTCTATCAAATTTATTTTTTCCCTTTACCATACGAATAATATTTTATGAATGTGAGACCCTTTTCTCCGCTCTTTTTACCCTTTTCTAAATCCATGTTTTCTACCCGTTATGCTATCGATTTTACTTCTCAAAATTTTTCGCTTCTATTTAAGAAATTCTCTTTTATTTTTTTGTGAGTGCCCAAAAATATTTACTTTCCTAGGGTATTCAAAAATATTTAAAAAATATTTATTTTATTCTGGTATTGACATGCATGAAACTTTCACTCCCTCTTCGTTGGTTAAAAATGACATAATGATCATGTTTTTAAAGAACTTTTGAAACACCATGATTTTGATATGAAAACCATTTTATAATATTCTATAAGGATTATTTAAGAAATGATTTATTATGATCTATGTAAATCACATGAAAATTAATACATTAAAATATTTCACATTGATAGTGCTCTAATTCATTGGGTAAAACATTTAATCTCTAGATATGATTTGTTTTATGATACCTTGGTGAATAACTTTGGTTTTTTTTATAACACCTTGGTAAAAAAACTTGGTGATATGAATATGAATGTCTCATTTAAACGTTCTATCCAAATTTATAAGTTATGATTTCTGTTCTTTTTTTATAATATTTCTCAAGCCATAATGAAATTCCTCATGTTCTTATTGATGTTCTTCAAGATCACTTGTAAACTGTTTCCCTTGCTTATTACCTTACTAGGCCTTATGTCACCCTTTCCTTTGATGTATTTCCCTAGGTTATGAGATTTAGTAAAAGTACTTAGGATGAACCAATGAATAATCCTTTCTCATTGTTTAGAAGAATTTTTTTAAGTTTCCATGTATAATGTACCTTGTTTCCAAGAAACTAAACTTTAAAAGATCCTTTGTTTTGTACAATGTACTAAACATTTTATGTAATAAAAAGGTAGGATTCTATAGATTCTATAGAATCCCGTCTTTTTATAACATAAATTTCATTCCATTACACGGAACTGAGGATCTTTAAGGTTTAGTGTCTTGGAAACAAGGAACATAAAACATGAAACAAAAAAAACATTCTTCTTAAACACTTGAAAGGCTTTTCCTCATGTTCACCCTAGGCTCATTACTGCATCTCATAACCTGGGGACATACATCAAAAGGAAGGGTGAGCAGAAGGCCCAGCAAGGGAAACAAGTGAAACATTTTACATATGAACTTGAGATACATCAATAAAGTCATGAAAAGAACTTTAAGGCATGAAAATGAAATCATGAGCCACATCATAATAAAAATAAAACTTTTTCATAACTTGAAGATGTGGCTAAATAATTTAACATAGACAATCATGAAAATATCACCATTGTAGAGACCCGAAGCTTGACGTACATGGATATTACATTACATTTGCGGAATACTTAGCACATAACAAAAACACACACACAAGGATCGTAATAGTTTAGTGTCTTTGGAAACTCGGAACGTAATCTTCTAATCATGGTGAAAGATCTTCAATATATCCCATAAAGATCTTCCCTTTTTTTTTACCTAAAACCTTTCTTTATATCCTGGGGAAAAGAAAACATAAAAGGGTGAGCTCAAATGCTCAGTAAGGGTATACAAAAGAAAAATCAATCACATCATATTCATAAGAACATAACTTTTGGAAATCTTAACCTGCAAAAGAGAGCATAATTTCATAACATGGGATAAATCATGGCAGTGAAATGTAATCACAATAATCATAACTTAAAACATGAAACTTTGTGGCATTCACACATAATCATAGAGAATCATTTCTTGTTAGTCAAGACTCATTTCCAAGACTATCTTAGTGGACAAAGTCCCTTTCTGAATCGAGTAACCCTCGTTTCAGTCCTGTTTCACTGAACCGGTATAACCTACCATTCCAGCCATGTCTATCTCATGAGATATAAAATCTTTACCCAATGCATTGGAGGGAGATATAGGTCCCACCCATCTCATAATGATACCATTCTTATGTGTGCCACAAAATCATAAATCATACATCATTTCATAACCCATGCAATAAAAATGGGATTCTTAAACATCATGACATCATAAAACAATTCATATAAGATAAAGAAATTCATAAAAATAATTCCATCACAACATAATCAAATCAATGTAATAATAGGGATAAAAACAGAACCCTTTATTATCTTAGATGGAAAATAATTTTGATAAAACACTTGAACTCCATTCTTGAGGAAAATATCCTTTCTTCTTCAAAATCAATTTATTTTAACAAAACATCATGCAATTTTAAAAGAAAGAGATTTTATTGAAAATAGCCATGAAATATTTTGGAGGAAGCTTCATGAAAATAAGGCTTTATAAAACCGTAAAAATCTGTTCGTGCTGTTTAATTTAAAAAAACATTCTTCTCGTACTTTTGTCGGAAAAGTCAAAAAGTACCTCGTATGACAAAAGATTCCTTTCATACATATTACTAAAAACTCACCGAAGGGTAAAAATGGTTTTAAGCAATTGTAGGTGGATGGAAATAATATTACATTTTGATGAAACATGGATGTGGATGATAAAATACACCCCAGTGAATACTTACGAATAAACAATCTCGGATAAAAATGAGATTGTGATATTTCCCTTACCTTAGGTCCGATTTGCTTTGTACGTGTCCGAAGCTCCTATATAATGGTTTAAATAATGTCATTGACTTATTAAAGAATCATATTCATTGTTATGATATCATATATGGTTCACTTATGACATTATATTACCCGTTCTTTTGTAAATTCCATGTTAAAGAAGCGTTTTGGGTAAAATCGTTTCTTTTATCGTAGGTGTTTTGACTTGTTGTTATTGACATTATTATTACTTATATCATGATTTACTTACTTCCAGAATATAAAATATGATTTATATATCATATATATTCAGTATATATATATATATAATAGATAGATAAATGAAATGAAAAACACCGTTCATGGAGACGGTAGTCCGTACGTACGCATGAACGCTGTTTTCCTTTCCCTATTGTCTTGAATGGAAGTAAGTAGATGACATACATATATATATATACATAAATCCAGTAGATTTATAATGTCATATATTTCATTATTATTTCTTATATATACTTTATAATCATTCTTAAATGGTTAACATGAAGAATTAATCTCATCGCGTCGTGGAGACGGTAGTCCGTACGTACGCACGAGCGATGATATCATTTCCATAAATATTGAATTGAATTGGAGTGGATTATACAATATATCAGAATCAATATTATGTTTTAATAACTATGTATAGTTATTCTTTACACCATTATACCCATCCATGTAAGGTGGTGGTGGAAAATAGATTACACCACGGCGTGGAGACGGTATTCCGTACGTACGCACGCGCGGTGATTTCTTTTTCCGTAGGATAGATAGATGGTGAAATAGGGTTGTTTCATACTTATAATAACATATCAGTATATGAGTGATACTGATGTTATTACTTCATAATGAAACAACCTAAGAAGAAGAAGTGGAAGAAGAAATAAAGATGAAAGAATTGGTAACGGTAATTACCTCTTCTTTGAAGCGCCTTTTGGAGACCTCCTCTTAGGGAACTAAAATTGGTCTTTGAGGAAGACCAGAACCTCTAGGATGTTGCTAGGGAAGTGGAGAAGAGATTTTGTCAGGGGTTGGCCGAGCTTTAGTGCTCAAATTGGTGTGAGGAGGAGGGGGAGGAGGTGCCCTTTTATAAGGGAGGAGAGGGGCACCTTAGGAATATCTCAAAATATTATTTTATATTAAAGTCAAAATCGGTTTATAATGGTTCCAAAGGGTCTTATTTAGAAGCTAAAGTGGGGATGGGTAGAAATCCTATCAACCAATAGGATTTAGACAAGTTTAGGGTATTATTTTAACCTTATCAATTAGATTTAACTCTAAGTTAATTAATTTAACTTTTACCGTGTCTTTTTGTTTTCTTTCACTATATGGTTAATACACTTACTATAACATGCCAAACGAACCCCAAATTGTTTATTATTAATATATATATCCTTATATAAGTCATTTGGACGAACCTTATATTTTTAGGAATAAAATAACAATTAATAATATAATATTTGATTTAAAAACTATTTTGTGTCAATTTTGACACTATTTGATATATGATTTTTGTGAAAGTCATAACAGAATTATATGTTCTAACCAAGTTTATTAAATCAACAATAATATATCATAGTAACCTAGAAAATTAGTGGAATTCATAAAAAGTCTTAAATTACATTTATTTTGGTATTTATAATATCAATTATGTCAATATTTCATTAATAAGATAATTACTGCATCATCTTTGTGTCATAAATAAATTAAATTATTTGATGTATAAAAATTACAAATAAAATACTATTATGTAGGAAATCTTTTTATCTTTCTAATTAATATTTATAGTCGAATTTATCTTATGTATAACCCAATATTAAAAATGTTTTAGTAAATAAACTTTGATTTTAACTCTTTTAACCCTTCTTTAAATAATATAATAATAAATGTCCTAATCTAATTCAAGTGGGCCTAAATGGTCATATTTTATTCCTAAGTTTGTTTTTGATCGAATTACACTTATCCAATAGAATTAGGACATGTGTTAGGGTAATAGTAATATCATATTTACCCTTAGTTACCCTATATACTATTAACCGCGGTAAAAATAGTAAAAAGTTACTATTCACCAAAAAATTATTTTTATCTCATTGAACCACATTTTACTTACTGATATCAACCGTGTGTGTCGGATTTTTGAAATTCCATTCACAGAAGCGGTAAAGTTAAGTTTTATGCAAAATTCAGTTTTTAACCTACCACTTAGTGGTTTCACTATTCATCAAAAATTGAAAGTTTTCAGAAAAATACCAAAATTTCACCCTAGGCTAATTTCGATATTCTGAGTCCAAAAATGAAGTCCATTTTGAAAAATAAAATTTATAAAATTTCAAAAAGTGGTTATTACTATTCATAACGGCTAGTTTTAATAGCACATTGTTGTTTAGTGAAACTCGGTATTGCGTACGACGCAAGCTATCGAGGAAGGTCGCGATTGCGTGTAAAGCAAGCCAAGAAAGTCAAGGATGCGTGTTGTGCAAGCTCCTTTTGGTGTAGCGTACAACACAAGACTTTAATAAAATTAAAAAGAATATTTTTTTATAAAATCTTGGGCTGTTACATTCTACCCCCCTTAAAATGAATTTCGCCCTCGAAATTCGTCGGGGTTATAAATGGTTTACTATTCGAAAGTTTCTTTAATAGAAACCCACATCGTAAAAAGGAATATCAAAACCAATCTTTAAAAACAAAAGTATGAAACGTAACGGTTACCCAAATAAACTAATCATTGGGTTTCCACATAGGTGAAAATATGGATATGGAAGAGAAATCTAACCATCATGTTCTGATGGAGAGTGGTAGAGAACATGGCTATGGAAAAGCCAGTAATCACAAATCCATAGATTTGTGATGATATAAGGTACCATCTGATTCATCAGTTATAAGATCACTAGGACAACATTTTTGGTTTTCAAGATCATTTCCCTAAAGTTGAAAATTTGAATTAGAATAAATACTTACTTTATTTTGGTACAATCTCAATGTTGTTCGTTCCTTGAACAATTTCCACTTCATCTCTTAAATAAATGAAGTTGAATTTGTTATTCATGAAGTGTTAGCAGATCATGTGATAGAATGACGGGTCATTCCATCTGTCTCAAACAAAAGGTTAGTAAAAATTATATGCATAAGTCGATCTATAGTGAGATTAATCATATATGGTTCCTAAAATGGACTTATACTTCATATATCATACTGATTAATATAATAAAACTAGTTTCTACTAAACAGGTACTTCCTGTAGGCCAGTGGTAGGCGATAAAGGCCAGTCGCACTTCAGTTCTGGGTTCGATTCCCACAGCCTTGTCCGAAGCGATGGGCTGTCGCCCGTCCTGCAGGTTGTCCTTTTTCCAAAACTATATAACATCCCATCAATAATATCGAAAAAACAAACAATACTAACTTATGTCCAACATAATCCATTCCAATCTTTTAGGCTTATCCATAATACTGCAGTCGACTCTCATAATATAGTGAAAATGATTACCAGAGATTTAACACCATCATCGATCCCCATATATCATAAGATATGTTTTGTTGGTCACATTCCAAACATTTAAAGTCCTTAATCGTGTATTCTCTTCAATACCTTAGTGAAAACATGAATGCAGTTAAAATTTAACACCTTCCACATACTAAAATCCTCAAAATTCTATATACTCAAACCATGATATCACTTAGTCCTTATATCAATCATGAGCTCATGAATACTGTTAAACATTTCATTTTCTCGTTTTCCCTTCATTATGCGCATAATATCTCAATCACTTTGAATACCACATTAGACCAATACATAAATATTCCAATATTCCAAGATACAACATTATTTTGGAATCCCATTACATAAACACTTAATCATTCCACCACATCGTTGTCATATTCAACATTGCCAATAGTGATCGCATGTGACTTCCCTTTGTCCTTTGCCTTAAGCGGTTGCTCATGTCGATCATCACTAACCCTTGGATTAGGGCATTTATTGGCATAATGTCCCATCTCCTTGCACTTGAAGCATTGAAGTGTTGGTTGTGCGTTCTCTGCAGTGTTTGCTTTATTCACTTCATTAGAATCCCTTTTTCCATTACTTCGACACTCAGCTGCTCGATGACCTTCTTTTCCACACTTAAAACATTTTCTAGTCCCTTTAAGACAATCTCCACCATGCTTCTTTCCACACTTTGTGCATAAGGAAACATTCATCTTCTTTTCACCATTATTCTGAGATTTCTCCTTGAACTCCATCTTTCGTTTCTTGTCAAAACCATGAGATGGATATGTAACACCAACTTCCATTTCTACCTTGATAGCACAACGCACAATTTCTTCATAGCTACTGAAGTCTATTATAGCTAATGCCCTTCGAAGACTTGGTTTTAAGCCACTGAAAAATCGATCAACTTTACTTTCAGGTTGGATGATAATACCAGAAGCGTACCTTGCAAGTCTTGTAAAATTCGCTTCATAGGTACCAACAGATTCATCATCCCTTTGCTTCAGTTCAAGAAACTCTTTCTCCATCTTTGTTCGGAGAATACGAGGGAAGTACTTAAAATAAGTTCTTGAACTCGTCCCATTCCATAGACTCAATTTCATCCCTTTGCCTCGTATTCTTAATAAGATTCCACCATTGATCAACATATCCTTCCAAACGATACACTACTAGGATGACTTTATCATGTTCAGAACATTGAAGAACTGAAAATATCTTTTCAGTAGTACTAATCCATTGTTCAGCAACTAATGGATCAGTAGACCCACTGAAAGAAGGCGGACGCTGCCTCATGAAGGATTCAACAGAATGTTGCTCCTTCCTTTGCTCGTTTGGAAGTCCTGCATGATTCATAGCTTGAGAAAGTTGTGTGAGCATGGCTACAAGATTTGGCATTCCAGCTCCCATATCGTTTGGTTGCTTAGGGGTACAATCATTGCATTGTCCATTGCATTGATCAACACGGTTCCTTCGGGTTCCAGCCATCGTCTAAAACCCCAAAAGAATAGTGTGAGAGGCAAAAATCATGCTAGGGAAAACAACATAATAAAGGGGTAGTACCCTCAATATCTAACATCTTAGGTTAAATTCTAAGATCTTTAGAGCAATTCTAGGACTATAAACTATACGTATACTTAACCTTAGAGACATCCCTAGACATACCTTAGAAATATCTCTAGGGATCTCACTAACGTTTTCGCATCCTAGTTTCCAAAGGTTGACTAAACCTTTCCTCTGATACCAACTGTAGAGACCCGAAGCTTGACGTACATGGATATTACATTACATTTGCGGAATACTTAGCACATAACAAAAACACACACACAAGGATCGTAATAGTTTAGTGTCTTTGGAAACTCGGAACGTAATCTTCTAATCATGGTGAAAGATCTTCAATATCTCCCATAAATATCTTCCCTTTTTTTTACCTAAAACCTTTCTTTATATCCTGGGGAAAAGAAAACATAAAAGGGTGATCTCAAATGCTCAGTAAGGGTATACAAAAGAAAAATCAATCACATCATATTCATAAGAACATAACTTTTGGAAATCTTAACCTGCAAAAGAGAGCATAATTTCATAACATGGGATAAATCATGGCAGTGAAATGTAATCACAATAATCATAACTTAAAACATGAAACTTTGTGGCATTCACACATAATCATAGATAATCATTTCTTGTTAGTCAAGACTCATTGCCAAGACTATCTTAGTGGACAAAGTCCCTTTCTGAATCGAGTAACCCTCGTTTCAGTCCTGTTTCACTGAACCGGTATAACCTACCATTCCAGCCATGTCTATCTCATGAGATATAAAATCTTTACCCAATGCATTGGAGGGAGATATAGGTCCCACCCATCTCATAATGATACCATTCTTATGTGTGCCACAAAATCATAAACCATACATCATTTCATAACCCATGCAATAAAAATGGGATTCTTAAACATCATGACATCATAAAACAATTCATATAAGATAAAGAAATTCATAAAAATAATTCCATCACAACATAATCAAATCAATGTAATAATAGGGATAAAAACAGAACCCTTTATTATCTTAGATGGAAAATAATTTTGATAAAACACTTGAACTCCATTCTTGAGGAAAATATCCTTTCTTCTTCAAAATCAATTTATTTTAACAAAACATCATGCAATTTTAAAAGAAAGAGATTTTATTGAAAATAGCCATGAAATCTTTTGGAGGAATCTTCATGAAAATAAGGCTTTATAAAACCGTAAAAATCCGTTCGTGCTGTTTAATTTAAAAAAACATTCTTCTCGTACTTTTGTCGGAAAAGTCAAAAAGTACCTCGTATGACAAAAGATTCCTTTCATACATATTACTAAAAACTCACCGAAGGGTAAAAATGGTTTTAAACAATTGTAGGTGGATGGAAATAATATTACATTTTGATGAAACATGGATGTGGATGATAAAATACACCCCAGTGAATACTTACGAATAAACAATCTCGGATAAAAATGAGATTGTGATATTTCCCTTACCTTAGGTCCAATTTGCTTTGTACGTGTCCGAAGCTCCTGTATAATGGTTTAAATAATGTCATTGACTTATTAAAGAATCATATTCATTGTTATGATATCATATATGGTTCACTTATGACATTATATTACCCGTTCTTTTGTAAATTCCATGTTAAAGAAGCGTTTTGGGTAAAATCGTTTCTTTTATCGTAGGTGTTTTGACTTGTTGTTATTGACATTATTATTACTTATATCATGATTTACTTACTTCCAGAATATAAAATATGATTTATATATCATATATATTCAGTATATATATATATATATAATAGATAGATAAATGAAATGAAAAACACCGTTCATGGAGACGGTAGTCCGTACGTACGCATGAACGCTGTTTTCCTTTCCCTATTGTCTTGAATGGAAGTAAGTAGATGACATACATATATATATATAAATAAATCCAGTAGCTTTATAATGTCATATATTTCATTATTATTTCTTATATATACTTTATAATCATTCTTAAATGGTTAACATGGAGAATGAATCTCATCGCGTCGTGGAGACGGTAGTCCGTACGTACGCACGAGCGATGATATCATTTCCATAAATATTGAATTGAATTGGAGTGGATTATAAAATATATAAGAATCAATATTATGTTTTAATAACTATGTATAGTTATTCTTTACACCATTATACCCATCCATGTAAGGTGGTGGTGGAAAATAGATTACACCACGGAGTGGAGACGGTATTCCGTACGTACGCACGCGCGGTGATTTCTTTTTCCATAGGATAGATAGATGGTGAAATAGGGTTGTTTCATACTTATAATAACATATCAGTATATGAGTGATACTGATGTTATTACTTCATAATGAAACAACCTAAGAAGAAGAAGTGGAAGAAGAAATAAAGATGAAAGAATTGGTAACGGTAATTACCTCTTCTTTGAAGCGCCTTTTGGAGACCTCCTCTTAGGGAACTAAAATTGGTCTTTGAGGAAGACCAGAACCTCTAGGATGTTTCTAGGGAAGTGGAGAAGAGATTTTGGCAGGGGTTGGCCGAGCTTGAGTTCTCAAATTGGTGTGAGGAGGAGGGGGAGGAGGGGCCCTTTTATAAGGGAGGAGAGGGGAACCTTAGGAATATCTCAAAATATTATTTTATATTAAAGTCAAAATCGGTTTATAATGGTCCCAAAGGGTCTTATTTCGAAGCTAAAGTGGGGATGGGTCGAAATCCTATCAACCAATAGGATTTAGACAAGTTTAGGGTATTATTTTAACCTTATCAATTAGATTTAACTCTAAGTTAATTAATTTAACTTTTACCGTGTCTTTTTGTTTTCTTTCACTATATGGTTAATACACTTACTATAACATGACAAACGAACCCCAAATTGTTTATTGTTAATATATATATCCTTATCTAAGTCATTTGGCCGAACCTTAGATTTTTAGGAATAACATAACAATTAATAATATAATATTTTATTTAAAAACTATTTTGTGTCAATTTTGACACTATTTGATATATGATTTTTGTGAAAGTCATAACAGAATTATATGTTCGAACCAAGTTGATTAAATCAACACTAATATATCATATTAACCTAGAAAATTAGTGGAATTTATAAAAAGTCTTAAATTACATTTATTTTGGTATTTATAATATCAATTATGTCAATATTTCATTAATAAGATAATTACTGCATCATCTTTGTGTCATAAATAAATTAAATTATTTGATGTATAAAAATTACAAATAAAATACTATTATGTAGGAAATCTTTTTATCTTTCTAATGAATATTTATAGTCGAATTTATCTTATGTATAACCCAATATTAAAAATGTTTTAGTAAATAAACTTTGATTTTAACTCTTTTAACCCTTCTTTAAATAATATAATAATAAATGTCCTAATCTAATTCAAGTGGGCCTAAATGGTCATATTTTATTCCTAAGTTTGTTTTTGATCGAATTACACTTATCCAATAGAATTAGGACATGTGTTAGGGTAATAGTAATATCATATTTACCCTTAGTTACCCTATATACTGTTAACCGCGGTAAAAATAGTAAAAAGTTACTATTCACCAAAAAATTATTTTTATCTCATTGAACCACATTTTACTTACTGATATCAACCGTGTCTGTCGGATTTTTGAAATTCCATTCACAGAAGCGGTAAAATTTAGTTTTATGCAAAATTCAGTTTTTAACCTACCACTTAGTGGTTTCACTATTCATCAAAAATTGAAAGTTTTCAGAAAAATACCAAAATTTCACCCTAGGCTAATTTTGATATTCTGAGTCCAAAAATGAAGTCCATTTTGAAAAATAAAATTTATAAAATTTCAAAAAGTGGTTATTACTATTCATAACGGCTAGTTTTAATAGCATATTGTTGTTTAGTGAAACTCGGTATCGCGTACGACGCAAGCTATCGAGGAAGGTCGCGATTGCGTGTAAAGCAAGCCAAGCAAGTCAAGGATGCGTGTTGTGCAATCTCCTTTTGGTGTAGCGTACAACACAAGACTTTAATAAAATTAAAAAGAATATTTTTTTATAAAATCTTGGGCTGTTACAACCATGGTCCATCCCCAAGGTGTCATTTGAGAATTACCAAGGTTATTCACCAAGGTATCGTGAAAATTGTAATCTCTAGTGGTTACAACATTACCCAATGCATTTGAGCGCTATCAGGGCGCACCCTTAAATTTTCCTTTATTATCTTGTGAGCCACATATATAATCATCAAACATTTCATAAATAACACATATAGCATAAAATAAATGGGTTTCATTTCATAATCATAACATTTTTAAAAACTGTTTTAAAGACATGATCTTTACGTCACTTTAAAACCCACAGAAAAGGAAGGTGGGTCTCATGTATGTAAATCCCATAATTTAAAATAGAACCTTTTGGTATATATGTGAATACCCCCTTTAGAAGAAAGATCTTTGATTATTCACTTAATAATATAAAAGAACTTTAGAAAAAGAGAGAGACATTTTGAGACGGAAATTCTGCAGCATAACGGCTATGTTACGAGGTTTTAGAAGACATTAAAAAGAGAGGGAAAATGGGTCAAACATTCATAAATGACCCATAAAACAGTAGATGGACAGAATAAGAAGGATACATGATAATGGTAATTAATTTTCAAGGACATACCATTTGAAATGAAAAACATGGAAGGAAGACAAAAATTAGATTTCTATTTTGAAAGTTCGGCAGCCTAACGGCGTTACTTAAACCTCAAACAAAATGGTTTGAAAAGATCAAATAGGATCTCTCATCACGTGAACAAAAGAGTTCAGTATGATATATATAGAGACAATGCCACAACATAATTAATGAGTAACTTGAAAGACTTGACTTGAAAGTAGAACTTTGAAAAGAATGAGAAGGGTGAAAGAATTCCCTAAAAATTCGGCAGCCTAACGGCGCCACTTAAAACTTCAAAATACTGAATTGAATAGATCAAATGGGGTATCTCATCATATAAACATAAGAGTCCAGTATTATAGATATAGAGATCATACCCCAACATAACAAAAAGTAACTTTAAATAATTGACATGAAAGTAGAACTTCAAAACGAGAAGGGTGAAGAACCACTTAAAAATTCGGCAGCCTAACCGCGCCACTTAAAACTTCAAAATACTAAATTGAAGAGATCAAATGGGGTCTCTCATCATATGGTCATAAAATATCAGTATTATATATATAGAGATCATACCCCAACATAACAAAAAAGAACTTGAAAGAATTGACATGAAAGTAGAACTTCAAAATGAGAAGGGTGAAGTACCACTTAAAAATTCGGCAGCCTAACAGCGCCACTTAAAACTTAAAAATACTGAATTGAAGAGATAAAATGGGGTCTCTCATCATATGATAATAAAAGATAAGTATGATAAATTTAGAGATCATACCCCAACATAATAAAAAGGAATTGAAATAATTTACATGAAAATAAATCTTGAAAAATGAGAAGGGAGAAAGAATCCGTTAAAAAAATTTCGGCAGCCTAACGGCGCCACTTAAAACTTCATAAAATGAAATAATGAGAGTCAGAGGGGATCTCTAATTCTGTGAACATGAAAAGGGCAGTAAGAGGAGTATAAAAGAACATCCTCTAATATAATAACATGAAGCATAAAAGGAATGACATAAAAGAGATCACTTGAAAAGAAAGAGAGGGGTCAGATCCCTTACCTTAAAACATAACTCTTAAAACTCAAAGGTTGAGACCTTGAGGGCTTGGGGGCACCATGGGAGGACTCCTTGGGAGGTAATGAGACTATAACTTCTTTGGGGGAGAGTGAGGAGTCGAATGGATGAGAGGATGGCTTGGTATTTATAGGGAAAGTGAGGGGACAAGGCATTAATGGCCAAGGGACACCTCATTAGTGGTTTTGGAAAAACCATGGGCTTGCCCATGGTATTGGCCACTTGGGACACCTCATACCTTATATTACTATTCATAAGTCGAACATATTGATTACATACTTAGTACATCATTTAATGATGTCATTAAACACCCGTAACTTAAAAACTATATTTTCACTATTCATCAAAAATTCAACTTTCTCAGAATAATCCCAAAATTTCACCTTAACCAAATATCAACGCTTTGACTACAAATATGAACTCCATTTTATAAAAATAATTTTCTAAATATTTTTAATTTAATTTTTAAATAAAAACACTATTCACCGAAAATTCATTTTTTTCAGAAAAATCCCCAAAAATTACCTTAACATAATATCGATGCTCTGAGTTCAAAAATAAAGTCCATTTTATAAACAAAATTCTAAATATTTTTAATTAAAATTTTAATTAAAAAATACTATTCATCCGAAAAAACTAATACTTGAATAATAATTTATGAAACCCTTATTTAACCATTTTATTGAATCACATTACTTAATCAAAGTGCCTAGCTTATTTTAATACTTTCTTTAAGTGAGATTACTAATCTATTTGGACACATTATTAATCCTAATCATAAAATCACTATTCATAATTTACTATTCATCAAAAATTAAGTTGATCTTATTAGACTCTAAATTTCGTACTGAACATAATTGTAGAAGACCATTTTTCGAAAATCATTACACATTTTTAATTATTTAAGGTTTACACAACCATTTTTAAAATATCCTTTTTCTAAAATTCATCAAAAATGTGCATACTATATTTATCCGGTCATTTGAAAATTCATAAAAGGAATCAAAATTTTTATTTAAAACAAAGGATTACACAAGACAGTTACGGTCTCCTTACATAGCCCCTTATCACACCAGCATAGGACCTAAGTGTAAGGTGTGCTAAGGTGAGAGAATCCGAGGGAGGCTCGGCCAACATCGCACGAGTAGTAATTTCTATCAGTTTGAACTTCTCGTGAAGGCGATCCCGTTCTAGCTTCACATGATGAAGTTCAGCTTGGGTTTGGTCCAGAGCAAAGCCCAGTGGTGCTACCTCCTTCCCAAGTTCTGTTAGATGGGCTTCGATCGTTCCAAGACTACTGGGTGAGGCCGTCGAATCTTCTTTCCATATTAATTAACCAAGATTACTTGTATTTAGAGACAATAATCAAAACGTTTAGTTTCCAGTGGTCATATTGACCAATGGTCATATAACAGTCAAAAACCAACGACATCATTTCAATTATACTCATGTTATCAAATGAAACATTTTTGTTGAGTATAAAAATAAAATAAAATAACACATAAAATTAGGAAACAAGATTTATTCAAAATTTCGGGTCGTTACAGATCCAGTCTTTTAAAAACATCAATTTTGATTTTATAGGAGTGTATTTTTATAGTGGTGAGAAAAAAGGGGGAATTTTTCATGGAGGTGGTATTGACCTGGGGGCAGTTTGCATGGTTGATGGCAGAACCCAGTGGTAGGTGATGTGGGGGGAAGGTTGGTGCCCTTGAGAAATGTGATCCTTCTAGATCCTTCAAGAGGCTTCCATAGTGTATCTATCAGCTACAGTGTAGGTATTTTAGGGTATAATTGTGCGGTGGATACCTTCATAGGTTTATACAAGGATTGGTCATCCGAGACATCAGTTGACTCCTGACCTCAACAGTGGGGGATGATGTTAGGATCGCTGCGATGGGTGAAAATTATGGGTGAAACACATAGAATGATGCTGAAATTTAGATGGCTCGTGCAAGTAGTGGATTCGGGGATAGTAGTGTCATCGACACCAATTGGATATGGGAGGTGGTTGGTGATGATTTTTGCCACAACTTCAGGCTGAGGGAACAATGGCAGATTGGGATGCCAGTTGGCCATGGAGGCGGCCAGTGAAAATAGTGGCCACTGATTTAGGATAAAGTTATGACGATGGATTCTCATTCTATCAAGAATGTGGCAGATCTAGCACCCCCACTTAGAAAGAGTAGATTCAAGCCTAGCTGACATAAAAAACTGGGTGATGCGGCAACGGTGATGGCGACCCCCGCTCATTAATGGAGGCAGTGACTCTAGTGGCCCTGATGAGGGGTAGGGTGGTGAAGGAGATGCCACACAGGTGTGGCTGTTGAAGGATCCAATGGGACTATATGAAAAAGGGGTCCACGTACAGCTAGTAACGTGGGCCTATGGGCTGATGTAGATGGACCTACGGGCTGATTACCTCCTGGGAATATGGGATAATAATAAGAATGCAAGGGTTGGATGGATGGGTTATCCCTGAGGGTTATGACTAATCCATCCAGATTGTGGGTGTGGATGTGTGAATGTGTTTACTTGTATTATACCCCAATAAATAATGGAATTATATTTATATATAAACCATATACATACATTTGTATATGTATATATATTCATAATTTTTTATAAGGTAAATAAAATGGTTAGATATATTTTTTAAATAAAATGGATAATAATAACTTCAATATTTTTTATATATTTAAAAATATATTTTACAGGTAAATATGTTTAAATATTTATTTATGGAAATATATTTTCATACATAAATATCTGCAAATATGTATAAATATGCATATATTCAATTATATATAACACTATAATATGACAAACGATAAATTATGAACACCATAAAATCCATATGAAATTAATAACTGAGAATGAATCTTATCTACATTTAAAATAAATACATGAAGACCATCTTAAAAAAAGATTAAATTGCACTAAATATTAAAAAATTAGGCTATCCCTACTAAAAACTCAGCTTTAGAGGCTTTTCAAACCTTTTTTATTGAGAAAAAATAGGGACTGAGGTCACCTTGAGTCCAAAAATGATGTAGATCTCTTTACAGGCTTGGATTTGACATATCGTGGAGCCCAAAAGGACAATCAAATCAAAAGTTATGACTATTTGAAATTTAAATCATGATTTCAACTTATCTTAAAAGATTAATTGCTTTATTAATTTTTTTTATCACCAAAATGTTCTTAAACATCTATTACTTGATACTATTTAGAAAATTATTAATTATTATTACTTTTTAATTATTTTATAAACTATTTTTACTAAATATATTATAACTTAACTATAAATACATATTTAGTATTATAAAAATAATATTTAAGAAAATATTATATATATATATATATAAATTTGTGTATTAAAATATGAATTTTTATAATATATAAAGAATGTATGAGGAAATCATTTTATCAGTACTAAAATGCACTGATAAAGGGGGCCTTTATCAGCACTAAAAAATGATTACAAAATATGCCTTTATCAGTACTAAAAAAAGCACCGACAAAGTCTTCCTTTTATCAGTGCTAAAAAAAGACTCCGATTTTTTTTATTAGTGAAAAAAAGTTCTAATAAAGGATCCATTTATTATCACTCGTAAAGGGGCCTTTTATCAGTTCTTTTTTTAGAACTGATAAAGGGTATTAGTTAATAAACTGAAATCTATAGTATTGAAAACATTTCTTTCCAAATTTACATAGAACCTCAATTCCTCTTCGGATGTTGCTTCTGAGTTCCCCTAAAGTAGATTTATTCCTATGTTGCAAATTTGGTACCCCTTTTACCTTTCACCTAATATATGGATAGATTTAAAATCATCTTATAATGAAGTGATGGACCGCTCAAGATGGATCATGTGTAGGAAATCCAATCTTAATTGTTAGAACACTGATTGGTTAGAAAGGCTACTGAAGGAGCTTGTGGTGGTTCCACAACATAAACTGTAACATTATGATGGCCTCATTTAAGTAATTTTATCCATTTTTTGATCATATCTTGTTTAAATATTTTCTTAGTTTTATTTGGGTGAATTTTGGATTTTTTATAGGTTTTTGATCCTATTCATGGTTTGTACATAGTTTGTGTAGACCATGTGGATTTTCCCTAGAAATGGTGCACCTTTTTGTTAGATTTATAGAGAGGGTGAATTGTTAGGTTCAAAATTAGTGAAAAATATGAAACATATCCCTCAAAATAATTCAAAATGGAATAGTGGGGTTATGCATAGCTGGAACACAATTTTCCAGACCATGCTTCCAAACCGTACAACTCTTTTATTATCCTAGAAAGAGGCACATGGTTAGCACATGGTTTGACAAATCATGTAGCTAAATCATGTGATGGGAATTTAATTATCTTATTTTCTTAATTTAATTCACGAATCCACCTATTTAACTCCAACCTCCACCTATTCAAACCCAATATGATCCTTTGTAATTTGGAGGCTCCTTATAAGTGTGTTCTTGGCCCTTACAACATTGTTTCTTCACAAATTGAAGTACTGGTTGATGCATTGGATCTCTTTCTTTAAGTGTAATCTCAAATTAACAATGAATTATCCTTTATTCATCTATATCCTTCTTTGAGAGTGGTGGATCATTATTTCATTGATGGATATAGGTCCTAAATTGATGAATTATGATCCTGGAGTCTCCCATGGTGTTGATTTTAAATGACTATTTGAAATGATTTGAGATTGATTAAAATGAATGATAACCCCTTGTATGATTGATTACCTTGAACCACATAAGTGCCTAGTTAATTGGGTCGAGGATATGCATATTAGGTTAAACCGATTACTTATAATTGTATTGATGATGAAATAAATACTAGAACTACTTAAGGTAAGGAAGTATATTCATTGGGATATTCACCTTTTCTCTTTGGCTTGAGACTTAGGGAAGTGTGTGCACACCAGGAGCTGTATTTAATCGAGATTTTTTTGAACCTCATTAGTCGATCTAACTGACTATGGAGGCTTATAACCATAGTTTTATGATTTAAAATAATTATTATATGCAATTTATTATGAAATGTGATATTCATGACTGGTTTTATAAAATAGTTTATTCATGCCTATTTAGAAAAAGATGCTTTTATATTCCTATTTTGAAGGGAATTCACTTTTTTACCTATTCTATTATAGACATTGAAATGTTTTGTAAAACATGTTTAGATTTTAATTCTAAAAATATTAACATTCCATGTTTTATTCAAAATTGATCATATTATGTTTATTTAATATAAAAATTCTTATGAAATGATTTATGAGATCATACTGGGATTTTTTGTTCACACCCTATGTTTTCTTTTGAGAATTTGTAGACTTTCTTATTCTAGGTCTAGGTAAAGGAAATGCACTGCTTGGTGGTGGTGTACGTTCTTAATGATCATGACCTTGGAAGTTGGTGGTGACCAGTGAATCTTGTGATCCAATTGTTATATGGAGATATTGAGATGTTGTCTTATGTGGTTTGATGTGAAAACTTCAGTTGACATGCAATTTTGGGACTTAAATTTGTTTACTTATGGTACTTTTCTCTTTAGGAGTGTTTAGAATATAGATATTTATCATTTTTTGTCCACTAATTTGTCTTGATGAATTATTCTTGTGAAAAAAATATATCCCTATTGTTTCCTTTAATTTCGAGGTGCTACTCTCTAGACCGTGGGGATCATGAATACACTTTAGGACATATCAAAACTAATCTGGGTATTGTTTAGGTGGGTTATCTAGGCCGATTCATGACATAAACAGTATATCTCAATTACTGACATGGTTTGGAGCACAAGTGATTATATTAGGACTCTATTAGCTAAAATTATTCTAAAAATTCAAAGGTATGGATTTGTTAATGGAGATAGATTGGTGTGGACACTTAATACTAATTTATTTCTTAATAAAACATAGGCATATAGAATAGAATGTGGTAATTACACAAAGTTTCCAAGTTATCTCACTGAATTAAAAAAATCCTTTTATTAAACTATCCAAATTTCTGTTATTATGAGAGATTTGGAGGAACAGACCGCTGCTTGATGTTCATATTTAGATATTTGACATATAACTAGTCTTGGACCATGCTTTATATAAAAATATAAATGAGTATCTAAAAAACTTTTTTATTATATTTTATTTTACAATGAAACTATGAGGTTATGTATAGAATGTGTTCAGTGTCAGTCAATGCATAAGAAGTGGACTTTTTAGGATTATGGTTTCAATAATGAAAGATCCTTGTATAGATCATATTTTCAATCTCTTGTTGGTTACTCCAACGAATTTTGTTGATTTTATATAGATTGATCATCATGACATTGTATTTGAGAGTAGACCAAATTCATTTAATATAGGAATCTTTGTTCTTATAAGGGAGTCTCAAGCATCCTAAAAAATTTAGATAGGGGAAATGATAAATAACATCACTACCTTAAATATATAGTTAATTCTTTACATTAATAAAAGGTGTAAACAACACCTCATGCTGATGCGTATCATAAGGATTCCACCAATTCCAGTGTGGATCAAATTAAATGTTGATGGTGTGGATTTTGGTGAATCAGGTCCCTAAGGATGTGGAGGAGTTCTTAAACCATGTCATAGATTTTCAACAAATGTTTTTATCATTACACTGGAAAGAGAATTTCATATAAATGAAAACTCTAAGTGATGGATCATGTGATAAAATATTATATCCATATTGGATGTAAGTTTTTATGAGTTGAATATGATTCAATACTCAGAGTGGAAACATTGAATGGAGTATCAAGAAATGTCTCATGTAGTACTCTTATATATTGTATACAATGCCTTAAATATATTTATTAGCTTCCCTTAAATGTGATACATGCCTATAGGTAAGGAAATTAAGTGGCTGATTCACTCTCAAAGAAAGAAATTATTGAACTTAGCTCGATATAGTCCTTTGTTTTACCAAATTTTTCTTCACATATGGTTGATTTAGATGCTTGAGGTGATGCATGAACTCTAATTTATAAACCCTTATTATAATTTATCTCATTTATTTTCAATAAATTCTTAGGACTAGGTTCGCTTGGTGCATGACCCTTTTATTATTATTATTATAGGTACATGGTATTACAATAAACCAAACAACACACACACCCACACTCTCCACTAGGTTAAGACTCATCCCTCTCAATAAGGAATGACAATCACTAACTAGTCCCATTTTATTACAATACATGGCTCGAAGGTCCATAGGTGTAGAGGCCTTAGAAAATGGGTGGAACTAATGCCTAATAGCCCAAAAAATGAATATATGGTTTCCCCTAAATAAGAATCTTGCTCCATGTCATTTCACAAGTCTTACTCCTATCCAAACCCTACCAGTAGTCATCATGCTGTGTTATAAGTATGAAATCTACATCCCCCCATAAAAAATCATTGTATTTTGATAGAATCTGGAACACCATTGAAGGGAACCACTCTATCCAACATTAGACAACCATGTGGGAAGAGAGTAAGATGATAGGTTTCAACACAACCATATCTCTTTTGAGTCATTGAACCAATGATACCCATGTGGCACCCCACTGCATTTCCTACCCATTGCATCATACCATCTAATAAGTTCCACTGTATTGATAGTCACATGGATGGTCACCCATATATTCCATATTATAAATCTATGGGTATGGATGGATGGCTGATGATAGTCTCCAGTGCACCCATCCATCATTTGAGGCCGCCCACCCGGTAGTGCCTGCATATCACCGAGCTACACTACCTCCTAGTGGAATTGTATTATACATATGATCTCATAATGTCACTTACTTACCATTGATGATGGAACAAAGTCCCTATTCCCTGATGGCCTTTTATTTATTAGAGTCCCTGTGGCCTGAAATCCCAATTAGGGTGAATAGTGTCACTACTACAATACCACTAGAGTACCCACTACAAAAACAATGTAATAACTTCAAAAATAACCTCCAATAGAATTTGATATTGCTTTTATAATTTATTATTATAGGGTGTTTACCACTTAGGAACTACCCAAATAACTATAATAATAACAACAACAATAACAACAAAAACAATAACAATAATAGTAATAGTAATAATAATAATATTAAAATATAAAAAACAACAACATCAACACAAATAATGATGATGATAATAATAATAATAGGAAAAACAATGATATTATTATTATTATTATTAACTAAGTGAAAGTGTGTAACATTCCGACCCGGGTGCCACACATCGGTGCCCTGAGCCACTCAGTTACATGACCTCAAACATTCCTCCCTGTGTGATAGAGGCTTCTGACTAGAAATGAGGATCTTATAGGTCGATCACGAGGAGAATATACCCTATTTTATCAGAGTAATACACTATAGGAAATAAAAAACAATAGTAGAACCATATATAACCATAATAAATTACAATTTCTCAAGATAAATCAAGAAGGAAATACAATATCCAATTAAAGAAGAAAACATGTCACACTAAAGTAAGTGTCAAGTGTCAAAAATAAAAATAAAAATAAAGACACCAAAAACTCATAAGGGGATCCTGAACCAAATTCGATTCCCTCATCGAAGATCAATCCCCAAATTATCCATCTAACCTAGGGCCTTTTACCTAAACCTATCCTACAACAATAAAGCCTATTTGGGTACTAATCAGGAAGCCCAAGTAGGGTGTGAGTACAAATCATTAGGCCAACACCATTAGTGTCTAAAAAAATTTCTAGTCAGATAATAGTGTATTCAGATATATAAAGAAATAATTACAATGAATAAGTAAACAATTATCACATTATCATTTTTTTACTTAATCTGATTCACTCTTGGGTTCCTGAGGACACCCGTACCTCAATGCCATCTTCATCTCATTTTGGATCCCAATGTGTTCTTAGGTAATATCATATCTTAATACCTGCTTCAGTTCATTCCAGAGTCTAAAGTATTCAAAGGTGATATCATATCTCAATATCTTCTTCAACTCATGCCGAATCCCAAAGAATTCCCAAGTGAGGTCATACATGGGATTAACTTTGTTACCATTCTTTAATTCATACTTGAATTCCCATGTTACTATACATACATCACATATTAGAATTACCATGTTCCCATTCTCTAATTCATACTTGAATGACCATGTTTCCATTCATAAACACACATTAGAATGACCATGTTCCCATTCTTTACTTCATACTTTAATGACCATGTTACCATTCATAAACACACATTTGAATGACCATGTTCCCATTATTTACTTCATACTTGAATGACCATGCTACCATTCATAAACAAAAATTTAATTTAGTAATTAATTATTCACATAAATTCCATTACTAATTCAATAATTAGTTTATCACATAATTACCCTTGATTAATTCACCAATTAATTAAGTCATCAAACCCATTAATTAATTTAACAACTAATTAATCAATATTCACAAACTCAATTCCCATAATTAATCCCAAAATTATTTATCTCATTATTAATATAAATTCTTCATAATTAATTACACAATTAATTATCTCAATCTATAATTTCAATATCATATAATTAATCCCACAATCAATTATCTCAATACAACTAATTAGACATATCATAATTAATTTTTCAATTAATTATCTAAATCACCATCCCTAAATATCATAATTAATACCCCAATTAATTATCTAATTAGATATCCCCTAAATCACATAATTAATTCTCCAATTAATTATCTATTTCCACAATACTTCAATTAATCAATTGGCCACATTAATTAACCCAATTTAGGAATTAGAATTGCTAAATAATGATATAAATTCTAAAGTTTTCATACACGTATCCAAATTAGGACTATGGGAATTGAATATTAGACCACCCACCTCAATCCACTAATGGATAATCACCCAATGGAAATCCCCAAAAAATTGAGCAGCACAACAGTGTAGATCTAGATCTGAATCTCAAATCCCTAAATCGATATTAAATAAATAAATATCATGTAAATATAGACCTAGATCTAGAATCATAGATCAAGATCTCACCAAATAGATATATATCTTTCCATAAAAGTATATTACATCATTTAAAGAAGGCAAAAAGAATAAGGGAAGCATAAGAGAAGAACAAGGAGAGGATTCATTAACTGGGAGAGGAGTAGACCTTGATTCGGGCTTTGATTCATAATGAAATATGGTTGTGAGGGATTGGAATTCATTTGGATATCTCAAAAAATGAGAAATAGGACCTAGGGTTTAATAGGGGTCGAAATAGGTGAGTTTTAGGGGTTTGGGGAATTTTAAAATTAGTTTTTGAGCCATTAAAAAACATCATGCATGCTTTCTTGGATAAAGGAGCATAGTTTTCTATAACCATTCTCCAATTGCGTACCTATTATTTTAGGGGTGAATGGATACTCCTTTTAGGGTACAAAATTTGAAAAACTGTGTGCCAACCATGAAACTCCCCACTATCTAGGGTTTTATAGTTTACTAGGATGGGATGCATGGTCTGCATTAACCGTACGCCAATTATGCACAACCCTCTTTCCTTTAATTTTTCTTGTAATTCACCAAAATACACCACAAGGTAAAAATAAATCTAAAAGTACTTAAATGGGGAAAAATAGTACCTATAAAAATTCCCAAGACAACTCTTGAAAAGGTGAGGATCTTACAATATTTCCACCTTATAACAGCTCATCCTCAAGCTATACTCCCAAGATTCCCTAAGATTCTGGGCAAAAAATACCGGGCCATTGATCCCAAATATTTGCTTCAATCTCCCAAGTTTCCTCCTATACATGAACATATTTCCAAAATACACGAACTATCAGCACAATCTTTCCCCGCAACACTTTCTCACAACAATCCAACACACGTATCAGATGCTCCTCAAAGGATGCATCTACCTCAAGATCAACATCATCCACATCGATCACATTAGAAGGGTTGAGGTGATACCATCATAGTTGTGACACATGTAATACGTCATGAATAAAACTATATTTCTTTGAAAGATCCAATTAGTATGCCACTGAACCGATTCTCTCCACTAACTCAAATAGTCTAATGAATCTATGCACCGACTTGCCCTGCTTCCATATCCTGCAGTGACCCAATCAAGGCGACACTTGAAGGAATATGAGATCATGCTCTATAAAATCTAGGGGTCATCTCCATATATCATCATATGACTTATTCATACTTTGATCCATAGCCATACATTTCAAAATTAGCCTAACTTTTCTGATGTCTCTTACATGAGACTCGGTTCTAACAACTCTAACTCACTAGCCTCCATCCAACATAAAAACCATCTACGTAACCTACCATTAATATAATCATATGGTAACATATGTGTAGTTTCATGATAACTATTTTTATAATAAATATCCACTAAATCCAATTGATTTTCCCAAGACCCACTGAAGTCAAAAACACATGCCCAAAAAATATCCTCAAGCACTTGTATAGTACACTATGAATGTCCATTTGTGTGTGGGTGGAAAGATGTACTCAATAATACCTATGTACCAATAAATTTCTCAAAGAACTTCCATAATTATGAAGTGAAACATGATTCATGATCTGAAACTATAGTTTTTGGCACCCCATATAGGCGGACTATCTCCTGAACATACAAATATCCTAACTATTCCACTAAGAAAGTATCTAGTATAGGCAAGAAATGAAATAATTTCATTATTCAATCTACAATAACCTAGATAATATCATTATTCCTTGGTATATTCAAGACACCCACCATAAAGTACATTATCACAACATCCCACTTCCACTCTGGAATGGGTAACGACTGTAGAAAACCACTAGGTCGTTGATGGTCCACCTTCATCTACTGATAGGTGTAGCATTGTGCCACAAACCCAGCTATATCCGTTTTCATGATTAGCCACCAAAACTATCATCATATGTCATGATATATTTTGGTCACACCTGGATGTACTTCCCACTTCGAGGCATGAAATTCCTACATCATTTTCTCTCACATGCTCATAGCCACAAAAACCTGATTCCTGATGTAGATGATCTCATCCTCATCTATCAACCAATTTGAAGATGAATCCAAACCTTCAAGGATTTACCTCAAGGTCAAACACTTTGGATCCATATACTACCTATCTTAGATTAATTTCAAAAGTGTATACTCCATTAAAACTGATAATAGAATCATTTTTTCCTAGTTCTCCTAAACCACTACACACATCTCAACTAGTAGAGTTACCATCTTCCACTCAAAACTTGACTCCTAAACTACCCGAGCATGAGTTTTCCTATTGAAAGCATAAAAAACACTATTTAATTTCCTAGGTGTATATGCTATCTCAAAATCAAATGACTACATATACTCGACCCATATCTGCTATCGGAGATTTAAATGTCATTGTGAGAAGATATACCTTAAGCTTGTGTGATCTGTATACCTAGTGAAATTATCACCCAACAGATAGTTTCAGAAACACATCAGAGCATAAAACACTACCACTAGATTGAGATCATTCATAGGGTAGTTTTTTTCATTTGGTCTTAGATTCTGAGACTCGTAAACCATGACTCGATCTCCTTGCATTAATACAGCTCCATGTCCTATTATAAAAACATCAAAATACACTGTGTACTTCCCACCTAGCTCAGATAGGATAAAATTTAGTGCAGATGTCAAATTATTCTTTAACTCTTGGAAGGACTTCTTACATGATTCTGACCAATCAAAATTTATCCCATTTTTAGTTAATACTGAAAGAAGTGCTACCAAATGGGAAAAGTCTTGGATGAATCTTAGATAATATCAGCTAACCCTGAAAATCTATGGATATCAAATACGTTATTGGACTGATCCAAAGAAACCACTACTTGAACCTTCTCTGGGTCCACTCACATACCTTCCTTTGAGATTATGTGTCCTAATAAGTGTACCTGGTTGATCCAAAATTGACACTTAGATAGCTTGGTGTATAGCCGATGCTCTCTTAGTTTACCCAAGATGATGTTAAGATGTTTTTCATGATCATCATGAGTCTTGGAGTGCGCCAAGATTTCATCCAAAAAACACTACAAAAAACTAATCCAGGTACAAATGGAAGATTTTTTCATCAATTCCATGAACACTTATGGTGTTTTATCCTACCCAAATGAAATTATGATAAAATCATAAAGGCCATACCTACTTATAAAATTATTCATCAGTATATCAAAAGTCTAAACTCTCAGCTGATGATACCCTGGTCTCAAGTCAATCTTTGAGAACACACAATATCCTATCAATTGGTTAAATAGATCATTGATACATGGAAGAGGATAACAGTTCTTTATAATCATCTTGTTCAACTTCCAGTAATCAACTCACAAGCACAAACTCCTGTCATCCTTCTTTGTAAACAACATAGGAGATCCCTAAGGAGAAGTACTCAGACATATAAATCCCTCATCCCCCAACTCCTCTAATTGAGTTTTGAGTTCTTGAAGATATATTGGTTCCATTATATATGGTGGAGTAGATACTGGATTAGCCCCTAACAAGAGAAAAATAGTGAAATCCACATCTCTCTCAGGTGGCATCCCTTAGAAGTCTTGAGAAAAAACATCCTAAAACTATTCCACTATGGGTGGAAGGATATCATATTTTACTCTATCATCCAAGAATAAACTAGAAACCTAGTTTGTGATATCTCCTAGTTGCTAAGTAATTAGTCCTTCTTGTCCTTCTTGGATACCCCACTCCCCATGGTGAATATAATGGTCACCCTTGGGAGATGTAAAATTTACTCTCCTTCAGTAACAATATATGTGGTCTTGGTATGCGACTAGCCAGTCCATACCCATAATTAGGTCGAATCCTAACATGTTAAGGATATAGAGATCCCATAGAAAATGATACTCCCCAAATTCAAGAGAACATCCCTTGTATATACATATTTCTATATACCATACTACCAATGGTGTATTTATAGTTATAACCCCATTCACAAACTCCACAACCAGGCTCAAAACATTAACACGTTTTGAAAATATAAAGGAATGAGGGGCACAAGTATCAAATAAGGAAAAAGATAATGTAGAATCAATAAGAATAGTACCTATCACTATTGAGGTCCAACCTCACTATCCACAAGTATAGTCTATACTGTATATAGTTGTCTTTCCCCTATTCCCTATGATATAGTCTGACTCCTGTGAGTTTCACCACTCTATTGATATGGTAAATCTTTCCTAGAAGCACCATGTCCACCACCTATACCAAGTCAACCATTAGAACTCCATCTACCAATCTAATAAGGTATAGAATACCCCCTTCCCACACTCTAAATATACCTAGCTGCACTCTCACTAACCATCTATCACTGAGTACTACGAAACTTCTATAGATAACCCATCTTTCCATAAGACTGACACTCTATTGGTTGTTGAGGGAAGTTTCTATGATAATGGCCTAACCTGCCACACTGATGACATATCACACCTATAAGGTCCTATGTAATATACCCTCCTATATGATCACTCAGATTTACACTATCCTTGATAAAGTTCTCATAACGATACTTATTTCTCCTGAAAGGCACAACTCCTAATCATCTAGTAGCAACTACCTATCCAGCACTAGAATCCTCCTTCAGGTTCCCCTCAGCTATGAGATCCCGATCCACCACTTAAACAAAATTATTTAACTTAAAGAGGTTAACTTGGAACTTAATCTCTCACTTAAGTCCATCATGAAAGAATATCTTCATAGTGATTTCATCTCCTGAGAACATTATAGAAAAGAACTATAGGTCTTTAAAGCATCCAACATAATTCATCATGGACATTCTCTCCTAATCCATCCACATGAACTCTACTTCTCTCCTTACTTCATCATATCTGGATAGAAGTTCTCCAAGAACCTCTCAAAGAAGTCCTTCCATAACATAAAATTAGTCTGTCCAGTATGTGCTAGAACATCCCACAAGATCTTCACTGATCCTTTTAGCATATAAGATACCAAATTGACCGTCCTCTCAATAGGAGTATCCAAATAGTCAAGTATCATCTGAATGGACTCAAACCTAAACTTATCTCCCTCAGATCCTCCCTCTCTAATAAAAGTTGGAGGGTACTGTAACTAAAACTCTATTTTCAGGTTAGACATGCTATTCTCAACCCACCCTGGGTATCCTATTATGAATTGCATGGAGCAAGAAAAGTTATCTTAGAACTACTCCCCTTATTCCTCCCCCAACACTATCAGTGCCTCAGGTTCTGCTATTGGTAGAGAATTGTTATCCATAAGATCTTATCATCCTCTAAACAATAATCATCATGGGGGAATATCTATATAATGACAAACACATGTCTAAGGACTCCTAAAACAACTTTATCACATATATGTAAGAGTAATAATAAAAAAAATTCTTTTCCTAAAACCTCACCACATGGTCAACAATGAGGAACTATCACTACCCTTAACTATACTACACCTAGGTCTTGGTTATCAAGGTAATTCTCATTCTCATATCAAGTTTCTCATTAATTCACCCAATTATTCACATTATTTCATCATTTAACACTTCCAATTTCATATTAGGCACAATTTTTAGTTTAATTTCACAAGGGAAAAAAATTTAAATTAAAAAAATACCCAAAACCCATTTCTCCGTGCATGCCTAAAATTATGCATGTCACAAAAATAATCTCGAGTGCCTTGAATAATGAATGAAGACTCAAATATCATTCCATTTTAAGCCATGATTTAATTCTGAGAAAATTTCAAAAGCAATTTTCACATCACACAACAAGTGTATCACCCTAGGTGAATTAATATTAAACTGTTACAAAAAACAACAATAAAAAAATCCCACCCTAAGTACTTGGTTTTCCCTTATACATGGGTTTGCAACTCCCATGCATGAGAACATGTCCAAGTCCCTAGTCTTCCTAGTCTCCTGTCTACCATTCCCCAAATAACAAGACAAAAGGAAAAGAAAAGAAAACTACCTCTGATACCACTTTGTAATGTCCTGACTCGGGTGACACATACCAATGCCCTGAGCCAGTCATTCACATGACCTTAAGAGCGCCTCCCCATACACTATAAGTTTCCGACTAGAAGTGAGGGTTTTATAATTCAATCATGGAGAGACTATACCCTATTTTATCAGAGTAATACACTATCTAGAATAAAGAAAATATTTACAGAATCATATATTACCATAAACAATTCCAATTTCTCAATAAAAATCAACCACGAAATACAATATCCAACTAAACTAGAAAAGATGTCATGCTAAAGTAAGTTTAAAGTGTTTTAAATGAAACTGAAAATAAAGACATAGAAAACATCGAAGCAGGTATTGAAAAACATATAGTTTCCTCATCTAATATCCATCCCCAAATTATCCATCTAACCTAGGGCCTTTTACCTTAACCTATCCTGCAATAATAAATTCTATTTGGGTTCTGATCAGGCATCTCGAGTAGGGTGTGAACACAACTCTATAGGCCACCACTAACGGTGTATAAAACAATATCTAGTCAGATAATAGTGCATGCAGATATATAAATAAATAATTACAATTCACAAGTAAACAGTTATCACTTTATCATTTTTTTACTTAAACACATTAACTCATGGGTTCTAGAGGAAACCCATACCTCAACGACAGCTTCGGCTCATGCCAGAGCTCGAAGTGTTCCTAGGTAATATCATATCTTAATACCTGCTTCAGCTTATGATGAATCCCAATGTATTCACAAGTGATATCATATCTTAAAACTTGATTTAGATCATACTGAATCCCAAAGTATTCCCAAGTGAGGTCATATCTTAGAGTACCTTTGTTACCATTCTTTAATTCATACTTGAATTCACATGTTACCATCCATACATCACACATTAGAATGACCATGTTCCCATTCTCTAATTCATACTCGAATGACCATGTTCCCATTCATAAACACACATTAGAATGACCATGTTCCCATTGTTTACTTTATACTTGAATGACCATATTCCCATTCATAAACACACATTTCAATGCCCATGTTCCCATTATTTACATCATACTTGAATGACCATGTTATTATTCATAAACACACATTTAATTTATCAATTAATTATTAACATAAATTTCATTACTAATTCAATAATTAGTTTATCATATAATTACTTTTAATTAATTCACTAATTAATTAAGTCATTAAACCCATTAATTAATTTAATAACTAATTATTCAAGATTCACAAACTCAATTCCCATAATTAATCCCATAATAAATTATCTCTTCCTCAATCTCAATTCTTTATAATTAACTCAACAATTAATTATCTCAATCTATAATATCAATATCACACAATTAATCACATAATTAATTATCTCAATTCAACTAATTCAATATCTCATAATTAATTCCCCAATTAATTATCTAAATCACAATCCCTAAATATCATAATTCATCCCCCAATTATATATCTAATTGGAAAACCCCTAAATCTTATAATTAATTCTCTAATTAATTATTTATTTCCCCAATACTTCAATTAATAAATTTTCCATATTAATTAACCCAATTTAGGAATTCAAATTACTAAATAATGCTATAAATTATTCAATTTAAATAAATGTATCAAAATAAAGAATATAGGAATTGAATATTAGACCACCTACCACAATTTTTCAATGGGTAATCTCCAAATAGAAATCCCCAAAAAATTGAGCAGCACAACAGTGTAGATCTTGATTTGAATATCAAAACCCTAAATCAAGATTAAAGAAATCCAGATCATGTAAATCTAGATCTATATTTAGAATAATAGATCTTAATAACACAAAATAGATATAAATATATCCATAATAATAGATTACATCATTGAAAGAAGGCATAAAGAATGGGGGAATCATGAGAGAAGAACTGAGAGAGGATTCACTAATTGGAAGAGGAGAGAGCCTTCGATCCAGGCTTTGATTCTTGAAGAACAGTGGTCATGTTGTCTTGGAATTTTTCCAAAGAGTTAAAAAAACGTGAAAGAGGACCTATAGTCAAATGGGGGTCTAAATAGGTGAGTTTTTAGGGTTTGAGTAATTTTAAAATTAATTTTCGGGCCATTAAAAAATATCACGCACGGTTTCCTGGGTAAGGGAACACAGTTTTCCTTAATCGTGCACCTATTATTTTAGAGGTGAATAGTTTATCCTTTTAGGGAAAATGGTTTAAAAAACCATGCACTAGCTATGTAACTCCCCACTGTCTAGGGTTTCATGGTTTTCTTGGTTGGGGTACACGGTTTTCACTAACCATACGCCAACCATGCACAACCCTCTTCCCTTCAATTTTTCTTGAAATGCAACCAAAAAAACTCCAAGGTAAAACCAAATCAAAAAGTACTCAACAAGAAGAAAAAGATTATATGTAAAAATGATTAAGATAACTCCATAAAATTTTAAGATCTTACAAACTAGGCCTCCTATCCATATCATTTTAATGGCATAGAGGGATGGCTATGCTCTTACACACATGACAATGTGACTACCTATATCATCGAAACCATGACATGACATATTATAAATTTGTATAAATTATCACACTTAAAAATATAAAATAATGAAAAAATATATAATTTATAAATTTAAGTTCAATTAACATTGGTAGAGAAAATTCCTTAGTTGTTGAGTTTTAATTGATTTCAATTAAATATAAGGTTTTTGATTTTTTTTTGAGTTTACGAAAAAAATGAAAATAAAAAACCAAGACTAGGGTATTTAAATTATAGACGTGTCAGAGGTGTAAACAAAATTTATATTTTTGTTATTACATATTATCCTTTTGTTCATTTGAATTCAATTCCTTGACACTGTTTGATTAATAAAAAGTAATTATAATAATATTTTCCATAATAGACAACCTTATGAAAGGGGTCATCACTTATCATATTTTATATAAAAATAATTTAATATGATACTTTACTTTGTTTTCTTGATTTTGGGTTTTTAATTAGTAATTTTCATTAATAATTTTCATAATTTAGTAATCCAAGAGAAGAGATATGAAATGGTGATATTTTTTTTTGAAATATAAAATAATGGAAGAACCATGGTGTGATGGTATAGAACACTTGATGGTTTGTGTTGATGTAAACCATAACACAGTTAAGGTTACTAAAACATGATTTGATGAATAGAAGTTCATGTATTATAATATAATGCATTTAAATTTCATATTTATCATACTGTTAACTATCATATTTAGTTTGATATTAATGTTATGATGATTTATGGAGTATGAACATTTTTTTATGATTTTTTAAATGTTAAATGATCATTATAAAGATTAAAATATTATTTATAAAGATTCATAACTATTTAAATGTTTATGAAACGTTTTATCATCAATAGGTCAAATGTTTGGGTTCCATGGAGGGCCCTTGAAGGACAATATAAGCCATTTAAATCTTTATATAAGTTTTTTCATTTTAATTTTAGATTTATCTAGTAAGAATCCTTAAATCCAAACCTATATTTATCTCTATATCCAACTATCTCTCACTCTATCACTATATTTTTATTTAAATGTTTTATATGACCATGTGGAAGATAATATCATTTCTAAGAATTATAAGATTTTCACTGCTCATGGACACCCAATGAGAAAAGAGTTTGTTGGATTATTCTAAGTGATCGCTATCAATATCAAGTTAAGAAGATTGAATAGATAATATTAAATAGTGAAAAACTATGTTTTTAATTATTTATTTATTAATCACAAATTAATGGCTAGATCCTATAGAATAATCAATTTTGGTTATTCATTTATACTATGTTTGGAAAAAAAATTCACTCTAAAACCCTATAGTGGTATCAGATACACTTATATTATGTTTGGATTTATGTTTTTGATAGATAAAGAGATTAGAAAATTTAATTTTCCAAAACCATTATATGATTTATGAATGGTTCTTTATGAATTTTCAAATTATGATTTGTTATATATGTAAATGAAAATGATTTTATAAATTTTATTAAAATATTTATTGGTTTGATAAAAACAGGCATGTAATTGTTTCAAAAAAATATAGCATTATAAACATGATAAATACATATTTTGATTTATTGGGAAAATTATAATGGATAGTATCAAAATATAATTTCCTAAAGAAGACCAAAACATATCCAAGAAAAGCATGTCTTGGATTCAATAGTATTATTTATAAAGGTCTGGGATAAAAATTTTATTTACAAACAAAATGTTTTTGGTTTTTCCCTTGCAACTAAAGATAAACCACACCATGTTCTCTATGATTTGTTTGAGGTTTCAATATTTTTAAATAAAAATTGTTTACTATGAAAATTATAAAAAGAGTTTCACTAACAATTTTTTTGGATTTGATCTAGGTTTCAAGGAAACTTATACAATAAATACATAGTGCTTTTATAAATTATGAAATAAGGTGATATATAAAAGAATTTATATTTATTTATGAAATGTTCAAAAATGAAAATATAAAATGTTCATATTAAAATTCCTTAGTTATAAACATTATTTAAACCTTTCCAAAATATTTTTTGTTTTATTTGATAAAAGTTTTAAATAAATTTAAATATTTGATATAAATTTTCTTTTATGTGTTTACATAAAATTTAAATGTTTTATATAATTATTAAAGTTTCTATATTTTTTTTGAAATATGGTGGTGTTCATATTAAATGAAATGAAAAAAATTATAAAATATGAAATTTTAATATTTATGATATAAATATAAAATGTTTATATTTATATGTTATGGAATTTAAATAATGTATGTTTAATTATAATATTTTTATAATTTTTTATTTTTGAATTCTTCATAAGTTTTTATCTGTCTCAATTTATGAATTAATTATTTATTTAGTTTATTCCCTACTTTATTAGTCAAGAATATAGGTGTTATATTATGGATGGGCGTATTATTTAGTTTAAATTTTTAAAATTCTTATTACAAATTCCATAACATGTATATAAGGATTTACATGCTAGGCATGACACCTGATTTACATATGTCCAATCATAACTATTATTTTTTTTGTTATAAACATGAATGTAAAGGTTGGTTATGATTTAAAAATTTAAGGTGTAGAATTATAAATGGGTATTTGGACCTTGGGATGAAGTGATCACTAGATCAATGACTTAGGCTATGTTTGGAAAAGTAAGAGTTAGATACTTATCACAACATGAATTATTTTTTAGAGATTTTGATTTTATCTAATACTAATCCATTACATGAAAGTGTTTCATATAGATAATGCATGTGATGCTTTTAGAAATGTGTTAATATAAATGAATTTTATTTTTGTTAACACAAATCACGTGTTGTATAAAGATTCATACATTAATATGTTTTGAGCATATTATTTTTGTTAAAGGCATAAGATATAACATCTTATCTCGAAACTACCATGCTATTAGGATAAATGTCACATGACCTCAAGTGTGATCCCTATTCATTAAAGGATATAAACCAATTTTGAGGGTCTAAATATATCTCTTTTAGAGTAATTTACCCTTTAATGTCCCATCACATCAAAAATACCAAAATAAACATAACAATTACAATAAACTGTGAAAAAAATAATAACATGCCGAATAAAGTTAAAATGACACCCTAAAAATTCAAATATGAGTCATACACCTAAATATGACCATAAAAATAAACTTAAGCACTAATATATAAATAAAAAACCAAAAATAGTAACAAAATAAAGTGTAGATAACCCCTACACGTGACTACAAATGCATATTTAAATTACTCTATGACTTCTATTGACCTCATCTTCTAGAAATACCTTATAGTTTATCATGCGGTGTATAAATAAGAGTATTGGGGATAATTACTTTGTAGAAACCATCAAAAACCTAGAAATACTTTATAGTTTATCATGATCATATATAAAAGTGTAAAAATATTATGTAAAGGCCAATACCTTCCCAGACCACTTATTTTTGTTCTTAGGCATTATAAGAATGATTAAAGGGTCACTTTGATCTTCATTACAATCCCAATAGGGGTTCTAGTTGATGTGGACCATGAAAGAGTGGTATATTGGTTGATTCCTCTTTTATAGATGGTTTATGTCTACAAAGACATCCATATATCAAAACTTCATTGATATATTCATGGGGATTCCAATTTCTTCAATTAGGGAGAGTTGAATTTTTGGGATGATGTGATGTTCATGGAGAATCCAATAGAGATTTAGGATCATTAGGCTAAGGTGATTCATTATCATGTCATTCCTTGGGTTTATGTCTTGTGGAAGCATAGTGGTTTGGAGAATTATGCCTAATAACTGAGTTAAATATGGGTTCTTATTTTCATAAGTTTTTTAACCTTGTTTTTATTTTTATTATGTTGATATGTTTTATTTATGATAGAATGATTGATTTTTTTCTAATGTTATTGTGTTTTTGATTTAGTGGTGGAAAATTTATTGTTTGAGAGGTATCCCCTAGGGTGTTTGGGTTTTTTTAGGTTTCCTTTTTATAATATGGGATTTTTTTGATTATAGAGGATTTGGATCATTTAAAATGTATATATTGTAAAGTTTCAAACATTCATGAAACTCTATGTTTTGGTTTTTAGGTGTTATAGGTGGGTTTTATGGATCAATCTCAACTTAACTTCCAATCTAGGTGGGATTCTAGGGCTACAGGTTAGGATAGAAAGTGAAAGTTGAGCATCATATTCCTAGTGGGTTATTATACCCATTGGATGTTCCTAATTAGAAGTGGGGGGGAATATAAATTTATTTATTCCTTGGTATTCCAAAATCCTATGAGGATGTGATTCTATTTAGATGATTCTCGATTTACTAAAAAAGTCGGCCCATTTCATGGAAATCAAGGAGTTGATTCTAGTGGATGATTTAGAAAAGATCCATATAAAAGAGATTATGTAGAATCATAGGGTTTCATGAATGATCATCCATAACCAAGATCCCCATTTTACCTCATGAGTCTATAACTACATCTATAATTCTTTTGGATCTTAGTTAATCCTTAGCATTACATTTCATCCTTAGATGGAAGATCAGAGAGATCAAACTATTCAGATGTGGAGTATATGTTTCATACAAGTGTTATGGATTTTGGAGGTTCATAGGTGAAGCGACTACCCTTGGTCGAGTTTTACTATAATAATTACTATTACTCATGCATTGGCATGGATCCATTTGAGGCATTGTATGTGTGGCCCTATTGATCTCCATTTTTATTGACTGAGGTAGGAGAGTCGGTGTTTCTTGGAACAAATTTTTTGTAGAGCATGACTGAGAATGTGTAGATGATTGATGAGGGTATAAAGGATACATAATGTTATCATAAGTATTATATTTATTAGTGGATGTGGCCTGTGGAGTTTGAGTTTGGTGATCATGTTCTCTTAAAGGTTTTCTCTCATCATGTTTAGTAGAGGTTCAATCGAGGCAGTATGATCTTACCTCATTTAATAGGACCTTTCAAGGTGTTAGATCATGTTACTGGGATAGAAAATATGTTTTAACTTCATCTATAAAAAGATCAGATCCATGATATGTTACATGTGTTGTTGATTTAATGGTATCTTCCTTATGATTCCCATGTTTTTGATTGGTGTGAGTTTGATGTTGAGGGTGATCAAATGTTCATGGATAAACTTATTGAGATTTAGGATCCTTGGGAGAAGTATCTCTATGGGTGCATGATTCCTTTTTTTGGGGTCTTGATAAGGAACAATGTTTTGATGGAGTATACAATAAAGCACAATTCACTGATTCATGCTTAGTTTTTATGTTGTTTTTCACCATTATTTATTTTTTAAAGATGTTGAGATGTTTGATTTATGAGTATTATTGAAGTTATTTTCTTATTATTCTATGTCTATGTTTTGGTAGTGGTGAGCTTTTTGTTTGAGAGGTATCTCATGAGAGTGTTTCATTTTTTATAAGGATTCCTTCTTTTCATCTAGTATTGGTTTAAATTATAATGGAAAAGAATTTTTTGAGAGGCATCTAATGAAAAGTAATTAACATTTTTATACCTCTACTTTATGGTTTTTTGGAAATAGTGGTAGGTTTTAGGGGTCACTGTCATTTGAAATACTTGACCAAGAGGGGTTCCAATGGGGTTAGGTTGTGAAAAAAAGTTAATAGTTGATCATCATGCTCCTAGTGGGATACTGCAACCATTATAAGATAAAAATTGGAAATGAGATGTCATAGCAAGGTATTTTTGCACCATTATAACTGAATATGATGTAGGATATAATTCCATCGATGTGATTGTGGATCAGCTGATGAATTTTTCTAATTTCTTGTCAATCATAGTAGATTATTGGGGTTCTAAGGAGGACCATCTTTGATTGATATCCCTGTCCTACCTCATGAGTGAGAAAGGGTCTCCAATGAATTTTCTCTCTCTTAATTATGCCTTAAAACTTAATTTCATACTTAGATAGATGGAAAAAAAATATTATAATATTTTAGACACTATAATACATGTAACATGCATGTGTTATAAATTTTTTAGGTTTATGAATGAATCACTAACCCTTATTTTAGTTTTCCTATAATAATAGCTGTCAATATTTCATTTCCATAGATCCATTTGATACGTTGTATGAGTGGAATTTTTGATCTTAATTATACTAGAAAAAGGTTGGATAATTGTCTATTCATGGAACATATTTGGTATAGAGTATGATTGAGAAAGTATAAATGATTCATGAGAGGATAAATTCCCCTCGATACTTTCATAATTATTATGATGATTAGTGTAGGAGGACTATTGAGTTTTAGGTTGATGATCATGTTTTCTTGATGGTTTATCCTTATTGTGGGTAGTGGAGTTTTTATGTAGGTAGTAATCTATCTCCTAAATTTATCATTCCTTTCAAGGTTATAGAGTGTGTTAGTGAGGTGGTGTATTAGTTGGCTCTTCCTCCATATATAGAATATATACATGAAATATTCATTATTTAACAAATTTATTAGTATCCTAATGAATATTATTATGCCCTAAATTAGGGTGAGGTGGTTGTTGATGAAGATATGGTATTTTTGGAGCATCATTTCAAGATTCAAGATCATTAAGAGATTATGCTTCATGGGAATGTCATTCCTTTGGTATGTGTATTTTGGAGGAATAGTGGCTTGGAGGATTGTACATGGGAGTGTGGGTTACATATGTGTGCTTAGATTACTAAGTTTTTTTGAACCTTTTTATTTATATGATATGATTTTGAGATGTTTTATTTATAATAGTATGAATAAATTTATTTTCTTCTTTTTATATGTTTGTGTTTTGGGGTGGATAGGTTCTTTCTTGAGAGGTATGTTTTTTTTGGAGGTTAACTTTTGGTAATATTTGATTTATTTTGATTACAAAGGATTAAAATAATTTGATATGTATATAATTTTAAGGTATGAACTTCCACATTCCACTCCTTTGTGTTTTTCAAGCATTAAAGACTAGCTTGAAGGGTAACTATCGTCTTTACTAATGGTCTAGGGGGGTTCTAGTTGGGATGACTCATGAAATATTAAATTATTTAACAATATAATTTATAGAATTTAATTTAAATTTTTAAGTTAAAATCATATCACTAAAGTAACCTTTTACCTACTTGAAATACTATTAGTGTATGCTCTTATATCAACTATAAAACAAAATAGATATGAAAAAAGATCATGTAAGCATTATGAAAAAACCATGGAATATGATATAATCCAGGGCCTATAAAAAAAACTAGACAAAACTCATGGATCATATAAAATTTTATAAAGTTATATCCAAACCCAAGTTTCCCTTTAAGTTTCCAACTAAAGGTCTAGGGGTGCAGTGAAAGCATGTCTGGAAGTTCCTAATAAAAATTTTCTGACAAAATTTTCATATTTCTCTATATAACTAGATAGAAATATGATCCTAGAATCCATAAAGACTGGATCCTTTCAAATAGAATTTATAGTTAATTTATTTAATTAAATAATTACCTTTAGTTGGATTCTTTCATCAAAAATGTATCAAGAAACCAATATTGTCATACCGTTATTGCGTTAAAGGAATCAAGGGAAGATTACCTCTAACGGTGATCCATATGTGCTTCATGAGCCTATGATCATCAATGTAGAATTATTTAGATTCTAGCATAGATGAATCTAATTCTTGTTATGATCACTATTGATCATAATTGAATCCTTCAAAAGAGAAAATTTTTTTCTAGTGGAGGTGGATAATTTCTCTATGTTTTTTAAAGTGTTCTAGAGAAGATCTCTCTTGGTCTTGAGAGGATTCTCTCTAGATTTTATTGTTCATATTGATGAAATGAATCTAGGGTTTGCATAGAATTTCATAACTGGGTTTATATATTTCTAGGTTTAATAAATAAATAATTGATCAAGAGCCCTGATTATTTTCTTAATTCCTGAAGAACCCCGTGTCTAAATAATAATAATAATAATAAAAATATATTTACTTGACATGCGTTAAAATCAATAATAAAACAAATATTATTTTTCTTTAATAACTAAATTAAAACTTATTCAAATGATATTTAACATGAAATTTATCATCAAATAATTAAAATCATTCTATTAACCCTCATCAACATTTATTGGTCTTTGAATAATAAATATTTAATTAATTAAATAAATTACACTCTATCATTCATCAATAAATATATTAAATTTATATTCAACGAAACTAGTGAATAAATATTTACTAAATATTCACTTAAATAAATAAATAAATATCCTTTTACCTTTTAAATAAACCATAATAAATAAATACTTCATATTGAAATAATTAAATAAATAATTACCCAATGAATAAATATTTATTAAATATTCATCTCATATAAATATATTCTCTAGAATAACTAGTGATTCAATATTTACCAACATGAATAATTATTAAACCATGTAGTGGAATAATATTTATACAATATGTCAAATTCATATAGAATTTTACTGAGGTTATGATTACACTTAGTGTGTAACCCTCTAGGCCCCTTTCTTAGTGGAATTAAGCTATATTGCCTAAGTCCAAGGTTAGTGTTTAACAGCACACCAAGGCTCCCATATAGAAATAAGTTAATGTCATAATGAAATGTAACCTCTTATGAATGTACAATGTGTAATATAATCTATTTATCGCTATATATCTATTCAAATAGGTTTCATGCCAGTTTCATCAACCAATATGTTTCATGTATCTTTTTTTGACTTCCTGATAATGAAATTAAAAAATATACCACCATGTAAATGGAATTAATTAGTCAGTTCAATCCCTATAAAAGGTCTTGAGATATAAACTTATATTAAATAAAAAAGGGATAAATAATTTCTTATATTATTCATTAATAAAACATAACTCATGATACACCCAACATATCTTATTTCATTGGGAGCATATGTCATCCTTGTTTTCATCAATACATCAAAACATGCAATTGATGACAAGTATTAATAATATTATTAAAGTATAAGGATCATTACACATGTCCACAAATGGGAATATATAATGACACAAATAAATGTGGATTTCCTATTAGAGGGATATGTTATCATAATTTCCCACACTGAAGATTACTACGGAAGTACACCCTAAGAAAGTGTCACAAAGTCATATGAGTCTCCACCCCTGATAGCATGTATCATTTTTGTCCCATAAAATGATATCATTGAGCTATAGAACATATATTTAAGCATATTATGATAGTTATTCTAGGTTCTCATCATATTATAGAATTTCTATGACGTTTTAGCGTGATTAGTGCACTTAGGACATTATCACAAACTGTGTCATCTAGAAGAATAATGATGGTATGATAAGAAATTATATATATATTCAAATACATGAATATAAGTAAACATAAATTAATTATAAGTTAGTTATAGGTAACCAACTCTAACAGATTCCCACTTGCACTAGATCCAACAACTAATAACCTTAAGTCCACTAGTTCTCACATGATGTTCATGCTTCTAATGAGATAAAGCTTTTGTTAAGGGGTCCGCCAAATTTTCTTTTTTGAAAACTATTCACATAGTGACTTCACCCCTTTGAGAAAAATCCATCAAGATGTGATATTTTCGGAATACGTGCTTATTCCATTGATGTGAACTTATATATTTTTTGAGAGCCTTTATTGTAGTATTATAACTGTATAATGTGATAGGTTCTACACTACTTAAGATCGCATAAAACATTGGAAAAAAGTTCCAAATCAAAATAGATTATTTGGATACATAGGAATCCACCACATAATCTTAATCATATATAGAATTGAAGACCATTGGATTCTTTAAACTATTTCTACTGATAGATCCTCCATTAAAACTAAAGACATATCCCGAATTTGTCATCAAATAATTATGATCTATTTGGAAACTAGCATCAATTTATTCAATGATGACTAGTTTCTCATCTCCTATATATACCATGAATGTACCTTTAATACACCTTATATTTTTATGTATAGACTTAATAATAGACCAATGTTATTCTCCAAGATTATCTTGACATATACCTACCTTTATTAATTCATAGGCATCATAAATACTAGTACATAAAAAGTCATACATGATATATCATATCATAGACACATATATGATCCTACCCAGTCTCTCCCTCCCTCCCTCCCTCTCTCTCTCTCTCTCCCTATTGTGTTTGAGGTCATATTTTCTTAGAGAGATGTATACAATAAGACACTAGAACCAATCCTCCATTGGATTGTTCCATAATAAATCTCTTTAGTATCTATTCAATATAGGTACTTTGACTTAGTATAAGAAGAATATTAGATCTATCATGAACGATCTTGATTCCAAGGATATATATTGTTTCACATATGTCCTTAATGATGGATCACTTGTTTAACCAGTCCTTAACTGACTATATGACTAGTATTTCAATTCAAATAAGTAATATGGAAAAAACATATACTACTATGAATTTGAATGCACTCCCACTAAACCCATTATAAAAACATGGATCACATATATTCTTTATGAAACCAGTTTCTCTTATGGATTCATCAATTTTTTTTCCATGACTTAAACTACTTATTTTACCCATAAATAGATATTTGAAACTTTCATATCTTATTTGCCTTTACTAGAGTCAAAAACCATCTAGGTTATGTCATAGATAAATATTCATGAAGGTTTCCATTAGGGAAAGTTGATTTGGGCATCCATATTCCAAATCTTATAGTCCTATAAAGCTTATATGAAAAATAAAATTTTTATGGATTTATATAAGGAAACTAGAAAAAATGTTTCATTATTGTAAATTCCTTGACATTGTTTAAAAACATTAGCCACTATTATTTCTTTATAGGTACTCACTTTACCTTCCATGTCTAGTTTTCTATTGAATTCCCATTTTCATCCAAGGGGATTTACATCAACAGATAGATCGACCATAATCCATACCTGGTTTTGATATATGTAATTTATCTTAGAATTCATTTATTATTTCCATCTTACAGCTTATGAGGCATTTGATACCTCCTTATAGGAAATACGATCATTATTGTCAACTAATATTTAGTCACCATCTTCAGTGACTAGAAAACCATATATTTCTATTTCTATAACCTCTCTGGTGATTTTACATTGTTGCATGAACAACATCTTCTATGGGGACTTTTGGAACCAATTGTTGTACCAAATCTTGTATATCTTGAGAATCAACATCATCAAATCCAATCTTTCTACCACATTACTTCTTGAGGATGTGCTCCCTCTTAAGAAAAATGTCTTGTATTTCAACACTCACCTTATTGTCTGAGGGGTTGTACGGATAATATCCTCTTTTTTTCTTTTGGATACACTATAAAGATAGAATTAACACCTCAAGGTGCTTGTTTCTTTCTAGATATAGACTTACAATAAACCTCATAACCTATTACATGAATATATAATAAAACAAGTTTATTTACACTCTATAACTCTAAAGTAATACTATTTATCACTTTAGTTTGTACAAAATTTAGTATATTTTCCACAACGTGTAATAGATAACCTCAAAAGGATAATAAAGGACTTGTATTGATCATTATCAACCTTACTATGTCAAGATAAGTAGAATACATTCCTTCACTAACACCATTCCACTATGAAATATTTTTTTAGAGTTTATAAATGTTTATAGCAAATTAAAATTTCCTTAAGTAATGCATAGTGGAATAAATAATCTTTTAAAAAACAAGTTATAAAGAATCCTATAAAGAAAGTAAGAATGATTTTCAAAATATCTATAAAAAAATTCCAAACTTTAAACTTGTGTGTAAAGGAAGTCACAAACCCTAACTTTGGGTATCCATGTATTTCACCTAACTATAAGGTCTATATTTCTTACAATAAGAAGGAACTAGATGCTAATATCGAACTTAGCCCTATATTCATATTCCTATATGACCTCGATCAACAAGATCAAACACAACTCTGTCTTCCTATCCTAGAAAGGTCTCAATTTGCAAGATTGGAAACACCTCTCTCTTCCTATCTCTAGAATCACTTAATAAACATTATATGGTAGAAAATTTATAAACTCTAAATAGATTTAGTCATTTTCAAATAAACCTCTCATGAATTTCTTAGCAAAAAGACTATCAAAAGGTTATAGTAAATAACTTTCAAAGTAATAAGATGTTACAACTATTTATAGAAACTCTTGATATTTGATGATGAAAAATATTACTCCTCTTTGAACACTAATCCTATTTATAGGAAAATTCCCAATGGTCATAACTGTAAAAATTATAGGTGGTTATAATAGATTTGAAAAAACTCCCTCTTTACTTGAAATAATTATTCTTAGCATGTTCATTTGATACTTGTTGGTTTCTACACTATTATAGTATATCTAGGATATATCTGGTTAGAATACAAATTATTCATATGGTAAAATGATATTTCTACATGTAATGGATTTAATTAATGATTATATGAAGAACATATCTTTCTCTATTTTATGAACTTTGTTCAATATTATTTATATAACTTTTCCTAGTGGACTTTATTATAATTCAGCTTCTGGGCTTCTATAAATATCCATTTGATGAGATGTGTAATCATTCATTCAATGTTACTAAACATGTATGTTAGATTAAAATATGTTATTGTCAGTATAATTTTTCAAAACATGTATATCTGATTGAAATATGTAATTATCAGTATGATATTCTAAAACATGTATGTCCTGTTATTGAAAATAATTCTTTCTGATATATTTATATTTCTTTATCCAGAACAATAGTTTTTCTACAAAAATAATCTTATAACTAGGGAATTATAAAAGTTAGTAAAATATAAAAATTTAAGGAAATGTATTGTGATTTTCAAAGTAAGGTTATAAAGTGTTGAAAGATATTTTTTCAACTAAAAAATCTCCCTATTTTTTAAAATCACAAAACACAACTTTTAAAAGATAAAAAATAAAAATAAAAACTTAATCCCCCTATCTCTTATAACTTCACTTTTACCTATTTATTCTTTGTTTCTTTATTCCTTCTTTATATTCTAAGAATTTTTTTCTAGAATGTTTAGATTTTTTTTTTCAAAATTTATATACCTTTCTCCAAAAAGATTTAGAATTATTTTATTCAAAATATCTATATTAAATTAATTTATAATTCCATTCATCCGAAATTAATATAAAGGTATAACCAATAAAATTAGAAACATACATTACAAATATTATAAAGATCATGAATCAGAAAAATATAAATTCATAAATAAAATATCTGATTTATTCCAAAATGTTTTTCAATAGTTTAGAATAAGTAAAATTCATTTTTTGTGAGGTTTTTAATGGACATCGTCATATTTTTCACATCTTATTAATATTTTTATAACTATGCAATCACTGATTTCAACTTTGAAACACCCTTTTCAAGTGCTAGAATATTCTTATTTTCATTCTTCATAATTGAGATATCCTATTCTAAATCTCTAACCTTAGATATTTCAGCATGATTCTCTTGAATAACTTCCACCAAATTATTTAAATTTATAAATTATTCTTACCGAGTTGGAACTTTGCTACTTTACCTATGACTCAATTCTTGAACAACACCTGATTTTCCCAAATTTTCAACTTATTCTAAAGTTTCTTAAATATTCTTCAATAATTTTGTAAAATAATCATCTTGATTCATAATAATGAATTTGAGATTATCAATTGACCTTGAAGTTTCCACAACATCATTGGTCATAATAGTTGAAAAATTTGAGGCAGATTTTATTGAAACTCAAATTCCATATGTTTGGTGATAATAAAATTTCAAATATCATTCTGTATTATTTATCTAATGAATATATTATTTAAAATTACTTATATCTAATTTTTACCTTCCTCTGAAATCATTAAATTTAGTCTCATTCTGAATAACTATCTCAGCAAGATGTTTCAAAAAATTAGAACTCTCCAATAATTCAATTTTACCTTGTAATTAATTGCACTTGGATTGAATATTAGGAAAAATTTCAATAACAACATCCAACAAATGAATTAATTCTATGTGGAAATTTAAAATTATTTCCATTCATTTTATAATATTACATGGTGGAGAATTTCTAGAATTAGAAGAAGCATATGGTAGATAAGGCCCTGGTGGCCTAGAAGAACCAAACTTTTTAGAAACAAAATTATCATCCAAACATTCCTTGATTTAAAAATCATCATCACCATCATAAAATGAAGGTTTTTATAAAGTTTTAACTTTTTAAAGCTATTCATTTTTTTTATTTTGATGATTTTTATTTTTTAGGATTATCTAAAAAAACTTTTCACAAATTCCATAGTTAAAGAATTTAGGGAGTATTTTGATAACTCTTCAAAATATAAATTCTATTTTATCTCTTAAAAAATTTTAGAATTCATTTTCAACCTTCTCTTTCCTGGTAGAGGAGTTAAATATTTCACAAGAGAATATTGTGCAGTGCCTTCCTTTTCCTTTTTTCATCTTGTTATTGAATAACTAAAAATTGCTTACTTTTTTGCAAGGATAAATGTTCAAGAGAAATATGAACAAATTGTCTTTATAACTATTCATAGAGAGGTTATTTAGGATGACCAAAAATGGAACCCTTTTCATTTGTTTATACTTTAATTCTTGAATGAGAATCTCTATTTGTTTAAGGAAATATTTACTAATATTCTATTTATTTTATTTTTTAGACTATATCTTATTATTTTCTTCCTCTTTAAGATATTTATAAATTTTTTATTTAAGATACAAGGCCTTGAATTGTCAATTATGGATGAAGGATCATCGTTATTTTTATCTTCCTTATTCTTCATGAAATTAGTAAATGATTTATCACACATCTTATCATATTTCTTCCTTGGTAAAGGAGGTGATTCCTTAACTTGCATTATCATCTCAAAAATTTCCTTAGATTTCTCAATATGTTCTTCGGATGCAGATTTATTCAATTTCTCCACAAACATATTTTGTGTAGAATCATAAATTAGATTCATTTTACTAATAGTTTCTTCTCCAATCAGATAAATATTCTCTTAAATATGCATATAAATAATCTTAATATTATAAACTTATATAAAATTTACAAATATTTTGTTGAAGAAAATTGGGTGTAAAATAATATTTAATTTTATTGTTTCTACCATTACTTCCCCAATAACATTTATGACATACTTTTCTAAATTAAACTTTCTCATGTTGCATAATAAATCTAGGACATAAACATATTGAACCTTTAATGTTTCCCTATTACCTTTTATAAGAATTAAAAAATTTTGTAACTAAATAAACACAATCCTATTTTCCAAACTAATATGGGAAACCTTATGAACCTTTTATTCTGATGAAAACAAAGATTTTTTTAGCTTTTTTACTTCTCAAATGATCCAAGCTTCTTAGGGAATTTATAGGTTAATAAATTTTATTTTCCTTCTCAAGGAATTTGGACTAATACATATTTTTTTTAATGTTCAACTTTTATAATTTTCTAACCAATTGAAAAGAAATAACCTTTAGACCATATTCCTCAATAAATTCTATAGATGAATAGGAATATCTTACCAACTCAGGTAAATGTAAATTGAATTACTATTTTTATACAAAGATTTAATCCCAAATTAAAATATTATTATCTTTTTCAGTAAATATTCATATTTTTTCAAATTAGGATCTTTCAATCAATATTTCCTTGAATACAACCCTAATTTTTTAATCACTTGAGAAATCCATTAAATCATCTGAAGAAAAGAATCATAAAAACCACAAAAGATCAGAATATAGGAGAATCAAAAGGGTGAGATCTCTTATTAGAAGAATAATTGTGAGAAAAGTGGCATAGAACACTGGTATTATAAATAGTCTCTAGATATAGGTGATTTATATTTATCATATCTAATGGTTTATAACAAAACCCTAATCTAGATCAGTAGCTCACAAAAATCCACAAAATATTTAAGTAAAAATGTATAAACTCTTGATTTTTTATTAGTTTTGATATATATTTTATTAATTGAATATTTAGTATGATAAAAATTATTTTTTTAAATCATTTAAAAATATTATTATAAAACATAAAATTATTATAACAACTATATGAAACAAAAGATTTAAGAAAAAATCTCAGGGAAAGATTTTTAAACTTTCTTATGAAAATTTTAATATAAACTTATTGGGTCTAAAATTTATTAGGGGGTTCATTACTATAAGTACATGTTTTAAAAAATAATTATATATGAATGATCATTTTATGTTATCCATTCCTATCTTTTGTTTAATTTATTCAAATATATCAGAATTTATGGGTTTTGTAAAAATATTAGCAAGTTTTTCTAGAATTCTGATGAATTGTAAAATGATATCTCATTTTATGTGTGATACCAAAGGAAATGGTGTCTTATATATATTTAAATAGCTCGTGTGTGATGTGTTGGGTTTTTAATTAAGTATACAACACCCGTGTTACTATAAAAGTTGGAGTTTTATTAAAATTCATTCCAAAATTAGTTATTGTGTGTTACATCCACAACACTTGAGCACAAAAACTTTTAACTGATACATATTTAGCTTCAAAAGTGGAAAATGCTACAAAATATTGTTTCTTATAAGGCCAAGAAACTAAAGCTTCTCTTAAGAAATTAAAATTTCTATATAAAATTTTTATATCCATTTTAAATCCAGAAAAATTAGCATACGATTTTTTAAATTAAGATCATTTATAGAAGTTTAAAATAGACCAAGATCCATAGTTTCCTTGAGATAATGAAAAATTCGATTTATATATTTAATATAAGAATAATTTGGAATTTATTAATATATTTTACATAATCATATAGAAACATTTAGTCTGAATGACTAGCTCTTAGATATAGTAAGATTTCAATCATTCCTCTAAAACGTTTTTGATCAGCTGGTTTCCCAGATTCATTAATATCTAAAGTATTTTAAGTTATGATAGGAGTACTAATACTTATAGTGTTTCCATATCCAAAACTTTTAATATGATATTTTATATATTTTTTAGATATAAAAGTTCCTTCATGTTTTTAATAAATTTTAATACCCAGGAAAAAATTTAATTCTACCATCATACTCATCTTAAACTTAGATTTCATAAGAGTTGAAAATGAATTTGTAAGATATTTTTTAGTTGAAACAAATAAAAAATAATTGACATAAATTTAAATAGTGATGATATCTATGAATTTTTTTAATAAAAAGAGTTGGATCCATAGTTCCCCTAAAAAAATTGTTTTGTAACAAAAATTTGGTAAATATATCATACCGGGATGTAGGGGATTATTTAAGTCTATAAAGTGCCTTAATACTTCTAAAAACATGTTTCTAATTTTTTTTCCAAACTAGGTGTTTTTTCTACATAACATTCATCCTGTGCATATCAATTAAGGAAAGCACACTTCATATCCATTTGAAAAAGAGTAAAATTTTGAAATGACGTGCATTGAAGAAGTATATGAATATCTATAATCCTAGATTCTTTATAAGAAGTTTTTTATAGTATATTCCTTCTTTTTAATTATAAATATTTGCAACAAGTATATATTTATTTCTAACTATTTCTCCTTATTCATCACATTTATTATAGATAACCTATTTTAGGAAAATTATAGAAATATCTTTTGGAAGTCCAAATAATTTCCAAACTTTATTCCTCTAAAACTCATCGAGTTCATCCTACATTTCTATTATTCAATATTCATCATCTAAAGCCTCATAAGAAGTATTTGGTTATAATTGTGATAAAAATGCGCAATGTTCACATTTTTTTCTTAAGGAAGCTCTTGGTTTTATTGATTAATCTACATCATCAACGATATTATCTCTAGGATGATTACTAAGATTTATATAATTCCTTAGTTTTTTAAAAGTATGATATTCATTGATAGGTTGACTTTATATAATTCCTAAGTGTTGAAAATCAGTTTTTGTAAAAACATCCAAGATGTGGTTTTAGGTTGTTTGAAAATAAAAGGACCAGTCTCACCAAATTTGATATGCACTATTTCTTCAATAATACTTGTATTTTTATTTAAAACTTTATAATCCTTACTTGTTGTATAATAACAAAGAAAAATTCCTTCATCATATTTTAGTGCAAATTTATGTAAATTATCTTTAGTATTAAATATGAATACTTTTCATCTAAAAACATTGAAGTATGAAATTTTTTGTTTTATTCCTATCCAAAACTAATAAAGAGCTTTATTAATAAAAGGACCAAGAAAAAAATTGATTTATAGTATAGAAGTTAGTAATAACTACTTTAGTTTAAAAATGTTTATCAATTGAGTATTTATTGAACATGGTTCTCATAATTTTCTAAACAAATGTAATTTTCTTTCAACTACACCATTTTTTTGAGGTGTTCTTAGAGATGAGAATTGATGTATTATACCTTTTTACTAAAAAATTTTCAAATTCAAAATTTTCAAATTCTACACCATAACCACAATGAATAGTTACCAAAGGTATATTTTTATCATTTTTTACATGGGTTACAAAACTTTTAAAATAGAAAAAGGCTTCTTAATTTTTATCTAGAAAATAGAACCATGTGTATCTAGTGTAGTAATCAACTAAAATATATACATAGTGGTTTCCACCAATAAATATTTTTTTTGTAGGAAAATATAAATTCATATGCACTAACTATAATATCATAAGTTTAAACTTAACTAATAGATTTAAAACTTAACTTATATTTCTTTTCAAATTGACAGTGATCACAAAATTTATAACAATTAAACCTAAGCTCTAGTATATCTCTAACTAGTCCTTTCTTAAAATTTTGGCTTAAGTAACAACATTACAATGTCCTAACCTTCTATAAAATAACCAAGATTGATCTTATAATGCAATAAGGTAAGGTATATATTGGATCCTAAGGTCTTCAAAGTTAATTTTTTAAACATTATCATTCCTGTTAGCAGAAAGAATTAATTTACCTTCTATACTTTAAACAATACATTTATTATTCCTGAAGTTCAAAATATAACCTTGATCACAAAATTGGATTCTTCTTATAAGGTTTTGCTTAATAACTACAAAAAATATTTTAAACTAAAGGTTTTAAAAGATGAAAAATATAACAATTCCATAGATCACCCCTTGATAATTATCATAAAATATGACTTTTCCACCTTTTATCTTTGTAATAGTCTGTAAAAATTTCTTAGTTATTGTTATATGCTAAAAGAAACCACTATCCATGTACCGATTTTTTTGATGTTGATAATATTAATATTTTACTGAAAATAAAAATTTAAGCTTTTGGTACTCAAAATTTCTTAGGCCCAACATTATTATAAAATAGAACTTTTGGAATCCACATTAGCTTAACTTTTATTTTTTTTTACTATTGTTAATTCTTTTAAAAAATAATCTTTATGAAATCCAAAATATTTTACTCTATTTAAGGAAAATTTCATTTTTCAATGTCCACCTCTTTGACATTTTTTACAAAAGGTATACACTTTGATTTTTTTTTGGAAATAGGGTTTTAGATTTGTAAAACTAGTACTAGAAATAATTCTATAGGGTCAAATTTGTTTTTACATATTATTAAAATTTTCTTTTATAAAATTAAATTTTTATATAATTTCTTCACACTCAAAATTTTATAATTTAGTGTAACAACTAAATATAGATCTACATTTATTATCTAATTATTGAGTAAAATTATTAAGTGCTTGGGAATGTTTTTAAATATTAGAATTTTGTTTGTGAAGATCTACCGTAGTACCATCATATTTTCTAGAAACATTAAAATTTTGTTTTTTAGAAAGTTTAGAAAATCTAAAAACTTATTCAAGTATAGTTAAATAATTATCTTCATAAGATGAACTATATTTTTATTCTAAAGAATAATTATAATCATTATCATCCTCAAAATTTGGATAATTTTCACTTAAGGTTAAAATTTTAAGGGATTCAGAAGATACCTTTTCCATTAAACATTATTTAGTCATTAGAATTTCATCATAAAATCCCATAACTATATAACTATTAGAACTATTATTAGAATAATTCTCTAAATAAATATTCCCACCACTAGAACTCTAAGTGTTTTAAGATTTCATAATTTTCTTTCCTTTATGCTTATAACTCACACTCACAACATATAATTTAGAAGAATATTTATTCTCACATATTTCTTTATATTTTATCATATATTTTTAATATTAATCCTTATTTACAACTATATTATTCATCCACTTAACAATATTAGCTATTCCATTTTTAGTTTCTTCAGATGAACTAGTTTTAGTCATAACAGTAACTTTATTTTTCTTCAAAGATTTAGTAAATTTCCTAGCTGATATTTCTTTCTTAATAAAATTTGAATTAAAAGAAAAATATACTTCATTTTTATTTTTCAACTTTTCATACTAACCTCATATTGTATGAGAGTTCCAATAATATCATCTAATCTCAACATTTTTATTTTATTAGTATCTTCAAGAGTTATTATTTTAGATTCTAATTCACTGTGAATAATCTCAATAATATTATCTGCCCAAATTTCATCACTAAAATATTTATCACACAAATATTATAAACTATAGCTGATTTTCAAAACTCTACGATTAATCTTTTCAATAGATTATTTAGGAATAAAATAAAAAACTTGGTAGTCAGCTCTTGATATAGATTTTATGGTTTCAATAAATTTAGATGTTACAAAGTGTGTCACTTCAATATTTCTCTAAATTCTGTTAGCTTCTTCATAAGAATAAATATGAATATATATTATTATTTTCATAGAGTATACCAAATCATTTCTGACATGATAATTCAGTTGATACTCAAATTATCATCTTTATATAAAGTAGTAATATCCATATTTGGAATTTTTTAGTTTCCTATCAACATGAAATAATTTTATACTCCAATATTTATAATGAAATAATTCATTTAATCTCTCCAATAATCATAATAATCACCATCAAACATTGGTGGTATTCTATAATTTAGATTACCTAAAGTCCCAACATTTAAACCCGCTATCTTACAAATAAAAAATACACTCTTTATAAAAATCAATGTCAGGGTAAAAAGTTTATAACAAATAGAAAAAATGATATAAAATGTATCAATTTATAAAAATATAAACTTTCAAAAACTGTAGAACCTGCTCTGATACTAAATTTAGGATCATAAGAGTACACAATTACAATACAAGAGGGGGGGGGGGTTAATTGTGGTTTATAAAATAAAATGAATAATTTTCATAAGATCCTTATATAGGTGAATCATATTAAATGTATGTCTTAAGTATATTTTATGAGTTAGGAAAAGTTTATAGTGAAATAAAATTTCCTTAAGTAATGGAAAATAAAATAAATAAACTTGTAAAAAACAAGTTATAAAAATAATTATAAGTAAATTAAGAATAACATAAAAAATATTTATAAAATATTTACATAATTTAATCTTAAGTTTAAAGGAATTCATAAATCTTGATTTGGGGTATCCATGGATTTCATCAAACCATAAAGTCTATCTTTCTTATAATAAGAAAATCCCGAATTATATAATCGGACACAACTCTATGCTTTTATATTTTTAATCCCTCAATCAATAAGATTTGACACACCTTTTACTTCTTATCCTCAAAACCCCCCGATTAGAAAGATCAGACACGACACAATTTTTTTATCATTGGAATCCCTCAATCATCAATATCACATAGAAAATTTACAAATATGAAAGATCTTAAGGAATCTAAAAATAACCCTCTCATAGATTTCTTAAGAATAATAATCTCAAAATTTTACTGTAAATAAATTTCAATGTAATAAGATGTTACAACTCTTTATAGAAACTCTTTATAGTTGGTGATGCAAAAGATTCATTCTCCTCAAATGTTTCTCCTATTTATAGAAAAATTACCAATGGTCATATCCAAAAAAAATCATATATGGTCGCAACGGCTTCAAAAAATCTCCCTATTGACTTAAAAGATTTCTATTCAACAATTTCATCCAACGGTCATAGGTTTCAACATTATTATAGTGTATCTGGAAACCATTTGGTTGGAATAGAAAATTTTCATCTAGTATAATGATATTTCTCCATATGATGAATTTAATGAATGTTTTTTTGGAGAACATGTTTGCCATCGTCTAATTAACTTCATCATATAGTCTTGATATAATTTTTTCTGGTAGAATTTATTATACTTTGACTTTTGGACTTCTATAAATATTTTTATGAAAAAATATGTAATCGTTCATCTGATGTTCCAAAACAGGTACATCTGATTAAAATTTTTAATTTTTAGTACGATGTTCCAAAACATGTACATCCAATTAAAAAATTTAATTATTAGTATGATTTTCTAAAACATGTATGTATTATTATGGAAAATAATTCTGTCCAATAAATTGATATTACTCTGTATAGAAAAATAGTTTTTCTATAAAAAATAACTTAGAACTAGGGAACTATAGAAGTTCATAAAATATAAAATTTTAAGGAAATGTATTATTATTTTAGAAGTAAGGTTAGAAAGTTTTTAAAGATAATCTTTCCAATCAATATAACCACATCGATATTTTATTGTAAATGGTCAACAGACATTAGTGTGTAAAAATTTTAGAATCTCTATTTTACTTTCACCATATACAAAAAACGGTTGTTTGAACATATTTCCTTGTGAACAAGAATGAAATATATTAAGTGGTTTTAGGTCAAAAGAGTCTAAGTAACCATCTTTATAGATATTTTTCAAATGCTTCCAATTTACATGACCAAGATAGTGATGCCACAACTGAGTGTGAAATGATTCATGCAAACTTGATTTGTTATCGATTTCTAATTCTTGGTTTTCATAATTTAATACATAGATTTTTGTTATTTAAATGATACATACCATAACATAAGTTTCCATTATAAAATAAAATAAATATTTTTGAACTTGAAAATAAAACCATTTGTATCCATTAAGGATAAAAAAAATCACACTTTTGGTAACATTTGGTACATAATAACAATATTTCAAAAGAAATTACATCCCTATTGGAAATGGAAGGTGGTAGTCTCCAATGGGTAGAGAAACTAGCCTCACACCACTGGAATCCCATAAATCCACCTCTCCTCTATCAATATTTTGAAATATACTTAGTCCCTACATTTTAATACATATATGAGCACCCCAAGATGTTTCTAATGTCCAATGTGTTGATATAAAAAGATTTCACTTAATAATGAAAACACCTAAGGCTTCTCCTTGCTTTATTAAATAGGATTTGTTCTTTTTCTAGTGTCTAAGATTAATATATGAAAAACAAACTACATTATTTTATTTTTCATGTATTCATATATTCTTTTTCTTATAATAATGGTGATTGGGAGCCTTTGACTTTAAATAATTATTTTACCCCTTTTCAGTGTTCTTCGTTTTCTTAATCACCATAAGGACCAATGACTTTTCATGAACTATATATTTATCAAATTAGTGAATCAATTTAAGGAGTTCCAATAGATACTTATCACAATTAATCAAATTATAATTGATAATTAAATTAGAGAAACTATTAATAAGTGAAGATAGATTGAGATATGTCTGTAGCTCATTAGGGATCTTAAATACCCAAATGTCTAAGTTCTCAATGTATCTAACCATCTAGACTACATGATACCTAAATGTTGTTGAATCTCTATGTTTTTCTATGAATATTTCATTGAAGATCTCATATCTTTACTATCTTTACTTCTATTTATAAATATATCAAAGGTTTTACATGATTCTATGTGTATCCATATCCTCATGTTTCTTTAAAATATCACTGGACATAGATGATATCATAAAACATTGGGTATCTATGGAACCATCCAAATATTTCATATAGAGATATAGTTCTTACACGCTGTCCACTTTACCAGGTTTCATAGTAATTATTATTTCCAACACATATAATTTCCATTAATATAATAGTATAGTTCATAAACACCTATAACATTCATAGAAGTTTGAGCCAATGAGAAGGTTGTACTTATCTAAAATGGATCACATTAATATAGTTATATTCATGTGGGTTTCTATTTATACAATGTATAAGAGCATAATTTTATCACTTTATCTAAATTAATAAATTAAATAACAAATTTAATTTATTAATCTACCACTATTTTATCAAAACCAAATAACCCTCACCATTATTTTTGGAATATCCCATCACATATATATTCTAGTGGCAAGGATCCATATTACCCTTCTAATAACCCATAATTTGGGATGAAAAGTTATTTGAGGGGATTTAGGTTGGTGTAAATTTCCAATTTCATTAACTAGAAGCTCCTTGATCTATTGAGTAGACTCTCTAATCTCAAAATCCTAAAAAGGAATTTCCTCAATGCTTTGCCTCTTAGTTACACTAAGTGCTACATGGAAACTTAACCCTTGATGTGAACTAGAGTTAATTCAATGTAAGAAATCATGTTAAAATTTCCTAATAATTGAAAGCACCATGACTTGGGTAGGCCAAGCACTTTGAACTATGGTTCACTTTTAACTCAGTTCATTGAAGCCTATACCAACTTAATATTTAATTTGAGGGATTTTTTTTCGTTATGTGTAATATTCCCATTTTATCTTGTAAAATGATTGTTAATATTAAGTGGATTTTACTTATGTGATTAAACATGTATAGATAATGTTTATACGTAATATAATATTTATTTTAATTCAATATTTTAAGATTTTTAATTAATATTTTTAATGATTTAAGCATCTATAAATAATTAACCATGAAATTAACAGAAATTAAATAAATAAAGTGGAATTACCATGATATTATCTAATGTTTGGGTAATCTAGTGGATGATAAATTTACCCTTGACCCATGGGAATTAACTTATGCAACCACACTTTTTTTGAGTTGCAACATTCTACATGTACTTCTATGTACCTCCTAAATTTATTTTCCAGAACTCTAAAATTGAACCTCATTCGATCACCTAGGAGAACCATACATTATGTAATTATCATCACATGTAGGTGAGGGGAACCAAAGGATCAATTGAGGGGTTTTACATAAAATAAACCATAGGCACATAGACCCCTACATAATAATAGGAGAGGAATGAATCACATGTCATTATTTAGTTTAATAAATCATTATAAAAACCATGCGGTAATAAATTAAATAAACCAATCACATACACAGGATAATATAAGCTTATGGTTATCCATTTATTATGCGATGAATACAAAAAGTTACAATATCCAACATTCACTTTAATATGTTCTTTTTTATTAATATAAACATGCTTGAATTAATTCAATTAAATTATTAATTACTTTATCTTAATGATGATATGAACTCTATCAGAGATACCAATTAAAAATATAATATGATAAATAAATGGATTGTCCAATAATTATAGATAATTACACTGAATTAACTAATAATTTTTTAATTCTAAAAACCTTTTTACATAGGAAACACATCGAATGAAAACTGTGTAATTAGGTTTTTAATTATGCAATTAATTATTCTTTATAAAATTTAATTATGTTATATACTAGGAGACTACCCAACATGTAAAACTGAGCTATATAAAATATTCCTTTCTTTTCATGTATTCGGGATAAACTCAAAGGGACTCCACATGTATCTAGGCCATATTACATGCTATGTACTAATGAGTTACATGTCATGTGTTCCTCTTGAAATGTGTCTGACTAACCTATCAGTTGAATCATTTCATTCTTCAAAAGAAAAAATTAATGAGTCACATGACATGTATTCTAGACACATATCATGTAACTTGTATGATCCCAAATTTTTTTAGGTATATAACTTTTTAAATTTTAGTTTAAATCACTATAATCGAGTTAATGAAATACTCAATGGGTGTATGAGGATCCTTGAGGGTGTTTCAGGGGCACAAGAGACAAAAAGGGGAAGAAAGTGGCCATTCGGTGCATGTTTCATACTTGGTGAACAGTTAGTAGTGACTGTGCTCCAAAATCATGAATCCCTAGAGGAAGTATACATGATTTGAAGAAACCATGCATGGGGGAAGAGAAAACTATGTGGGCTTGGACAGAGCCACCCTGCATGGTCAACACATAGTTTTTAAAACTGTGTGGGATTCCCAGGTAACTGTGTGGACTATCCACCTCTTGGTGACAGAGTGGAACAAATTTGGTGAGTTTTTTGACAAACGTGTGTCCAAAATTTGCGCCCCATTTAAAATGTGGGATTTTACCTTACCCCCTTAGGATTTATGAAAACTTACTCAGATTTCTTCCTCCTTTCTCTTACAGAAGCCAAGGGTGATGGGGGTTTCCTTTTAAGCTTCTCAAGGACCGATCTCCTTTATTTCTAGGCTCTTTGGGGAACTGTTGGGTGTAAATTGAAAGTTTAGGTGAGTCTAGCACACCCCTTAATTATATTTTTTAGATTAGGGATTTTTGGTTGTTATTCTTCCTCTAAATCCCAAAAACTATCATTATTAGTGGATCTTAGGTTGGGGATTTGAAGGGTGTTCAAATAAAAATCAAAGTCTAGGGTAAACTGAGAGTTCATCTTCATAATCTAGGTAGGTGATCTATAAGTTATATCCCATAGTCAAGATGTTGGTTTATGAAAATGTTCCTGTGTAATTGGTTCTTCCTGTTGTTCTTTTGATGTCTATAGTGAAAAATGGTAAATTTATAGGTTAAATAATGAATTGAACCCCTCATGATCCCTATGGGTTGCATTGAGAATGACTAGAATGTGATAGAGGCTACCCATGGGGTGTTCCATATTCATAAACATGGGTTCATGTTATTAATTATGAAATTGGAAGGTTTAAGGGGTTAAGACTTTTTTTATGTTTATTATGTCAATACAATTTTATAAAAAGAAAATTATGTGAATTGTGCTTAGATGGTCAACATGGATTGTAAATTAAGTTTTTGTTAATTGTGTTTAATTGATAACATGAAATAAGGGGTTGTTTGGAATATTATGAATTGGTTAAATGGATTAAAATGAATGTGTTTAATGACTTATCAGTTGAAATGGGAATATGTAAATGATTTAAGACATGTGAATGGAAATTAGTTAATGAGTTAAGGCATGAACATGAACTGTGTATTGGTTTGAGATTGGTTGTGATATGATATATGTCGTATATGAATAAAGAATCACGTGAACATAGATTAGTGGTGTGTGGGGTATTGGACCAAGGATCCTTCCACAGGTCGGGTTGGACTGAGGCTTTAAACCCCACCCCTAAAATGTATGGGTTAGGGAGTCAGATTGAGGCTCTAGACCTCTAACAGTTTCATTGGATGAGACTATCTGGACTGAGGCTCCAAGTTAAGTGTGATGTAATTGGATGACACTACGTAGAATAAGGGTATAAGGTATGAGTGATGTAATTGTTTGTGAAATATTTCTCCTAGCGGGATAGGTAATTTGAATTATCCCCTTATACATAGTAATTGACCGACATAGGATGTAGTGTAAATGATAAAAATGCCTAACCCTTAGAATGAATGATGAAAATGGTTAAAGTGATAATTGTTAACAAATGATACTTGGTTAATTTCTTGTTTATCTTGTTCTTCATTTTATTACTTGCATACACTATCTGTTTAGACTAGATATTTTGTAGAAACCATTGGTGGTGGAGTAATGATTTATACTCACACTTTTCTCAGGCCATCATTGGGTACCCGAGCAAACTTAATACTTACAAGTCAGGATAAGGGTAAGGGCCCTATATTAGAGGGTTGAGTTGGGAATGAGATGTGCAGGGATGAGGGATCCAAATATGGAGTCAGGACCCATTTTGGGGCTTTTTTTGTTTATCTTTATTTTTGGTTTTCTTTCACTTGGAACCGTATGACATGGCATAAAATGCTTACTATTTGGTTGCGGGCATGTTCACAGTATTTGGGAAATGGTTGGTAATTCATGTTTATTATTATGCTTTATGCTTTAGTGTTTCCTTTATTTCTCATTATCATCTACCATGGATTACTCTGATAAAGAGGGTATAGTATCCCAAAGTGTTACATTAGAACCTCATTTATAGTTGGAATCCAATGATATATGTTATGGAATGCCTAAGGTCATGTGGTGACCTAGATTGAAGCATCGTTTAGTGGATCCCATATTGGGGATGTTTCAAAGTGGTATTAGTAGAGTTTTATTTCTTGTTGTATTACTATTTAGGAAAGGTAGAAGGGAGACTACAAAGGTCAAGACTTGGAAATGAGCTCATTATTGGGATTATATAACCCATTTATGAGGGTAAACCCAAGTAACACTTGGTGGGATTGTTGTTCTTGATGTGTTTTGTTACAGTTGAATGATATTTCACTATTGGGTTGACACACTTGTTATGTGATGTGACTATTTCATGGTATTTTTCTCATGGTCAGAATGGAATGTGGTTGTTCATACATGCATCATATTATCACATAATGGTTTAGGTTACATGAATCATGATAGTAATGTATGGGGAAAAATAATATAGGTTTTTTTGAAATTAAAATTATTTTCATCTTCTTTATGATCATGAAAAATTAGGCCTAATGAAGATGATGCAAACAAATAAATGGAAAAAAACTGAAGAAATGGTTAAAGAGTAGTTCCCAATGAAGAGTTATAAATGGTTTAAAAATATTATTGTGGTGATTTGAAAATATGTAAGGATGATTAAATGGGAAAGATTTATATGGTAATAGTTTAATGGGTTTTTGGTATAATTGGCCATTTTTATGTGCGGTTAGTTTACCTCATGTCCACCATGGCCCGTAGTAGGGATAGTTAATGATAGTGTTAAAGGCGTGGTGATAACTGTTGGGAGAGTGTATTCGGAATGAGTTTTTTATGGATAGAAGAGATCATCCTTTTGTGGAAGCTGTGGAAGATTTAGGCTATCTTGTTAAGATGTGTACTTGGCATTGTGGAGATATTCTTCATGAAAACATGTGCTAGTTAGGTGATGTGAGGATATCACCGAGAATGATACTCCAATAGTGGAGTAATAAACCCCATTGATCCATGGTAATAGAGGTTTGGAGAGGTTCTATGAGAACTTTTATCATTTTATACATATAATGGAATGGGACATGGGGTGGGTTGTGACGAGTATGTTTAATTGGTTAAGATAGGTTCAGTTGAAACACTCTCCAACATTTTCTAGAGATGGTGGAATTGAGTTCCTAGCATGAGGCTAGCTAGAACATGAAGGAACATGAGAAATGGGTATCCCAAGTGTTTTTAATATACCCTATGTATGGGTGGTTTGGGAAATGAGAGTGCCTTAGTTTGGAGACCTTGTCATGTTTGATGTGTTTAATAGAGGGTTGTTCTATGTTGTACCTTTGGTGATGTTATGACTTTAAGGTTTATAGGTATTGTCTGATAACATGGTTTTGGTAACCCTTGTGGGTTTTTATTGGGAGTATTTCATTGGATTTTGAAATGGATGACTTGGTTCATGGTTCCGTTTGTGGTGGTTGGGTTGTTATGGGCTCAGAACCTTGAGTAATTGCTTTCTTCGATGTGTTGGATGCAGTGTGTTTCAGAATGGGGTAAAGAGTTCCACCCATGAGTGGAAACTTGTTATAATTTTGGTTTATATAGACTAGAGAGAGGTCCTAGTGAATTATTACCCCTAACCCTAGTAGGGGAAGTTGGTATCGTTAGACCCTAGAGAGCGACCCGTGATAGGGGTCTACCCTGTTTTGAGGGATCTTCAGTACGTGAGGCATAGGTGTATGTTTTCGATTTGGATAGGTGTAATATTGGCCCAGAGCACTAAGTGGGAAGGTCAATGGTTATGGAGTCACAACTCAAATTGTGACTCTGATTTTACAAACTTGGGGAAGTCGAGGGTGACCTAGAGGGAGGTTAGAACAACATTGCAGGTGCCTTGGAATATAAAGCATGGGAGGTTCTTCATAGGTGGAATTGATGCATATTGAGTACCATAGAGTTTCGGTAAATGGTATGGTTGTGCCAAGGATTATTTCCTATAGGAACCTATGTGATTGTAGTTGATTGAAAGGATTGGTTTTGAAGGGTTGGATTGTTTGGATGTCCAACTCATTTGTTTTGAAAATGATTAATGAAGGCCTAAATGTTGATTTTGGGTGGATGAGACAAGGGTGATCGAAGCATGGATGAATGATTTTGTTATGAAGGTGTCACTTTAGGTGAGGGTGGTCACATGGTTTGGTTTGTTTTTATGAATTGTTTGTTTGTTGAGTTTGATTTCGAGAATGCATTAAGGCTGATGAGGCTAACAAACCAACATGAATAGTTAGGTGAATAAACGGACCTTTAGGCTAGGATCTGGTGATGTTTGGATTGTGCAATATAATTTGGTTTCAGTGTGTGGTCATAAGAAAGTGTGATACATATAGGGATTTGAGGAGGTTCAAATATAGCCATGTAAGTGGAAGGCATAATGCTGTCTGGGATATGTACATAGGTGGATTAGAAGAAAACTCCTGTCATTTTCAATGAAACTAGTGGAAAGAACTAGTTGTGCGAGGGACTATTTGGTTATGGATTGGTGTGGTGGATCTTTGTGTTTCTACTATCATTTTTTTAGAGTTTTACTGGAATAAATTTAGTGGTGTGGCGGTGGTAGGGCTAAATGAAACGTTGGTTCACAATTACTTGGTAGAGGTTTGTGAAGCGGTGGTGAGTTTGGTTGGTAACCCACTTGATTTGTGTTCTTCAGGGGTTGATGTTACATTATGTGAATAGAATCTTGAGACTTGTGATAGGTCATGGTATCCCGATAGTGTTAGGTGATATCAGTTATGGATAGTTGTGTAGGTGCTCATCGATGAATTATCAGTGTACTTATAGCTAGTGATGATCATGTCCAATATCTTTCCATCATCCAGGGCATGCTGAGAGATCTCTGGATTTATTCCTAGATACCAGGATATATTTTTGGTTATATGTGGGGCCTCTTGGAGGTCACACTCATGGAGCGGTATATGTGGAGATGGATGGTGGGATGTACACCATCGAGCATTTATAGGTGAGGTACTCTGGATAGGCCAGGTGCCAACGAACAATATGGGATCCGTTCTCAAAATATGGGAATATGTATCACATGATGTTTGTTTTGTTGTTCTTGGAAGAGCTAGAAGTCCACATCCATGTTTTGGGGTCAATATCATGATAAAAGCGTGAGCTGTGGTGGTTGAAATTTCTTGAGGAAAGTGGTGGTAATAAAACTCTTAAGGTGGGGAGTGGTATGATAGTCATGGATGTGTGGAGCTGACCATGGAGTTGATGTGGTGGCATCAGGATGAAAATGAGAACCAGTGAGGTATATGTTGGTATCATCAAAAAAGGATAGGTGGGCCTTGAATGTGGTGGTTGATAAAGATAATCATTGGATTTGGGACCATGGTGGTTCTAGAAGGAAATCCAAGATGTCGGTGTTAGAGTCATTGATGGGTGTGATAGGGCATGAAAAGGGTTCTTGGAAATAGAGGTTTGGTGTTAGAAATGCATCATATGTTAGGCATGGAATCAGTTAGGTGTCTTTGGGTGAACTCGGAATATTCTTAATTATGAAGGTATTTTGTTCATGTGATGTAGTTTCATTCCAACAATGAATCTGAGTGTTCTAGGGCGAGTCAAGTGGGGACGACTCGACTTAGTTAGAAAGAGGTATGGAAGTGTTGAGTAGTAAACTACCTTCGGTGGATGTTTTGGAGTTAAAATTACATTTCAAAGTTCGGAAATGGGTTTTTGGTGAAATCCTAGTCATATTTAGTCAATGTATGGATGGTGGAAGTGCTTGTGTTAGGGATGTTGATGGGTGCGGTAGAGCACGATGATGACTTGGAAAGTAGTGGGTGCCTTAATGGTGGAGTTTTACTGGATGTCAGGGAATGACATAGATAGGTGCATTAGATTATGGTGTTATCCCTTAAGAGATAAGGCACCATGGTAAAGTGAGGAGTAATGCATCAATATTGAAAGATGAGTATTTTGGGATAACCCCATTAGGGGTGGTCCAACCGAGTATGATAAAAGGAATGAGTGTGGTAAGTTATGACCCACCTCTAGTTTTTTGTTCTTTATGGAAATTTAATTTTTGAAATGAAGTTCAACTTTAGAGAGGTATAGTTTTTATTGTTCTATAATGTATGGTGAATTAATTCCCATTCTGGGTGGTTTTGATAGGAAGGATGGATGCCAATTTTGGATGGAGTTTTCATGGATGTTTGAGCACAGTGAGTTGGGAAATGCATCAGGTATGTTTTGAGAGTTGAGGTGAGGTCTTGGTGGGTTTTTATGGTGTTAGTTATTAATACTAGAAGATGGAGGTGGTGACATAAAGCACATGGTGGGGATCAACATAGCGGTAAAGTGATCTGTTGATGATGTGACCAGTGTCCCGGTTTGGATGGAATCAAGTAAGAACCATTTTAGTGTTTTGGACTTGATAAAAAACATTGGATTAGGTTTGATCGATTAAGTGCATTGAGTGTTTTGGATGTTTTATTATAGAATAAGACCATCGGGCCTCAATATATGTACCAACATTGGTCATGAAATATGTTTGGGAAAACTATGTGTTTCTTTAGGTGATACTGAGTTTGGGTCACCATTAGATTTTTGAAAACAAAGTAAGATGTCGCCAAGTGAATTGGGCCATGAGTTTTGAAGTGGATTAGGCCGATGGGGCTCCGATTGGATCTTACATGATGGTATGATTCTATGGATGACATTTCCTTATGTCATGATTTAGGTAGTATTTCCTAGGTTTCCCTATGAAGTTATTATGGTTGATGTTGGTTTGGGGTTGAAGCGCCCTTTGAGAGAAATTTGGTCCATTTTGTGGATCACAACGTGAAAGTTTTGTGAGGTATGATTGTAAATTTTGTTTGATTTTTATGGATATATGGTAACATCCAAGAATATACTTGGGAGAGGGAGACAAATATACAGTCTGAATGGCCTGATCTCTCTTCCTTGGAAGCTTAGTGATACTCGGAAGTGTGGCTCGAGGATGATCCATTATAAGGTGAGGAGGTTGTAAGATCCCAAACTTTTTTAAGGTATATAATTGTTTAAATTTTAGTTTAAATCAATACAATTGAGTTAATAAAATACTCACAGGGTGTATGAGGATTCTTGGGGGTGTTCTGGGGGTACGAGACATGAAAAGGAGGAAGAAAGTGGCCATCCAGTGTAGGTTACATGGTTGGCACATGGTTAGTAGTAACCATGAGCCTAAACCATGCATGAATGGAGGAAAGGTTCATGGTTTGAAGAAAATATGCATGGGGGAGTGAAAAAATATGTGGGATTGGACAGATCCTTCTATCATGGTCAGTGCCTGGTTTGTTAAACCATGCGGGATTCCCAAGTAACCGTACAACCAAACCCCCTCTTGGAAAAATATTGGCATATAGTTGGTGCATGTTTTGGAAAAATGTGATACCAAACCATGTTCTATATTAAAAATGTTGGATTTTACCTTTTCCCCCTTGGTATTTATAAAACCTTACTCAAGTTTCTTCCTCATTTCTCCTACAATTTCCAAGGGTGATGGGGGTTTCCTTCTAAACATCCCAAGGGTCGATCCACTTCATTTCTAGGATGTTTGTAGAAATATTGGGTGTGGATCAAATCTCCTGGTGAGTCTAATACTCCCCTTTATTCTTCTTTTCATATTAGGGCTTGTGTTATTGTTATTATTCCTCCAAATCCCTAAAACTCTCATTTTCATCCGATCTTAGGTTAGGGATTTAAAGGGTGTTCAAATCCGAATCAAAGTCTATGGTTAAGTGAGCGTTCATCTTTGAAATTTAGGTAAGTGGTATAAAAGTTATATCCCATAGTCAAGATGATTGTTTATGAAAATGTTCTTGTATTATTAGTTATTGTTATTGTGATTTTGATTCATATAGTGAAAAATGATAAATTCATTAGCTAGATGATGACTTGAACTCCTCACCATCCTTGTGGGATGCATTGAGGATGACTAGACTAGGATAGAGGCTACCCGTGGGGTGTGCTATATTTATAAACATGGTTTTGGGTTATTAAATATTAAATTGGAAGGTTTAAGGGGTTAATCCTTTTATTGTTATGTTTATCATGTCAAAACAGGTTTATCAAAAGAAAATTATGTGAATTGTGTTTAGTTGGTTAATATAGATTGTAAATAAAGTTTATGTTAATTGTGTTTAATTGATAATATTTCATAAGGGGTTTTTTGGAATATTTTTAATGGGTTAAATGGATTAAGACAAATGTGTTGAATGACTTATGGGTTGAAATTGGAATTTGTAAATGAGATAAGTCATGTGAATGGGAATGTGTTAATGAGTTAATGCATAAACATAAACCATGTATTTGTTTGAGATTGGTTGTGATATGATTTATATGGTATATGAATAAAGAATCATGTGAACATGGATTAGTGGTATGTGGGGTATTAGAATGAGGCTCCTCTTATGGATCAGGTTGGACTGAGGCTCTAAACCCCTCCCCTAGAATGCATGGATTAGGGAGTCAGACTAAGTCTCTAGGCCCCTAATGGTTTTATTGGATGAGACTACTTGGATTGAGGCTCGAAGGTAAGTGTGATGTAATTGGATGAGACTACCTAGGTTGAGGCTCCAAGGTATGAGTGATGTATTTTTTTTTGAAAATTTTCCCCTAGAGGGATATGGAATTTGACTTATCCCCTTATGCATAGTAATTAACCAAGATAGACTGTAGTGAAACTGATGAAAATACTTAACCCTTGGAATGAATGAGGAAAATGGTTAAAGTGATAATTGTTAACTAACAACACATGGATTATTTCATTTTTACCCTATTCTTCATTTTAGTACTTGCATACACTATCTATTTAGACATGATATTTTTTAGATACTATTGGTGATGGCCTAATAAGTTATAGTAACACCCTGTTCGGGCCACCATTAAGTACCCGAGAAGACATCTTGATTGTAGTTCAGGACAAGGTAAATGGACCTATTATAGAGGGTTGAGTTGTGAATGGGATGTATAGGGATGAGGGATCCTGACATGAAGTCAAAAACCATTTTGGGGATTTTCTATTTGTCTATATTTTTGGGTTTCTATCACTTGGAACGATGTGACATGACATAGCATGCTTAATATTTGGTTGTGGGATTGTACCCAGTATTTGGGAAATGGTTGGAAATACATGTTTACTATTATGGTTTATGGTTTAGTGTTTCCTTTTTTATCATAGTTATCTGCTCTGGATTACTCTGATAAAGAGGGTATAGTATCCCCCAAAGTTACATTAGATCCTCACTGCTAGTCGGCATCCTTTTGTGTACAAGTAAGCATGCCTAAGGTCATGTGGTGGCCCAGATTGGGGCACCGTTTAGTGGCTTCCAAGTTAGGGATGTTTCATAACTCATTAATGATATAGGATGAATGTCAATCATGTAATTATTTTGTGTATTTGACCATATTATTCATGTGAATTTCAGTGCTAAACTGTGTATACTACACATAGTGTATGCCCACTACATGCTATATGGTCTGAGAGACCATGTCCCAGGATGGGTCAGTTATCACACATTGAGAATTAAATACCCTGAGGTCATTTATGATCATTGTTTCTTGTACCCTACGATACTTATAGATGCATTAACTTGGGTACATGGAATTTACTTTCAGTCACACGCCATGTATCTATGTATACCTAACTGAATCCGTAACACCTCTCAATGGTATCTCCAATCACTCTTCATCTATTCTTAATCTATTTAATATGTTATGAAACTTAGTCAAAGTGAATTAATATGTAAAAAACATGTTAATTAAACTTCATATTAAATAATGAATAAAATATAAGTGTAAAACTAAAAAAAATATGTATATCATTCAACAAGTAATAAATAAATATAAATTATTATGTAAACCCTTTGAAACTACTTGAAAGTATTAGGGCACAACAGAAGTGCGTCAGCCAGTTCCCATTTTTTTTCCATCAAAATCTTTTGATTTCTTATTATAACTAGATAGAAATTAATTCATGGAATCCATAAAGATATAATCTTTTAATATATAATTTATAATTAATTTATATAATTATAGAATTATATTTCATTGAATTATGTATTCATAGATTAATCGGCAGACCACTATTATCATACTATCACTGTTCCAGAGTAATCAAGGGTATATTTATTCTACCAGTGGTCAACATGTGTTTCACAAACTCCAATCATCAATTTTGAATTCTCTCAATGCTAACATAGATTATTTTGACACTTTTGATGATTTTCGTGGTTCATAGTGAAGGAATGAATCCATGGTTTGTACAAAATTTCATAACTAGGTTTATATGGTTCTAGGTTTATAAAATAAATAATCACGCAAGAGACCTTATTATTTTTTTAATTTTCAGTGAATCCCAGGTCAAAATAATATTAATATTTTTATTATTTACACGACACGTGCTAAACTCGTGAATAAAATAAATATTATTTTTTATGAATTAATAAATTGAAATTTATTACAATTATATTTAATATTAAGTTTATCACTAGATCATTAAACTCGGTCTTCTAATCTTCCTCAATATTTATACATCCTAAAATAATGACTATGTATTTAATTAAATAAATACCACTACACTATTCATTAATAAGTATATAAACATTATATTCATCGAAAATAATGGATAAATATTTATTAAATATTCATGTAACAAAATAAATAAATATTTTGTTACCTTGGGAGTAAACCAGAATAAATAAATAGTCTATATTCACATAATTAAATAAATAATTACTCGGTGAATAAATATTTATTAAATATTCAACTCATATATATATTCTCTCTAATAACTTGTGATTAAATTTTTGAGATCAAACCAACATTAATAATTATTAAATGAGGTATGAGAATAATATTTATCCAACATGTCTAATTCATTTATAATTTAACTGAGGTTTTTAATACACTTAGTATGTGTCCGTCTAGGACCCATTCTTAGTGGAATTAGGATACACTACCTAAAGTCCAATTTTAGTGTCTAGAAACATGCCAAGGATCCCATAGATAAAGAAGTTAAGGTCACAACATCATGTAACCTATTAATAATGTACACTATGTAATATAATTATTTTATCTCGATATCTCTAATCAAGTAGGTTTCATGCTAGTGTCATCAACCTATATGTTCAATGTACCTTTCTTTGACTTTTTGGAAATGAGATTTCTGACAAAATCGCCATGGCTATAGGCTTAATCAGTTAGTTCATTTATCATCAATGGGAGTGAGATATCATGTTTCATTAAATAAGAGAAGGGATAAATCCTTTCTTTCATTATTTATTAATACAACATCACTCATGACACACGAAACACTTCATTTTTCACCACAAGAATATGTCATTATGATTTTTATCAATACATCAAAGCACCCAATTCATGATATATATCAATAAAAATCATAATGTATATAAATCATTTCACATATCGGTGTATAAGAATATCCTATGGCTCACATAAATTTGGATTCCCTATTTTTGGGTTATGTTCTCATAATCTCATATACTAAAGATTACTAAGGGATCAAACCATGGGAAAGTGTCTCAAAGTTTTGTGAGTCTCCACCCCTTATATACTATATCATTTTTATCTCATAAAATTATATCATCCATCTATAGAACTTATATAAGAATAATATCATAAAAATTATAGGTTCTCATCATAGTGGGGAATTTCTATGACCTTTCCATGTAACATGTACATTTAAGACATTAAAACATACTATTTAAATTATAATAATATTCATTATGTGATAATAAATTTTATTTATATTCAAATATATGAATACAATTTACCGTAAAGTACTTATAATTTGGTTTTAGGGAACCAACTCCAATAAAATACCACTTGCACAAAATACAACTATTAACAACCATCACCCCAATAGGTCTCAAATGATGTTTATTATTATAATGAGATAAGTCTTTAGTCAAGGGGTATATAATTTTTCATTCCTTGGAAAATATAATCACCATTACTTTAACCCTTTGAGAAAAATCACTGAATATGTGAAATTTATAGATTATGTGCTTCATCTATTGATGTGACCATATATCCCTTTTGAGAGTCACCACTATAGTTTTATCATAATACAATGTGATTGGATCTATAATATTATGTACCACATAAAGATCTTAGATAATGTTATTAATCCTAAAATATTCTTTGGCTATATCATAAACCTCTATATAGTCAAATTCTGATGTAGAACAAGCAACAATAGGGTGCTTTGAACTATTGCATCTCACAACTCCTCTACTGAGACTAAAGACATATCTTGACTATGAATTTTATATCATTATAATATTTTTGGAAGCTAGCATCAATATATCCTCTAATTACTAGTTCCTAAACTCCTCCATATAGAGGAAAAATATCCTTAGTATTCCTTATACACTTAAGGAAATCCTTATTATTATACCAATATTGTTCTCCTAGATCACCTTGATATCTACTTACCATGATTAATGTGTAATAAACATGAGCTTAGTACATAACATGAAATACATGATAGATCCAATCATGGACGTGTATGAGATCCCACTCATTATCTATCTATCAACTATTTTTGGAGGAAATATTTTCTTGGGGATATTCATACCATGTGACATATATACCAATCCCCTATTGGATTATTCCATACTAAATCTATTTAGTATATGTTTAATGTATATACTTCAACTTAATCCAATAAGAATATTGGATCAATCACGAATGATCTTGATTCCAAGGATATATGCTACTTAACCTAAGTCCTTCATGGGGAAGAACTTTTTAAACCAATATTTAAATAACTTTAAGTCTGGTATGTCATTTCCATTAAGTATTATGTAATCAACATATACTACTATAAATACGACCACAATCCCACTAAACTGATTATAAAAACATGACTCAAATTCATTCTTTATGAAACCAAATTTTCTTATTGATTCATTGAACTAAATATTCCATTGTCTAAATGCATAATTAAAACTATAAATAGACATCTAAAAATTTTATATATTATTGGAATTTCACGGAGACACAAAACCTTTAGGTCATGTCATATAGAAATATTATTGAAGGTTTTTGTTAAGTAAAACTATTTTTAAATCAATCTATCCAATATCATAGTCATGAAAATATTCTATGATAAGTATAATTATAATGGATTTAAACATGGAAACTGGAGAATATTTTTCATCATAGTAAATGCCTTGATGTTTTTTAAACCCTTTACCAACTACCATTGCTTTATAAGTAATCAATTTTCCATCCATTTATAGATTTATCTTGAATGATCATTTCAACCGATGGGGATTTACATTAACTAGAGGATCAAATAGAACCTATACTTGGTTATTATACAAGTAATAAATCTAATAATTCATTGATTCTTTACATCTTGCAACTTATGAGCTCTTTACTTCCTCCTTGTAGGAAATATGATCATTATTGTCAACTAATAATGATTAACCATCTTCAGTTACTAAAAAACCACATATTTTTTGTTCTATAAACTCTCTGGTTCTCATATGTATTACTTTATTTTCATGAGAAAAATCATTCATGGGGACCTATAGAACCTATTCCTATTCCTAATCTTGTGCATATTGAGCATAAACTTCATCAAAGTCAATATTTATCTCACTATCCTTCTTGTGGATATGCTTCCTCTCAAGATAAATGGATTTTATTGCAGTGATCACCTTATTATATGAGGAGTTTTATGGATAATATCCTCTTATTTCCTTAGGATTTCCTATAAAGATACATTTTATTCCTTAGGGTGCTTGTTTATTTCTAGAGTTTTCCTTAACAAATAACTCTTAACCCCAAGAATGAATACGTGACAAAATAGGTTTCTTTCCACTCATTAACTCGAAGGTAATATCATTTTATGCTTTAATTGGTACACAATTTAGTGTGTATATTTTAGTGTGTAATACGTATCATCAAAAAGATAATGGAATAATTTTATAGATCATCGTCAACCTTACCATGCTGAGAAAGGTATAGTTCCTCCTTTCACTAACACCATTCCATTGTGGTGTATAAGAAAGAGTGAGTTGGGATAGAATCTCACACTCCTATAGAAATTTAATGAATTATTGGTTGAGATATTCACCACCTCGATCAGATCCAAGATTATTTATCTTCCTACCACATTTATTCTCTACTTAATTCATGAATTCTTTGAATTTCTCAAAATATTCTGACTTAAAAATAATTAGGTAGACATATCCATATCTACTTAAATCACTAGTAAAAGTAACAAAGTAATGATATACACCTTTAGTTTATATTATAAATATCCAACACACATCAATGTGCCCCAATTTTATAATCTATTTATCTCTTTAAACTTGTTCACCAAAATGTGAATTAACCATTTTTACTTTTAAACAACTACGAAATATATCAAGTAGTTTTATATCAAAAGAGTCTAAGTAACTATCTTGATAAATTTTTGTCAAAAACTTCTCATTTACATGAACAAGGTGGTGATGCTATAATTGGGTGTGAAATTAGTCATGTGAACTTGATTCATTATCAACTACCAATAATTTTTTTTCATAATTTAATACTTAAAAGTAGTTATTTAAAAGTTTTATACAGTAAAATATTTTTTCCTAATAAAATAAATTGATTTTATTTATAAACTTGGAAATAAAACCATCTATATATAGATGGATATATAAATCATGTTTTTGGAAACAGTTAGTACATAATTATAATCTTTTAAAACTAAGACCATCCTAGTTAGTAATGGATGGTTTCAGTCTCCAATGGATAGAGAATCCTTTTCATTTTCATGTAATTATATCTTATTTTTCTTTGAAGGATGGTGCTTGGGGGACTTAGAATTAGAATGAGTCTTGGGATGATTTTTATTTTATTCATTTTCTTATTCAAAATAAGGACTGAAGGCTTTTAACCCCCCATATCTTTATCAACTTGGTGAATAAATGTATCGAGTTATGAAAGATACTTCTAACTATTTCTCATATTGTAATTAAAAATGAAATTAGTGAAGATCTTAAGAAGTGATAACAAAATGAGATATATGCACTTCTCATGAGAGATCTTAAAAACCAATACATCAAAGTGCTCAATGTATCTAATAATATTGACTATCTAATACCCATCTAATGATGAATCACCAATTTTTCATGGGAAAAGTGTATTGGACATCTCATATTTCTCTTATCATACCTTCTCTTGATAAAGATTCCAAATGAGAGACATGATTCAATACACATCATATCCTCATTTTTACTTTAAAATATCATTGGACATGGATGATATCATTAAACATTATACATCTATGAAAATATAAAAATATTTAATATAGAGATAAAATTTTTATTGACTGGACTTTTTCTAGGATCCTCAGGAATAGTGTTTTCCAACACATATAATTTCAATTCATAGTGTAGTATAACATATAAAAAACTATACCATTGATAGATATTCTCATTAGTGATAATTTTATACTTATCTAGAATAGATTGTAATTATATTGTAAAATTCTTGTGGGCTTCCATTTATACAATAAATATGAGAATAATTTTTTTACTTTATCATGATTACTAAATTAGATAATACATTTAATTTATTAATATCTCATTATTTTATCTAAACATAATATCCATCCCCATTAGTTTTATAATATCTTGTATCCTAGATATTCTAGTATAAATGATCCATATTCCTCTTCTCATAACCCAAAATTGGGCTTGATAAGTTATTTGAATGGTTTTGGGTAGGCGTAAATTTCCAACAGTATTAACATGTAGCCCCTTGATCTATTGAGTGGTCTCCCCAATCCTGAAATCCTAAATAATAATTTCATTAATTCTGTGCCTCTTATTTATGAAAATTACTTCTTAGGAAATCATCCCTTGATGAAAACCATGTTAAGACAACCCAAGAACTGAAGTTAAAATTCCTCAATAATTGAAAGCTCCCAGACTTGGGTTATTCATGAACTTTAAACTATGGTTTAATTTTAAATCAGTTTGCGGAAGGATATACCAACTTAATATTTAATTTGATGGATTTTTATATTTATGTGTAAACTTCCCATTTTATCTTCTTACTTACATGTTAATATTAATCAGGTTTTAATTAAGCGATTAAACGGGTCTAGACATATTTTTTACATATTAGAATACTTATTGTAATTCTATATTTCATGCTTTTTAATTAATTTATTCAATTATTTAAACATCAATAAATTATTAATCATAAAATTGATAGAAATAAAATAAATAGTGTCTAATCACCATGAGATTCTCTAATGCTTGATTAATCTAGTAGATGATAAACCAACCATTGAACCTAGGGAATACACTCATGGAACCATTCTTGTGTTGAGTTATAATATTCCACATGTACTCCTATGTACCTCCTAAATTAGTTTTTCCTTGAATATGAACTTGAACCAGCTATACTCACCTGTAATATCCATCCATTATATAATTTTACTCACACATAGGTGAGGGGAACCAAAGGATTTTCTGAGGGGTTTTACATAAAATAAACCATGGGCATGCATGCCCATACATATTCAGAGGAGTGGAATGAATCACATGCCATTATTTACTTTAATAAATAATTACAAAAACCATTAAATAATAAATTAAAAAAACAAATTACATATATAGGATGATATAATATCATAGTCATCCACATAGATGGAACAAATATGAAAAATTACACTAGCCAAAATTCACTTCAATTTGTTCTTTATAATTAAGATAAATGTTCTTAAATTAATTCAATTAATTAATTAACTCCATTTATCTTTATTTCCATCCAAATTAACTTATAAATACCCATCCTAAATATAATAGGGAAAATAAATGGATTGAGAAATAATTACTTATAATTAATCGGGAATTTATTAATTTTTAAAACATTATTACTTAGTCAACACATCAAATGTGAACATTGTAGTTAAGATTTTAAAGATGTAATTAATTATAATTTTTATAATTTAATTATGTTACTTTCAAGGAAACTACATGGTATTTTATAATGGGATACACATCATGTTTCTTGATATTTGTGTATCTAGGATAAACAGTTAGGGAATTATTATGTATCTGACTCAGATTGCGTGGTATGTACTAACAAGATACACATCTTGTGTTCCACTATCAGTGTGTATGAATAACGCATCAGTAAAGTCAATGTGTTCTTCAAACACAGGGATAAGTGAGTCACATGATATGTATTCTATCTACACATTGTGTATCACATTAATGATACAATATTTGAGTCCCACATGGTGTTATACTGCATATTTGACCACATAGTTAGCTTTAATTTCATAGCTAAACCATATACACTACACAACCTGTACGCCAATTATACATTGTGTTATCTGAAAGAACATGTGCCAGGCTAGCCTAGTAAACATGTGGTGTGAATTAAATTATCCACATGTCATTATTTATCGATACATAATGTATCCCATGACATGTCTAGGTCTAGTTAACTTGTGTACATAATGTGTACTTTTTATCACATTATGTGTATTCATGTCTACTATCCTAAATCCTCAGCTCCTCTTGATGAAATTTTTGATCATTATTTATCTATTCTTAATCCATTTTAGATGATATGAAACTTTAATGAAGATAATTAATATTTTAAAAACAATTAAATTAAACCCAATATTAAATAATTAATAAACTAGAAGTTAAAAACTAATAACAATTGTGTATAATCAATCAATAAATAATAAATAGTTACAAATTATTATGTGAACCCTTTCATACCACTTTAATGTTTTAGGGCATATTGGAAGCATTTTAGGTGGTGCCCAATTTTTTTCCATCAAACTCTAAATATTTCTCCTAAAAAATAGATAAAAATTCATTCCTAGAATCCATCAAGACATGATTTTTTACATATAATTTAAAAATAATTTATTTAATTAAATAATTACCTTTTTTTGAATTCTTTCTCTATCGATGAATCAATATACCAAAAATTTTGTGACATCATTTCATAAGATTAATCAAGGGTATATTTCCTCTAGTGGTGATATACACATGCATCACAAAACACTGATAATATTTTTAGAATTATCTCAGCACTAAAATAGATGAATCTACCACTTGCTATGATCACAAATCGATCACAACTTAATCCTTTAAAGGGTAAAGATTATTTTAGTGGAGTATGAGAATTACTCTCTATTATTCAGAGAATTCTAGAGGTGATATCTCAAGGGAATGAGAGGATTCTATTTATATTTCATTATGCACAATGATGGAATAAAGGTAGGGAATACAGAAAATGTCATAATCAGTTTTTTGTAGTGCTAATTTTAGAAAATAAATAATTTCACAAGGGCTCTGATTATTCTCTTAATTCCTGAAAAACCCCATGTCTAAATTTTTGAGAATGTATTTTTTCAACAATACTCTATATTTTTTATGATGATTTTGATGGTCAAAAATACCCTTATTTGTTAATCTAATGATTTTATTTTAAGTATATTTCAGGAAATTAATATTCTTTATATTCCCAATTTTGGAATAATATTAAAGCATATGATTCACATGAAATATTTGTCAAAGTGTTCAGAAAGCTATTCAGTGTGTTCTGGAAACACTGTTCATACCATATATTGGAGAGCATAGTGTAAGGATCAAATCCTATGTTTATTTTATGAGAGTTCAGAAAAGTATGGTTAATCAACCTTACATTAATATAAAATTATGGTAAAAGAACCATACGTTTGGAAAGAACCTTACATTTGTTATATGAGAAAAGTTTGGATGAAGAACCTTACGTAAGTATGGAACCCTATGTTTGATTCACAAAAGTATGGATCATCAACCCTACTTTTGTAATGAACCTTACGTTTTATCAAAAAGTATTGATCATGTACCTTACGTTCTGAAGAAAAGAAAATTATGAATTATATACCATAAGTTTGGAAGGCAAAGACAAAAGTATGGATCATTAACCTTATTCTTTTAATCAACCTTACATTTGGAACCCTACTTTTGACTTCTTATGGTGTCCGAGATTTGAATTTATGACTTTATTGTGAAATGGTCTTTTGTGGAATATTAGGCTAATTTAAAGATAGATTCAAGGCCTGATTTTAAAGTGCATATTTAACTGATTTAAAGCCATTTATTCACAATTCGAAGGATCGATTTAAGAGGAGGATTTCGTACCAATTATTAAGGGAAGTAACAACTGCTCTGTTATTCAAACATTTGAATATTATGATCTATTAGGTGACTTTTGTGGATATGAATTTATGAATAAAGTGCTCATCTTTATTCTATATATTCTGTGTATCTGAATTTTGGTAATATACATGGGTGACAAGATATCTCTTGAATTTCATGGAGATTACAAGATTTAAATATAGAGATATTTAAGTTTCATAAAAATAGATTCATACTAATTCTTTAAAGAGATCTTTTATGGATCTGCTACTATAAAGAATGATCAGATTTTGTTTTATGTCAGAAAAAGAAATAATGAATATTTACTTATTCAACATTGGAAATATATCATGAATCTACTGATAATTTTTTTCTAAATATATTTCAAGATCAATTGAAACCAAGTCGATTCATAACAGCTCTTATCTAAAGAACAAATTTTTTGAAAATGACGATCCATTCACTGTCAGTTGTGTACTGCTGCAACTGTGAAGATCAACTGGAAATTATTTTTCAAAAACTCTTTTATTTTGAGTAATAGATTCTCATTCTAAGATGTTTGATCAGTTCTGTGTTTAGAACCAGAATGCTCTGTTTTAGCCTTAAACTGCAATAGTGTCAACTGACTGTACTCAATTGTGGATGGTCTTGTGAAAAGAGGAATGACTAGTGAAAATCACCAAGCTCATAGAGAAGAGCGTTGGTGGAGTGGACTAGGGGATCTTTGTGCCCTAAACCACTATAAATATTTGCATCCTAATATCTATTTATCTACACTGCATAAACAACCTGATAAATATGAAAGGACAGAATTAATTTTCATCAATATTTATATAGAAGTTTTGAAAGACACAATTCACCCCCTCTTATACATATTTTGTATAACACAATCCAACAATTGGTATCATAGGAGGGTTCTTTTGTTAAAGCTATAGCAAGCTAAAATTAAAGGATTATATAGATATCTGAACGGATAATACACAAGAGGGAATGTCAAATTATTTGAGCTCCATACTTCAATAGTGAAAACTGTGCATGTTGGAAATCGATGATGATCATCTACTTGAAGAATCTTGGATACAGAGTCTACTAAAAAATGCTTACTCCTTATGAAATTCTTGAGAAACCTGAAACATGGAGTGAAACTACTGAAGTAGAGTATGACATAAATTCAAAATCTATGAATGCTATCATCTATGGTATAATACCAGATGAATTTAATCGAGTATCTCAATGCCCTACTGCAGTTGAGATGTGGCAGACAATTTCAGTTTCCTATGAAATAACTAACAATGTCAGACAAATGAGGTATATTACAACAAATCTAAAATTTGATACATTTAGAATTATTGATGGTGAAAGCATCAATAAGATGAATGGAACTCTTACAGAGATATTAAACAACATTACTACCTTGGGAGAACCTATTAAACAAGCAGATCAAGCCTTGAAAGTACTGAGAGTAATTACAACCCAATGGAATGAGATATCAACATCCATTAGGAAATCATCACCTGTTAAAAATCTAACCATGAGAGAATTGATTGGAACCCTGATTTTTTTATGAATCTGAGATGGAAGATGAAGCCAATGAGCATAAAGTATTGATAAAAAGAGAAAATACTACTCCGAAAGTTACATCTCAGAAGAAGAAGAGTAGAAAGATAAAACAAGAGATCAAAAAGGAAGAAAGTTATGAAACATTTTATTCAGAAATGGAACTGACACAGATGGCCAGAAAATTAAGAAAAATTTAAAAAAAAGAAGAAAGGATTCATAAAATCCTTCAAGAGAGATGAGAAAGATCTAAAGGAAGTCAGATTCTATGAGTGCAAGAAAACAGGCCACATAAGACCTGACTATCCTCTGCTAAATAGAGAAAGGAAAAATAAGTTTTTCAAAAATATTGATTATGAGCAGAAAGATAAAATATCAATGAAATCTACATAGAGTGTTTCAAAAAAATCCAACATCTCATCAAAGTCTGACTTAGAAAAATAATAATCAAATCTAAAAGCAAACATGTGCTTCATGGATGAATATAATGAGGTAAAATCTTAATACTCTTCCAATTTTGATTCTGACCCTAGCTGTTCAAATGAAAAACTTGCAGACTACTGTAACATGCTAGAAGAAAGATATGATTCCTTATTAAAAAAAATCATAAATCACTGAAAAACATTTACAATTCAATTTTATGAGAAAGAGAAACTTTTCTAAAATAGCATCAAGAGTTAATTGAAAAATATAACTCATCTAACACAAACAGTGTAGATTATGAAACCAAGATAAAAACACTAAAAGATGAAGTAAAAACCTACAAAAGTACAAATTTATTTTTTACAAAAGGATAAAATACTTTAAATGAAATTCTTGGTAAGAATGTGATTAAGAAAGAAAGATATGGAATAGGCAGTAAAGGTGAGAAACCTAAACTATAAAAAAACTATTTTGTTCCAAATTCAAAAAGAGTAATTTGTAATTACTATAGAACAAATGGTCATATAACTAAAAACTGTTATTTAAGAAGTCCCCAAATTAGTGGAATTAAAAAGGTATTTATTTTCAACTACTTATTTGACTCAAATGATTATAAAAAAACAAATAAAATCTGGATAACTAAATCACTACTAGCTAACACTACTGTACCCAAGAAAATATGGGTACCAAAACAGACCTTTGTTTAAATACATTTGCAGGAAGCAGGTCATAGAAGCAAAAAATAAATATGGTACATGGATAGTGTCTTCTCTAGGCATATGAGTGGAAATTCATCAAACATTAAAACCTTAACTCAAAAGGATGGTGGATTAGTCAGTTTTGGTGATAATGAAAAAGAAAAAATATTGGTATTGGAACTGTTGGAGATCTAGAAGCTGTCTCAATCAATAAAGTACTTTATGTACAAGGATTAAAACATAAACTGATAAGTATTTCTCAACTTTGTGATGATATTTATTATGTTTATTTTTCTAACAAATGATGCCCTATTTTTAAAGATAAATTGCTTAAATTTAGAGCACCCAAAATAGACAATGTTTATACCCTAGACTTAAATTCCTTGTGTAAATAAAGAGTAAATTGTTTAACTACTAAAATAAATGAATCCTGGATTTGGCATAGAAGACTTGAATATTTCAATATTTATTATTTAAATAATTTATCTAGGAAACAATTAGTTTCTGATTTTCCTAGTCTTAAATTTGACAGTGAAAGATTCTCTGATGCATGGAAAATTGGCATGCAACATAAATCATCCTTCAAATCAGTTAACAAAATTTCTACATCTAAACCTCTAGAACTTATCCATATGGATCTGTTTGGCCGTTTAAGAGTATCAAGTTTGTCTGGTAAATTATATGTATATGTTTTAGTTGATGACTATTTTAGATTTACATGGATATATTTTCTAAAATATAAAAATGAAGCTTTTACCATATTTTAAAGCTTTTTAAAGCCGTTCAAAATAAAAATAATTTTAAAATAATTTCACTAAGAAGTTATCATGGTGAAGAATTTGAGAATAAGGAATTCAATTCATTTTTCTAAAATCTAGGTATTAAACACACCTTCTCTGGACCAAGAACACCTCAAAATAATGGAATTGTTGAAAGAAGAAATAGAACTATTTAGGAAATGGAAAGGACTATTCTAATTGAATACAGTCTTCCTACCTTTTTCTGGGCATAAGCTATAAGAAAAAACGTCTTATATAATGAGTAGAGTTTTAATAAGACCAATTTTTAAAAATAAACCCTATAAAATTTGGAATAACCAAAAAACTAAAGTAAAATACTTTAAGGTTTTTAGATATAATATTTATATCTTAAACACCAAGGAAAATCTTGGTAAGTTTGATCCAAAATCTGATGAAGGAATTTTCTTTGGATATACTGCTACCTCCAAAGCTTATAGAGTTTTTAATAAAAAGTCAAGAATTTTTTAGGCCACTATATTCTTTAACTCCATTGTAGAATCAGTGAAAACCTGATTCTTTGAATTCTTCCTACTCACAGCTCCGTCGTTCAGATTGAATACATATCGTTACTAGGAATTTAGATATTTACAATCTATTTCTAAAATAGCATCAGTATATCCTCATATGACTAGTTCCTCATCTCCCCTATATACCAGTAACATATCATTAGTATTCCTTAGATACTTATGGATTGTGTTAACAACTAACCAATATTGTTCTCTTGGATCACCTTGATATCTACCTACCATGCTTAAATCATAGAAAACATAAACCTAGTAAATAAATCAGAATAAATAATGGATCCTATCACAGATGAGTATTGGGTTTTACTCATTCTATCTCTTTCTCTCTCATGTTGTGTTTGAGGACATATTTTATTATATTGATGTATAACACGTGATACTATAATCAGTCCCATCTAATATTATTCTATACTAAATATCTTTAGTATCCAGTTAATTTATTTACTTTGAATTAGTCCAAATATCCTATTGAATCTATCATGAATGATCTTGATTTCAATGATACATGCTACTTCACCTAAGTACATCACAGAGAAGCACTTCTTTAACCAGTCCTTAACTGAATATAAGACTAGTTTTTTATTTCTAATAAGTAATATTTCATCAACATATAATTCTTGGAATATGATCATACTTCTTATAAACCACTTGTAAAAACATGGATCACATTCATTCTTTATGAAACTAAATTCTCTTATAGATTCATTGAAGCAAATGTTTCATGACCTAGATTCCTTCTTTAAACCACAAATGGATCTGTATATATTTCATATATTAATATAATTTTCTTGAGTCACAAAACTTTTAGGTTATGTCATATAGACGTATTTTTTATTTATTTTTGTTATAGAAAGATATTTTGACATCCATATGACAAATATCGTAGTCATGAACATTTTTATGACAAGTAGAAGTCTGATGGATTTAAATATGGAAAATAGAGAAAATGTTTTTTCGTAGTCAATATCTTTGTGCTATTTAATACCTTTTTCCACTGGAATTTTCTATAGGTACTTAAATTAGCTTACATGTCTAATTTTATCTTTAATACCAATTTTCACCCAAGGGGATTTACATCAACTTTTAGATTGAACAAAATCTAGACTTGGTTTTGATACATAGAATCCATCTTAGAATTCATGGATTTTTTCCATCTTGCAGTTTCTGAGATCTCTATTACCTCCTTATAAGAAATAGGATCATTAATGTTAACTAATAATGATTCACCATCTTTAGTGGCTATAAAACCTTAAATTTTTGGTTTTCTAACATATTTTGGTGGTCCTACATAGTACTTGTGTTTCAGTAATAACATCTTCTATAGGGACCTATGGAACTGTTTCCTATATCTACACTTTTGTATCTTGTACATCAAATTAATAGAAGTCAATATTTATTCAACTATTTATCTTGAGTATGTGCTCCCAGTAAAGAAAAATGGATTATCTTATGGTATTCTACTTCTTGTATGAATGGTTGTATAGATAGTGCCCAATTATTTTCTTGGGATAATCTATAAAGATACACTTCACACCTCACGGTTCTAGTTTGTTTCCAGAGTTTTCCTTAACAAACACCTTGTTACCTCTTGCATGAATATGTGAAAAAATATTTTTTTTCCACCTTATAAATCAAAAAATAATTCTATTTTCCACTTTGGTTGTTACACAATATAGTGTGTATGTGGCAGTTCATAATGAATATCCCCAAAAGGATATTTAGAGGCTTACATGGCATATAATCAACCTTGTCATGTCATGTTTGGTACAGTTCCTCATTTCACTAACACAATTACACTATAGTGTATTAGGCGGTGTGATTTGGGATAGAATCCCACATTCACATAGAAATTAGATAAGTTATTAGTTAAGATATTGACCACATGAATCAGATCAAAGCTTCTTTATCTTCTTACCAAGTTGATTATCTAATTTTTTCTTAAATTCTTTGAATTTATCAAAATATTCAGACTTATAACTCATTAGTTATACATATCTATATCTATTTAAATCACCATTAAAAGTAATTAAGTAAGAATAACCACCTCTAGTTTCTATTGGAAATGGTCCATACACATCATTGTGTACTAATTGTCGAACCTATATTGATCTTTCACCTAGTACACAAAAAGGTGGATTGGTCATTTTTTCTTATAAAAAAGTATGAAATCTATCAAGTGGTTTTAGATTAAAATAGTCTAAGCAACCATCTTGATTGAGATTTTTCAAATGATTCTTTTTATATGATCGAGATAGTGATAGCACAACTAGGTGTGAAATGGGTTAAGTGGAATTTATTTATTATCAATTTAGAATACATGGTTTTTATAATTTAATACATGAATACCATTATTTAAATTCCACATATCATAACCTATGTTTTCCTTATAAAAGAAACAACATTTATCTCTGAACATGTACATAAAAACATATTTATCTTGTAAGGATGCATAAATTATGTTTTTGAACATTATAATAATATTTTAAAAGAAAGACCATCCTAGTTGGAAATGGAAGGTGTTATTCTCCAATAGCTAGAGAGGCCTCCCTCACACCATTAACAGCCCATAAATGCACCTCTACTCTATCATTTTTTCAAAATATACTTTGTTCCTACATTTTAATATAGATTCAAGCATCAAAAGATATATCTAATAAACCATGTGTAGATATTGAAATATTTTACTTGATAACAAATTCACCTAAATATTCCCCTTTCTTATTTAATTGGGTATATTTCATCTTCCAGGGGCCCATATTTCCACATAAAAAACAAACTACATCATATTTCTTTTCCTTTCTTTGGATCTTCCTTTTTTTGGATGGATGGTGATTTGGAGCCTTAGAATTGTAATGAGTCTTGGTTCACCTTTTTTTGTTATTACTTTTCTTATTCACTATAAGGCCACATGATTTTTACATCCCAAGTATTTATCAATTTGGCGAATCAATGTAAGGACTTACAAGAGTGACTTGCCACTATTTATCATATTATAATTAATAAATAAATTAAATAAGATATTTGGAAGTGATTATAGTGTTAGTTATGTACGTATCTCATTTGGGTTCCTAAATCCCAAGATGTCCAAGCGCTAAATAAAAATAATCTTCTTATTTATATGATACCCAGATGGAATTAACTCTCTATATTTATATGTGAATAGTGCATTTTTTGAACTCATATCTCTCTCATATTGCATTATCTTGATAAAGATCCTGAAGGTGACACATGATTCTATACACATCCATATCCTCATGTTTATTTTTAAAATATCATTGGACTTGGATTATAACATGAAATATTGGATATCTATGGCATCACCCAAATGTTTCTTATAGTGAGCCCATTCTTCTTAACTGGAATATTTTCCAGGAATATCCGAAATGGTGTTTTCCAACCCATATAATTCCAATTCACGGTGTTGTATAACATATAAAAACCAATACCATTCCTAGATATTTTAACTAGGGAGAAGGTTATCCTTATCTAGAATTGATCACAATGACATAGTTGAAGTCATGTATGTTTGTACTTCTATAAAAAATAAGAGAATAATTTTATTCCTCATATGAATTACTAAATTATATAAAAAATTTAAGTTATTAATCTCCCACTATTTTATCAAAACCTAATAGCCCTCACCATTAGTTTCATAATATCTTATCACATATATATTCTAGTTTCAAGGATCCATATTTCCCATCTCATAACCCAGAAATGAACCTGATTTTTTTGAAGGGTTTTAGGTAGAAATAACTTTCCAACTACATTAACTAACAGTTCCTTGATCTGTTGAGTGGACTCTTTAAACCTAAAATTCAAAATAATAATTTCCTTAATGCTTTTCCTCTTAGTTACACCATTCCCTCCTTGTATATTCAACCCTTGATAATAACTTAGTTAATTCAACCTAAGATCTAAAGTTAAAATTCCTTGATAATTGAAAACACTCATTATTGGGATGGTCAATAACTTTGAATTCTATCTTGATTCTAACTTAGCTAGTGGAAGGATATATTGACATAATATTTAATTTGAGGGATATTTATCTTTATATGTAAACTTCCAATTTTATGTTGTTTTTGTAAGAGTTGGTTCCCTGGAACCAACTTCTATGAATAGTGTGATAACCTATATTCATTTATTTGAATATTTATAAACTCTTTCCACATCATAATTATTATTCTACATGATATAGTATGTGATAATGTCTTAAGAGTATCTTTCACACTAAAAGGTCATAGAAATTTCCTGCTATGATGAGAAGATAGAAGTTCCACAAAAAAACTCTTAAATATATTTTATATAGTCATATGAAATCATTTGATGAAAAAATTATATAGTATATTAGTGGTGGATACTCATAGGACATTGAGGAACCTTCTAATGGTGTACTCCCTTTGTAATTTCCATTGTAGAAAATTACATGAATGAGACCAGCTAGTAGGAAATCCATATTTATATGTGTTATTACATGTTACCATTTTTGGACATGTTTATTGAACCTTAGAATTTAGTTTATTATTAATGAATATTATGAGTCACATACTTTGATGATTTGATAAAAAACCAGGTTGAAAAATGTTCACGGTGAAGTAGGGTATATTTGGTGTATCACAAGTAATATTTCATTGATGAATAATTCGAGAAAGGATTTTCAATTATTTTATTTAACAAAATTGATATATCAATCCATTTGATGGAAATGATATAACATAAACAAATCTAAGGCCATGGTGTTCTATAGGTAAGTTTAATTTTCAGAAAGTCAAAGATAGATACATCAAGAACATAAGTTGATGAAATCAACATGAAACCTACTTGATTAGTGATATTTTGGTAAAGAGATTATATTACATAGTAAAAATTTATATGAGGTTTTATATCATTATGATATTAAATTTTTTCTCAATGGGTGTCTTAGAGAGTTTTAAGATACTAACCTTAGAATTTGGGATGTTTCTCTTATTTCTATTGAGAAATAGGCCTATAGGGTTAAAATCTAATTGCATATAGAACCATATTTATGTAAAAAATAAAATTTTTCCATGTATTACTTCAAAATTTTATGTGGATTATATTCAGATCCAAGAGCTAAGAAAATGTGAGATTCTAAGGCCTCGTGAGCCCGAAATTGATATTTGAAAAATAATTAAAATATCCAAATAATGCAAACATAATTTTTCTAAGAATGTGGAATAAATATTAAATGAATACTTATATTGGAAATATAAGACTATAGTTTAGTTTAGAGTATGGGTTTTACCCTAGGAAAAAATAATATTTGTTAGTGTCATATGTTTTGTTAAAGTGAAATCACGGACAAAATAAATAAAATAAATAAATAACCTTATAGATATAGGGGACCATCGTAGGAGAGTGTTATTGGAAGACAACATCAGATCCAATCGAGATTGAGGGTCATTGTGCTATTAGAGTTCATGGATATCACTAGCAACAACAACACATGACCATTATTTGTCAGTGATCAATATAAAATCTAGGTACGATGTTTTATTTTCATTATTACATCCCATTATTTTAACTTAGTCGAACGTAGATCAATTCCATGAATAAGAATTTATTCATGCATAAAGGGTATATTTATTTATGGTGTGTTTATTTGTTTGTCATTTTTTTCCATCTTAATTCATCTAATTATTTGACAATGGATCGAGGCCAAAAACAAACAAAGGTTGAGGTTCATTCCCCATATTTTATGGTTTATTGATTTATCATTTTTTTCTTTTCACGATCATCAAGGGAAATTCCTTCAACCCATAGTTCAATGAATACCTAGTATTTTATCGTTTCATGACCATTCCTCAGCACAATAGATCATTACCATAGGTATGTCTTGCAATTGAGGCTGCAATATATGGATTGGTGATGATGATTAGTGACTCAAAGAGGAATAAGATTAGATCTACGGTTCCTCATACTATCAGAGTAGTGGGTGATGACATAAATGACAAAGGTGGTTTTCTGATCTATTTTGGTGGACAGAATCTAGTGAGAAAGTGATGGTTAGCCTCATTAGGACTACATATGAGGTCCTTGGGCATGATTGGAATTATAGGTGGTAGATATGGGCATTGTGAGAGGTAGGAATGCGATCTAGAAAATCCTACATTACACAATGTTTAATAAGAATACACACACTGTGTGGGACCCTCTATGTAGTGATGGGGTTTCTATGGAGAAGAAAAGATCACATGCCATGTGACATCTATTATACACCCTGTGGCCTATGTTGGAGACTTGACCTGTATCTCAAAGGATACATAGGCACAAGTAGTCCAAGATATATGGACACAACCAGGTGTACATAGGCACAACCAAGTGTACATGGGCATGACTTGAATTACATGGGCATTGAAAGACAACATGGTAAGGGTGCTAGAAGACCACTACATGCCATTTATACTTACTTACATGTTGTTTATTTTGAGATTTACATGTTGTGTGAGGCTGTGACACATGGGCACATAGGAGATTGGATTGACATGCCATAGACTCCCTAATACATGATATATTACCCCTTTTAGGGTGTTTGAAGCCCTCCATTTCTTTAGTCTGTAACAATATTAATTTAGCATGTTACGTTTGTCCATCCCCTCGAAGGTTCAATATGACATTATGTCCAAAACTCTGGATTTTGATCCATTTTAGAGGATGATCCTTAGATAGAGTTTGTGGTGTCCCTCTATGAGACTAGAGTGTGATCCTATATCATTCCTTCTTATATCCTAGGTGGGGTTCATGGAAAAATCTTGAACTTCTTACATAAGGTGTTGATCCCCCATCCAGTAGTTTGTTTCAGTAGGGTTCATGTTATCATTGGAATATGATCCCCTACATAGAAGGTTGATCCAAACTGTGTTCGTGGTGTCCCCCAGTAGTTCTGGATGTGATCCCCTATCTATTGACCAAGGTCTTCAAAGACCATTGAATTTTCTTAGGCGGGACCCAATGATCATGAACTGTTGGATGAGTTTCTCCAATGATAAAATGGATTTTGGAGTTGGTTCTCCCATAATGAGCATGGATTAGAATATTTGAGTAGAATCCTATGGATTTTAGGTTGTTTGGGACCTCCTGGAGGCATTGTGTCCTTCCAGAGTTTATCTGGGTTGTTTTCCCTTTGATTTCTATATCATTGTTTTGATGTGCATATTATTAATGATTCATGTTTAGTGTTTTCAGGGTATCCTAATTGGTATTTTTATAACCACCCCTATATTGTATGTATCCAAATATGTTGTGTATTATGTAGATGAAATACCTTTTTACGATTTCCTAAGAGGTTAGGGAGATGTCAAAGCATAGATTGATCTAAAAGGACCAATGTGTTTTATATCATTTTCAATACTTTATTTTCATGCTCTGATTATGGGATCATAGATGTATGCATGCATGATTTTCATTTTTTTTATATTTCAGTATTGTATGGTCTTGTAGATGTGTTCATGTGTACAATTATATTAGGGTAATTCCTCCCATGTGTGGGATATGCCTACTCAGTGTTGGTCACCAGCCCCTGACCTATTGGAGGTGGGATTGGCGTAGTTGTGACCCTTTCCCTGATGGTTTGGGAAATAAATGAGTGGTATCAGAGGAGTTAGTTCTACCTTAGGATCAGAGTCTATGATATTGGTTTGGGTTTTATAAAAACTTTATTAACTATTCCGATTTAGGATTTCAGGATAGGGACTCTAGTGTTAGTGTAGTGGCCAACTTATGAAACACTAGGACTCTGATCACCTACCTTTCAACTTGATACATGTATAAATTGGATGTAGGTAAAAAATAGTACATTCATCATATAGGAATAGGTTGTGGTTTCCATGTCCTTCTTGATTTATCTCCCCAGATATAATCTTTGAATGTGGTACATATTTTTTATTTTATGATGCCACAGTGAATATAGCTAGCTAGGATTCCACTTTGTGATCATGAGGATGATATTATGAGTGATGAGTCTTCAGTATAGGGGTATGTACCTAAGATTTTACATATGGGTGATTTACCAGCTATACCACCAGCCATTGAGTAGTAGTTATCACCAAAAGTACTAGCTGAGGATGCATGTAGGATAAGTCCACTAAATGAGTTCCATAGGTAGCGACCTCCAAGGTTTATGAGTGTTGCAAACCCCTAAGTGACTGAGGACTATCTATAGGTAGTCACTCATGTTTTATACCTTGTAAGGATTCCTGAATATCATATAGAATATCTCATAGAGAGTCTTCTTTAGAAATCCACTAGGTGATGATGAAGTTTGGTGACTTAGTCACATGAAGAGACAACTCTCTCCCAGTTATAATTTGAGCATCTCTTCACAGAGGAGTTTTATTTATTCACATTGTGATCAGTGTACATATAATATATTCTAAATATTCACTAGGGTAGTATGACTATGGTGGATTATTTTACAAGTTTTATTGATCTCTCATGACATTCCATGGATATGGTGTGAGATCAATTATTTAAAGCAAAAACCTTTTAGAAGGAATTATACTGAGATATCAGGGCTCCAATGATATCCATTTACATTCCCACTTATACCAAATTTCTTGAGCGGCCCTTAGTAGTGGAGATATTCCTGGAAGAGTAGAAGCCAATAATGGGTGCTATTAGTGGTCACCCAGAAGTTGAGACCTCAAAAGAAAGTGGCTGACAATAGTCATAGGTAACCATGCCTGTCATATGCTTTAGAAGATGACCCCAGGATAGAGGATTAATGACATAAGGATCTCAGGATGGCTTGAGTCAACTGAGGGAGAGGTAGTGTTTCTCCTGTGGCGATCAATGACATATGGAATTTCATTTTTTGACTTATCATACAATTGATAGAGAGATAGAAAATGGATGACCCAGGTAGAGATAGAAGAAAGAGAACAAAGGTCCATAGGGTGGTAGATATGGAAGAGAGGCTATTATAGAATCATGTGGTAGTCAAAGTTTTTATCTATTTCCACCAACATGCCTAGGTGGCCCATACTTGGTTAATGGAGTTTTGGTTACTGATGAAGAAAACTATAGGATATAGAGGCCTATGACCTGAAGGATCCAGGGATGATATGAGGTATGATCTATGCCTTTTATACCTATTATTCAATGATTATAGGCATAATTTTGATTCATTTTTTTATTGAAATTTATTTGGTTTGAGACTTATAGATTCTGGTTGAGCCTTTGGTACCACCCTACCATTGGGAGACTCCGATAAGAGGTGACTTAGTGATTTCAAACTTCTTTTGAAAGTGTGATATGATGCTTGGAGGTGAGAGATTCATATGGGATCTTTTTATAACCTAAATGATTTGTTATTATTTCATATTAGGTATAAACTAACTATCCATAGTTCATGCATAGATTGACTATTTTAGGTGGAGGATGAAGTGTGTCCATAGTTATGGGATGAGGTTTTACTTTTTGTGATAAAAGGAAACCCTGGAGAAGCAGGAAATACTTAGTCTTATGAGAGTGAGGCTAATTACTCATCAAATGGATAGCATGAATCCTGAAGTAGAATATGCTCTAGGCTACCAGTTCCCTATTGTGGTGGAAGATTATGAGAATATATTTTCTGAGGATGTGTGGGGATTACCTCTCTACCAAGATCCATAATTCTATATTGACTTACACCTCAATATGGCCTTGATATATTTACCAACATATTAGATGGATATTATAGAGATTTGTGAGATGAGGGTTCAATTAGAAGACTTTTAGAAAAAGATATTTGTGAGAACTAGTGTTTCCCCCTAGGCAGCTCCAGTATTGTTCACCAAGAAGGTGGACATGATCTTGATGTTATGTGTGAATTATAGGCACATGAACTAGGTGATCATTAAGAATAAGTATCCACTACCGAGGATTTACGATATATTATATCAGCTAAGAGGGGTGAGATGGTTCTCAATGGTTGACCTCAGATTAGGCTATCACCAACTACAAGTACGATATGGGGATATACCGAAGAAAACATTAAGATGTATCTACAGTCACTATGAGTACTTGATGATTCCTTTAAACATGAAAAAATCCATATCAATGTTAATGTGACTCATAAACATGATATTTTATCCTTTATTAGACTGTTTCATGGTCGTCTTCATCGATGATATCCTAGGGTACTAGCCGTCCAAGGAGGAGCACCAAAGACACTTGAGGATGGTCCTAGGAACACTTTGAGAGAATTGACTTAATGGGAACCTATCAAAGTGTTAGTTTTTGATTTGAGATGTCCAATTCCTTGGTAGAGGTAGGATCATTAGTAGATCTAGTGAAGGTTGAGGAATTTATATCTTGGGAGCCACCTAAGAGTTTTACTGAGATATGGAGTTTCCTTGGGTTGGTGGGGTACTATCAGATGTTTGTACCCGATTTATCCATAGTTTCAGAACCCTTGAAATCTTTGACCCAAAAGGGTCATCCTTTCATGCAGATGAAAAGGTTCCAGAAATGTTTTTTGGAGTTGATGAATAGGTTCAAGAATACCCACATATTGATATTTCTATAGGAGGTTGTTGAGTAGGTAGTGTTCTATAATTCATCAAGGACCGTACTTGGTTATTTTATGATATAGAGGAAGGAAGTAATTTCCTACAGGTCTAGGTAGTTGAGACCGGGTGAGAAAAACTACTCGACCCACGATCTTGAGCTACCGGTAGTATCCTTCACCTAGAAGATGTGGATACACTACCTTATGGGTGAGCGTTTTTTCATCTACTTTGACCCTAAGATTATCAAGTATATACTCTCTCATAATTATGTTAACTTGAGATATAAGTGATGGATAGATATCCTCCAGGACAACAACTTAGAGATTTTTTATACTCTTAGGAAGGAGAACATGGTGGAATATTCTCTTAGTAAGAGATATTGTGCTCAATTATTGTCTTAGGCATTAGATTAGTTATCCTAATTTCAGTTGTTCTTAGGGGACAAGGATGATGCTTCATATCTTTACTCAATGGTTGTTACACCACCGATATTTTAATATTTTAGATAAGATCCACATGGAGATACTAAATGCGATACCTTACATACTCTGATATCCACTAGATATTATCTTAATAAATATTTTGAAGGTAGGGATCATGTTATACTTTTCATATGATGGATGACGGTACCAGTGACATTGCAGGATGAGGGGATGAGGGAGTTTCATACATCCAATTTTTCAGTACATCTTGGTGTGTCAATTATATACCAGGACCTCTAACATTATTTTTGGTTCCAAGAATGAATAGTTGTGTTGTAGAGTTTGTCTCTTGATGCCTCACTTGTTAGAAAGTGAAGGTTGAGTACCTGGTTCCAACTGGTTTGTCTTAACCTATTGAGGTGTTAGAGTGGAAGTGGTATGATATATGCATGTAATTCATCACATGGTTATCATGAAATTCCATAGAAAACAATTTCATCAGGGTGATCATAGAATAACTCACCAAGTCATCCCTATTCCCAGTTATTCGAGAGAAGAGATCTGTAGAGAGATTGGGATTCATGTATGTGTTAGAGGTAGTTTGGTTCTATAGATTTACTGCAATGATTTTTTCATACCATGATTATCATTTAACATTATGATTATTGATAGGATTATAGGAGGAACTTTGGAATTATTTGTGTTTGAGAAGGGAGTTTTTCCCTTAGAATAATGGCCAGACCAAGAAAACCATTTAACTCTTAGAGGATATGTTGTGGGATTTCATGTTATACTTGGTGGAGTTTTCATACAATAACACCTACCATTCCACCATCAATATGGAACCATTAAAGGAATTGTATAGGATAACCTATAGGTCACCCCTTTGTTGGACTCATCTAGGTGAGTCAACACCCATGAGACCAAAGTTTGTGCAAGCTATGATAGAGAAAGTGCATATCAACCAGGAGTATATGAGGACTGCACATAACCATCATAAGTCTTATACAGATAGATAATGGAGGCCTCTGGAGTTCAAGTAGGGATACCATGTATTCTTTAGGTCCCCACCTTGATGTTGATTACAACTATTTTTCTAGGTAATAAAGTTATCTGTAATATTCATTGGACCTTTCAAGATACCACATAGAGTTAGTGAGGTGGCATACTTCTTAGATCTACCACTACTGTTAGACCGGGTACATGATGTCTTGCACATGTTGCAGTTGAGGAGGTATGTACATGACTGATCACATGTTATCTAATGGGTAGATATGGGCATCAAAGATAGGGATATCTTTATTGAGTACCTAGTGGAGATCGAGGATTTTAGGGAGAGGATCCTTCTTGGGAGATCAATTCCCCTAGTGAATATTTGATTCCCCTAGTTATTCCACCATGTATTTTATCCTAGTCGAAGGTGGATTAATTTTACAAACAATAATTGATTCAGGCATCAATGATAGATTTATTTATGGTGGATTTATTGGTTCATCATTTATTTCCCTTTTATTTTATCTAATTATTTGAAAATGGATCAAGGACCAAAATGAAAAAAGGGTGAGGTTCATTCCTCATATTTTATGGTTTATGGATTTATTCCCTGTTTCTTTGGATAATCATTATGGTAAATTTTATTGGAATGAGATTCAATGGATATCTGGTATTCAATAATTTTATTAATGTTCTTCAATGCAATAGATTGTTACCTTAGGTACAACTTGTGAGTAAGGATATGATATTTGGATTAATGATGACTATGGGTGATTTGAGGAGGAACGAGAATAGATAGTAGGTTCCTTTTATTCTCAGAATGACGTGCGGTGACATGAAATATGGAAGTGGATTTATGATCCATTTTGGGGGCCAGAATCTAGTGTGAAGGTGATAGTGGGCCTTAGTTGGACCAGATCCGAGATCATTGAGTGTGATTGGAGGAAAAGGAAGAAAATCTAGGTATCATCTGAAGTAGTTGAGAGATTTGGAAAATCCCAAGTTACACGACATGTGATCAAGAGACACACGCCATGTGGGACCCTCTGTACAATGCTAGTGTTTTAATAGAGAATAAAAGACCACATGTTGTGTGAAATATTTCACATGCAATGTGACCCATATTGGAGTCTTGGAATGTATGTTTCAGGATACATGGACACATGTATGTCAGGATACACACACACATTCAGGTGTATTTGGGAACGACTGGGTGTACATAGGTTTGTTCACAAGGATGACTAGAAGTAACCGGGCATAAAAAAATGGAATGGTAAGGTTTATAGTAGAACTATACACAATTTTTATACTTAAATATATACCATAAATGTTGAATTTTACATTCCATGTGAGTAAATGAAACACATTCATACTAAGGGTTGGATAGACATGCCATGCACTCCCTAGTTTACACTGTGTTCCACCTTTGAGGGAGTTTGGACCCCTTTGTTAATTTTGTTTGGACAAGTATCAGTTAAGTGTGTTCCCTTGGTTCATACCATCAAGGGTATAATGCGAAATTATATCCACAACTCTAGATTGTGATCCCCTCTAGAGGATGAGTCTTAGATAGAGCTTGTAGTGTCCCTTAGTGAGACTAGAGTGTGATCCTCTCTAATTAATTCTAATAATCTAAGTGGGGTTTATAGAATTGGAATGAACTCCTTATATAAGGAATTTATACCCCATATAGTAGGATATTTCAGTGGGGTTCACTATATTTTTGGAATACATTCCCTTACATAGAGGGTTGATTTAGATTGGGCTCATAGTATCCCCCAATGGTCTTGGGTGTGATCCCCTATCTATAGATTGAGGTATTCAGAGACCAATGAATGTTATTATTCAAGGACCAATGATATTAACATATTTTATGAGTTTATTTTATGATATAATGGATCATGGAGTTGGTTCTCTTGAAACGAGTATGTCCTAGAAGCTCTGAGAAAAATCCTGTGGCCGGTAGTTTAGTAGAGATGACCTGGAGGCATGATGTCATTCCTAAGTATATCTGGGTTGTTTTTACTTTAATTTATATATAATTTTTATGATTATCAATTATTGATGCTTTGTTTTTAGTGTTTTTAGGGTGTCCTATTAGGTATTGTTATACTCATCCCTGCATGGGTTCTACCCACACATGTCGTGTCTTATGCAGACAAAGACTATTTTAATGGTGTCCTGGGAGGATAGGGAGATGGTGGAGCATAGCTTGAGCTAGATAGACCAATGTGTTTTTTGGGTGGTTTCATTTGATAGTAGTACCCACCTTCCGATTAGGATATACACTCTATAGTTTTTGGTTGGGTTTGTATTTGGCCCCTTTGTTGCTTTTAGTGCTTTACTGTCGCACTAAGATTGTTGGATCATAGATGTATGCTTGCATGATTTTTAGTTATTTTACATTTAATAATTTTATTATATTAGAGATGTGTGTGTGTGTGTACAAGTACATTATTATAATGCATCCCATTTGTGGTATATGCCTACTCAATGCTGGTCACTAGCCCATCACTTATTAGAGGCAGACTTGGGGTAGCTGCAGCTTGGGACTCCATGGGTCGGGTCGCGACAAGTTAAATAATAATATTGTTTAATGTTTAACAAGTTGAGTAAATATTATTACCATATATGGTTTAATAATTATTCATGTTTGATTGATTACACATATTCCATCACTAGTTATTAGAGAGAATATTTTGTTAGCAGAATATTTAATAAATATTTATTTACTATTTAGTTAATGTAATATTTATTTATTTATTGGTGAATATTGAAGTGATATTTATTTATTAAATAAATAGTCATTATTCAAGGTCTGATAAATATTATGGATGAATGGTGGACCTAGTTTAATGTCCTAATGAGAACTAATATATATTGAATTTCATTTTAATAAATAATATTTAATTTAATTCATGAGTTTTACACATGTCAAGAAATAATAATAATAATATTATTAAATACATGGGTTTCCAAAGGAATTAATAAAAAATAATAAGGGAACACGTGAAATTATTATTTTCTAACCCTAGTGGTATATAAACCCAATTATATTGTTTTCTTTAGTGCTTCCATATCATTTTTTTTCTCAACAACATCTGAAGAGAATTATATTAAATCCCTAGAGAGCTCCTTCTTCAAGAAAAATCACATGAATAAAGATTAATCCTCCTCCAAGACTACTCTCAAGTCTAGAAAGATTAATGATAAACCTTCCTTGAAGTGATTCTCGAGCCGATCAAAGATGAACAATGTAAGTGTTAGGATCTACAACGATAGAACAAGGAGATTCCTACAATAATGTTTGGAGGTTCTTAGAGCACATGTGGATCACTACTGGGGGGAATCTACTCTTGATTCCTATGAATAAATAATAGTACGACATAGATATATTTTTAGATTCATCAATGAAGAAATAATTCATTACAAGGTAATTATTAATAATATGAATTAATTATAAATAATATGCGATGATTCAATGCTTTAGTTCTATCATTCACTAGTCAATTAATCTTTGATTCAATTCCATTGATCACAAAATTTATCACTAATGTATATATCATATTAATAATCGATTATGAAAAAATATAATTTTGGAATACCATATCCGATTCTCCTGATACACTTAGAACCTTTAAGTGGTATCAGATCAGTCACATAGTTATTTATAATTATTTAAATATGATTGAATGATTTATGCATTCATCATTAGTTTTCAATTCAAGTTTCATCATTCTTTAATATGTATCATGATATATTCTTTTATTTTTTTTCATTCTTGAAAATGTAGCTAAATTTATTAATTTTATGAATGAATAAAATTAAAAGAACTCATCCTGAGGTTCCATGGATTTTGGCTAGATAGCACAAGATTAGACATTTTGTAGCATATTGGTATACACAGTGTACCAGTGTTCAATGCCGAAAGAATGAATTTGGGATAAATTGAAGCCTTGTGTATTTATTACATGTGGTGTGTATTTAAATAAACCATGTGTTGACTGATCTAGGTTATTTCATATTCATTCATAGTACATGGCATGTAACATCTATACATGATTTGTATTCCATTAGTCAAAGACAAGACATGTATTCTCTCACATGACTTACATGACTGATGACCATGTAACTTGGAGACCACACATCATGTCTCCCATGAACATGCCATGTAATACATTATTTCCATGGAACAATTACACGCTGAGTCCCTAAGAATGTGTCACAAATAGACAATGAGAAATATATATGTCTTCTAACAAGATTATACACACTATATATGTTACCAAATTATACAGTAGTAAAAATTAATTTATTAGACTGCTTAAACCTTATCAACATGTGTTTTGTGTGGTCATTAAGTTAACAGTACATTCCATGTAATGGTTTATATATATATATATTAAATGTATAATTAATTTCTATGTAATGTTCGAAACTGAATATCATGTACAAGTCGTAATACAATCATTACTTTATGTACATTGAAACATAACATGCTATGTAAATACCTTGTGTTCTGTGTGGTCATTAAGTTGGCAGTACACACCCTAACATTACATGATAAGTCATGTATTCTATATGTCACATAAGTAAATATTATATGAATATAATACACATTAATTAGTTCAAAAGGGTACTCACCATGTTTCCTCCAAGGTATATATTTTGTAGATAGTTAATTTTAAATAAATATTTTATGTTATTTAAAATTATGATTAATGAGAATCTCAAGAAATTTCTAAGGATAATAAAGATTATATAATTAATTAATTAAAGTATATATTTAATTGATTCGAGCGTGATTTATCTTAAATAATAATGATTAGAATTGAATGCTATTTTTATTAAATGCACAATTCATTTTATCTATGTGGATGATCATGAGAATAGACTAGACCTTTTTGTGTGATTATTTTCATTTTAATTTATTATTAAATAAAATTTATGGCTTGCGCATTATCCCTCCTCTCATTATGTTAGGGCCTATGTGCCCAGGGTTTCCTTTAATCTAAACCTCTTAGTAAATCCTTTAGTTCCCCCCACCTGCATATTAGTAAAATATTATGTAATAGATAGAGATCCCAAGTGAGTGGAGGTGGTTCAAGTTTGGATATGAGGATAAACCAATCCAGTAGTGATAAAAAGGTGGACAGTTGGAAATCTGCAACACAAACAAAGTGATGGTTCAAGGTGTTTTCTTCTTAAGTCAATGATTAGTTTATCACCCTATATATAAACTAACTATTTATAAAATCTCATTATCATACAATTTTATTATTTTATTTCTATCAAGTTTCATGGTTATTTCATTATTATTGTTTTGTTGCGATCACATGGATTAATGAATTAATGAGCATACAAGATGGAACTAAAATAAATTAGATTATACATAAATTTTATCCAAGACAAGGTTAATAACTTATATAAATCCACTTAAAAATAAAAAGAATGTAATAAAAATTAAATTGATAAATTACGCATAAATATAAGATACCTCTATTATATATATTAATTTGATATAACCTTCCACTACTTAAGTTAAAATTGAACCATATATCCAAGGTATTTACCAGACAAAGTTAGAGTGATTTCAATTATATGGGAATTCTAACTTGAATTTTTTTGGTTGACTTAACTTATTTCACATCAAGGGTTGACTGACAGATCCATACTTAATGTAACTAATAGGAAAATGTTGGGAAAATCCAATTTAAGGATTTTATTATTTGGGAGTCCACTCAACATATTGAGTAACTATGAGTTAATATAGTTGGAATTTGGAATTCCTACCTGAAAACCTTAAAATTTATTAACCAACCAAAGTTAGGGTGATTAAAAGAGGAATATAGATCATTTTCACTAGAATGTCCAAGAAACATTATATTATGAAGACAATAGTGAGGGATATTAAATTTAAATAAAACAGTGAGAGATTAATAAATATAATATTTATTTATCTATCTATCATTTATTAGATAAAATACTAAAATTATGCTCTTCTTATTTTTAGAAAAAATAATAAACATGAGTTTAAAAATATCACTACGATCCATACTTGAGAATGATAACCTTCTCACCAGCACAAATTTCCAAGTGTGGAAATGGAACTTACATTTTAACCTACTCCATGGAAGAAAATTTTATATTCTAGAAGAACCTATTCTTGGAGAACCTATTAAAGTGTCAAGTGATGTAGATTTGAATCCCTATAAAAAAATTTGAATGATTCCATATATGTTCAGTGTTTCATGCTATCATCCATGAAAAAATATCTTCTAAAGAAACATGAGGACATGGGTGATTATAGCACGATCTCTCACCTTTGGGATCTCTATTAAGAGAAGGTGATACAATAGATATATGTGATCTCTAATGCTCTTTTTACAACAATTCTTGGAGATTCAATGCTACATGGGCATTATTTAGTCAAGGTTATTTGATATATTGAACACTTAAACATCTTAATGATTAAATTCACAGATGATTTGCACATAGGTATCATACTTTCCTCACTACCCAAGTCCTTACCAAATTTTTTTGTTAATCATAACATCATAAATAATGAGAATAATATTTTGGAACTTATTACTCTAATTCACCATGTGGACAAGGACATGAGGTGTAAAAAACCCACATTCCTTATGGAAAATAAGAAAAGTAATAACATGGAAAAGAGGATGAAGGATTATAAAAAGTATAAAGCTCCCAAGCACTATCCTTCCAAGTAGAGGTATATCCAAATGTAGGGAAATGAAAAGGAAGTAGTATGTTTTGCATGTGTTAAGAAAGTCCAATGTAAGAGGAACTACAACTAGAATCAATGGGAAGCTAAAGGTTCATTCGCTATCTAGTGTAATCTTTCAATATAAATTCATTGGGTATTAGATAAATCTTGTGGTGTGAACATCTATATTAAAATGTTGTAACCAAGTAGATTTAGAAATATTTCTAGAGGGGATGTGAATTTTTTATCAGCCAATGGTGAAATGCTGGCCTCTTTAGCCATTAGAGTCTATAACCATTTACTTTCAATAAGAATGATATTGGTTTTAAGAGATTATTATTATGTAATGATTGTAACCAAGACCATAATTTCTATCTCTTACCGATATATAGTTGGTTTTATTTTAAAATTTGTAAATATAAGTTTTTTCTTTTATAAATACTACATAAGTTATAATATGAAATAATCAAATAATGGTCATTATTTATTAAATTACAAAAACCATGTATTGGAAATTTATAATGAATCATGTTCACACAACTCATATTACACTATTATATAGAATCACCATATTGTTCATGTAAACAATAAGTGTTTGAAAAATATCTATCAAGATGGTTATTTATAATCTTTTGAGAAAAAAACACTTGAAAGACGTCATTCTTGTTTATAAGAAAAAAAGAACAAACCACCATTTAACGGAAATAGTGAAAGGTCCACAATGTTTCTATGATTTGTGCACACTGATTTGTGCAGACCATTTATAGTAGAATCTTGAGGTGGATATTCTTAATTCATAACTTTTACTAATGAATTTAGTGCATATGGATATATCTACTTGATAAGGTATAAGTCTATGTCCTTTGAGAAATTAAAGTAGTTAAAGAATGAAATAGAGAATAAACTTGGAAAGAAGATAAATAATCTTCAATCAGATTGAGGTGGTGAATATTTTAACTAAGAGTTTTTCAGCCTTTTATGAGAGTTTGGAATTCTTTCTCAACTCAATCCACCATACACACCATAATGTAATGGTTTTAGTGAAAGGAGGAACCATATCATTATAGACAATGTACAATAGATGATGATTCATGTATATATTCCATTATCCATTTTGTGACCTGAATTACAAACTACAATATACATATTAAACTGAGGACCAAATAAAGCAGCAAATGGAATTCCCTTCAAGTTATGGAGTGGAAAAAACAAGTTTTTTCGCATACACATGTTTGAGGTTGTGAGGATTTTGTTAAGGCCATACTAGGTAATGAACTAGCACCCCATGGTACAAAGAATATCTTTATAGGGTATCCTATGAAAAAAAGGGACACCACATATATTAACCCTTATAAAATAAATAGAATATCACAATAAAATCCATATTTTTTGAGAGGGAGAACATCCTCACGAAGGATAGTGGGAGAATGATTGTAACACCCCGCCCCTACCTCATTAGCTTGAGGAGGAGGTGAGGGTTAATTGGCCTTAAGCGACGGTCCCAAGGAACCAAAGGCTGGAAATAAATGTCGAGGGCTTCAAGAAAAAATTGGGGAATAATTTTCCCTTTAGAAAAAACCAACCAAAACATTCACTAACAGCCACTATATGATGAATGTAAATAAAAAATTAAAGCATGTATTCCCAAAAGACAACCAATTTGATCCACAATACAACCCAAAACCAATATAATCCAACACGACATTAGAGTATTATGCAGAAGAATAAAAAAGAGACTGCAAATAAATCAAGACACACACCACGACTCCACCCCAAGATCCTTACTCCAAGCACCACCACATCTACCAAGCATCACCGCGAACCACTAGCAATGAGATGCCTTACCTTTACCTATGTCTTGGAATATGACATCTGCAAAACACCAAAGTGACAAAGAAGGGGGTGAGTACTAATACTCAATAGGTTTTCCCCAAATGACTTCCCTACACAAGACACTAGGATAAAACCATTAGCACATTTATATAAAGTAGTTTATATAAAATAATCACAAGTGAAACCATTATTATAATCCAAACATACCCTTACTAATCCAAGAAAACCAAGGGAAATCCAAACAAACATGCCATAAGACATTTCATCATTTCAAATTAGCACAAAAATTTCCATCTAGCAAAGCAATGCACCACACAAGGTTCCAAAAACCAATACTGGTATAAAAATCATGGCGGCACTACACACCTTATCAAATTTGGAGAACGCACCACCAAAATCACTCTATACCCCCTTCCCTAACATCCACATGTCTTAAAATCAACACCCAAGGAAACCAAAACCCTATATCTACACACAATGGGTGTAGATATAGAAAACCGAGAGAGAGAGAGAGAGATGTAGATCTAGAGGAAAACACAAAGAAACCAAGAGGAGAGACTTACCTGGGAGAAAACACCTTCAAACCACCTTGAAACCTCTTTGATTTTCTTCAAAAATGTGCTAAGGAGCTCCCCAAAACTCTGAAAACCAGGAATCCCATGTGATCCATGAGTGGGAGGAAGAATGAGGGAAATATGGGAAATCCCGAGTGGCTCGGGACTTAAAAACCCAAACTTTAAGTGGCCGCACGGTATGGAAATCCATGCGCCACCCATGCAGTTTCCACTGTCTCACCTAGGGACTTTGCACGGCTTGCCCGCACGGTCTGAAAAACTGTACGCTTCCTGTATGGAGCCCACTGTCTAGGGTGAATGGTTTCTTGGGCTGGTCGCACGGTTTGTTCAGACCGTGCGCCAACCATGCACCCCTACACAACCTCTACAACTTTAAAGGTTTTTCCCAGAATTGTCCAAACTTCAACCAACCACTTCAAAAAGCACAAACAAATGGAAACAAGGGTCACATACCTCAAACTGGGGGTACTACATTCTCCCCACCATTATAATTTCTATCCTCAGAAATTAGTGAACCCACCCTTTTCTGAAAGAGCTCGGGCAATTGCTTGACCATCTATTTATCCCATTCCCAAGTATCCTCTTAGATCTGGACATGCTGCCCAAAAAACCGAACCAGAACGATGATTTTAACCCGAAATACTTTCTCTTGCCTATCCACAAACCACACTGGCATGTGAACCAATGAATCATCCGGCTCTAGCTCAACATGATCCCATCGAATAACATGGCCCGAATCCGGCTGATACTTTTTCAACTGTGACACATGAAACACATTTTACACCGCACTAAACCTAGGTGGAAAATCCAAATGATAAGCCACCTCACCAACCTGCTCAAGAATCTCAAAAGGTCCAATATACCTCAGAGATAACTTTCCCGACTTCCAAAACTGATGATGTACCAACCTAGGAGAGATCCTCTAGAAAACATGATCACCCACCTCGAACAACAATGGCCGTCGACGATGATCTATATACAATTTTTGACAACTCTGAGCCATCTCCATTCTCTTTATAATTAACTTGATCTTATCCGTAGTCTCCTGGACAAGGCTTGGTCCAACCATCAAGGACTCACCCTTTTCCACCCAACATAGTGGAGAAAGAAACAACCGCCCATACAACGCTTCAAACAGAGCCATATGTATGGCTTCCTGATAACTGTTATTGTACGAGAACTCAACCTACGACAAGAGATCCTCCCATGAGCCATAAAAATCTATGACACAAGAGCACAACATATCCTCCAAATTTTGTATCATCCTCTCAGATTGACCATCCATCTGAGGGTGATACTCCATACTCAAGGTCAACTTAGTTCCAAGAGTTTGCTGTAAGGATTCCTAGAAACAAGATGTAAAACTCGAATCTCGATCGGATACGATTGAAACTAGAACACCATGCCTCTTTACCACCTCCTGGATATAGATTTTGGATAGATCCTCCATTGTATGAGATTTATGAATTGGAATTAAATGGGCCGACTTCGTTATCCAATCCACTATCACCCAAATGGAATCGTTCTTTATGACCGTTCTTGGGAGACCTGTGAAAAAATACATCACTATTTTCTCCCACTTCTAAATAGGGATTGTTAAAGACTGCAACATTCCCTCTAGCCTCTGATGCTTTGCCTTGACCAACTGGAGAGTCAAGCATCTCGAAACAAACTCATCCACTCTTCTTTTCATACCTGCCCACCAGAACTACGATTTCAATACTTTATACATTTTTGGAATTCTAGGATGAATAGCCCATCTGGAATGATGATACACCCTGAGAAGAACCTCATGACAAGAAACTGGTACAACCATCTGATTCCAAAAACACAAAACTGAATCTCTATTTAGTTGAAAACCCTCAATGGTATCCCCACCATTGAGTTTCAAACTCATGGTCACACACTCAGAATCAAATATCTATCTTTAACCAGGACAACTAAGTCAGGAATCAACAAAGCTAGAAAGAGGATCGCTCTATCGCCCCGGTCCTCACATTCCTATCGCATGTCATCTATAAACGACATCAAATTCCACTAGTCCAATGACTGTTTCGCCACTTAAGAATATGATTTTCTACTTAATGCATCCAACACTGAATTTCCCCTACCCGGTGTGTACATCAAGTCAAAATCAAACATCTATAGATATTCCATCCATCTACTTTTCCTCAAGTTCAAATACCTTTGTGAGAAAATGTGCTTCAACCTCTTATGATCTGTATATACCATGAATTTCTCACCGAAGAGATAATGACGCCACAATTTCAAAGCATGGACTGCTGCTGCCAATTCCAAATCATGAGTTGGGTAGTTCTTCTCATGCACCCTCAACTACCATGAGCCATACACAACCACATGATTACCTTGCATGAGAACGCACCCCAACCCTGATCCCAATGCATCGCAATACACCACGTACCCTTTTCTTGGTTCTGGAAAAACCAAGATTTGTGATGATGTAAGGCGAACCTTTAACTCTTCGAAACACTACTGACACTGTTCATTACACTGAAATGGAACATTATTTCTTGTCAAAGCTGTCATCGGTGAAGCCAAACAAGAAAAATCACGAACAAAATGTTGATAATACCCGGCTAGACCAAGGAAACTTCATACCTCAAACACATTATTTGGCAGTTTCCATGAGACAACAACCTCTATCTTTTTCGGATCTATTAAAACAGACCTTTCAGAAATAACATGGCCAAGAAAATGGACTTCTTGTATCCAAAAGTCACACTTTGACAATTTGGAATACAACCGATGATCCCTCAAGATACCTAGAACTGTTTAAAAGTGCTTCTCATGCTCCACCCTTGTCTTTGAATACACTGGAATATCATCTACAAACACCACCACAAATGAATCTAGATATCTCTGAAATATCTGATTCATCAATTCCATGAACACCACTGGTGCATTCATTAGACCAAAGGGCATAACCACATATTCATAATGGCCATATCTACTTCTAAAAGCTGTTTTAGGAAGATAGTCCTTTATCACTTTTAATTGATGATATCCTGACCTCAGGTTGATCTTGGAGAACCACTGGGCTCCCCTAAATTGGTCAAACAAACCATCAATTCATGGAAGTGAATATCTGTTCTTTATTGTAACTTGGTTAAGTCTACGATAATCAACAAAGAGCCTCAAAGTTCCATTCACATTTTTCACAAACAACACCAATGATGCCCACTGAGACGTGCTAGGATAGATAAAACCTTTTTTTATAACTCTTCCAACTGGACTTTCAATTCTCAAAATTCAGTAGGTGACATTCGATAAGACAGAAGTGAGATAGGACTGGTCCCCGGAAGGAGATCAATCGTAAACTCTACTTCTCTTATGGGAGGTAACCCAGAGAATTCTTTAGGAAAAACATCAATGAACTGATCCACCACTACTAAAAGAACACTCTTCTCAACACCCTCTACCGATTCCAAAGATAACACCGCCAACTGATACGATAACGTTCCCACTGCTGGTTCCAACAAACCCGTTGCACCTTTCCTTTCATGCCTCTCTCCTCTAAATAGATGTCTAATTCCATAGTGTGTCGTAAAGGCCATTGTTCTCACATTATAGTTGATGTGGGACTTAAACGCCACCAGCCAATCTATTCCCAGGATTACATTATACCCATCCATCTCAAGCACTGAGAAATTCCACATTAGCTCAACCTCTCCCACAACGATACAACATGCTCAACACAAGAAGGCTCGACACTCTCTTCGACCAAGAAGAGTTTGAAGTTTCAAAACCAACGACATCATTTCTACCCTTAAACCCATCAACTCAACCACATGTGCAATATTAAAAGAGTGCAAAGCACCCGTATCAAACAACACTTTCATCAAGGTAGAATTTAAAAGAATAGTACCTCACACCATGGATGGTCCTGACTGATCATCAACCATAACCTGCTCAGTTTCAAACAATGCCTTGGTTGCCACACTCTGCTCATTATTTCCCTGCTGAGGAGTTGTGGTGTTCCGAGAATCACCATGACTGACTTTTCTCTGCTGACAAGGGGTATGCTGCTATCCCCATCCCATCGAAGAATACGACGTCTGTGATCCCTAAGGAGTGTCACGCGCACCCGACCTTGGAGAATTCCTACAATAGATCTAAAGATGCCCCATCTTCCTGAAATTGTTACATGATCGAGGTTGTGCTGTATAGTCCCACTTCATGTGTGCTGTAGAGCAACACTGAAAACATCCTGGTTTGCTCCGGGGCTTTGGAGGAAGATTTACTAATCCTTCCATTGGATTATGTGCTATACTCCCACCCTGGCAATAAGTGTCCCTCCTCTGCTTGAACCTAGAATTAGAGTTCCCACTATTCCCCAGGGGTACTACCATGCTTCCTCCGCTTGGAGCTCCCAACTGATCCCGCTCAACCACCGATGCTCGATTCACTATCTCTGTGTAATCACCGATACACAACACTATTAATTTTGAACAGATCTCTTGAATTAACCCTGCTTTTAAGATCCTTGCCTTCAAAGATGTGCTACCAGCCACCTCGGGTGAAAACTGCAATAAGATCATAAACTTATCTGCATACTCCGTCATGAACATATGCTCTTGCTTTAGACTGAAGAAATCAGCTGTGTGCTGAATTCTGAACATATGTGGTTATAATTATTGATTAAACAATTCATCAAAGCCTTCCCACATCATACCCTGCTCCGTTCCCACTTGGAATACCAACTCCCACCACTAAAGAGCAAGATCTTCTAGCTTATACGTTTCTAGATTTACTTTCAGCTCTACCAGCATCCCGAAGAATTCAAAAACTCTGTTCATTCTGGACAACCACACCTCTAACATTTCCGGGCCCGAATCAACCATAAAGACGGGTGGATGCTACTTTTGAAACTGAGCCGCATAATCAACATGCTTTGTCTCTTCCGCTCTATTCACACTTCCTACAGCTTGTAAAGCTTGCACTTTTCTCTGGACTAACTGCTAGTTCACCTGGGGCTCAGGTGCAACCACATTCTCATCAGCCACTTTCAGTTGGTCTCTACAATGCCTACCCGATGCCATTTCTATAAACAAAAAATAGACAACCATGAGACTCACTTCTGTAGACATCAAGAATTCCCATTTCAAGTCGCATTACACAAAACTATCACAACGAGGCTTTCCACCTTTCCACATTTTCCATGTTTCAACATTTTTGAAAAACAAACCATTTTCAAAATACCAAATTTATTCACATTACAATTTCACACATCTGAAAAACCATTTCTCAATTCATCCCATAAATAATTATGCCTAATGAAATATGCATCCTATAGAGAATTCATTTCTACCATATATGGCATGCACATCTCATTGCCTACACCCACGAAAATGAGATTTCCAATGCCTACAAGTGTCTCCAAAACACTTATGTACCCAAATCCCTGGTAACTTGAATTTTAGCATAAAAGGGTTAACTACGTCCTTTTATGCTATACATTCCAAGTTACGACATTCTTACACCTTGCTACCATCTCGATTCAAGGAATATACCACAATGAATGTCAACTCTAAATCTGAGAATCAACTCCAAAGGACCGAACAAGATGATACCACTTGTAACACCCCACCCTACCTCATTGGATTAAGGAGGCGGTGATGGTTACTTGACCTTAAGTGAGGTTTCCAGGGTGCCAAAGGCTTGCAATAAATGTTGAGGACTTCGAGAACAAATTGAAGAATGATTTTCCCTTAAGTAAAAACCAACCAAATCATCCAATAACATCCACTATATGATGCATGTCAATAAAACATTCAAGCATGTATTCCCAAAAGACAACCAAGTTGATCCACAATACAAACCCAAACCAATACAATCCAATAGGATATCAGAGTACTATGCGGAAGACTAAACAAGAGACCCAAAATAAACCAAGACACACTCCATGAATCCACCCCAAGCTCCTTGCTCCAAGCACCACCACATCTCCCAAGCATCACCACGAACCACTAACAATGAGATGCCTTACCTTTACCTATGTCTCGGAATACAACATCTGTAAAAGCACCAAATTTCCAAAACAGGGGGTGAGTACTAATACTCAGTAGGTCTTCCTCAAATGAATTTCCTACACACGCTACTAGGATAAAACCATTAGCACATTTATATAAAGTAGTTTATATAAAATAATCACAAATGCATCCATTACTATAAGACAAACATACCCTTACCAAGCCAAGAAAACCAAGGGCAATCCAAAAAAACATACCAAAAGTCATTTAATCATTTCAAATTAGCACAAAAATTTCTATATAGCAGAGCAATTCACCACAAAAGGTTCCACAACCCAATACTGGTATAACAATCATGACAACACTTCTGTACAACTCATTTCATCCTTCCCAAATTTAGTGGCACTTCGTGTCCACTTACCATTGATGGTGGCCCTTCCGTCCACTACCCATCCCCTTATTATAGTGGTACTTCCTGACCACTTCCACACAAGATTTAAACAAGCCATAACCAAGCATATAACCCACCAAGGTCACCAAAATATGCAATTAACCATTTCAATTACATGCCGAACAACTTCAATAAATCAAACATTTATTGAAAACACCCTTACACCCTTTTTATAGTCCAATTCCCATTTCAATAAAACAACCCCTTTATTGAAAAACTATTTCACAATCCATATTAATTAATTCAACAAAACAACCCATTTTAAAATCTCCATTTTAAAATCACAACAAGAGCATTTTACCCAAAACCCATTTCTTCCCAAAAATCCCCAAAACACCACCAAAGGGATTTCCAATCAATTTCACACATAAAAAACACAATTAATTTTAAGAAACAAAAATTAATTATAACCAAGCTTCAAGTTCTAGCAAAGTGGAGTCGAGAGAGAAGCCACATACCTTTAGGGTTTTGACGAAATCGACCCACAAGCTACCACACCTCCTCAAATTCGGAGAACGCACCACCAAAATCGCTCTATATCCCCTTCCCTAACATCCAAAAGTATTAAAATCAATACCCAAGGAAACCACAACCCTATATCTATACACAACGAGTTTAGATCTAGAAAATTGAGAGATAGAGATGTATATCTAGAGGAAAACACAAAGAAACAAATAGGAGAGACTTACCTATGATAAACCACCTTCAAACCACCTTGAAACCACTTTTATTTTCTTCCAAAATGTGTTAAGGAGCTCCCCCAACCTCTGAAAACCAGAACTCCCACGTGATCTATGAGTGGGAGGAAGAATGAGGAAAAAATGGGAAATCCCGAGTGGCCTGGGACTTAAATACCCAAACTTTAAGTGGCCGCATGGTTACCCCACACGGTTGGGAAAACCGTGCGGTTGCCACTGTCCCACCCAGGGACTTCACACGGCTTGCCCGCACGGTCTGAAGAACCATGCGCCGCCCGTGCAGAGCCCACTGTCAAGGGTGCACGGTTTCTTGGGCCGGCCACACGATTTGTTTAGACCGTACACCAACCGTTTTCCCCTGCACAACCTCCACAACTTTAAAAGTTTTTCCCATAATTTTCCAAACTTCAACCAACCACTTCAAAAAGAACAAACAAACTGAAAAAAGGGTCACATACTTCAAATCGGGGGTACTATAATGATTTACTTAAATAAAGTTTATGCGCAAGATACACAAGATTTATCATAGGGACAAATAGAATTTGTTCCTAAAAAACAAGTACTGTGTAGGATCAACAGAGAGGTAAGAGAACTAGAGATATATGGTTTTATAGTCATCGAAGATAGTGAATCATTATTAGTTTAAAATAATGAACCTCTCTCCTAAAATTAGGCAGTACAGAGATCATAATATGCAAGATGGAAAGAAGAAATGAATTCTAAAATAGATTCCTTGTATTAGAACCAAGTATGGGTTCTAGTTAATCTGCACGTTGATTCAAATCTTGTAGGGTGTAAAAAGGTATTCAAGGAAAAACTAAACATGGAAGGTCAAATAAGTACTAATAAAGAAAGGCTAGTTTCTAAAGGGTTTAATAAGCATCAATTCATTAACAAAAATTAAATATTTTCCCTAATTTCCATGTTTAAATCCATCATAATTATACTTTCTATAGAATATTACCACGAATATGAAGTTTAGAAGATGAAAATTAAAACATATTTCCTAAATGGGAACCTTCAGGATGATGTATACATGACACAACCCATATTTTTTGTGACTCCAAGTGATTACAAAAAGATACATATGTTGTAGAGATCCATCTATAGATTGAATCAATCATCATTTTCATGGAACATTAGATTTAATGAATCTATAAAATATTTTGATTTCATTAATAATGAATTTTATCCATGTGTGTGAAAGTGTTTTAGTGGTAATGTAGTCATTATCGTAGTAATATATGTTAATGGAATATTACTTATTGGAAACGACATACTAGTGTTATATCCAGTTAATGAATGGTTAAACAAGTGTTTCTCTCTGATGGAATTAGGTGAAAAAACTATATTCTAGGGATCAAGATCATTCGTTATATATCCAAGAAGCTTCTTGGACTAAGTTAAGATACATACGTTAAATTATACTAAATATATTTAGTATCGAAGAATCCAATAGGGGATTGGTTCTAGTGTCACATGGTATACATATTTTTGGGAAAACATATCCTTAGACACAATAAGAGAAATATAGAATAAGTAAGACTCCATACAAGTTAGTGGTAGGATCAATCATGTATTCCATGTTATATACTAGACTTTATGGTTCATACTCATTGAGCATAGTATGTGGATATCGATTTTATCCAGGTGAATGAATTATTATACTATTAAGGGCATACTTAAGTATATGAGAAGAAATAAGGATTTGTTCCTGGTGTATGGAGGATATGAGGTGCTAGTCATGAGGGGTTCTACTGATTCTAGTTTTAAAATAGATCAAAATGATTTGTAGTCTTAGAAAATATATGTTTTCTGTATCAGTAGAGGATATACAAGCATAAAGAGTTCAAAACATCTAGTTATTGTTGATTCTACAACAGAGACGGAGTATATTACATATTATGATGCTACCAAATAATATGTTTGGATACAAATTTTTTTCTTGGATATTGATGTTGTACCCATCTATAAAGACCCTATCAGATTGTATTGTAATAATACTACAGTGGTGGCTCTTGAAAATGTACCAAGGTCACAACAATAGATAAAGAACATACTCTAGAAGTATCACTTATTGAGTTATTTTTCTCAAAGAGGTGTATTTGTAATAAGGGGGGTTTCTATAGAGGAAAATGTGGTAGACCCCTTTACTATAAAATTATATCAGTAGAAGATAAGTATCATGTGAGATCTATTAGAATAAAGGTTGTTAATAGTTTTATATAGTGCAATTGGGCGTCTATTGGAGTAAGTTCCCAAGAACAAAATTCTATATACTTTATGATAACTTGTATTAATTATTTTGAAAATTAATAAACTCCTTATCACATAAAGATTTTTATTCGTCATGACATAATATGTGATAATGTTTTAAGATTAGCTGTCAAAATGAAAGGTTATAACAGTTCTCTACTATGATGAGAACCCAAAATTTCTACAAAATTATTCTTAAATATATGTTCTATAGCTGGATGAAATCATTTTAGGGACACATATGATATATTCTATCAGGGGAGGAGAATCATAGTACTTTGATGAACCTTATCATGGTGTAAAACCTTGGTAATTTTTAGTGTAGGAAATTATGAGAATTAGACCCACTAGTAGAATATACACATTTATATGCGTCATTGGTTTTTCTTATTTGTGAGTGTGTTTATCGATCCATAGACTTTAATATTATTATAAATAGATATTATGAGTCATGTAATTTTATGTATTTATAAAAACCATGAAAAAATATATTTGTGGTAAAGTAATATATGTTGGGTGTTTCATGGATAATATTTCATTGATGAATAATGTGAGAATGGATTTATCCCATCTGTTATTTAATGGAATTTGATATCTCAAGACCTTTGATAGAAATGAAACAACCTAAATAAATATATGGATGTGGGGTTATATAGGAAATTTCAATTTATGAAAATTTAAAGAAGGAGGCATCGAGAACATAGGTTGATGACACTAGCATAAAGCATTTTTTATTAGCGATATCACAATAAATTTATTATATTATATAGTTTCCATTCTTAAAAAGCTTTATGTCAATGAAAAATTATTATTTTTTGTTATGTGTGCCTTGGAATGTTGTTATATACTAACCAATGAATTTGGGATGCTTCACCTACTGACAATGAGAAAGAGACCTAGAGGACCACACACTAAGTGTATCTAGAACCTTAGTTAAATAAAAAATATTATTTATTGTTAAAAAAGTAGAGTAAATATTATTCCCTCACATGGTTTAATAATTATTTATGTTTTCTTGACCACACATATTCTATTACTAGTTATTAGAGATAATATTTTATGAGAAAAAATATTTTATAAATATTTATTTTCTATGTAGTGAATATAATGTTTACTATTTTCTTAGAGAATAATGAAATTATATCTATTTATTAAATAAATAGTCATTATCCAAGGTCTGATAAATATTTTATAGGAATATCAGATGGAGTTTAATGGTATGACATGAAATAATATCTGTTGAATATTATTTTTATAAATAATATTTAATTTTATTTAAGATTTTTGTGGAAGTTAATAAATGATATTATTATTATTAAAGAAATAGAGTTATACTAGAATTAAGAAAAAGTAATAAGGTTGGATGTGACATTATTATTTTTTAACCCTAGCGGTATATATTCCCAATTATATAATTTTCTTAAGTATCACCATTTCATTTGTTATTCGCAATGAAATCCAGAGAGAATTATCTCGAAGCCCTATAGATCTCCCTCCCAACGAAGTCTCCCAAGAACAGAGAGTGATCCTCCTCCACCACCACTCTTAAGTCCAGAGAGATTGAAGAGAACCCTTACTTTAAGAGATTCTAGGGGCGATCAAAGTATAACGATGCAAGCATTAGGATATACTAAACTAGAACCTAGATATTCCTATGGAAATGTTTGGAGGTTCATGGAATACGTGTGAGTTACAACTGGAGGGAATATACTCTTGATTCCTACACAATGATGGTATTGCATATAGAAGTTTTCGTATTCATTAAAAAATAAATAATTTATAACAAGGAAATTTTTAATTATATAAATTAATTAAAAATAATATGTGATGAACCTATAATTTTGTTCCAATGTTCACTAGCCAATTAACCTTTGATTCAATTTTTTTATCACGATGTTTATCATCAATGTAAATCTCATATTATTTATTAATTAGGAAAAAATAAAAGTTTTAAATGCCCCATTTGTTGCTTCCATTGCACCCAAAAACATAAATTATATTCTTTTTAATATTCATGAGATTTTAATTAAGTGATTATCCATGTATAGATAAAGTTTACACATATTTTAATATTAATTTTACTTCTATATTTCATGATTTTGAATTAATTTTTTTAATTATTTAAAAACTATAAATATTTAAACACATAATTAGAAGAAATTAAATAAATAAATTATAATTACCATGGGATTATTTAAGGGTTGGTTAATATAGTAAATTATAAACCAACCCTTAACCCTATAGAATTAACTCCTAGAACCATTCCTGGTTCAAGTTGCAACATTCTACATATACTCTTATGTACCTCATGGATTTGTTTAACCTTGGATCCAAACTTGAACTACCTCTAATCACCTAGGAAATACATCCATTATATTTTTTACTCACACACATATGCGTGGAACCAAAGGATTGGTTAAGGGGTTTTACATAAAATAAACCATGGAAATGCAAGCCCTTACATAATGAGAGGAGTTAAATGACTCACCATTATTTAATTTAAAAAATTAACACAAAAAACCACATAAACATAAATTAAACAATCCAATCACATATATTGGATGGTCTAATCTCATGGTCATCCAAATATCATGCAACGAATATTTAAGAGTACACTATCCAATATTCACTTCAATTCATTCTTTATTATCAAGATAAACGCACTTGAATTAATTCAATGAATGAATGAATGCATTTTTATTTATATTAATGACCATCCTAAGTATCTTTGAGATACCCATCATAAATTAAATATATAGAATAAATGATTTTACTTGTTATTACAAATAATTACATGGAATTATTTGAGAATTTTTTAATTATATATACCTTATTACATAGTCAACACATAAAATGTGAACAATGTAATTAGGAATTTAATCATGCAATTAATTATTCATTATGTAATTTAATTATATTATTTTATGGGATACATTGAGACATATAATGACAATTTAAACATCATGTTCCTTTCTTTCTATGTATATAGGATAAATTCCTGAGAACTCAATGTGTATCTCTACCGAATTACATGGAGTGTACTAACAAGATACATGTGGTGTGTTCTCATTGCTGTGTGTTAACATAACTTGTCATTTTAATCGATATGTTCTTAATATGTGGGTATTAATCATTAACACAATGTGTATACTAGTGAAACTTTATGTATCTCATTAATGAATTAGGATCTTAGTTTGATGTTTCATTATACCATGTATTTGAACACACGGTTAGTGATAATTTCACCGCTAAACCTTGTTAACGACACAACATGTACTCCAGTTAAATTCCACATGGTCTGAAATACGATGTTTCAAGTTTTCCTAGTCAAAATATGGTGTTCATTAAATAATCTATGTTTCATTACTACTTGGAACATCCTGTATCCCATGAAACTTCTAGGTTCATTGAACTTGGTTACACGACATGTACTTTCGGTCACACATCATGTATCAGTGTCTATTGGAATGAATCGTTAGCACCACCTGATGGAATCTAATATTATTATTTATTTATTATTAATCTATTTAAGATATTATGAAACTTGAACAAGAAGAATTAATATGTTGAAAACCTGTTAATTAAACTTTAGATTAAAGAACAAATAAACTAGAATTGGGAAACTAAAAACAATCGCATATAATCGATCAGTGAAGAAAAAATAATTATAAATTATTATATGGCCCCATTGATACCACTTGAAGGTTTCGGGGTGAAATTGAAGCTTTTAGTGTGGTTCCCAATTTTTTTTCCATCAATGTTTTTGGATTTATCCTTTGAACTAGATAGAAATGCATTCTCAGGATCCAAAAAAATAGGATCATTTCATATATAATTTATAACTAATTTATGTAATTAAATAATTAAATTCCATTGAATTAATTATTCATAAAAGAATTAGTAGACAAATATTTTCATATCACCACTAAATTATAGGAATCAAGGGTATACTCCCTTTAGCGTCATTCCACACGTGATTCGTGAACCTCTAATATTCGCCGTAGAATTCTTTGGGTTCTAGATTTTGGATATACACTATACGTAGATATAAGATGATAATATATATATAATTTTATATTTAATACATTAATTTGATGCAACTATTATTATGAATGTATTAAATACATTAGATAATATATATATATATATATATGTGTGTGTGTGTGTGTGTGCGTGTGTGTGATATATATTTATTTCTCCTCAACGGTATTATTATCAGTTACAATATGGTATGAATGGATTAAATGGATTGAACTTTCATTGAATAGGATTCAATGAATTAATTAAAATGGGAATAATTGTATATGGATACATAAATATGGATAACATGTTTCATTTAATGAAGCACATCATGGATGGATATATAAAGTTATGTTATCCCTCATGTCGAGAACAAATAAATTTGAGCAAGCCTCTTAGCTCTCTCTTCCTCCCATATTGTTGTTCATCATCTGAGATGAAGGCACTAACAGCCCTTCAACCTGCAGGTATGCAACACCCCAGGATTTTACGAAAAATATTCTTTTTAATTTTATTAATGTCTTGTGTTGTACACTAAACCAAAAGGAGCTTGCGCGACATGCATCCCTGACATGGCTTGCATTACACTCAATCACGACCTTCCAAAATAGCGTGTGTTGTATGCAATACCGAGTTTCGCTAAAAAATGATATGTTATATAAACTAGCCGTTATGAATAGTAATACCCACTTTTTGAAATTTAATAAATTTTATATTTCTAAGTGGAATTCATTTTTGGATTTGGAATATCGAAATTAGCCTAGGGTGATTTTTTGGTATTTTTCTGAAAACTTTCAATTTTTGATGAACAGTGAAAACACTGGGTTACTATTCAAAAACCGAATTTTTTATTTAAATAATTTTTTATTTTATTTAAATTTATTTTAGGTCAAAATTGATACATAATACCTATATAATTTTAATTTAATTCATTGGAGTCATTTTATAATAATTTTAGATATATAAAAATTTTATTGAACTTTTCACCGTCTTTTACCCACCTCCTAGAAGAATTTGCAAATTCACATATAACTTAATTTTACCGCTTCTGTGAATATAATTTCAAAAATCCGAGAGACGCGGTTAATATAAAGGACTAAAATGTGGTTTAATGAGATGAAAATAATTTTTGGTGAATAGTAACTTTTTACTTTTTTTACCACGGTTAAAAGTAAATAGGGTAATTAAGGGTAAAAATGATATTATTATTACCCTAAAACATTTCCTAATTCTATTGGATAAGTTTAATTAGACCAAAAACAACCTTAGGAATAAAATATGACAATTTTGGCCCACTTGGATTAGATTAGGACATTTAATATTATTTTATCAAAATAATAGTTAAAATAGTTAAAATCAAAGTTTAATAACTAAAACATTTTTAATATAGGGTTATATATAAGATAAATTTGACTATAAATATTAATTAGAAAGATAAAAATATTTTCTAAATAATGGTATTTTATTTATAATTTTTAGACATTAAATAATTTAATTTATTTATGACACAATGATGATGCAGTAATTATCTTATTAATGAAATATTGACATAATTGATGTTATAAATACCCAAATAAATGTAATTTGAGACTTTTTATGAATTAAAATAATTTTATAGGTTAATATGACATGTTAGTATTGATTTAATTAACCTTGTTAGAACTAATCATTCTGTTATGATTTTCACAAAAATCAATTACCAAATAGTGTCAAAATTGACATAAAATAGTTTTTAAAACAAATATTATATTATTAATTGTTATTTTATTCATAAAAATCTAAGGTTAGGAAAAATGACTTAGATAAGGTTATATATATTAATAATAAACAACTTGGGGTTCTTTTGGCTTGTTATAGTAAGTTTATTAACCTTATAGTGTAATAAAACAAGAAGACACGGTAAAAGTAAACTTATTTAACTTAAAGTTAAATCTAAATGATAAGGTTAAAATAGAAACATTAAATTGTCTAAATTATATTGGAAGAGAGGATTTAGACCCATACCAACCTTAGCTACGAAATAAATCAATTTGGAGCTATTAAAAACCAAATATGACTTTATAATAAAATAATATTTTTTGTTTTTCCAAAGGTGCCCCTCTCCTCCCTTATAAAACGGAACCCATTACCTCTTCTCTTCACACCATTTTGATCCTTTATGCTCGTCCAAACCCTTAAAATTTATCTTATCCACTTCCCTAGAAACATACTAGAGGTTATGGTCTTCTTAAAAGACCATATTTAGTACCCTAAGAGGAGGTTAAGAAGAGGCACTTCAAAGAAGAGGTAATGTTCATTACCGATTCTTTCAACTTTATTTCTTCTTCTACTTATTCTTCTTTAGTTGTTTCATTATGAATTAATAACATCAGTATAACTCATATAATTATATGTTATTATAAGTATGAAACAACCCTTTTTCACCATCTATCCATCCTATGGAAAATGAAATCACCGCGCGTGCGTACGTACGGAATGCCATCTCCACGCCGTGGTGTAATCTATTTTCGACCACCACATTACTTGGATGGGTATAATGGTGTAAATAAATAACTATATATGATTATTTTAAAGTGATATTGATTATGTAATATTATATATACACTTCAATACAATTCCACGATCATGGGAATGATATCATCGCTCGTGCGTACGTACGGACTACCGTCTCCACGACGTGATGAGATTCATTCTCCATGTTAACCATTCATGAATGATTATAAAGTATATATAATGAATAATAATGAAATATATGACATAATAATGATACTCGATTTATGTATATATATATGTATGTCATTTACTTAATTCCATTCAATTCAATAAGGAAACGAAAACATCGTTCATGCGTACGTACGACCTACCGTCTCCATGAACGGTGTATTTCATTCCATTTATCAATCTATCATATATATATATATGATGAATATATGTTATATATAAATCATTTTTGACATTATTTAATTATTTAAATCAGTATATAATTAATAATATCAAGAACAACAAGTCGAAACACGTACGATAAATGAAACGATTTTACCCAAAATGATACTTTAGCATGGAATTTACAAAAGAACGGGTAATATAAAGTCATAAGTGAACCATATATGATATCATAACAATTAATATGATTCTTTAATAATTAAATGAAATTATTTAAATCACTATACAGGAGGTTTGGATACGTACGAAGCATATCAGACCAAAGGTAAGGGATAATTTTGAAAATCTCATTTTTATCCAAGATTGCTTATACGTAAGTATTTACTGGGGTTATTATTATCATACACATACATGTTTCCTCAATATGTAATATTATTTCCATCCACATACAATTTTTTAAATCCAATTTTACCCATTTGTGAGTTTTTAGTAAAAGATATGAAAGAAATCTTTTGTCGTTTTTAGTACGAGGTACTTTTTGACTTTTCCGACCAAAGTACGAGAAAAATGTTTTTTTAACTTATACGACATGAATGGATTCATAGAAAATTATTTCCATGAAGCTTCCTTTACATGATTTTAAGTTTATTTTTAATCAAATTCTTTTATTTTAAAATTGTATTACATGTTAAAGAAGGGAAAAATGTTTTTGAAGTAGAAATGATATTTTCCTCAAGAATGGAGTTCAAGTGTTTTATCAAAATTATTTTCCATCTAAGATAATATAGGGTTCTGTTTCTATCTCTATTTTTACCTTGATTTTATTATGTTATGATGGAATTATTTTTATGATGTCCTTTTATCTTATATAGATTATGTTATGATGGAATGATGTTTAAGATTCCCATTTTTATTACATGGGTTATGCTATGATGTGTGATTTAAGAGTTTGTGGCACACAAAAGAATGATTTCATTATGAGATGGGTGGGAACTATATCTCCCTCCAATGTATTGGGTAAAGATTTATATCTCATGAGATAAACATGGTTGGAATGGTAAGTTAATCTGGTTCAGTGATACAGGACTGAAACGAGGAGTGAACTCGATTCAGAATGGGACTTTGTCCACTAAGATGGTCTTGGCAGCAATGACTTGACTACTATGGAAATCATAACAAGTGCTGAATGGTTTCCACAATTACATGATTTATTCCCATGCTATTTTATCAAGATTTATGTTCCTTTATGATATATTCCTTACTTACTTCTAAGATTTATGTTCTTTCTCATGATTTTGATGTTTAGATTTTATTTTGAAGCTTTTGAATTCAAATGTTTATGGATTGTTTTATGTTCTCTATGCTTAACCTTACTGAGCATTTGAGCTCACCCTTTTTATGTTTTATTTTCCCCAGGATATAAAGATAGGTTTTAGGTAAGAAAACAAAAGGGGAAGATCTTTATGGGAGAATTTGAAGATCTTTCACTACAATTAGAAGATTATGTTCCAAGTTTCCAAAGACACTAAACTATTACTGTCCTTGTGTGTCTGTTTTTGTTATATACTAAGTATTCTGCAAAAGTAATGTAATGTCCATGTACGTCAAGCTTCGGGTCTCTACAGTTGGTATCAGAGAAAAGGTTTAGTTATCCTTTGGAGACTAGGATGCGAAAACTTTAGTGATATCCATAGAGATATTTCTAAGGTATGTCTAGGGATGTCCCTAAGGTTAAGTATAAGTATAGGTTATAGTGCTAGAATTACAGTAACGATCTTAGAATTAAACCTAAGATGTTAGATATTGAAGGTACTACCCCTTTATTATGTTGTTTTACCTATCATTATTTTTTCCTCTCACACTATTCTTTTTGGGGTTTAGACGATGACTGGAACCCGAAGGAACCGTGTTGATCAATGTAATAGACAATGCAATGATTTTCCTCCTGAACTAACCAATGTTATGGGAGATGGAGTGAAAAATATTATTGCTATAATTACACAAGCTATGAATCATTCTGGACTTCCAAATGAGTAGAGGAGGGAACAATATTCTATTGAGTCCTTCTTGATGAAACATCCACCTTCTTTCAGTGGGTATTATAATCCACTTGTTACTGAACAATGGATCAGTACCACTGAAAATATATTTTCAGTTCTCCAATGTTCTGAACATGATAAATTCATCTTAGCAGTATATCTTTTGGAAGGTGAAGCTGATTAATGGTGGAATCTTATCAAGAATACGAGGCCAAGAGATGAAATTGAGTCCATGGAATGGGACAAGTTCAAGAACTTATTTTTCAATAAGTAATTCCCCCGTATTCTTCGAACAAAGATGGAGAATGAGTTCCTTGAACTAAAGAAAAGGATTATGAATCTGTTGGTATATACGAAGCGAATTTTACAATGCTTGCAAGGTATGCATCTGGATTTATCATCCAACCTAAAAGTAAAGTTGATCGATTCTTCAGTGGCTTAAAACCAAGTCTTAGAATGGAATTAACTATAAGAGGCTTCAGAAGCTATGAAGAAATTGTGCATTGTGCTATCAATGTAGAAATGGAAGGTGGTGTCACATATCCATCTCATGGTTTTGACAAGAAACGAATGATGGATTTCAAGGAGAAATCTCAGAATAATGGTGAAAAGAAGATGAATGTTTCCTTATGCTCAAAGTGTGGAAAGAAGCATGGTGGAGATTATCTTAAAGGGACTAGAAAATGTTTTAAGTATGGAAAAGAAGGTCAGAGAGCAACTGAGTGTTAAAGTAATGGAAAAAGGGCTGCTAATGATGTGAATAAAGAAAAGAATGCAGAGAACGCACCACCAACACTTCAATGCTTCAAGTGCAATGAAACGAGGCATTATGCTAATCAATGCCCTAATCCAAGGGTTAATGATGTTCGACATGAGCAACCACTTAAGGAAAAGGACAAAGGGAATCACATGCGATCACTATTGACGATGTTGAATATAAAAACGATGTGGTGGAATGATTAAGTGTTTATGTAATGGGATTCCAAAATAATGTTGTATATAGTATTGTGGAATATTGGAATATTTATGTTTTGGTCTATTGTGGTTTTCAATAATTTTATGGTACCGGTAACCATGGAAAGTGATTAATATATTTTTGGAAAGAATATGATATACGCATAATGAAGGGATAATGAGAAAATGAAATGTTTGACAGTATTCATGAGCTCATTACTAATATAAGGAAATAGTTATATCATGGTTTGAGTATATAGAATTTTGGGGTTTTGGTATGTGGAAAGAGTTAACTTCTGACATAACTCATGTTTTCACTAAGGTTCAATGAGTATTCATTTTTCAAGAGAATACATGATTAAGGCCTTCGAATGTGACCAACAATACATATATTATGATACATGGGGATCAACGATGGTATTAACATGCTTGTTATATGAACTCTCTAATAATCGTTTTCACTATATTATGAGAATGGACAACAGTATTTTGGATAAGCCTAAAGATTGGAATGGATTATGTTAGACATAAGTTAGTATTTTTTAAAGCTAGAACTTTTTCAATATTATTGATGGAAAGTTATAAAATTTTATTTTTAGAAAAAAAGGACAACCTACAAAACGGGCGACAACCCGTCATGTCGGACAAGGCTGTGGGAATCGATCCCACAACCAAAGTGCGATAGGCCTTTATTTCCTACCACTGGTCTAAAATAAGTCCCTGGTTAGTAGAAACTAGTATAATTTTATTATACAGGATGATAGATGAAGTATAAGTCCATTTTTGTACCATATATGATTAATCTCACCATAGATGGAATTATGTATCTAACGTTTGCTAACTTATGTTTGAGACAGATGGAATGACCTATCATTCTATCGCATGATCTACTAAAACTTCGCAAAATACAAATTCAACTTCATTTCTTAAAGATATGAAGTGGAAATTGTTTGATCCATGAACAACGGTGAGATTATACCAAAATAAATTAAGTATTTCTTCTAATTCAAATTCTTCAACTTTAGGGAAATGATCTTGAAAACCAAAAATGTTGTCCTAGTGCCCTTATATCCGATGAATCAGATGGTACCCTAGATCATCACAAATTTATGGCTTTGTTATTGTTGTATTTTTCATAGCCATGTTCTCTACCACTCTCGATCAGAACATGACGGTTAGATTTCTCTTCTATATCCATATTTTCACCTATGTTCTCCTATGTGGAAACCCAATGATTAGTTAATTTGGGTAACCGTTATGTTTCATACTTCAATTTTTAAGTTCAAGTTTTGGTATTCCTTTTTACGATGTGGGTTTCTATTAAATAAAATTTCGAGTAGTAAACCATTTATAACCTCGACGAATTTTGAGGGCGAAATTCATTTTAAGGGGGGTAGAATGTAACACCCAGAGATTTTACGAAAAATATTCTTTTTGATTTTATTAATGTCTTGTGTTGTATGCTACACCAAAAAGAGCTTGCACGAAATGTATCCTTGACTTGCCTTGCATTAAAAGCAATCACGACCTTCCACAATAGCGTGTGTTGTATGCAATACCGAGTTTCGCTAAACAACGATATGTTATATAAACTAGTCGTTATGAATAGTAATACCCACTTTTTGAAATTTTATAAATTTTATCTTTCGAAATGGACTTAATTTTTGGATTCGGAATATCGAAATTAGCCTAGGGTAATGTTTTTGCATTTTTCTGAAATCTTTCAATTTTGGAGGAATAGTGAAAACACTGGGTTACTATTCAAAAACTGACTTTTTATTTAAATAATTATTTATTTTATTTAAATTTATTGTAGGTCAAAATTGATAAATAATACCTATATAAGTTCAATGTAATTCATTGGAGTCATTTTATAATAATTTTAGATATATAAAAATTTTATTGAACTTTTCAACGTCTTTTACTCACCTCCTAGGAGAATTTTCAAATTCACATAAAACTTAATTTTACCTCTTCTGTGAGTGAAATTTTGAAAATCCGAGAGACACGGTTAATATCAAGGACTAAAATGTGGTTCAATGAGATGAAAATAATTTTTGGTGAATAGTAACTTTTTACTTTTTTTTTACCACGGTTAAAAGTAAATAGGGTAATTAAGGGTAAAAATGATATTATTATTACCCTAACACATGTCCTAATTCTATTGGATAAGTTTAATTAGACCAAAAACAACCTTAGGAATAAAATATGACCATTGAGGCCCACTTGGATTAGATTATGACATTTAATATTATTTTATCTAAAGAATAGTTAAAATAGTTAAAATCAAAGTTTAATAACTAAAACATTTTTAATATTGGGTTATACATAAGATAAATTAGAATATAAATATTCATTAGAAAGATAAAAAAGATTTAATAAATAATGGTATTTTATTTATAATTTTTAGAAATTAAATAATTTAATTTATTTATGACACAATGATGATGCAATAATTATCTTATTAATGAAATATTGACAAAATGGATGTTATAAATACCCAAATAAATGTAATTTGAGAATTTTTATGAATTAAACTAATTTTATAGGTTAATATGACATGTTAATATTTATTTAATTAACCTTTTTAGAACTAATCATTCTGTTATGACTTTCACAAAAATCAATTACCAAATAGTGTCAAAATTGACATAAAACAGTATTTAAAACAAATATTATATTATTAATTGATATTTTTTTCCTAAAAATATAAGGTTCGGCCAAATGACTTAGATAATGTTATATATATTAATAATAAACAACTTGGGGTTCTTTTTACTTGTTATAGTAAGTTTATTATCCTTATAGTGTAAGAAAACAAGAAGACACGGTAAAAGTAAACTTATTTAACTTAAAGTTAAATCTAAATGATAAGGTTAAAATATAAACCTAAACTTGTCTAAATTCTATTGGATGAGAGGATTTAGACCCATACCCTCCTTAGCTTCATAATAAATCAATTTGGAGCTATTAAAAACCGAATATGACTTTATAATAAAATAATATTTTTAGTTTTTCCAAAGGTGCCCCTCTCCTCCCTTATAAAAGGGCACCCCCTACCTCTTCTCTTCACACCATTTTGAGCCTTGATTCTCGGACAACCCCTGCAAATTTATCTTCTACACTTCCCTAGAAACATACTAGAGGTTCTGGTATTTTTAAAAGACCCTATTTAGTGCCCTAAGAAAAGGTTAAGAAGAGGCGCTTCAAAGAAGAGGTAATGTCCGTTACCGATTCTTTCAACTTTATTTATTCTTCTAATTCTTATTCTTTAGTTGTTTCATTATGAAGTAATAAAATCAGTATCACTCATATACTGATATGTTATTATAATTATGAAACAACCCTTTTTCACCATCTATCCATCCTATGGAAAACGAAATCACCGCGCGTGCGTACGTACGGAATACCGTCTCCACGCCGTGGTGTAATATGTTTTCGACCACCACCTTACTTGGATGGGTATAATGGTGTAAATAAATAACTATATATGATTATTTTAAAGCGATATTGATTCTGAAATATTATACATACACTTCAATACAATTCCACGATCATGGGAATGATATCATCGCTCGTGCGTACGTATGGACTACCGTCTCCACGACGCGATGAGATTCATTCTCCATGTTAACCATTCATGAATGATTATAAAGTATATATAATGAATAATAATGAAATATATGACATAATAATGATACTGGATTTATGTATATATATATGTATGTCATTTAATTAATTCCATTCAATTCAATAAGGAAATGAAAACAGCGTTCATGCATACGTACGGCCTACCGTCTCCATGAACGGTCTATTTCATTCCATTTTTCGATCTATCATATATATATATGTATATGCTGAAAATATGTTATATATAAATCATTTTTTAAATTCTGGAATTATGTAAATCAGTATATAATTAATAATATTAAGAACAACAAGTCGAAACACGTACGATAAATGAAACGATTTTACCCAAAATGATGCTTTAGCATGGAATTTACCAAAGAACGGGTAATATAAAGTCATAAGTGAACCATATATGATATCATAACAATGAATATGATTCTGTAATAAGTCAATGACATTATTTAAATCATTATACAGGAGGTTTGGATACGTACGAAGCATATCAGACCTAAGGTAAGGGATAATTTTGCAAATCTCATTTTTATCTGAGATTGCTTATACGTAAGTATTTATTGGGGTTATTATTATCATCCACATCAATTTTTCCTCAATATTTAATATTATTTACATCCACCAACAATTTTTTAAATCCAATTTTACCCATTTGTGAGTTTTTAGTAAAATATATGAAAGAAATCTTTTGTCGTTTTTAGTATGAGGTACTTTTTGACTTTTCTGACCAAAGTACGAGAAGAATATTTTTTTAACTTATACGGAATGATTGGATTCATAGAAAATTATTTCCATGAATATTCCTTTAAAAGTTTTCAAGTTTATTTTTAATCAACTTCTTTTAGTTTAAAATTGTATGACATGTTAAGAAAGGAAAAATGTTTTTGAAGTAGAAAGGATATTTTCCTCAAGAATGGAGTTCAAGTGTTTTATCAAAATTATTTTCGATCTAAGATAATATACGGTTCTATTTCTATCCCTATTTTTACATTGATTAGATTATGTTATAATGGAATTATTTTTATTATGTCCTTTTTTCTTATATGAATTATGTTATGATGGCATGATGTTTAAGATTCCCATTTTTATTACATGGGTTATGCTATGATGTGTGATTTATGATTCTGTGGAACACAAAAGAATGATTTCATTATGAGATGGGTGGGACCTATATCTCCCTCCAATGCATTGGGTAAAGATTTATATCTCATGAAATAGACATGGCTGGAATGGTAAGTTAATTTGGTTCAGTGATACAGGACTGGAACGAGGAGTGAACTCGATTCAAAAAGGGAATTTGTCCACTAAGATGGTCTTGGCAGCAATGCCTTGGCTACTATGGAAATCATAACAAGTGCTGAACGGTTTCCACAATTACATGATTTATTCCCATGCTATTTTATCAATATTTATGTTCCTTTATGATATATTCCTTACATACTTCCAAGATTTATGTCCTTGCCCATGATTTTGATGTTTAGATTTTATTTTAAATCTTTTTCATTCAAATGTTTATGGATTGTTTTATGTTCTCTATGCTTACCCTTACTGAGCATTTGAGCTCACCCTTTTTATGTTTTCTTTTCCCCATGATATAAAGATAGGTTTTAGGTAAGAAAAAAAAGGGGAAGATCTTTATGGGAGAAGTTGAAGATCTTTCACTACAATTAGAAGATTACGTTCCAAGTTTCCAAACTCACTAAACTATTACGGTCCTTGTGTGTCTGTTTTTTTATGTACTAAGTATTCCGCAAAAATAATTTAATGTCCATGTACGTCAAGCTTCGGGTCTCTACAAGGTATCCTTGTGATACAATCATAGATATATTGTACAGTGTTCCCCCCTCAGAGGTAGGTTTCTTTTGTTCAATCCTTCATGATCTTCATTAAGCATTATTCTTCACCGAGGAAGATGAAGAATCCAGCTATTATCATTTTCTTGGTACTATGTTTTATAGATTTATTTATGTGTAGTTTTTAATTTATATAATTTCTTATGTTTGGGTTATCTTCTGATGCATTTAGTAATTTGATGATCATATGAAATTGATCAATGGTATCAAATTTAAGGATTATTTGATGAATCAATGTGTTTATTACAAAAAATAAGTTTTAATTATAAAATGAGATTTTCCAATCCTAGAAATAAATATGAAAAGTTCATATATATTACTTCTGTTTATGAAAATAAATAAAGTATTTTTTTAAACAAGAGAATTAAATTTTGAATTGACTTATATTATTTATAAATTGTTTACAAATAATGAAAAAAGGTATTGTGAAATATTTATATAAATTTATAAAATTGTTTTATAAATTAATTAACTATAAAAGTTTTCAAGTTAATTGATAAATATTTTCTTAAATACCTTTTGAAAAATTAAATGGCATGATTTATGATATATAAATAAAAGGTTTATTTAAAAATCATAAAATGTGATTTATAATTATTTTATAAATTATAACATATATGATATTTAGATTATATAAAAATGTTTATATAATAGTTATTAAACTATTAAATTATTATAATTCATGATATATCATATAAATGCCATTTATTATAAGATGTGAAAGGATTCATATTGAAAAAATTTAAAATTTTTATATTCTTGCTAATTTATAAAATGTTTATAATTAGAATTTATTTATGAATAGTTCATAAATGTATCATTTTTTAGAAAATAAATAATGTTTTTATTTATTTAATTTACTTAATATTATTTTTTAGTTCATAATTAATTAATTTTAAACAGTTCAAATTAAAGGGACTTTATTTGGATATTATTTAATTCACATAAAAAGGTAATTTTATAATTGATATGATAAAGGTTTAAATAAGAATTAAGTATATGATATTTAGATTATGTAAAATATTTTCATAATAGAAAACAAATTGTAAATAGTTTACAATTCATAAAAAAATATATATTGAAAAATGAAATTACATATTATGATAAATATGAAGAAATTATTATTGGAAAGAATATAAAGAGTTTATATTGAAAACTATGGAATTTCCATAATGTTAATGTTTAAACTATGTAATGGTTTATAAATATCTTTTATTTATGAAATTGTTCAAAAAAGTGTATCTCATGTTTAAATATTTCATTTGTTCATTTATTTAAACGTTGTTACCTATTTTATTCATAGTTATAACTTTTTTATATTCTGAATGAATATATTCCCTAATTTATATTATAAATTTCTTCTTGGATAGATTCATGCTTATCATGCTAGGTTTTATATCATAAAAATTAGTTTTCATCTACCTTGGCCTTAGTTTTCATTTTAGTTATGAGATTGAGAATATTTTTTGGATTTTTTTGTGTATATTAGGTGTTAGAAATATTATGAATTGAATTCTTCTTTGAGTAATGTATCCATGAGTAGAGGGGCTTGGGTCCGAAACACCTACTTTCTTGGAGGCTTTCCTTGGCCAGGAAAGTGAATGACGTTGGCTATCTATCACTTCGGGCTTACTCATGTAGAGTTTTTCAATATCATAAAAATCTATTCATTTACATTAAGTGTTCATGTACCGTATACATATAATTCATTTGGATATGTAAGAATATACTTAACTTATATTTTTGGATTATTAATACAGTCTTGTGGTCTGTGTTAGGAGTTACACATTAATGTGGCGTGAACACATTGTTTTGGTGGTTGGAATATAGACTTCCAAAAATAAATTACTAGAAGCATGCATAAAAAAATTAATAAGGCATGATAAGATAATGATTTCATATTATGTTATAGTTATGAATTTAATAGTCATATAATGTATATTAAATTGATGAGGCCTTAACCCCCCCCCCCAAATACTAAGTGTGAGATTCCTTCTGAAGAGAAACTTGTCAAGAGCTCGATTATCCATCTCGGTAGGTCATTCCATATTTGGGTGACCATGGATTACCTTGTGTAAGGAAATCATGAAATAGGAGATAGTATAAAATCCTTGGGTAGGTCATTCCATAAGTTTGTGCCATTGGATTTACCTTCATTAGCCTATTTTTTGTGTTTTCTTTGGGTTACACTTTTTGGGAGACCCTAATAGGAATATATTACCAGATGAATGGAGTTCATTGGATCCATATAATGGATTAGGGTAAAGGGTTTTTCACTAAACTATACAATATTCACATTTTTTTGATTGGGATGATTACCTACCTAAATAACTAAGTTATGAGAGAAATTCCATAACAGACTCATTATTCATAAAAATTTGTATCTTGGATCACTAAATGGATATGATGTATAAGATCATCAAATTTTAGTGGAAAAAATTTCATTAAAATTCATTAATGAAAATATATAATAATTTATATTCATCTAATTAAAATTACCATTTTAGATAAATTCATAATTTTTATCAAACTAAAATTTATATTAATCCTTTAAATATGGAGCTTAAAGTAAGCAACTCTTAAGAATAATATCTTAAGAAAATTTCTTGAGAAAGTGAAATATTCTATGTATTAAAATATTTCCTTCTTGAGTAACCAAGTGTTGATTTTATTCAATAAGAAAATCAAGATGCTTATGGAAGCATTAAATGATTATATTAAGGTTTCAAAGAAATTATATGCAAAATGACCAAAATAATCTTAATCTTAACTCGTGTACTCAATATGATTGGGTACATCATTGATTTTAGTCTCATAAAATCAATATTATTTAGTAAATAAAATTATATTCAATATAATTTAATATATTAATGACTTGGTGAGACTAAAAGTTTTCTTAAAGCATTATTGGTTATAGAAACTAATTCAATTGTTTTGATTGATGTATAATATATTCTATATGTTTTATAAAATGTTTTAAATATATATAATTCCTAAAGTTGAGAAATATTTAAAACTTGTCGACCAATTTTGAGTAATAGAGAAAATTTGTTTCTGTATTGGTAACTTGGATGCTTCAAGCTTAGATAAACTCATTATAAGATGTGTATTTTATCTGATTTATCTCTTAGTAAGATCTTGTAAAAAATGGTTATTTAAATGAAATTATATGGTTGTTTTTACATATGGTATATGATTAGTTTATTTCTATAACATTCTTTAAAGGCAAGACTAAAGTGGATTGTTCTGGTTAGGGAATTTATCCTATTTTATTTTATGGAAATGTTTTAAAAATATGATTTAATTTATTAAAAAGTTTACCCGATATTATAAAAGTTTGAGAATGGATGAATATGGCATATGCTGTTTTGATTTTGGTACTATATAGATAGTAAATTTGGGTAAAATTTCAAACCAGAAGAATAAAAGTTAGTTGAAAAGTTTAACAATTATTCTTTAATAATAAAATCAAGGCTATTAAAACCTAGGGATGTTGGGAAAGAAATATTAATAATTCAATGTGATTGTATTTTCAAAGATATGCCAAATAAAGTTTGTCAAACTCCATATAATTCCCATATTAGGTAAGAATGTTACAAAAATTAATTCTTTATTTTTTTTAATATTATGTGATTAAAATGTATATTTTAATTTTTTTTGTAAATATGAAGGAGTCCAAATCAAAGGAATAATTATTTGAACTTGTAATTTATATTCATGAAGTAAAAAAGTTCCTACATATGAATAGAAAGCATAAATCAATATAATATGAATCTAAGTAAAATAGGTGTATCTTTATCTTATCTCTCCTATGTGATAAGAGGATAAAATGTTTCTATGAACAAGTATGAGATGATTAATTTTATAAACATGGTTTATGATTCATCTAGTTCTATAACATATTTTGAAAAGAAGATATGGATATTTTTTTTATTTAAGATAAAATGTTTATCCAAATATTTGTTAAAATATGTGGGAATGTGTTCCTACCACATATTAGAGGTATATTTTAATAAAGGATTTTTTAAGAAAGAATGTTCCAAACACCTAGAATACCATTTATGATATGGAAACAATAAATTATTTTTTAGATATTCCTACAAAAAGGAAATAAATGTTATTTTATAGAACACAAAGTAGTTTGTTTTGAGTCCTTGAAATATATTACAAAGATAATATAATGTCAAAGAGGCTAGTGGGAGTATATTTGGACATAGATAAGTTGAAAATTAAAAAATAAATGATTTTTTAAATCTTATTTTGAATGAATTATTAATTAATATATATCCAAAATAAGTTTAGAATATGAAAAAATAAAGAAAAATATAAATAGTCACATTTAGTAATTGTTATAAAGTGAATATTACTTTTAACTAAAGGATTGTACCAGTTTGAGATTATAATGATTATTCACATAATATATATCCTAAATAATTTTAGGATACGTGAAATTAAATAAATATGTAAATAGTTACCTTTAGTTATTGTGATAAAGTGAATATTACAGTTTACTTAAATATTACACCAATCTAAAATTATAGTGATTCTTTAATGTATGGCCTAAAATATTTAGGATATATGATGATAAATAAATATAAAGAGTTATATTTTTTTATCATAAATTACACTTGATATCCTAAAATAATTTTTAGATCCTAACAGTAACGAAAAATGTAAATAGTTACATTAGTTAGTGTAACAAAGTTGATATCACTTTATCCTAAAAATGTTTAGGATGTGTTGGTAAAGTAATAATGTAAATAGTTACATTATTTATAAAATATTTCATGGGAAAATTATGATGGGAAGGGTTTATAGGATGATAATGATGTTCTTAGAAATAGTCCTAAGTATAAAATAAAAAAACATTAAAACATTTGATGTTATTATTTCCAATTAAAATTCACGATTATGTGTTTCCTTGTATGATTGATTGTGGTGGGTTTGAATATTTCACAATCATTCACTTCATGCTAACCATTTTATTAAAATGGATTCCAAGGAGTTTTTCTTGGAGCCAGAAACACCCAATGGTTCTTATATCTGTGATGAATCAAGGACCTGCTTTCCAAAGGTAGGCATTTATTAGGGAAATTGTCCAACAACACTTAAGAACTTGCATTGGTCGATAGTATGGGTGGTTGGCCTCATTGAACCCTTTTGGGGGAATTATTTCCTATTCTAGGGCTATCTTATAGATTTTATTTAAGACAAGTTCGATGAACCTTTGTTCATTCCCAAGTATGACGTGGGTCACCCTTTAATTAATGATTGATTATTAGCAAGCAAGGAATTAGAATCATCTATATGTATCTGAGGTTATCCATTGATGGAGATATCTATTATGTATCTGGGGTTCTCCATCCATGAAACCTTTTTAACAACAAATTATATATTCTTATGTCATTTTTTATTATTATTCTATTTTTATGCCACATAGTGGAACACTCTAGAGTTTATTATAATCTAGGGAGATAAGAGTTTTTTTATGTCAGGATCAGACCTATAATATGGGATTATAATGTATCCTTGTGAAAGAAATCAAAACCCACTTAGTTTAGAGCCACTTAATGGAACACATCATACCTTTTGAGGTCATGTGATAAAGATCAAATCATATAGTTTAACCTAATGTGGAAAGGATTCCTAGGTGGAAGGTGCCTAGTAAAAGAAGGTGTGGGACTTTTTCTAAAGTGGACCAAAGGACCTAGGAGATATATGGACTCTTAATTAGGGCATGATCTTATCCGGGATATGGTGTTGGGACCACTTTATGTATGGAGATTGTATTTGTTTTCAACAGTTGTCAATACTCGTCAAAATGAATAAGGAGATGAAGAAGGACTAAAAAGTTAGTAGAGATTGGCTGAAGTGTGGTTGCCTAGAGAATTGTTATGGAATCATAGCATTAGACGTCATAGTTGAGAAATTCTCTAAGAAGATCAATTCAGACGATTGTTGAACTGATACTAAGTTCAAAGAACTTGTGTCAAAGGTGACACATTGTTTACAACAATTAAGAATGATGAAGTATCATCCATCTAAGGATGATTGAAGAAGAATGAGGATTTAAAGAAGACCATGTAATGCTTCACGATTGCATGAGAACCATGCAAGAGCTTACTTGAAGAAAAGAATCATATGATCTAAATGAAGTAGGGAATGATGGCTGAAGAACAAGAGAGAGTGTGGAAGGGATTGTAATTCTAAGAAGGTCATGAATTACACATTGCCTTAAATGTTTTTAAAGTTCCAAATACATGTATCAAAGGTGATACATTGTCTGCAACATTGAAGGTGTTTTAAGAATCCTTAAGCTTACACTTTTGGAAGAAGGGAGATAAATGGAGTTCTTTGGAATTAACACTCCAAAAGGAATTGAGGATTTGAAGTGAGGATGAAAGAAGTACTTTGGAATTCACATTCCAAAAAGAATGGATGAAATCAGACGATGCTTTGCTGATTTGTATTCTACAATCATCACAAGTTTGGGGAACTTGTGGTGCAATCCATATGAATGATAGAGAGAGTAAAGAAGTGTTTTTAGAAAAACACATTTCAAATATCATACTATCCAAAAATGACAAAGGCAATAAGAAGGCACGCAAGTGGCGGCGCGCAAGTGTCAGCGCGCAAGTGTTGTAGAGGCATGAAAGTCATATTTCAGATAGCATTATTTCAGAAATATTACAAAGGAAAGAAAGTGGTGCACAAGTATTGGCGTGCAAGTGGTGGCGTGCAAGTATTGACATGAAAGTTTAAGTGGCGTGAAAGTCATATTTCAAAGATCATCCAATAAAAATATAACAAAGGAAATGAAGTGGAGCGCAAGTTAGAAAGTGTAGCACAAGTCAAGAATGTCACGCAAGTCTTGGAGCGCAAGTGCATGTTGTGCACAAGTCATATTCCAACATCATCATATTAAAATGTGACAAAGGAAAGAAAGTGTCACACTAGTGATGGAATGGCGTGCAAGTGATGAAGCAGTGTGCAAGTGATGGAGCGGCGCGTAAGTATTGGAGTGCAAGTCTAGGTCACGCAAGTCACCAAAATGCCTATAAATAGATGACTAACCTCCTCATTTTTTAAGGCTCAACACTTAAGAGAAAATTTGAGCTTTGATCACGCAAGTAGTGGAAGTGGTTCTCAAGATGAAGTAGCACGTATGTTGAGGGTTATTTATAAGGCGCACAAGTTGGGTTCCGTGCAAGTGGTGCCGCACAAGTTTTTCCACGCAAGTTTTGCTGTGCAAGTTTTTCCATGCAAGTTTTTCCACGAAAGATGCCAGAGGTGTGTAAGAAGGAAGTTTGTATAAGACAAAGGTGTCATGCAAGTTGTGAGATGTTCACAATAGTGTCACACAAGTAGTGGGTGGCCCGAAAGTAGGTGGAACACAAGCTAGGTGGCGCGCAAGCAGGGTGGCGCGCAAGCAGGGTGGCACGCAAGTAAGAATTGGTGCACAAGTTGTGAGTTGTTCTAGAAGTTCTTACTATCTTATTTTCAACTGTGATGATGCTAAGTTGATCTAGACATCATTTTTTTTTAAAATCACAAAGAGAACTTGTGATTCTAGCAAGAAGAAGAAGAAGAGGTGCTCGGTGCAGATGTTTTTTTACTCAGAGAGAATGTGTGAAGAAGAGTAGGTTTCAGTGCATTTGTTTTTTCATTGAAGAAGCAGAAGAAGAAGAAGAGTGTGAAACTTAAAAGATTTATGCATAAAGAGAAGAGAAGAAGAAGGAAAAGAGTTCACTACATTCCATATGCATGATCACATGCATTTATGAACAAGAGAAGAACTCACTCTGATGATGCCAAGTAAGTAGATATTCGTTTCCTGAATAATCACATTGGTATATGTGATTCTTGTTAAGAAAGAATAAGTGTTAGTTCATTATGTTATTGCACTAAAGAAAAGGAATAAGTCCTAGTGCATCTGGTTTTGCACTAGTGAAGAAGAAAAGAAGAAGACAAGAAGAATTGCTTGCCTACTACTTTGCAAGTAATCAAGTGAAGAGAACTGAAGAAGAGAAAGAGCAGAATCTACCTTTTGAAGAAGGAAGAAGACTGTCTCCATAGGGAGTATAAAGAACCAGCTAGAGGCTGCAAGTTGGACTAGGCTATCACCAGTCCAGGGAAGAGGATTGTTTCCCACCCCCTCTAAAGTGTAAGGACTCACATTGGCTAGAGGATTGTTTTCCTAGCCACTCCATTGTAACAACATATCACATTATAGTGGAGAATACATGAAATGGTCATCCCCATGCATGGAAAGTACGTATCTACTCTTATTGAGTGGTGAACCTTGTAAAAATATCATGTGCAGATTTTTAATGCTTTTTATTATTGCATGCGACAGGGAAAAGAGAATAAGAGAATCAAGATCCTAACAGGTCAAGAGGTACATGTATAAATGTTGAAATTGGTTTTAAAAGTCCCCAACACTAATTCACCCCCCTCTCAGTGTTAGGTATATCCCAAATTGGTCCTCTCAATTGGTATCAGAGCAACAGGTTCAACTCCATTGGATTCTCTACAGTGAAGTTATTCTCTCTTGAAAACTTGAGCTCTTTTCCAGAGTCAACAATGAAGAGCAGTGTTTATAAAGATCTATCTATCTCTGAGCAGAAAGGAAAATCTACCAAGACCATGATGAACAGGAAAAATAAAGAGAAGAGAAGATTGAAGAATAATTCCCTCTTATCTAAAGAAGAGGAAGCATCTGGTTCTCCATATTTGGCTGATGTTGAAGACACACCAGACATGGAAATTAATGAGAAGGTGGCTCAAGTCCCCACTAAGAATATGGAAAACCTTCCTACCTCAACTGATCAAGAGGATTTTGTTAGTACATTTGGAAATTATCCTCATGATGAAAATGGTAGCACAAGTGGTGATGATCAATCTACAACATCTCAAGAAATATTAGTTGATAGATTAATAATGATTCTGCATGGTATTCTTGAATAAAGTGCATCCCTGGTTTGTGGAGTGTTTCAATGTATGCAGAAAGATATCACTCAGCCGAAAGAAGAAACTGATTTGTTGGAGAAAAGCTTACAAGCAAAATTTTTTGAATGTTTAACACTCTCCAGACAGGTTGGAGCCTTTGAAGAAACCAAGAGAGAATTTGAAGTAAGCTCTTCAAAGTGGATAAAAGATGTTGAAGAAAAAGAGGGAGTCAATAGGACTCTTGTAGAGAAGATCCATGCACTTGAAGATGAGCTTAAAAAAGGAAATGATGTCAAGGAGTTATATTTGGAAAAAGATTCCAAGAAGATCAATGAACTTGAATATTTGTTACAAAACAAAGTGAAGATGCATGAAGTTGAGGTTGAAAGATTAAAGAAGGCTTGTGAAGAGAAGATGACTATGATTGAAGACCAGGAAGTCATACTCAATATGAGATGTCTAGAATTGGAAGCTGAGTTTTCCAATATTGAGAAGACACATATTGAGTCTCCACAAAATAAGGAAACAGTTGTTGTCAGTATTCAATGCTCAATGGAGGATTCTACTGTCAAAATACCTCCAACATGTGATAAGAGGATCATGGCTTCACTCATTGATATATCAAAAGTAGATGAGAAATTAAATGTAGAATTAATACCAACTTATACTCATGGTTCTAAAATTGTTACTACAAAAAGTGCAGGTTGGAAGAAAAATTCTAAACAAGTATGGGTGATGAAGAATGAAAATGAACCTACCACCATGGTTAGGGTGGATAGGGGAAATAGTGTGGAAGGTATATCCCCACAGAAATCACAACATACCAAAAAGAAGATTCAATAACCTTATAAAGAATATGGAAAAAGTCAAGTTTTGTTGGTCAATGTTGGTGCTGTAATAGATTTGGGAATTATGCACTGGATTGTTGGTACAATCCATTAAATGTAAAAGCACAGAGAAAGCCCATATCAAGGGGGAGAAAGCCAGAGAATAAGAAGCAACATCCACAGATCCAGAAGCATCTTTATACTCCAAATAGATTTGGAATTTTTGATAACATCTGTGATGTATGTAATGAGAGTGGTCACATGAATTTTGGATGCATATTTCAAAATGTATTAAAAGCTAATAAGAACATAAGACCACAGAAGATGGCGAATAATGAAGAAGCTATCTTGGGATGTAATCAGAAATATGATGCAGATGAAAATGATCCCATGAAGATTACAAGGAGGAAAGTTGAGAAGTCCTTGTATTTTAAATCCAACAAGGTGAAGGGTGTTGCATCCAAAATTAATACAAAGAAGGATGCCACTCAGAATAAACCACGTAGAATATTTAATATTGATGCCTCAGTCCCTAATGATATACTGGTGGTTTGGCCATAATATTTGGAAAGAATGAGAAAGATGGAATATGAACATGCTATGAATTGTGCTAAAAAAAGATTTTGCATGAAGACAAAGAAGTTTTGTGTGTGAGGTGAAACAAGGCTGGTCATACTGTCAGAAAGTGCTTTGAATTTATTCCATCCCAACAAGAATTCATGAAGAGAATGAAAGTTGCACAAGGAGATTATAGTGCTTGGAAAGCTCTTGAAGAAAGAAGATTCACACATAAAGATATAGAAGAAGTATTGAGACACAACCACATTAAAAATTAAAGATCAAATGTGAAAGTGTGAGGAGTGGAGAAAATGGAGCATCTTGGTTGAGAAAATCATCTCAACCTTCCTGCTCACATTGAAGAAGCATGGGGGATCCACCTTATTCCATTAAATCTTTTTGTATTGAATTTGTTATTTTCATACAAGGAATTGAAGGTGAAGTAATATCTCAGGGGGAAAACCTAGGATTCAATGAAGAGAAGTTTTCCCTTGAGGGGGAGACACATTAAGAAGCTTCCATAGTCATTATCTCAATATGTATCAACTTCAGTTGGTACTAAATTCAACTACTCTGAAGATTTTCTGAAGATCATGTCATTGGAAATAGTTTGTTATTTCTAAATCTCTCATCCTTGGTTACTCAAAATAAAGATCATTCTACAAAGGGGGAGTAACAAACATAATCAATGACATAAGAAGAGTGAAAGTTCCCCAAGGACACTTATCCTTCTAATTTCACATGAATATTTTTGATCCGTTTGTTGAAGTGAGTGCATGAATTTCAGGATTGATTATTTCCTATCACATTCAATATCTTTTGTCCTAGAATAAAAGTGGAAAATCCTTGAAGACAAGTTTAGGAGATCTCATCTCATGAGGTATCATGATCAGTGTATAATGGAAAACTTTGTTGTCTAAATCAAATTATCTTGTTTTCTACATTGAGATTTTCTCAAGTATACTTAGAGTGAAATGATTGATGGCACACTACTTAAGTAAGGACTGATACCCTCTCTACCTTGAACTTTGTATTTATTATTAATAAGGGGGAGAGAAAGTGAAACTAAAGGGGGAGACAGACAAGTAAAGGGGAGAGAGAAGATTTTTATTTTTACATTGACACATTCATTTGAGGATACTTTGTGGAATTGACAACAAAATAAAAAGGGGGAGATTGTTGGAACCACTTTGTGTATGAAGATTATATTTTTTGTCAACAGTTGTCAATACTTGTCAAACCGCCTCTATTGGAGGCTATGATGTGTTTGAAATGGACTTTGGTGGCTTGCTTCGGTGGTGCCAAAGTGCCTCTATCTGTCCTTCAGTAAGGGGTGGAGTCTTGGGGTATTAGGCATTCGATGATGGTCTCATTCCTTCACAGAAGCTCCTTCAGTATTATCTTTTCCTTGGAGGAGGACTTACTCCTCGCTTGGTGAAAGGCGCCAAGGAGCTTGGGGTGTTGGAGCTTCAGTTTATCCAAGTGGTCCATGGAGGCTCACAAAGTTAAGGAATGCCCGAAAGCGGCGGTCTGGATCAGACTTCCTGGGCTGTCGTTGCCCTTCCAGAACAAAGGCTTTCTCAAGTGGATTGGGGAATCTGTTGGGCGCTTTCTGTGTTCTGATGACAACACGAGACAGGTTCTGTCTTCCTCGATGCCGCACATTTGTGTGGAGCTGGACCTGTCTTGGGCGTTACTAGATAAACTGGATCTTTATGTGGAGGGATCCTTTCATTGGGCTCAAGATATTTCTTTCCACATTTTTCCTCGGTTTTTCTCTCATTGTCTTCTTCAAGGTCACTGTGTGAAATTCTGTATGCGGAAGAGGACCCAAGGCCGCCGTTCGGAGGGGGGGTGAAAGGTGTGCCCCAGTGTTACTTCCTCATCTATAGTGGTCCTGGAGACGGAACAGTAGCTTTCTATGGCTCCTTTAGCTCCTCCTCTCGACTTGGCCATGGAGGCCCACCCTGATTTCATACTTACGGATGGTCCGACATGGTGTAGGGGTCTGGTTCCTTCTATCCCGAGTGGCCTCTCTTCTCTTCCGGTTAATTCCTTCAAGTTTTTCCTGGGCAATATCTTTCACTCCTTGGTAGTAAGTAGTTTGGAGTTTATGTAGAGCCATGAAAGGCGCCCCCTGGTCCCTTCGTCCTCGCCTTCTCTTGGTCTCCTTCTCCCGGCTAGTGACAAGATGGAATCCGAAGGGGCTGATGAAGGAAAGACATCTGTCTTAGATGTGCCTCCTGGGGTTTGGTCCATTTCTCCTATTTTGGAATCCTCTCCACAGTCCGTGGGTTCTTCACCTGGTGATGCAGGGTCCAATAAGAGGGGATCCAAATCATCACTATCCACCCGGAAAAAGCGGGGCTTGGGTTCTCTGGGAAGCTATTCATCATTGGCATCGCATCTATCAGGGGAGCCAGGAGTGTGCACTAGGTGTAAAGCCATGTATGAAAAGAGGTTTTCTCCTTCCTTCTGTGAGCGGGATAGGGGTTCTGGAGCCAGTCCGAGGGCACTTTCATTTAAATGGTTACTCTAACAAGGCTCTTATATTGGCCGTCCTTGAATACAAGAAGCACCCTTATAATATAGGAGAGTTCTCCAAGAAACTCAGAATGCATGACAGTATGTAGGCTAATCCTATGAATAGTCACATTTGGATTTTTTGGCACCAACTTTGAAATGTGGCCTTGGTTAGTGCAGGAGATCAATTTATAACCATCAAGGTGACTGGAGGGATTGTCTACTTCTTTGCGAGTTTCGTTTATGGGAGCTGTGATCAACGCCGTAGAAGTGAGTTATGGGAGGAGCTCAGTAGGTTCGATTCAGTGCCGGAACCATGGACCGTTGGGGGTGGTTTCAATTTTGTGGCGGATCTGAGTGAATGTAAGGGTAGGGGTCCTTTTCCCCAGAAATCCAGCCTTGATTTTGTTCATTTCATGGCGGCGACGGGCCTCTCGGATCTCTGATTCGTGGGTGAAATGTTCACGTGGTGCAACAACCAAAGGGGTCTCTGCTGCTCGTGGGGTCGTCTCGATCGTTTCCTAGCTAATATACAGGCCATTGTTGCTTTCTCTAGTTCTAAGGTTACTCACTTGATCTGGGGTATTTATGACCACTCCCCCCTGCTTGTCTCTCTGGCCACCTCGCAGGCTCGCCATGATCATTTCAAATTTATCCAGTTTTGGGCTGACATTCCAGGCTACCATGACCTCATTAGATCCGTTTTGGAGAGTCCCTCACGAGGCAACAAGTGGGTCTCATTGCACTGCAAACTGCGGCGGCTAAAACTTAAGCTCCATTCATGGGAAAAAGATGTTCCAGATCAACAAGGGGATATTGAGGCTACCATGCGTGACGTTGAATGACTCTAAGGCTTCTTGGATGAGGCATGGGACGTACAAAGATATGAGGATCTCACGGATAGGAAGGATATGTTGGTGGCCATGATCTTGAAGCAAGAGAGCGTCGCCAGAGAGGGGGCAATGATTAAATGGTTGAAAGAAGGAGATCGGAATTATGATTTCTTCCATGCTTTCATTAAGGAGAGGCATAGACCGATCAAACCTAATATCATGTGGGAAGACGACTCTTTCACGGAGGACAGGGATGTGGTTGGCAGCATGGCCTTCCTGTTTTTCTCTGACATCCTGGCTAGTCCAAACTCCCGCCTTCCCAATGGGTATCCAACAGAGCCCTATGATGTTTTTGAGGTGATTCCCAACTTAGCTACTGATCTGACAAATAAGACCTGGAGGCGATGCCAGGCGAACATGAGATCAAATAAGCTCTCATGCACCTGAATCCGGACAGCGTCGCGGGTCCAGATGGGTTCCCCGGTTCTTTTTTCAGGTCATCTTGGGATATTGTGAAGGAGGATTTGGTTGCAGCTATTCAGGACTTTTTTCAAGGGAGTAGTTTTACTCTTGTTGCAAGTTCCACCCCCATTGTTCTCCTTCCAAAGATTAAAAACCTGACTGAGATCACCTACTATCGTCCGATCAGCATGTGTAACACCCCTTATAAAGTCCTAGCTACTATTATGAACACCCGGTTGGTGAGCCGCATGGAAGGATGGGTGTTGATGGAAAAACATGGGTTCATCAAAGGCCAATCAATCCAAGAGTCCATTTCCCTGGCGTAAGAGATGCTCAGTGACATCAATGTCAAGTTTCGCAGCTCTAATTTGATTATTAAACTCGATATGAACAAGGCTTATGATCGGGTTGAATGGAGCTTCATCAATAAAGTTTTGGCAGGTATGGGTCTCAACTCTTAGATCGTTGATATCCTGTTTCGCTACTTCAGCTCCTCATGGATGTCGGTGACCTTCATGGGGAAATCCTATGGATTTTTCGAGTCCACTCAGGGTCTCCGGCAGGGTGACCCCATCTCGATGAGTCTGTTTATTCTGATCCAGGATGTCCTGAGCCGTCTAATTCATCGAAGCATTAGGTAGGGTGTCAATCTCCCGTACCGGCATCGTTTGAAGGCACTAACGACCTCCCATCTCATGTTCGCCTATGATACCATTCTTTTCCTGAATTCTATGAGCAAATCCATCTGTGGCTTGATCAAGGTTTTGGAGGAGTATTTTCACTGGAGCGGGCAGATCATTAACAAGGGGAAGATTAAGTTCTTTCTTTCTAACAAGTGTAATGTTGGGTGGGTTATTTCTATCACCAGTTTCCTGGGAATGAAAAAGGGGATATTTCATATGGATTACCTTGGGGCCCCCATCTTTCCCTTTAGATTTCACATCCGTGACTTCGACCGCCTCCTCTCCAGGATCACAGATAGAGTGATCAACTGGAAAAATATGCTCCTTTCTTTCGGCAGTAGGATCACTCTCGTTAATATAATTCTCATGGCCTCTCCGGTGCATGTCCTTTCCTCTATCAAGGTCCCTAAAGGTGTCATCAAGAATATCGATAAAATCCTTGCCCATTTCATTTGGGACCCGCGGTCTGAGGGTAAGAAACACTGGGTCTCATGGAGCAGAATGGCGAAGCCGGTGCGTGAGGGTGGTATTAACATGCGTAGTTTACAGGAGAATATTTCCTTCATGCATGATAAGCTTTCATGGAGTGTTCTGGAGCGACGTTCTCTTTGGGGGAACACCATGAATAACTATATCTTGGGGCTTCACGATAATACGAAGGGACATCCTTCATCTCTTTGGTTGATCATCGGTCCTCTTGTCTCTCCCATTTTTTTGCACTCCCGTTGGATCATATGGAGGGGTGACGTCTCCTTCTGGTATCAGAACTGGTGCGGAGTTGTTCTCGGATTTCTGGGGTTCCCTATCACGGATATTTCCTTCAGGGAAGCATGCCTTTTCCCTTCCTTTATCAAGGAGACTCTGGATAGGGATCAACAGAACTTCTTCAATCTCTTCGAGATGAATTCCGAGCCTGATAATTGTGTTTTCACCCCCGAATCCTCCGGTTTATTTTCATCGAAGGATTTTAGGCACATATTTTTTGAGCAAGGCGATTCGCACAGGTGGGATGAGATTATTTGGGTGCGGAGTGTGCCCACCAAGTTCAACTTCCTCACCTGGAGGATCAGGAACAAGGTGGTTCCGACAGACGATAATATTCAAAGGTGCAGTATTTCCTATGCTTCTAAGTGCGTTTGTTGTAAGGATTCGTGTGTTGAGTCCACATATCATCTTTTCTTTGACAGCGAATGGGCGTGCGAAGTGTGGAGGATTCTTGTGGAGTTCACAGTGGTCTATTTCTCTATTGTATCCAACCTTCCTTTTCTTTAAAGATGGTATCTCAGAGCAGGGGAGGGAGGTCCCAATGGGTGGCTCGATCTGTGGTTCTCCATGCTGGGTTTTTGGTGTTGTGGCAGGCGAGGAACATAGTGAGGTTTGAAGGTGCGTCCATTTCAGCTCGGGTCATTATTGTGTGGGCTTGAAACTTTCTTATTGACTTGGTGAAGGTGGTGAGAAACTGGAAGGAGGCCCCCTCCCTGCTTCGCTTCAAAGAAAACTCCTTTGCCTCTCTGTCACCCTCTCGCAATACAGAAAATTGGGTCTGCTGGCAACCCCCCTTGTATGGGTTAAAATTGAATACGGATGGATCCTGTGTCATGGGAGAGATGCAGGGTGGAGGGGTGGTGCGTGATAGCAAGGGTTTGGTCCTTTTGGCTTTCTTGGTCTGGCTTGGTCAGGGCTCCTCTCTCTAAGAAGAGGCTTTTCCAATTCTCACTAGGATCATATTGTGTGAGCAAAAGGGGCTGGATATTTTAGAAGTGGAAACAGACTCACGGATTGTCCACAACGCCTTGAAAGGGGAGGGTGTTTCTCCTTGGTCCATCTGCTATGTTATTAGAAAATGAAATAGCTTTATGAGCTACATAACACAGGTCCTTCACACCTGGAGGGAGGGGAACACAGTGGCAGACCACTGGGGTTCGTTGGAGTTCGATGACTCGTTGAATTTTTGTCGGCATACTGTGGGTTGTTTGAAAGCGTAGGGGGTTAATCTCATTAAAGGATATGCCCTCAGGCTTCACCACTTCATGCCTCCTTGATTTCTTGGAGTGCGGTGAAGGGTGGGGCGGTTGTTTTATTTCCTTTTTGGCCCCTTTTAATAAAAATTCATGATGATTATTGTTTGTGTGTTAAGCCTCCACTCTTGAAGAAGAGATATAAATGGAGTTCTTTGGAATTAACACTCCAAAAGGAATTGAGGATTTGAAGTGAGGACGAAAGAAGTACTTTGGAATTCACATTCCAAAAATAATGGATGAAATCAGAAGATGCTTTTCTGATTTGTATTTTACAATCATCACAAGTTTGGAGAATTTGTGGTGCAATCCGTATGAAGGATAGAGAGAGTAAAGAAGTGTTTTTGGAAAAACACATTTCAAATATCATACTATCCAAAAATGAAAAAGGCAAGAAGAAGGCGCGCAAGTGGCGGCGCGCAAGTGGTGGTGCGCAAGTGTCAGCGTGAAAGTGCTGTAGAGGTGCACAATTCATATTTCAAATAGTATTATTTCAAAAATATGGAAAACGAAAGAAAGTGGCCTGCAAGTATTGGCGCGCAAGTGGTGGCGCACAAGTGGTGGCGCACAAGTATTGACGTGAAAGTTTAAGTGGCGCGCAAGTCATATTTCAAAGATAATCCAATCAAAATTTAACAAAGGAAATGAAGTGGCACGCAAGTTAGAAAGTGTCGCGCAAGTCAAGAATGTCGAGCAATTATTGGCACACAAGTCTTGTTGCGCAAGTGCATGTTGCGCGCAAGTCATTTTCCAAAATCATCATATCAAAATATGACAAAGAAAATAATGTGTCGCACTAGTGATGGAAGGGTGCACAAGTGATGAAGTGGCATGCAAGTGATGGAGCGACGCACAAGTATTGGTGTGCAAGTCTAGGTATCCCAAGTCACCAAAATTCCTATAAATAGATGACTAGCCTCCTCATTTTTTAAGGCTCAACACTTAAGAGAGAATTTGAGCTCTAATCATGCAAGTAGTGGAATTGGCGTGCAAGGTAAAGTGGTGCGCAAGATGAGGGTTATTTATAAGGAGCACAAGCTAGGTTCCATGCAAGTAGTGTCGCACAAGTTTTGCCGCACAAGTTTTACCATGCAAGTTTTGCAACACACGTTTTTCCATGCAAGTTTTTCCACGCAAGATGCCAGAGGTGCGCAAGAAGGAAGTGTGTATAATCCCAAGGTGGCATGCAAGTTGTGAGCTGTACATAATAGTGGCGTACAAGTAGTGAGTGGTGCACAAGTAGGTGGAGCGCAAGCAGGGAGGCGCGCAAGCAAGGTGGCATGCAAGTAAGGATTGGCACAAAAGCTGTGAGTTGTTCTAGAAGTTCTTACTAGCTTCTGTTCAACTGTGATGATGTTCAGTTGATCTAGACCTCATTTTTTTTACAATCACAAAGAGAACTTGTGATTCTAGCAAGAAGAAGAAGAATAAGAGCTCGATGCATATGGTTTTTCACTGAGAGAGAACATGTGAAGAAGAGTAGGTTTTAGTGCAGTTGGTTTTGTATTGAAGAAGAAGAAGAAGATGAATAGTGTGCAACTTACAAGTTTGAGTTATAAAGAGAAGAGAATAAGAAGGAAAAGAGTTCAATACATGCCATATGCATGATCACATGAAATTATGAACAAGAGAAGAACTCACTCTGATGATTCCAAGTAATCCGATCTTCGTTTCCTGAATAATCACATTGGTATATGTGATTCTTGCTAAGAAAGAAGAAGAAGTGTTAGTGCATTCTATTATTTCACTACAAAAAAGGAAGAAGTCCTAGTGTAGCTGGTTTTACACTAGTGAAGAAGAAAAGAAGAAGACAAGAAGAATTGCTTGCCTACTTCTTTCCAAGTAATCAAGTGAAGAGCACTGAAGAATAGAAAGAGCAGAATCTACCTTTTGAAGAAGGAAGAATGTTGTCTCCACAGGCAGTATAAAGAACCAGCTAGAGGCTGCAAGTTGGACTAGGCTATCAGAAATCTAGGGAAGATGATTATTTCCCACCCCCTCTAAATTGTAGGTACTCACATTATCTATAGGATTGTTTTCCTAGCCACTCCATTGTAACAACATATCACATTATAGTGGAGAATCCATGCAATGGTCATCCCCATGAATGGAAAGGACGTAGCTACTCTTATTGAGTGGTGAACCTTGTAAAAATATTGTGTGAATATTTTTAATGCTTTATTTTATTGCATGCGATAGGGAAAAGAGAATAAGATAATCAAGATCCTAAGAGGTCAAGAGGTAGATGGATAAAAGTTGAAATTGGTTTTAAAAGTACCCAACACTAATTCCCCCCCTCTCAATGTTAGGTATATTCAATACTGGTCCTCTCATATGGCCTAATAATTATGGTGATGAAAAGATATTAGAAAGAATATGTCCCTCCAAGTTAGATGCAAACCTATTAGAGATACGCCTCAGAGAACATTAGGATAAATATGGGCGTTTGGTTTGGACCTCGTAGAGGTTTCTTACTTATCCTAGTTAGTTGAGAATCAAAGCCCCCATAGTTCAGTTATGGTTAGGGATTACAACTAAGAAGTAGGCCCATGATCATGTCATTAGGAATATGGACATTTTATGTTTTTTCTTTCAGATAATATGGCCCTTAAGAGGATGGTTACATGGTTTTGGGGCTTATACCATATAAGAGGCCCATTTTTTTGGAACCATGTGGGAAGTATAAACTCTTGGTGATTTGAAGGTTTGGTTGGGGATTCCACCTAAGAGGAGGAATTTTTTAGTGGTTACATGGCTAGGGATTATACCTAAGGAGGATTCCCTATAGTGGGTCCATGAGGAATGTCTCGAATCATGGTGATTTGTAGGCTCGATTGGGGATTACACCTAGGATGCGGCCCATGTTCTTGGTATCATGTGGATTTTATGATCTACACTCACCTCTAAGAACACATAAGTCATTATTAGTGTGAGAAAAAAGAGGAAATGGTAGATCTATAAACCAAACAATCTCAATTGTACACTGGTTGATGAGGCCTAGACCCAAAGGAATAGAGAAAGAGAGAGGACTCTGATACCAATATCCTCTCTTATTTTCATATCCTTTCCTCAAAGGGAGAGAGAGATTGAGAAAGTGTTTAAGTTCCCATCTCCTCTTTTGTTTTGGTAATTAGGATAGTCATCTTGACTAGTGTATACGACCTAGTAGGTGAAGAGGAGAAAGAGTGAAACCTCTATAAAGAAAGGATAGGGGATTACTCTGGGAGGGATTCACTTATCCTAATTTCAGAATGGATAAGAGAATGATCTGGAACTAACCCTCATTGATGGTAAGTGGTTCCACTCAACCTTTGAAATAGGGAGGTCCATGTGAGTACTTCAGAGGTTGGGACCCTCATTACCATGGGAATTTATGCTCGATGTTTTTACAAGGAACCCCATTTTTTGGGAGTTTACCAATAAGATCCCACTTACCATGGGTATGTACTATGTAGAGGACATGATGATGTTCCCAATGTTCTAATCTTACACATCTGGTGGTTTTGGTAGAGGCCTTTTCTAGATACCCTTAGAATGGTTTATTGAGGGGCCTAAGTGGGGTAGAATGGTAAACTAGAGGAAATCCATGAGATAAGAAAGGAGGGACACCCTATGTGGACCAATTCCACATACTATGTTCCTATGTAGGATGGGGTTTAGTTCACATAGCACTTCACAACACAGTTGTAGGTGCTATCCACATAGTACTTTGCTACATTGGTCTAAGATCTATCTTTATAGCACTTTTCTTTGTAGGCCTGAGTTCCTCACATGTATAATATTCCTATATGGGGCAGTGATCCCTCTATGTATCATTTTAATATGTAGGTTTATGAACCACAAAGAGGCTATACACTTATGATTTTTGGAATGGAATATATAAAGGGTTTTTGGTTTGTAGATGGCTGGGTGAATTCCCTCTTTAACTTATTGTTATGTTGTAGGTTTACCTGATCAAAATCAGTGGGACTCACAATTTACTCTAATTTTCTTCTATTTTTATTTTTTACTTTTTAGGCCCCCATTGGGGTTATTTTGAGGAGTGGAGGTAACCTACTACCGAGGAAGACTGTTGTCCATGGTGGTGATTTCATTCATAGAGAACAGAAAACACCACCCCACCCACAAATGAAATTTTTGTTTTGAGGGGTGGAAATCACCACTCTCACTCACAAACACATTTTCAATTGCGGGATGCCATGTGGAGTGGTGAGGTGCCTTATAGAGCAGTGGGTCACCATGTGGAGTGACAGTCTGCATAGTGATATTTTCTATGTGGACCTAAGCCCCCCTTCACCAATTTACATCCCTAAATAATTTTTCTCAACTTTTATTAGCATTTATTTTACCTTCGAAAATTTTATAAAATTATCTTTACCTTCCATTCAGAGCATTCATGACCCAACTAATTCCCCCAAATAGAATCTTTTTTTGATCAGAACAAAAATGAGGTGATTTCGATGAAGAAATTGGTCCTGTTTTGTACCATTTTTCTATATGTATATGGAACCATAAAGGGGTACAAAAATATAAATTAAGGTCAACCTCATTTTTCTTTTACAAATTATCTCTATGAACCAATCCCCTTGATAACTCTCAATCACTTGCTTCTCTCACATAACATCCTTCTTTGAAGATAAATTTTCCACAAACTCAAATATTGTCACTCGTAATGGTTTTTAAGCTCAATTACTCCGGTATAGATATCATCCATATGATCGGAAAAATTGTTCTTAATGGGCCGAATGAGGACCTCGTGGAATGAGTGCCTCACAGACCGAGCACCTTATGGACCAAGCGCCCCGCCAACTGTATAACAGGCTATGTGATTTTAGTTTGCTTTATCATATTTTTGAAACAACCCAAGATTTCCTAGCATTTTATTTCTTTAATGTATTTTAATAGCTTATATTTCATGCAACACCGACTTGGCTTACGTTATACACACGATTGAGTTTCTGTGAAACAACACATTAGTGTTATAATTTTTTAAATGATATATTTATTTATATATTAAATATTGTAATATGAATAGTAACTGATAAATTTTAAATTTCATTTATAAAGTTTTCACATAAATAAAACATATTTATAATTTAATGTATAAGTTTTATTAAAATAGTTATATATTTAGAAAAAAACATTTTCTTAAAAGAACTACTTTTTATGTCTTTTTGTCAACAATAATAAAATTTATTTTAGAAACACCTAAAAATTGAATTTGGTAAAATAGAATTCATTTTTGAATCCGGAATATAAAAATTATATTAGGGTGATTTTTTTGTATTTTTTCTGAAAACTTTCAATTTTTGATGAATAGTGAAAAACACTACATTATTGTTTAAAACCAACTTTTTATTTAAATATTTTTTTTAAAATTAAATTTATTTTAATGTTAGAATAGATACATAATACCTATATTAGTCCAATTTAATTCATTTTATAATAATATTAGATATATAAAATTTTATTGACCTTTTTAACAACTTTTACCCACCTTCTATGCACATTTGAAAATTTGCAAAAAATGAAATTTTATCACTTCTGTGAATTGAATTTTAAAAATACAAAAAACATGGTTGTCATTAGTAAGTAAAATTTGGTTCAATAGGATGAAAATAATTTTTGATTAATAACAACTTTTAAATTTTATTTACCAAGGTTAAAAGTAAATAGGTTAATTAAAGGTAAAAATAATATTATAATAATATAAAATTACCCCAACACGTGTCCTAATTCTATTAGATAAGTTTGTTTCGAACAAAATCAACCTTAAGACAAAAATAATATCCTTTTTGATCCATTTTGGTTAGATTAGGACATTTATTATATTTTATTTAAAGAAGAGTTAAAAGTATTAAATTAAAATTTTAATAACTAAACCATTTTTAATATTGGTTTATACATAATATAAATTTGACTATAAATATTCATTTTCAAGATGAAAATATTTCATGCATCATGGTATTTTTTTGATAAATTTTAGACAATAAATATTTAAATTTATTTAGGATACAATGATGATGCAATAATTACCTTATTAATGAAAGTTTAAAATAAATGATATTATAAATATTAAAATAAATGTAAATTGAAACTTCTGATGCCAGAAAAGAATTTTATAGGTGAATATGACTTGTTCGGGTTGATTCAATGTATTCTTTTCTAAGTAATAAAGTCATGATGACTTTAACAAAAAACAAATACTAAATAGTGTCAAAATTGACATTAATGAGTTTTAAAACAAATACTACTTTAATAAATTATATAATAGTCCTAAAAATATAATATTCATCCAAATTACTTAGATAATGTTATATATATCATTAATGAACCACTTTAGGTTCTCTTAAAATTTATAGTAACTATATTAACCATGTTGTATAAAAATACAAGAAGACATGGTAAAAGTTAAACTATTTAACTAAGGGTTAAATATAAAGGATAAGGTTAATATGGTGACCTAAAAATGTTTAAAACCTATTGGTTGAGATGATTTCGACCCATACTCATCTTATCCATGAAATAAATCCATTTTGAACAATTATAAACCAAAAATATTTTTATAATAAATTAATATTTCAAGCTTTTCCTATAATACCTCTCACCTCTCTTATAAAAGGGAACCTCCCTTTATTTTTAATTCAAACTTGCAAATCCATTTGTCTTGGCCAAACCATAACCAGATATCCTATCAACTTCCCTAAATTCAACATAGAGGCATTACTTTGAGTAGAAATCCAACCTAAGGATCCCTTTTGTTCAAATAAAAAAGAAACACCTGAAGAAAAGGTAATTATTTTATCACCTCCTTGATTTTTTTTATTTTTTTAGTTCCTCTTTCTTTGTTGTTTCCATACTAAAATTATTACTCCAGTACCTTCTACATACAGAGATGTTATTATAAATATGGTAAATTCATATTCATTATATGGTGTAGTTTGTTATTCAACACTACATTATTTGGATGGGTATAATAATGAGTATAATTAATGTAAATAATGAATATAAAATTTTAATTATTCTATATATATAATATAACATCCAATTAAATACTGTTTCACTTTCAAAAGAATGATATTGTCGCTCGTGCGTTTGTATGACTTACCATCTCCACGACGCGATGAGATTCATCTTCAACGATCACCATTCAAGAATATATATATATATATATATATTGAATAATTATGAGATATATGAAAAAATAATTCTATTGGAATAATATATTTTTATGTAGTTAAATATATTTCTTTTACTCACTTCCATAATATACGATAATAAAACGGAAACAACATTAATGCATACGTACGAACTACCGTCTCCATGAATGGTGTTTCCATTTCATATATCTATCTATTACACATTTTTATATTTTGAATTTATATGATATATAAATCATGATTTATATTATGGAAGTATTTAATTCATGATCTAAGTGATATAATAAAGAATAAAAAGTTAAAACACATACGATAAAGAAAGCGATTATTACCCAAAATGTTACTTTAACATGTAAATAATTATTAAATGGGTAGTATAAAGTAATAAATTAATCATGTATGATACATAAATATGAATAGGATTTTGGTATAATTTAATAACATACTATGGTCATTATACAAGAGGTTAAATGTACCCTCAACTAAAAGAATGTACAAGGTAAAGGTTAATTCCTCAATCTCATTATTATTCGAGATTGTTTATGTGTAAGTATTTACTGGGACATATTTATCATCCATGTCCATGTTTCATAAAAATGTTTTCAAAAGGAATATTTTATGGTTTTATGGAAGGGACTCTTTAACTATATCATCCTTTTAAATGTTTTAAAGATTAATTTTTCTAAATCTATTTAATTAATTTCCATGCTTTCAAAATGATTTTAAGGATTTATTTATATGAACATGATTGTTTTAAAATGTTAATTCATTTCGAAAGTTTCAAAGTGGTATGTGACACTTTGATTCAAAAACTTCTTTTAAATGTATTCTTTTATAAATTGCGTGACTTTTAATGTTTTCAAAGTAAAAAAAAGGATATTTCACTTAAAGGGTTTTAATGATTTTTTAAATTATTTTCATCTATTCAATATCCTTTGATTTTCTGCTGGTTTGAAGTCAATTTATTATGATACAATCTTCCATATTGTATTAAAGGTTTTGTGATATGTTTGACTGTGGATGTGATGTTTCTTTATATCATTCATAGTTTATGGTTAAATTATTAACATTTCATATGCTATTATTAATACGAATGTTTATGTTATGTTTCAACCTTTTCATATGAGGAATGAATTGGACTTAGTAAGTGATGGGCTAGGTCTTCTATATCCCATCAATGCATCATTAGGTCTCATGAGACAAACTAGTGTCTTGGCATAAGGCCTTTAAAAAACTTATATTTAGGGTCTTTACATGAGGCCTTGACTTTGTGGTTAAGATGTCCAACATTATGCATTCCATTATTATGAGATTTGTTATTGATGTTACATGTGATTATTCGACTAGTAGAATATCTATGTGAATAAATAAATGGAACTATTTTATTTATATTTTCCATATTATGATGAAGTTTATGTTTAAAGTGATTGTGTTTCAATTTTTCACCATGCCATAAATGTTTATGATTATTTATGATAGCATCCAATATATTGTTTATCCTTAATGAGCATCTTAGCTCACCCCTTTCTTGTATTTTATTTTCCTAGGATTCCAAGAAGTAAATTATGATTGATATGCAGGGTTAAGATAGGGGAATAATTTCATCCTCAAAGGATTATCTATTCTGTATTTTATGTTAGAAATTGTAATGTTAAGTTCTTGTATGAAATCTATTTTCCAAAACTGCGAAACTGATCAGTCCTTCTGGACTTGATTCCTTGTAATCATGTCAATGTATTAAAACAATGCACTGGCTCTAGGCTTCTGGGGTTAGGGCGATATAGTTATTATTATAGAAAGTTTATCAATAACCTTGGAAACTAGATTTAGATAAACTCTGATTATGGAACATTAAGCTATGATAGACTTTGATGATTAGTTTAGAATAACTTCCGAGAACTTTGGTAATGTATATATTATGTGGGTGTTCCAAGAAATAAATCCCTATCTAGATACTACACGTGTACATGGTTTTTTCACAGATGTACCTAGGGGTGAAAACTACGATAAGGTGTTCTAGGCCTAACACGGGGTAACCATGTACATGAAAACGAGCCTTACTACGCACCTGGGTTGACACTCCCCGGGGATATGCTTAAGATAATTCAAATTTTCATTATAAACCATTATGAAGTATTTATGATTAAATATTTCTGCATAGAATCCACTCTTATGGTTATGAGATTAGATATGCATAATTTTTTTCAATTTATGTTAAGAATTTCACTAGTTTTGGAATCATTAATTAGGATTAATAACCTAATCTAGTCTATGATATTGTTTAGAAATGGTTCCTAGTAGAAATAATGACTACCCCAACAATGCACATGTTCCAAAGAGTAATAAGGATCCTATCTTTCATGGTATTAAGACAAAAGTTCAAAGTGAAATATCATCCCATGTATTCTCATTATATGATGAAATAATATCATGTGTTGATATGATAAGTAAAGAATTATCTAAGTCTATGTCTTTGAAGGGAAGCCAAATAAGAAGAGGATGGAAGAGAGAAATATGGATAAATGGAACAAGGTAAAGAAGGATTTTACCATATGTGATAACTATGTAAAGAGTCACCCTGGGAAGTGTTTGAAAGGACTAGGTGTTTGTTATAAGTGTGGAGAAAAGGTTCATCGAGAAAAAGAATGAAAAGGGAAGAAAAAAAAGACTAATATTTAGTGTTTAAACTGTAGTGAAATGAGGCATTATGAAAATAAATTTCTTAGTCATCAAGGAAATATAGATCATAAGAATAAAAGGAATCAAGGTCAAGCATAAGCTCTTACTACAGTCAATGTGGAATAATTAATGTATTTGTGTTTCTGGATTGATGGATTATATCATTTCAGTGTTGTATCAATGATGTACTGGTTATACGAATTATGGAAATAAATAAAGACTATACTGTAGTACTTTTTCATTAAGGATTTGATATTTTATGGTACTAATAAAAGTGACTCAATTGCAAGTTAAACGTTTTTGGAAAATACATGGTTGAGGGAAAGATAAACCTTAATATGGTCTTCATACTGAGGTAATGATTTTAGAAAAAGAGCTGATGTATTTGGATAAATTATATTGGATGTTATTGACCACCTTGTAAAAAATTAATTGTTTGTTTATTCCATCATTGTTTAAGTTTACAACATTTTTGGATTTAAGGAGTATATTCAGTCTTTTATAAGGAATAAGGGAGCATGTATGTATTCAATAAGATTTTATGTAAATTTAGGGTGTTACCATGTTTTATGAGAATACATGATGAAGGTAGTCACATGTTATTATGTAGAAAAAAGATATATTCATTATTTTTACCTCCCATATAAATTTTTTGACTGTGAGTTTGGACACAGGTATTTTGGATAAGTCTAAAGGTTGGAATGGAGTAAGTTCATCACTTGATATTTTGTTTGAGGTTAAGGTATAATTTATTGGATACCTTGAGATAACCTTTTGGTTTTCAGTAAACATATAGAGGATTAAGAAAATACTTGTGGGCTTTATGATTTATAAAATGTGTTTCTGGAATTAAAAAAAATCATTTTGAACATTCATTTCCTAGTATAAGGGATGAAGTGAAAATAGATCGAATCACAACCAAATGATGAGATTATGATTATAAAAGGTAATGAAATCAAGTGTGTTTTCATGAGTTTTTATCTTGATAGTAAATTAATCCCTCCTATTTAGTAAAAAATATATCTAAAAAAATGTGTTATCCTAATACCTTATGTTTTGTTGAACCGATTATACTTTAAATCATCATAGATTTATGGCTTTGAGGCCCTCAATTTTCTATTTATTGTTCACTTGTTTATGATTGATGACCTTAATCACTCCCTATAAATATTTATGCTTTTCCTCCAATTATTTGTCTCTAATTTCCACCAATGTTCTCCTATTTGAAATTCTAATTTGGTGGTGAATTTTTCATTTCCCTTTCCCTCTTATTATGTAAAGACCCGTAAAATTCAAGGGAAATTTTTTCTTAATTTTCTTTATAATTTTACAAGAGCGCGGTTTCAGACGGCACCTGATTCCGAGGCCCGGAGTGCCCGGAATCAATTTCCGAAGTTTGGCTCGGGTACGTTCAGTGAACGAACGAGCGGGGATTCCTAACTTTTGATCCGGTGCTTGGAATTGAAATCCGAGGGCACCGATGAACTCGCAGCACCGATATTCGCTTAAAGAGACCTTTTTGGAAGTTGCGTTTGTTGCGGGTTGAAAGTTAGTTTTGGGGATTAAAAGATAAGTAAAATAAAATTGTGTGTGAATTTTATTTTATTCGTGGTGGTTAGACTCTCTCATGGGAAGTTGTTGGTGGGGCCCACAACCACCCAACTTCCCATGTGTGGTTATGAGGGAGGTGGGGCCCACACGAGCCCCCACCTTTTCAAATTCCCTAACCCCTCTAAACCCCCTCTTAATTATGTGACTCTCCCCTACATTAATTCTTGCCAACTTATCTCTTCATTTAATTTTTTGAAAACTCTAGTTTTTAATTAATGTAATGAATTCAACTTTTGAATTTTGAAAGGTTGGCAAAGTGAAAATAAAATAAGGTGTAGCTTATTTTATTTTGGGAGTTGCTGTGTTGTGTGGAGTTTTGAGAGAAGAAGAGTTCTACACTTTGAAGAACTTCATCTTCCTCCTTGAAGAACGCGAAGAACACTGACACACCGTTCTATCTTCTCTCCACGTCAAAGAAAGGGAGACACCGCTTCCTCCTCGGTTTTCCTTCGTCGACTTGAGAAGTTTCGCCAACGATGTATCGCATCGGACGCATCCCTTCGTCAACGGATTTGACGAACGACGACCGCGACGCCCGACCTCCGCGACGTCGTCTTCCGCAGAACGTAGACAAATCTTCGAACCTTATACCAAGGTAGGGGTTGTTGATTTCTTTTTGGTTAAATTATTTTATTCTTGATCGTGATTTTAACAAGTCTAACGTGTGGCTTGAATTATTTAAAGTTGCGTTATTATTTTAACGTGAGGGGGCCGGACCGCACGAACATGGCCGAACCCCCCTCCATCGTTCTTGTTTATTCTTGCGGGTGAAAGCAAGTGGCGTGGTGCCGTCGCACCACGCGGATAATCGTGCAAATATTTTTGCGCGGCGCCGTCGCGCCACGCCGAGGAAGAATCTTCAAGAACGCGACGCCGTCGTGCCGCGTTGAAAGGAATCAAGGCACGGCGAAAGGGCGCGGTGCCGTCGCACCGCGCCGGACGACGAACACCGCGGCCGGTTCCGGGCCGCGGCGGGACGAGGAGACCGCGGCCGGTTCCGGGCCGTGGCGGAAAGAGAAGACAGGCGGCCGGGCCGCCGGCGTCGGAAGCCGAAGAGGGGACCGGAATTTCCGGTCCCGTTGGAGAAAACCGGCCGGATGACGTTTAACCGGGGGAATTAATCCCCCGGCCAGCGTATAAAACCCCCCTCTTTAAGAGGGGGGCGGTTCCATGAAGGGGGGGGGGGGGGGCAGCAGCCCCCCGGTTTATTTCTCCAAAACCGGCCCCCACGTGGGGGCCGTTTTGTTGCAAAGGCGCGGCACAAAGGCCGCACCGCCTTCAATCAGCGGGGGCTTAGCCCCCGCGTGCCGCCACCTCGCGGCGACAGGCCGCCGCGGCCCCCGCGGCCTCCGCGTCGCCGCGCCTCCGTGCCGCCGCGCCGCCGCCGGCCGCCCCTGGGGGGGGGGGGGGGTCGGGCCGGGTCGGCCCGGACCCGGACCCCCCCCGTTTCGAACCAGTTCTGGTCTTTTGGCCATATCTTGAGCCTCGGACCTCCGAATGACGAACCGTCTGCGGCAACGCGATCCTTGGATCAAGACGGTCGTTTCGGTATATCGCACTCAAGGTTTCGGTTTTCTTTGAGTTCGACCGGGTTGGTTCGTTCACGAAACCAACCGGGCCTTCGGAGCGGAAACACTCATATCTTGAGCTACGGACGTCCGATTGACGTGCCGTCAGTCGCGTTGTGTTCCTCTTAGTGAGACGGATCTTTTGGCATACTCCGCCCGAGGTTTGGACGCAGGTGGAGTACGGTCGGGTTGGTTTTGCCTTAAAAACCAACCGGGCCCCGGGGACGAAAATGCTAATAACTCTCAGACCGGGCGTCCGATCGACGCGCCGTCTGTTGCGTTGAGTTCCTGTTGACGATACGGAACTTTTGGATACATCAACTCCGGTCTTTGTGACAGTTGATGTATCAGCCTCTCGGCTCGTGGAGCGGACCCTCCGAACGAGCTTGCTATGTGCGGGAACCCTAGTGCTGGCTGCGACTGTTCTACTGCTACGACTACTACTGCTACTGTGACTGCGACGACGACAGTACAGAGATCCTGTGTGGATTCGACGACGACGACTTCAGCACTCAGCGATCCTACGTGGATCAGTGGTACAGGTCCTGTGTCGGCCCGATCCTGTGTGGGTCCTTGCGCTCAGCGGTTCTGTGTGAGCCAGCGCCTACAGGTCATGTGTGGGCCCGATCCTGTGTGGGTCATAGTGGGGGTTAGTTACCTATCGATCCTTCGTGGGTCCGACGACTTAGATGGATCAGTGATCATCTTTATCGTCCTTGAAGAAGTATACCTGTGTGAGCTGAATCCTATTGCTTTCCTGTGTGGAATACGTTTACTTTCCTGTGTGGACTGAGTTGTACTTGGGCTCGGAGGTTAGAGCGTATTTGAATTGATGACTTAGGTATATGTATGGGCATATACCTAAGCAGAGTCGGTTATTACTTCGTGATTGTTACTTTTCTTCGTGGTTTATCCTTTGTGGATTTGAGAGACCTTCAGGGGTCTCGGGGTCCCTACTGAGTAGCTTATACTCACCCCTGCACGGGCTTTGCCCGCACTACGTTGTGTTGGTTGCAGACGACGAACAACGTTGACCTTAGCTGAGGCTTGCAGAGCGGGACGGTACCCGGAGGTGGACCACTGGGCGGGACGTGCACGGAGCGGACGGCGGGACCCGTGGAGCAGAGGAGCTATCTGTACCCACCCTTCAGGTGGGATTTCCAGTGGACAGCTCGGTGTAGCGGCTTTTACTTTTCAGTTGCTGTTTTCCCTTTCGAGTTGTACTTTACTTTTAGTTTGGGTTTGTATTCTGGCCCATTTACTTTTCCGCACTTTCAGTTGTACTCTGCTTTGTTTAGTGTTTACTTTCCGCTTGCTTACTCTGTGGTGTTTGTTACTTTTCAAAGGCAATGCCTTCCCTTTTTACCGGGATTTACGCCTTGGTGCTAGTCACCAGCCCCTGGCCTATGGAAGGCGGGCTTGGGGTAGTCACGGCACGGACCCCGAGGGCGGGTCGTGACAAATTGGTATCTGAGGAGTTCGGTTCTACCGCGAACTCTGATCTTTTCTATGTGAAGCAATAATGTTTAGCGTATTGAGTGTGGTTATCAGTCCAGGGAGTCCAGTGTTGGTGCGGCGGCCGACGTATCCGTACACCAGGACCCTGACTTCTGATTTCCGACTTAATGCACGAAAACATTGTTTGCGTGTGTGTTTCAAAGTTTTCTTTGTGATTACTTATATCAGCTCACCAGGTATACTGTTCTAACCGTGGCGCACCTGTTTCCTTTCAGGATGGCCCCACGACGACATCCAGCTAGGGTTCCGAGAGTTGAGCGAGACGACAGCCCACCGAGCGACGAGGCCTCGGTGCAGGGCCCTTTTCCAGTAGTGGCACCGGCGGTAGCTTTACCCGCCGATCCCCCGATGCTTCCAGCAGCAGCCGCTGACGATGCACGTCGCCTCAACGCACTGCATGAGTTTCAGCGCCAGCGACCGCCCAGGTTTCGCGGGGAGACGGATCCTCAGGCAGCAGAGGACTGGCTGGAGGCAGTGGTTCGAGTGTTTAGGCTAGTGAGGACACCAGCAGACCTCATGGTGATCCTCGCTGCGATCCTACTACACGCAGCAGTGGGACGATGGTGGAGCCTGATGCTCCAGGTGCACGATGAGGCATCTCTACTTTGGACAGACTTTGAGAGCCTCTTCCGCTCGGAGTTCGTCCCAGCCACCCTTCGTGCGGTGCGTATCCAGGAGATTCTTCAGCTGCAGCAGGGCAGCATGACGGTCGCTCAGTACTCGGCGAGATTTACCGATCTCTCGCGCTACTCGACCGACATGGTACAGGACCCATTCTTCTGGGCCCGGACCTTTGAGCAGGGTTTGAGACACGAGATCAGGGCATCGCTTATCTCCCTCAGCATACCGACTCAGACAGGAGTACTGGAGCGGGCCCTTCTGATCGAGAGCTTCCTTGCTGAGTCTACACCAGCACAGAGACCCACCGCGGGGCGGCACGTGGCAGAGTCGTCTGCAGTAGGCAGTCGACGGATGACTCAAGGGTCCAGACAGCCCAGACCTTCAGGCAGACGATCTCAGGGCACTGGCTCAGCAGTGCGGGGCACACAACGCGGAGCCAGTCTTACGAGAGGCAGACAGTGCTACTCGTGCGGCGGGCAGGGCCACATGGCTCGCGACTGCCCGACCCGCCGTGCCGAGGAGCAGCAGTCAGTTGATGGACCACCGAGGCAGAGGCAGAGGGTCGACCGTGGCGGTCCGCAGGGAGGAGGCGGACGAGGCAGAGGAGCTGGACGAGCAGCCGGTGGAGGGCGACGCTTTGAGGCTCTGCCACCACCACCACCAGGAGGTCCACCCCAACCACAGGGAGCTGGCGGGCAGCGACAGGCACAGCTCCAGGCAGCAGAGGCCTACGACCACGGCGCACCCGAGATGATTCGAGGTACTATCTGTGTCTATTCCACCCTTGCTGCAGTTCTTATAGACACAGGAGCGAGTCACTCTTTCATAGCCGCTGCCCTTGTTCGGAGCTCGGAGATTCCGACAGAGCCGTTGGCTCGATCCTTACGGCTAGAGACTCCTACGGGAGCAGACTCGACGATTACGCACTGGTGCCGGCAGTGTGAGCTTACTCTAGGAGGCAAGATCTTCGGCTGGGATCTTCTTGTAGCAGCGTCGAGGCCTTACGATGTCATCTTGGGCATGGATTGGCTATCTACAGTCCATGCACAGATTGACTGTTTTAGGCGCAAGGTGCGATGTGTACGCACCGACGGGAGCAGGTTCACCTTCACCGGCGAGAAGGGAGCCTTAGCAGCACAGGATGGACTTCCGCGGAGGAGAGGACAGCCCATCACTCATCAGTTGGCTAGCCTCATCCTTGGAGCAGTTGACGTGCGGAGTCCTGGTTTTTCTGCAGTGGTGGATCAGTTTGCGGACGTTTTTCCCGACGACGTTCCAGGGCTACCTCCTCGCAGAGAGGTAGACTTTTATATTGACTTGTACCCCGGAACAGCCCCAATATCCACTCCAGCATATCGGATGGCCCCCGCCGAGCTTCGAGAGCTACGGGTACAGTTGGAGGACTTGCAGGACAAGGGGTTCATCCGACCCAGTGTTTCACCCTGGGCTTCCCCGATATTGTTCGCCAAGAAGGCAGACGGGAGCTTACGACTTTGTGTTGACTATCGTCTCCTGAACCAGGTGACAGTGAGGAACAAGTATCCGCTACCGAGGATTGATGACCTCTTTGATCAGCTCAAGGGAGCACGGTGGTTCTCGAAGATAGACCTCAGGTCAGGCTATCATCAGCTCAGAGTCAGAGATGAGGATGTGCAGAAGACAGCCTTCAGATGTCGGTATGGCCACTATGAGTTCTTGGTTATTCCTTTCGGTGTAACCAATGCCCCAGCAGTGTTCATGGATCTCATGAACAGGATCTTTCAGCCATACCTCGATCGGTTTGTCGTAGTCTTCATCGACGACATTCTGATTTACTCTACGACAGAGGAGGAGCACGCCTATCACTTGCGAGTTGTTCTTGACACACTCCGAGAGCACCAGCTTTATGGTAAGCTCTCTAAGTGCCAGTTCTGGATACGTGAGGTCCACTTTTTGGGACACGTTATCTCTGAGGCGGGAGTTGCAGTGGATCCCGCGAAGATTGAGGCTGTGTTAGCATGGGAGCCACCCAGGACCGTGACTGAGGTTCAGAGTTTCTTGGGACTAGCTGGATATTATTGGAGATTCGTGCCAGACTTCTCTAGAGTTGCGACATCACTCACAGCTTTGACGAAGAAGGGGAAACCCTTCGTATGGACAGACAGATGTCAGCAGAGCTTCCAGGAGCTGAGACAGAGATTGACATGCGCACCTATCTTGAGGTTGCCTGAGGAGGGAGTAGGGTACGTAGTCTACTGCGATGCATCAGGGACCGGACTCGGATGTGTTCTGATGCAGGAGAGGGCCGTGATCGCCTATGGATCACGTCAGTTGAGGCCGCATGAGCAGAACTACGCTACCCATGACCTGGAGTTAGCAGCAGTGGTCTTCGCTCTGAAGACATGGCGACACTATCTGATGGGCGAGCGCTTTACAGTCTTTTCCGATCATCAGAGTCTCAGGTATATCTTCTCGCAGAAGGACCTGAACCTGAGACAGCGGGGATGGCTCGAGTTCCTCCAGGACTATGACTTTGAGATAGTCTATACTCCTGGGAAGGGGAACGTAGTAGCCGATGCCCTCAGCAGGAGGACGGGCATTCAGCTACTTGAGGAGGCGACGGAGCAGCTAGCCTCTTTGCAGATATCCTTCGTGGATAGAGATGGAGCATCCTTCCTCCAGTCTCTCACAGTCACCCCTCCACTACTGCAGCGAGTCAGGGAGGCACAGCGTGGGGACGCTGACTGTGAGACACGGCGTGCACAGATATCCTCGGGACAGGCACCTGATGGTTTCTCCCTTGGAGCAGAGCACGACATCCTTTTCAGAGGACGTACCATGGTACCAGTTGCTTTGCGAGAGGAAGTGATGAGGGAGTTTCACACTTCTCCTTTGGCGATACATCCTGGAGTGGCGAAGATGTACCAGGACCTCAGACGACAGCACTGGTGGCCGGGCATGAAGAAGGCTGTAGCAGAGTTCGTTTCTCGATGCCTCACCTGCCAGCAGGTGAAGGCAGAGCATCAGGTACCAGCAGGCTTGGTACAGCCCTTGGAGGTTCCGGAGTGGAAGTGAGACGGCATATCTATGGACTTCGTGACTGGAATTCCACGCACATCCAGAGGTCACGACTCCATCTGGGTGATTGTTGACCGACTCACCAAGTCGGCACACTTCTTACCCATCAGAGAGCAGGGCTCAGTAGAGAGCTTGGGACATCTCTACGTTCAGGAGATTGTGCGGCTCCACGGCGTACCATCTTCTATCGTCTTCGATCGAGATGCCCGCTTTACTTCCCGACTTTGGAAGGGGTTACAGGAAGCGTTTGGAACACAGCTACGTCTGAGCACAACCTTTCACCCTCAGACGGATGGTCAGACGGAGAGGACCATTCAGACTCTCGAGGACATGCTCCACGCATGTGTCCTCGACTTTGGTCGTAGCTGGGAGGACCACCTACCCTTGGTGGAGTTCGCGTACAACAACAGCTACCACTCCACCATCGGGATGGCACCGTACGAGGCGTTGTACGGCCGACCATGTAGATCTCCTTTGTGCTGGACAGACCCTGGGGAGTCAGCACTGGTGGGACCGGAGATGGTCCAGGCCACGACAGAGAAGGTCCAGGTCATCCAGGAGCGGATGAGGACAGCTCAGAGCCGGCAGAAGTCATATGCTGACAGGAGGCGGAGGCCACTGGAGTTCGAGGATGGCGACCACGTCTTCTTGCGGGTCTCACCTCGACGTGGTATTCGGAGATTTGGCCGAGGCGGCAAGTTATCTCCGCGCTTCATCGGACCCTTCCAGATTCTCAACAGGATTGGTGAGGTGGCTTATCGCCTGGCTCTACCACCTCAGTTGCACCGGGTGCACGACGTCTTCCACGTATCCCAGTTGAGGAGATACGTGCACGACCCGACGCACATCATTGATCATGGGGAGCTTGACGTTGACGATGGGGCAACTTTTGCGGAGGTCCCGGTGGAGATAGAGGATCGATAGGAGCAGGTCCTGCGTGGGCGATCGATTCCTCTTGTGCGCATCAGATGGCAGCACGGGAATCTCCAGGAGAGCACATGGGAGCGGGAGACTCAGATGCGTGCTCAGTACCCTCATTTGTTTCCCTAGTTTTTGATGTATCTTTACGGGGACGTAAAGCCCTGAGGTGGGAGTAATGTAAATACCTGTAAAATTCAAGGGAAATTTTTTCTTAATTTTCTTTAGAATTTTACAAGAGCGCGGTTTCAGACGGCACCTGATTCCGAGGCCCGGAGTGCCCGGAATCAATTTCCGAAGTTTGGCTCGGGTACGTTCAGTGAACGAACGAGCGGGAATTCCTAACTTTTGATCCGGTGCTCGGAATTGAAATCCGAGGGCACCGATGAACTCGCAGCACCGATATTCGCTTAAAGAGACCTTTTCGGAAGTTGCGTTTGTTGCGGGTTGAAAGTTAGTTTTGGGGATTAAAAGATAAGTAAAATAAAATTGTGTGTGAATTTTATTTTATTCGTGGTGGTTAGACTCTCTCATGGGAAGTTGTTGGTGGGGCCCACAACCACCCAACTTCCCATGTGTGGTTATGAGGGAGGTGGGGCCCACACGAGCCCCCACCTTTTCAAATTCCTTAACCCCTCTAAACCCCCTCTTAATTATGTGACTCTCCCCTACATTAATTCTTTCCAACTTATCTCTTCATTTAATTTTTTGACAACTCTAGTTTTTAATTAATGTAATGAATTCAACTTTTGAATTTTGAAAGGTTGGCAAAGTGAAAATAAAATAAGGTGTAGCTTATTTTATTTTGGGAGTTGCTGTGTTGTGTGGAGTTTTGAGAGAAGAAGAGTTCTACACTTTGAAGAACTTCATCTTCCTCCTTGAAGAACGCGAAGAATACCAACACACCGTTCTATCTTCTCTCCACGTCAAAGAAAGGGAGACACCGCTTCCTCCTCGGTTTTCCTTTGTCGACTTGAGAAGTTTCGCCAACGACGTATCGCATCGGACGCATCCCTTCGTCAACGGATTTGACGAACGACGACCGCGACGCCCGACCTCCGCGACGTCGTCTTCCGCGGAACGTAGACAAATCTTCGAACCTTATACCAAGGTAGGGGTTGTTGATTTCTTTTTGGTTAAATTATTTTATTCTTGATCGTGATTTTAACAAGTCTAACGTGTGGCTTGAATTATTTAAAGTTGCGTTATTATTTTAACGTGAGGGGGCCGGACCGCACGAACACGGCCGAACCCCCCTCCATCGTTCTTGTTTATTCTTGCGGGTGAAAGCAAGTGGCGTGGTGCCGTCGCACCACGCGGATAATCGTGCAAATATTTTTGCGAGGCGCCGTCGCGCCACGCCGAGGAAGAATCTTCAAGAACGCGACGCCGTCGCGCCGCGTTGAAAGGAATCAAGGCATGGCGAAAGGGCGCGGTGCCGTCGCACCGCGCCGGACGACGAACACCGCGGCCGGTTCCGGGCCGCGGCGGGACGAGGAGACCGCGGCCGGTTCCGGGCCGCGGCGGAAAGAGAAGACCGGCGGCCGGGCCGCCGGCGTCGGAAGCCGAAGAGGGGACCGGAATTTCTGGTCCCGTTGGAGAAAACCGGCCGGCCAGCGGGCCGGCCGGATGACGTTTAACCGGGGGAATTAATCCCCCGGCCAGCGTATAAAACCCCCCTCTTTAAGAGGGGGGCGGTTCCATGAAGGGGGGGGGGGGCAGCAGCCCCCCGGTTTATTTCTCCAAAACCGGCCCCCACGTGGGGGCCGTTTTGTTGCAAAGGCGCGGCACAAAGGCCGCGCCGCCTTCAATCAGCGGGGGCTTAGCCCCCGCGTGCCGCCACCTCGCGGCGACAGGCCGCCGCAGCCCCCGCGGCCTCCGCGCCGCCGGACCGCCCCAGGGGGGGGGGGGGGGGGGGGGTCGGGCCGGGTCGGCCCGGACCCGGACCCCCCCCGTTTCGAACCAGTTCCGGTCTTTTGGCCATATCTTGATCCTCGGACCTCCGAATGACGAACCGTCTGCGGCAACGCGATCCTTGGATCGAGACGGTCGTTTCAGTATATCGCACTCAAGGTTTTGGTTTTCTTTGAGTTTGGCCGGGTTGGTTCGTTCACGAAACCAACCGGGCCTTCGGAGCGGAAACGCTCATATCTTGAGCTACGGACGCCCGATTGACGTGCCGTCAGTCGCGTTGTGTTCCTCTTAGTGAGACGGATCTTTTGGCATACTCCGCCCGAGGTTTGGACGCAGGTGGAGTACGGTCGGGTTGGTTTTGCCTTAAAAACCAACCGGGCCCCGGGGACGAAAATGCCAATAACTCTCAGACCGGGGGTCCGATCGACGCGCCGTCTGTTGCGTTGAGTTCCTGTTGACGATACGGAACTTTTGGATACATCAACTCTGGTCTTTGTGACAGTTGATGTATCAGCCTCTCGGCTCGTGGAGCGGACCCTCCGAACGAGCTTGCTATGTGCGGGAACCCTAGTGCTGGCTGCGACTGTTCTACTGCTACGACTACTACTGCTACTGTGACTGCGACGACGACAGTACAGAGATCCTGTGTGGATTCGACGACGATGACTTCAGCACTCAGCGATCCTATGTGGATCAGTGCTACAGGTCCTGTGTGGGCCCGATCCTGTGTGGGTCCTTGCGCTCAGCGGTTCTGTGTGAGCCAGCGCCTACAGGTCCTGTGTGGGCCCGATCCTGTGTGGGTCATAGCGGGGGTTAGTTACCTATCGATCCTTCGTGGGTCTGACGACTTAGATGGATCAGTGATCATCTTTATCGTCCTTGAAGAAGTATACCTGTGTGAGCTGAATCCTATTGCTTTCCTGTGTGGAATACGTTTACTTTCTTGTGTGGACTGAGTTGTACTTGGGCTCGGAGGTTAGAGCGTATTTGAATTGATGACTTAGGTATATGTATGGGCATATACCTAAGCAGAGTCGGTTATTACTTCGTGATTGTTACTTTTCTTCGTGGTTTATCCTTTGTGGATTTGAGAGACCTTTAGGGGTCTTGGGGTCCCTACTGAGTAGCTTATACTCACCCCTGCACGGGCTTTGCCCGCACTACGTTGTGTTGGTTGCAGACGACGAACAACGTTGACCTTAGCTGAGGCTTGCAGAGCGGGACGGTACCCGGAGGTGGACCACTGGGCGGGACGTGCACGGAGCGGACGGCGGGACCCGTGGAGCAGAGGATCTATCTGTACCCACCCTTCAGGTGGGATTTCCAGTGGACAGCTCGGTGTAGCGGATTTTACTTTTCAGTTGCTGTTTTCCCTTTCGAGTTGTACTTTACTTTTAGTTTGGGTTTGTATTCTGGCCCATTTACTTTTCCGCACTTTCAGTTGTACTCTGCTTTGTTTAGTGTTTACTTTCCGCTTGCTTACTCTGTGGTGTTTGTTACTTTTCAAAGGCAATGCCTTCCCTTTTTACCAGGATTTACGCCTTGGTGCTAGTCGCCAGCCCCTGGCCTATGGAAGGCGGGCTTGGGGTAGTCACGGCACGGACCCCGAGGGCGGGTCGTGACATATTAAGACTAAATTTTATTAACCCTATTTCTGATGTGGGTTTTCCACATAGGTATTTTATAGTTTCAACATTTTATTTTCAAAGAACAATTTCAAATTGCGAGGACGCAATTTATTGAAGGGGGGGGGGGAGAATGTAACACCCCAACATTTCATACCAAATTATCTCTTTAAAGTAGTTTAATAGCTTATATTTCATGTAACACCGACTTGGATTGCGTTATACGCAAGATTGAGTTTCTGCGAAACAACACATTAATATTATAATTATTTAAATTATATATTTATTAATCAATTAAATATTTTAATGCTAATAGTAACAAATAAATTTTAAATTTTATTTATAACGTTTTCACATAAGTAAAACATATCTATAATGAAATGTATAAGTTTTGTTAAAATAGTTATATATTTAGAAAAACTATTTTCTTAAAAGAACTACTTTTTATGTCTTTTTGTGAATAATAATAAAATTAATTTTTGAAACTAATAAAAATTGAATTTGGTAAAATAGTATTCATTTTTGAATTTGGAATATCAAAATTAGATTTGGGTGAATTTTTGGTATTTTTCTGAAAACATTCAATTTTTGATGAATAGTTAAAAACACTGCGTTATTGTTTAAAACCGACTTTTTATTTAAATAATTATTTTTAAGTTAAATTTATTTTAAAGTAAAAATAGATATATAATACCTATATTAGTACAATTTAATTCATTGGAGTCATTTTATAAAAATATTAGATATATAAAATTTTATTGAACTTTTTAACGTCTTTTAAACACCTTCTAGGTACATTTGTGAATTTTCATAAAACGTAATTTTACAGCTTTTTTGAATTGAATTTTAAAAATCCGATAGACACGGTTGTCACTAGTAAGTAAAATGTGGTTCAATAGGATGGAAATAATTTTTGGTGAATAGTAACTGTTGAATATTATTTACCACGATTAAAAGTAAATAGGGCAATTAAAGGTAAAAATAATATTATAATAATATAAAATTACCCCAACACATGTCCTAATTAAATTATATAAGTGATTTTCGACCAAAATAAACCTTAGGAAAAAATAATATCCTTTTTGATTCAATTGGGTTAGATTAGGGCATTTATTATATTTTATTTACAGAATAGTTAAAAGTGTTAAATTCAAATTTTAATAACTAAACCGTTTTTAAAATAGGGTTATTCATAAGATAAATTATACTATAAATATTCATTATAAATATAAAAATATTTCCCACATCATGGTATTTTACTTATAATTTGTATACATTAAATAATTAAATTTATTTATGACACAATGATGAGGTAGTGATTACCTTATTAATGAAAGATTAAAATAAATGATATTATAAACATTAAAATAAATTTAAATTCAAACATTTGAGCCCATACACGAATTTTATAGGTGAATATGACATTTTAGGGTTGATTCAATATTTTTTTGAAGTAATCAAGTTGCGATGACTAACAAAAAACAAATACTAAATAGTGTCAAAATTGACATAAATGAGTTTAAAAAAAATACTATTTTATTAAATTATATAATAGTCTTAAAAATATAATATTTGGCCAAATTACTTAGATAATGTTACATATGTTATTAATGAACCACTTCAGGTTCTATTGGAATTTTATAGTAACTATATTGACCATGTAGTATAAAAATACAGGAAGAGATGGTAAACGTTAAACTACTTAACCAAGGGTGAAATCTAAAAGATAAGGTTAATATAGTGACCTAAACATATCTAAAACCTATTATTTGATAGTATTTAGACCCATACTCATCCTATACTAGAAATAAATCCATTATGAGCTATTATAAACTGAAAATAATTTTATAATAAACTAATATTTCAAGCTTTTCCAAAAGTGCCCCTCACCTCTCTTATAAAAGGGATCCTACCTTTATTTTTTAATTAACCTCTCCAAAGCCATTTGGCTTCGCCAAACCCTGTAAAAATATCCTACCAACTTCCCTCACTTCAACCTAGAGGCCTTACCTTTATCATACATCCAACCTAAGGAGCCCTTTTGTTCAAATCAAAAGGAAACACCCGAAGAAGAGGTAATTATTTTATCTCCTCTTTCAAAGTCCTTTTCTTCTTCTACATCCTCTTTCTTTGTTGTTACCATACTAAAATAATAAATACAGTACCTTATACATTCTGATATTTTATTATAAATATGATACAACCATATTCATTATTCTATAAATCTTATGAATGACAAATTTATCATGCGTGCGTACGTATGGCTTACCATCTCCACGTCATGGTGTAGTTTATTATTCAACACTAAATTATTTGGATGGGTATAATAATTATTATAATTAATGTAAATAATTAACATAACATGATAATTATTATATATATATAATATACCATTCTATTAAATACCGTTTCACCATCAATATAATCATATTGTCGCTCGTGCACATGTATGGCTTACCGTATCCACGACGTGATGAGATTCATCTTCAACGATCACCATTCAAGAATATTTATAAAAATATATATTGATTAAGTATGAGATATATGAAATAATAATTCTACTATAATAATATATATTTATGTAGTTAAATATATGTCATTTACTTACTTCCATACTATACGATAAGAAAACGGAAATAACATTCATGCATATGTACGAACTACATTCTCCATGAATGGTGTTTACATTTCATATATCTATCTATTATACATATTTATAATATGAATATATATGATATATAAATCATATTTTATATTATGGAAGTATGTAAATCATGATCTAAGTGATATGATCAAGGATAACAAGTTAAAACTCATACAATAAAGAATGTGATTATTATCTAAAATGTTACCTTAACATGAAAATTATCATTAAATGGGTTGTATAAAGTCATAAATTAATAATTTATGATATCATAAATATGAATACAGTTCTGGAATAATCCAATAACATACTATGGTCATTATACAGGAGGTTAAACGTACCCTCGACTAAAGTAAAGTACAAGGTAAGAGTTAATTTCTCAATCTCATTATTATTCGAGATTGTTTATATGTAAGTATTTATTGGGACATATTTATCATCAATGTCCATATTTCATAAAAATATTTTCAAAAGGAATATTTTATGGTTTTATGGAAGAGATTCTTTAACTAGATCATCATTTTAAATGTTTTAAAGATTTAGTTTTCTAAATCTATTTAATTAATGTCCATGTTTTCAAAATGATTTTAGGGATTTATTTATAAGGACATGGTTGTTTTAAAATGTTAATTCCTTTCAAAATTTTCAAAGTGGATGGGACACTTTGATTTAAAAACGTCTTTTAAATGTATTCTTTTATAAATTGGGTGACTTTTAATGTTTTCAAAGTAAAAAAGGGATATTTCCCTCAAAGGGTTTTAATGAATTTATTAAATTATTTTTATCTATTCAACATCCTTTATTGGATTTTATGCATCTTTAAAGTAGATTTATAATGATACAATATTCCATACTGTATTAAAGGTTTTTTATATGTTTGACTATGAATGTGCTATTTTTATATCATTCATTTTTATAGTTAAAGTATTAACATTTCATATGTTAGTTTTAATACAAATGTTTATGTTATGTTTCTACCTTTTCATATGAGGAATGCATTGGACTTAGTAAGTGACGGGTAGTGACATCTATATCCCCTCGATGCATCGGTAGGTCTCATGAGAAAAAATAGTGTCTTGGCACAAGGTCTTGAAAAAATTTATATTTATGGTCTTGGAACGAGGCCTTGACTTTGTAGTTAAGATGTCCATAATTATGTATTCTATCATTATGAGATTAGTTATTGATGTTTCATGTGATTATTCGACTAGTAGAATATACATGTGAATAAGTTAATGGAACTATTTGATTTATCTTTTACATATTATGTTGAATATTATGTTTAAAGGGATTGTGTTTAAATTTTGTACCTTTCCATAAAAGTTTATGATTAATTATGATAGCTTCAACTATATTTTTTATCCTTATTGATCATCTTACCTCACCCATTTCTTATATTTTATTTTCCCAGGATGCCAAGAAGTGAATTATGATTCATATGCAGGGTTAATCTAGGGGAATAAGGTCATCCTAAAAGGATTATCTATGTTGTATTTTATGTTAGAAATTGTAATGTTAAGTTCTTTATGTAATATTTTTTCCAAGACTGCTAAACTGATCAGTCCTTCAGGGCTTGATTCCTTGTAATCATGCCAATGTATTAAAATAATGCACTGGCTTCGGGATTCTAGGGTCAGGGTGTTACAATTTTAATGGTTCTCACATGTTATATTTCCATAAGGATATCATTAATATTATTAAATAAACTATAGAAAAAAACTCCATGTCCACGATTGTGATCAAGAGAATAAATTCTATTGCCGAGAATATTGAAAAAGTCCTTCGACATCACAATGTTACTCAAAAAAGTATTCTGAAGAGTCTCCTTTCACCAGATCTTTTGGATTATCTATTTAATAATATATTTCCTCTATAAAAGTTTGGAGTTTGAGATGATTCTATAATTACATGGGATGATCAGAGTTCTCCAATGGATTTGTGTTGAGGTTTCCTCGAATCATGTTTATGTGAACATTTACTCCATCAAACACATTATTTCCAAGTCAATCCATGTAACACCCCGAGATTTTATGAAAAATATTATTTTTAATTTCATTAATGTCTTGTGTTATACGCTACACCAAAAGGAGCTTTCATAACACACATCTCTGACCTGGCTTGAATTACACACAATCGCGACCTTCCACGATAGCATGTGTTGTACGCAACACCAAGTTTCGCTAAACAACGATATGCTATTAAAATATTATTAAAACTAGACGTTATGAATAGTAATAACCACTTTTTGAAATTTTGTAAATTTTATTTTTCAAAATGGACTTCATTTTTGGATTCTGAATATCGAAATTAGCTTAGGGTGAAATTTTGGTGGTTTTCGGATAACTTTCATATTTTGATGAATAGTGAAAATTACTAAATTTTAATTAAAAACAACTTTTTCAATCAAAATAATTAATAGTGATAAATTATTAATTTGAGTGGTTTTAAAGTATATTTAGAATATATTTTTACAATTTAATACAATGTTGGTCATTGGATGTAATTTCACATTTAAACCAGACATAAACAAGTGTCAATCTTTTGATAGTTATTATCTCTTAAGAACACGCTATTTGTTTTGATGACGGGAATTAATTTTTAAATTAATTAATGCAACTAATATGTTTTGAATTTGGTAAAATAGAAATCATTTTTGAGTTCATAATATCAAATATAGCTTAGGCCTAATTTTTGGTATTTTTCTGAAAACTTTCAATTTTTGATGAATAGTGAAACCACTAAGTGGTAGTTAAAAAAACTGAATTTTTCATAAAACTTAATTTTACCGCTTCTGTGAGTGGAATTTCAAAAATCCGAGAGACACAGTTGATGTCAGTAAGTAAAATGTGGTTCAATGAGATGAAAATAATTTTTGGTGAATAGTAACTTTTTACTTTTATTTACCACGGCTAAAAGTAAATAGGGTAATTAAGGGTAAAAATGATATTATTATTACCCTAACACATGTCCAAATTCTATTGGATAAGTGTAATTCGACCAAAAACAAGCTTAGGAATAAAATATGACCATTTAGGCCCACTTGGATTAGATTAGGACATTTATTATTATTTAATTCAAAGAAGAGTTAAAAGAGTTAAAATCAAAGTTTATTTAATAAAACATTTTTAATATAGGGTTATACATAAGATAAATTCGACTATAAATATTAATTAGAAAGATAAAAAGATTTCCTACATAATGGTATTTTATTTGTAATTTTTATACATTAAATAATTTAATTTATTTATGACACAACGATGATGCAGTAATTATCTTATTAATGAAATATTGACATAATTGGTGTTATAAATACCCAAATAAATATAATTTGAGACTTTTTATGAATTCCAATAATTTTATAGGTTAATATGACATGTTATTATTGATTTAATTAACTTTTTTAGAACTTATCATTCTGTTAGGATTTTCACAAAAATCAATTACTAAATAGTGTCAAAATTGACATAAAATAGTTTTTAAAACAAATATTATATTATTAATTGTTATTTTATTCCTAAAAATCTAAGGTTCAGACAAATGACTTATATAAGGTTATATATATTAATAATAAACAACTTGGGGTTCTTTTGGCTTGATATAGTAAGTTTATTAACCTTATAGTATAAGAACACAAGAAGACACGGTAAAAGTAAAATTATTTAACTTAATGTTAAATCTAACTGATAAGGTTAAAATAGGAACCTAAACTTGTATAAATTCCATTGGATGAGAGTATTTCGACCCATCCCAACTTTAGCTTTGAAATAAATCAATTTGGAGCTATTTAAAACTGAATTTGACTTTATAATAAAATAATAGTTTTAGTTATTCCAAAGGTACCCCTCTCCTCCCTTATAAAAGGGCACCTCCTCCCTCTATTCCTCACACAACTTTGAGCCTTCAAGCTCGGCCAACCCCTGCCAAATTCTCTTCTGCACTTCCCTAGAAACATTCTAGAGGTTCTGTTCTTCCTCAAAGACCAATTTTGGTACCCTAAGAGGAGGTCTCAAAGAGGCGCTTCAAAGAAGAGGTAATTTCCGTTACCAATTCTTTCACCTTTATTTCTTATTCCACTTCTTCTTCTAAGGTTGTTTCATTATGAAGTAATAACATCAGTATCACTCATATACTGATATGTTATTATAAGTATGAAACAACCCTATTTCACCATCTATCCATCCCACGGAAAACGAAATCACCGCGCGTGCGGACGTACGGAATACCGTCTCCACGCCGTGGTGTAATCTTCTTTTCCACCACCACCTTACATGGATGGGTATAATGGTGTAAAGAATAACTATACATAGTTATTATAACATCATATTGATTCTGATATATTGTATTATCCACTCCAATTCAATTCAATAATTATGGAAACGATATCATCGCTCGTGCGTACGTACGGACTACCGTCTCCACGACGCGATGAGATTCATTCTCCATGTTAACCATTTAAGAATGATTATAAAGTATATATAAGCAATAATAATGAAATATATGACATTATAAAGCTACTGGATTTATGTGTATATATATTTATGTCATCTACTTAATTCCATTCAACTCAATAAGGAAACGAAAACAATGTTCATGCGTATGAACGGTCTACCGTCTCCATGAACGGTGTATTTCTTTCCATTTACTGATCTATTATATATATATATATATTCTGAATATATATTACATATAAATCATGTTTTATATTCTGTAATTAAGTAATCATTATCTAAGTAATCATATGAATAATTACAAGTTAAAACACGAACGACAAATGAGATGATTTTACCCAAAACGCTACTTTGACATGAATTTACAAAAGAACAGGTAATATAAAGACATAAGTGAACCATATATGATATAATAACAATGAATATGATTCTATAATAAGTCAATGACATTATTTAAATCATTATACAGGAGGTTCGGACACTTATGAAGCAAATCGGACCTAAGGTAAGGGGAAATATCACAATCTCATTTTTATCCGAGATTGTTTATACTTTAGTATTTACTGGGGTGTATTTTATCATCCACATCCATGTTTCCTCAATATGTAATATTATTTCTATCCACCTACAATTTTTTAAATCCTATTTTACCCTTTGTTGAGTTTTTAGTAAAGGATATGAAAGGAATCTTTTGTCATTTTTCGTACGTGGTACTTTTTGACTTTTCCGACAAAAGTACGAAGAATGTTTTTTTTAACTTATACGGCATGAATGGATTTTTAAAACACTATTTACAAGAATCTTCCTTTACAAGTTTTCAAGTTTATTTTTAATTAACTTCTTTTAGTTTATAATTTTATGACATGTTAAGAAAGGAAAAGTGTTTTTGAAGTAGAAAGGATATTTTCCTCAAGAATGGAGTTCAAGTGTTTTATCAAAATTATTTTCCATCTAAGATAATAAAGGGTTCTGTTTTTATACATATTATTTATTTGATTATGTTGTGATGGAATTATTTTTATGAATTCCTTTATTTTATATGAATTGTTTTATGATGTCACAATGTTTAAGAATCCCATTTTTATTACATGGGTTATTTTAGGATGTAAGGTTTATGATTTTGTGGCACACATAAGAATGGTATCATTATGAGATGGGTGGGACCTATATCTCCCTCCAATGCATTGGGTAAAGATTTTATATCTCATGAGATAGACATGGCTGGAACGGTAGGTTATACCGGTTCAGTGAAACAGGATTGAAACGAGGGTGACTCGGTTCAGAAAAGGACTTTGTCCACTAAGATAGTATTGGCAATGAATCTCGACTAACAAGAAATGATTCTCTATGATTATGTGTGTTTGCCACAAAGCTTCATGTTTTAAGTTATGATTATTGAGATTTCATTTCACTACTATGATTTATCCCATGTTATGAAATTATGCTCTCTTTTGGAGGTTAAGATTTCCAAAATGTTATGTTCTTATGAATATGATGTGATTGATATTTCTTTTGTTTACCCTTACTGAGCATTTGAGCTCACCATTTTATGTTTTCTTTTCCCCAGGATATAAAGAAAGGTTTTAGGTAAAATAAAAGGAAGATCTTTATGGGAGATGTTGAAGATCTTTCACCACGATTAGAAGATTATATTCTGAGTTTCCAAAGACACTAAACTATTACGATCCTTGTGTGTGTGTTTTTTTATGTACTAAGTATTCCACAAATGTAATGTAATGTCAATGTACGTTAAGCTTTGGGTCTCTACAGTTGGTATCAGAGGAAAGGTTTAGTCAACCTTTGGAAACTAGGATGCGAAAACGTTAGTGATATCCCTAGAGATATTTCTATGGTATGTCTAGGGATGTCTCTAAGTTTAAGTATACGTATAGGTTATAGTCCTAGAATTGCGCTAACGATCTTAGAATTTAACCTAAGATGTTAGATATTGAGGGTACTCCCCCTTTACTATGCTGTCTTCCCTAGCATGATTTCGCCTCTCACATAATTCTTTTTGTGTTTTAGTTAATGGAGGGAACCAGAAGGAATTTGGTTAACATTGAATCCAATGGACAAATTGGTGACTATGAGAAACAAAATTGTGTAATTCCTAGAGATAAAGATATTATGATTATGCCGAATCAGTCATCGCGATATATGATTAACAAGGTGAAATTTAGTGGTATTCCTAATTCATCAAAGAAGAGGAAGATAAACTATTATGCATGTTCGCATATTGAGGAGCATAAAGAAAGGAAGATTGAGATTTCTAAAGAAGGGAAGAAGAACCTTGAGGAATACCTCAAATGGAGGGACCGATGTTATCTGTGTGGAGAAAAGGGTCATAGAGTGACAGACTGTTATGGAGTTCAATGTCTTATTTGTGGAGAACATGGGCATTACCCAACTTAATGCCCTGACCTAAAAAGTTACTTCTAAATCAAGGAAGGACTTATTCTAGGACAATCATTGAAGTGGATGGACTGAAGTGTATATGTATTGGTATTCAAGAATAATGTTGTTGAGGTACTTTTATGGTGTATTGGAATATTTATGTATTGGTCTATTGTCGTTTTCAATAATTTTAAGGTACCGGTAACCATGAAAAGTGATTCAACTATTTTGGAAAGTAGATGATATGCGCATAATGAAGGGATAAGGAGAAAATGAAATGTTTGACAGTATTCATGAGCTCATTATTGATATAAGGACTAAGTGATATCATGGTTTGAGTATATAGAATTTGGAGGATTTTGGTATGTGGAAAGTGTTAACTTTTAACTGCATTCATGTTTTCACTAAGGTTCAATGGGTATTCAAGAGAATACCTGATTAAGGCCTTTGAATGTTTGGAATGTGACCAACAAGACATATCTTATGATATATGGGGATCAACGACAGTATTAAATCTCTGGTAATCGTTTTCACTATATTATGAGAGTGGACTGCAGTATTATGGATAAGCCTAAAGATTGGAATGGATTATGTTGGACATAAGTTAGTATTGTTTAAGGATAGAAGTTTTTTCGATATTATTGATAGGATGTTATAGTAATATAGTTTTTGAAAAAGGACAACCTGCAGGATGGACGACAGCCCATCGATTCAGACAAGGCCGTGGGAATCGAACCCACAACCGAAGTGCGACTGGCCTTTATCTCCTACCACTGGCCTACAGGAAGTCCCTGTTTAGTAGAAACTAGTTTTATTATATTAAGCAGTATGATATATGAAGTATAAGTCCATTTTAGGAACCATATATGATTAATCTCACTATATATCGACTTATGTATATAATTTTTGCTAACCTTTTGTTTGAGACAGATGGAATGACCTATCATTCTATCACATGATCTGCTAACACTTCACGAATAACAAATTCAACTTCATTTATTTAAGAGATGAAGTGGAAATTGTTCAAGGCACGAACAATAGTGAGATTGTACCAAAATAAAGTAAGTATTTATTCTAATTCAAATTTTCAACTTTAGGGAAATGATCTTGAAAACCAAAAATGTTGTCCTAGTGCCCTTATATCCGATGAATCAGATGGTACCCTAGATCGTCAAAAATTTATGGATTTGTGATTGTTGGCTTTTCCATAGCCATGTTCTCTACCACTCTCCATCAGAACATGATGGTTAGATTTTTCTTCCATATCCATATTTTCACCTATGTGGAAACCCAGTGATTAGTTTATTTGGGTAACCATTACATTTCATACTTTTGTTTTTAAATATTGGTTTTGGTATTCCTTTTTACGATGTGGGTTTCTATTAAAGAAACTTTCGAGTAGTAAACCATTTATAACCCCGACGAATTTCGAGGGCGAAATTCATTTTAAGGGGGGTAGAATGTAACACCCCGAGATTTTATGAAAAATATTCTTTTTAATTTCATTAATGTCTTGTGTTATACGCTACACCAAAAGGAGCTTTCAAAACACACATATCTGACCTGGCTTGAATTACACGCAATCGCGACCTTCCACGATAGTGTGTGTTGTACACAACACCAAGTTTCGCTAAACAACGATATGCTATTAAAATATTATTAAAACAAGACGTTATGAATAGTAATAACCACTTTTTGAAATTTTGTAAATTTTATTTTTCAAAATGGACTTCATTTTTGGATTCGGAATATTGAAATTAGCTTAGGGTGAAATTTTGGTGATTTTCGGATAACTTTCATATTTTGATGAATAGTGAAAATTACTAAATTTTAATTAAAAACAAATTTTTCAATAAAAATAAATAATAGTGATAAATTATTAATTTGAGTGGTTTTAAAGTATATTTAGAATATATTTTTACAATTTAATACAATGTTGTTCATTGGATGTAATTTCACATTTAAACCAGACATAAACAAGTGTCAATCTTTTGATAGTTATTATCTCTTAAGAACACGCTATTTGTTTTGACGACGGGAATTAATTTTTAAATTAATTAATGCAACTAATATGTTTTTAATTGGGTAAAATAGAAATCATTTTTGAATTCATAATATCAAATATAGCTTAGGCCTAATTTTTGGTATTTTTTCTGAAAACTTTCAATTTTTGATGAATAGTGAAACCACTAAGTGGTAGTTAAAAAAACTGAATTTTTCATAAAACTTAATTTTACCACTTCTGTGAGTGGAATTTCAAAAATATGAGAGACACGGTTGATGTCAGTAAGTAAAATGTGGTTCAATGAGATGAAAATAATTTTTGGTGAATAGTAACTTTTTACTTTTATTTACCACGGTTAAAAGTAAATAGGGTAATTAAGGGTAAAAATGATATTATTATTACCCTAGCACATGTACAAATTCTATTGGGTAAGTGTAATTCGACCAAAAACAAGCTTAGGAATAAAATATGACCATTTAGGCCCACTTGGATTAGATTAGGACATTTATTATTATTTAATTCAAAGAAGAGTTAAAAGAGTTAAAATCAAAGTTTATTTAATAAAACATTTTTAATATAGGGTTATACATAAGATAAATTCGACTATAAATATTCATTAGAAATATAAAAATATTTTCTACATAATGGTATTTTATTTGTAATTTTTAGACATTAAATAATTTAATTTATTTATGACACAACGATGATGCAGTAATTATCTTATTAATGAAATATTGACATAATTGATGTTATAAATACCCAAATAAATATAATTTGAGACTTTTTATGAATTACACTAATTTTCTAGGTTAATATGACATGTTAGTATTGATTTAATTAACTTTGTTCGAACTTATAATTCTTTTAGGATTTTCACAAAAATCAATTACTAAATAGTGTCAAAATTGACATAAAATAGTTTTTAAAACAAATATTATATTATTAATTGTTATTTTATTCCTAAAAATCTAAGGTTCGGCCAAATGACTTATATAAGGTTATATATATTAATAATAAACAACTTGGGGTTCTTTTGGCTTGATATAGTAAGTTTATTAACCTTATAGTATAAGAACACAAGAAGACACGGTAAAAGTAAAATTATTTAACTTAATATTAAATCTAAATGATAAGGTTAAAATAGGAACCTAAACTTGTCTAAATTCTATTGGATGAGAGGATTTCGACCCATCCCCACTTTAGCTTCGAAATAAATCAATTTGGAGCTATTTAAAACCGAATTTGACTTTATAATAAAATAATAGTTTTAGTTATTCCAAAGGTACCCCTCTCCTCCCTTATAAAAGGGCACCTCCTCCCTCTCTTCCTCACACAACTTTGAGCCTTCAAGATCTGCCAAACCCCACCAAATTCTCTTCTCCACTTCCCTAGAAACATCCTAGAGGTTCTGGTCTTCCTCAAAGACCAATTTTGGTACCCTAAGAGGAGGTCTCAAAGAGGCGCTTCAAAGAAGAGGTAATTTCCGTTACCAATTCTTTCAACTTTATTTCTTCTTCCACTTCTTATTATAAGGTTGTTTCATTATGAAGTAATAACATCAGTATTACTAATATACTGATATGTTATTATAAGTATGAAACAACCCTATTTCACCATCTATCCATCCTACGGAAAACGAAATCACCACACGTGCGTACGTACGGAATACCGTCTCCACGCCGTGTTGTAATCTTCTTTTCCACCACCACCTTACATGGATGGGTATAATGGTGTAAAGAATAACTATACATAGTTATTATAACATCATATTGATTCTGATATATTGTATCATCCACTCCAATTCAATTCAATAATTATGGAAACGATATCATCGCTCGTGCGTACGTACGGACTACCGTCTCCACGACGCGATGAGATTCATTCTCCATGTTAACCATTTAAGAATGATTATAAAGTATATATAAGAAATAATAATGAAATATATGAAATTATAAAGCTAATGGATTTATGTGTATATATATGTATGTCATCTACTTAATTCCATTCAACTCAATAAGGAAACAAAAACAGCGTTCATGCGTACGAACGGTCTACCGTCTCCATGAACGATGTATTTATTTCCATTTACTGATATATTATATATATATATATATTCTGAATATATATTATATATAAATCATGTTTTATATTCTAGAATTAAGTATTCATTATCTAAGTAATCATATGAATAATTACAAGTTAAAACACGAACGACAAATGAGATGATTTTACCCAAAACGCTACTTTGACATGAATTTACAAAAGAACGGGTAATATAAAGACATAAGTGAACCATATATGATATAATAACAATGAATATGATTCTGTAATAAGTCAATGACATTATTTAAATCATTATACAGGATGTTCGGACACTTACGAAGCAAATCAGACCTAAGGTAAGGGGAAATATCACAATCTCATTTTTATCCGAGATTGTTTACACTTTAGTATTTACTGGGGTGTATTTTATCATCCACATCCATGTTTCCTCAATATGTAATATTATTTATATCCACCTACAATTTTTTAAATCCTATTTTACCCTTTGTTGAGTTTTTAGTAAAGGATATGAAAGGAATCTTTTGTCGTTTTTCGTATGAGGTACTTTTTGACTTTTCCGACAAAAGTACGAAGAATGTTTTTTTTAACTTATACGGCATGAATGGATTTTTAAAACATTATTTCCAAGAAGCTTCCTTTAAAAGTTTTCAAGTTTATTTTTAATCAACTTATTTTAGTTTATAATTTTATGACATGTTAAGAAAGGAAAAGTGTTTTTGAAGTAGAAAGGATATTTTCCTCAAGAATGGAGTTCAAGTGTTTTATCAAAATTATTTTACATCTAAGATAATATGGGGTTCTGTTTTTATACATATTATTGATTTGATTATTTTGTGATGGAATTATTTTTATGAATTCCTTTATTTTATATGAATTGTTTTATGATGTCACAATGTTTAAGAATCCCATTTTTATTACATGGGTTATTTTATGATGTATGGTTTATGATTTTGTGGCACACATAAGAATGGTATCAATATGAGATGGGTGGGACCTATATCTACCTCCAATGCATTGGGTAAAGATTTTATATCTCATGAGATAGACATGGCTGGAACGGTAGGTTATACCAGTTCAGTGAAACAGGACTGAAACGAGGGTGACTCGGTTCAGAAAAGGACTTTGTCCACTAAGATAGTCTTGGCAATGAATCTTGACTAACAAGAAATGATTGTCTATGATTATGTGTGTTTTCCACAAAGCTTCATGTTTTAAGTTATGATTATTGGGATTTCATTTCACTACTATGATTTATCCCATGTTATGAAATTATGCTCTCTTTTGCAGGTTAAGATTTCCAAAATGTTATGTTCTTATGAATATGATGTGATTGATATTTATTTTGTTTACCCTTACTGAGCATTTGAGCTCACCCTTTTATGTTTTCTTTTCCCCAGGATATAAAGAAAGGTTTTAGGTAAAATAAAAGGAAGATCTTCATGGGAGATTTTGAAGATCTTTCACCACGATTAGAAGATTATATTCTGAGTTTCCAAAGACACTAAACTATTACGATCCTTGTGTGTGTGTTTTTGTTATGTACTAAGTATTCCGCAAATGTAATGTAATGTCAATGTACGTTAAGCTTCGGGTATCTACAATCCAAGAGAATGTTTTCATTATGAATGGATCCCTATGGACATATAGTAACCATCATAAGCATAACACATATTCACAATCTTCTATTCAAGATCATCCATCCATTTTCAACCTCTCATGAGGAAATCCTTGTAGAGGATGGAGCTCAAAGTGAGAATTAAGGTCTAGAAGGAGATTTTTCTGACTAATGGGCTTGGGAATTATGGGTGTTCCAGAATTTTGTGGAATTTCCCCAATGGTTGGAGGCCATCGACTTGTATCAGGTGAAATGAATTTATCAGTTTTTGGTTTATTCACCAACCAAGATGTTACCTGAATTAATCAACTATTGGTGTTTGAGCACTAAAACATCCCACTTATCTCGCGGTGAAGTTGGGATCAACTTGTGGGATATTTACCATTTATTAGGGTCTCCCATTACTGGAAACATGTATAATGAATGTAATGCCCCAACCCCAGTTACCCAGATTCGGTGCATTATTATGTAACATTGGCATGATCACAAAAGATCAAGTCTCGAAAGACTGATTAGTTTAGTAGCCTTGGAAACACTAGATATATTCATAAGTCTTACATTACATCATAAAGTGAAAAACTACAATAACATAGTCTCCACAGTCCACACTCATGTCTCTTTCAGACTATCCCTACAGGTCAGTAATAAAATATTTCTTCACATCCTCGAAAAAATAAAACATAGAAAGGGGTGAGCTCAGATGCCCAGTAAGGATAACAATATAGCGAAAACTTTCATAAATAAACATAAACATTTAAGGCAATGTATCACTAAAACAAAAGCCTTTTAAACTTGAACTTTAGCATAATATGTCAAAATTAAAATGAAATAATTTCATTTACTTATTCACATGGATATTATACTAGTCGAATAATCACATGCAATATCAATAACCACTTTCATAATGATGGAATGCATAATGACAGACAATCATAACCACATAGTCAAGGCCTTGTGCCAAGACTACAAATAATATTTTGTCAAGGCCTTGTGCCAAGACACTAGTTTGTCTCATGAGACCTACCGATTCATCGAGGAGCTATAGCGGGATCCACCCGTCACTTATTAAGTCCAATGCATTACTTATATGAAAAGGTTTAAACATATCATAAACCATAACACAATCGTATCACAAAAAACATGCATAAAGGAAACATAAAATTTCCACATTTCAATCACAAGATATCAATACAACACATTGATATAATAAAACCATTTTCAATACCAAAATAAAAGAAAAGTAAAACATGGTATTTATTTTTCATTAAAAAAAAGTTATGGCTTGTAGAGTAAGTCAAAACACAAATAATGGTCACGATGGCAGAGAAGTTGTTGTCGCCGCATATGTAAGACAAAAACATTCCTTTTTTTTTGTTTAGTAAAACAATTCATAAAAAAATATTCCTTTTGAATAAAAGTAAAAGTCACAGGGGTTTATACACTGTATAAAAGAAAGTTGTGTATAAAACAAAATATTCCTCAATGAAAGGAGATTAAGACGAAGTCCCTTACCTCCTGTCCGACTTGACTCAATCGTTCTTTAATATCTTGAATAATAAACTAGAGTTAATCTCTACTTGCTTAATAACCTTTTTAAAATTCATTACCCCTTTTATATGAATTATTACCATGTTATGAAAATTATGTAGTCATTTAAGTTAATAACGGTCGTTTTGTCGACCTTTGGTACTTGAGTCAACAATAAACATCTTATAATTACAAGTTTTTTATGTGGTAGAATATCCATTATATCCAGAATTATATTCATGATGTGGATATCATATATATAATATATATCCAGTAGATACATGCATTTATAATATTACATAACATTTAGAGGTAAGAAATGAAATGCACCGTTCATGGAGACGGTAAGCCGTACGTACGCATGAACGCTACTTTCATTTATATTTCGTGTTTAATGGAATGAAATAATAATTATATAAAGGTATATTATAATTACAGTATAATATCATATATAATATCATTAACTCCATCCTTTATATGTCCCACATATGGCATTAACGATTCAAATCACTTTGAGGGGGCGGTAGTCCACACTTCCTAAAATGAAGATATCGCGTTTACCCATAATGGAAACCATAAAGGTATTACATAAATGAAAAATACAGAATAATAATTAAAACATAAACATAATATATATCATATATAAATAGAGTGACATATTAATGGGCACCATGAGACGTGTTAAAAGAAGATTGAACAATCATCCTTTCGTGAGGCAGTAATTCGCCACCCACAGAAACAATATTTTATTTAACCATTAGATGAAGGTGTGTGTAAGTGTAAATTAAATACTTCTCATAAAAACATCCTAGTATATTTAAGATACAGGTGTTGTTACAAAATAAAGGAATAAAATTATTTTAATGGGTTAGAGAAGCAAAATAAAACAATAGAACATAAGAGAAGACATTACCTTAAAATCGGGTAACTCTTTTTGATTTGAGACAAAGGCTTCCTTGGGAAGACTTATGCCCAAAGTGAGGCTTATAGGAGTAAGAGAGGGAAGTTTAGAGAGTATTTTGGTTGAGTTTTTCCGAGCCAAATGGCTTTTAAGGTGTGAATAAGGTGGTAGAGGTGGGGGCCTTTTATAAGAGGAGAGGAGGGGGACTCTTGGAAAGTCATGAAATGTTACATTATTATGAAATGATTTTTGGGATTTTAAAAGTACCAAAATGATATATTTCGAGTATAAGGTGATAAGGGTTCGAAATCCACCCATAAAATAGGCTTTAGACAAGTGTAAGTCTTAGATTTTACCTTATCGTTTTATTTTATTTAAATCATTCATTAATGAGGTAATTGCTGCATCATCATGGTGTTATAAATATTTTTTTTATTTAATACCTAAAAATTATAAAAAAAATTACCATGATGTATTAAATCCTTTTAGATTTCCAATGGATATTTATAATCTAAAATATAACTTGTATAACCCCTTGAAAAAATTGTTTTATTAAAACAATACTTGTTTGTGACATTTTTATTTTTACTTTAAATAAAAGGTACTAATGTCATTATCTTACCCAAGTGACTCCATGGGGTCCCCAAAATTGACTCATGGATTGTCTTGGTCGGCCATGATTCATCCAATAAGATTATGACATGTGTCAAGGTAATTTAATATTATTATAAACTTATTTTTACCTTAAACTACTCTAATTACCTCTAATCGCGGTTAATAAAACTCAAAAGTTACTATTCACCAAAAATTATTTTCATCCCATTGAACCAAATTTTACTTACTAATTACAACCATGCATTTCAGATTTTTGAAATTCAATTCATAGAAGTGGTAAAGTTTCATTTAAATGAAAAATTAAATTTTTAACTACCACTTAGTGGTTTCACTATTCATCAAAAATTGAAGTTTTTTAGAAAAATACCAAAAATTCACCCTAAGATATATTTAATATTCCTAATTAAAAAATTATGCCTATTTTACAAAATTAAAAACATACAAGTTGAATTAATTAATTTAATAATTAATTCCCGCTGTCACAACAAATATCGTGTTTTTAAGAAACAATATATATCAAAAGATTGACAATTGTTTATGTCCAATTTCAAAGTTAAATTAATTCTAATGACCACCACTAGATAAAATGGTAAAATTATATTATAATTATACTTAAAACCCCTCAATTGTATAATTTATCACAATAAATTATTTTTATTAAATTTTTTTTAAGTATTTTTCACTATTCATCGAAAATTGGAAGTTCTTAGAAAAATACCAAAAAATAAACATAGGATAATTTTGATATTATGAATCCAAAAATGAAGTCCATTTTGAAATATAAAATTTATATAATTTCAAAAAGTGGGTATTACTATTCATAACAGCTACTTTGATTGGTCGCGGTGTGTTAGAACTCGAGGTTGTGCACAACACACACTGCTCTATTATTCAAAGAGAAGCGTACCATGGAAGCTTGGGGTGTTACATTATCCCCTCCTTCAAATAATTTCATCCTAAAAATTTCTAGAATATTACTGCATAAAAAGACTTGGGTGGTTCTTCATCATAAGTTCCTCGGATTCCCACGTTGCCTCTTGCATCTTATGGTTCCTCCATAGAACTTTTACCAGACGAGTCGTCCAGTTTCTCAGCACTTGTTCTCTCATATCCAGAATCCTGTCAGGATCTTCGCAATAAGATAGATCGGGTTCCAGTTCTAATTCCTCATAGGTGAGTACATGCGTTGGGCCAGGCATGTATTTTCTCAACAGTGATACGTGGAGCACATCGTGAACTTTAGAGAGACTTGGAGGCATTGCCAAATGGTAAGCTACAACCCCAATTCGTTCTAGAATTTTGAATGGTCCGATGTACCTGGGACTTAATTTTCCCTTCTTACCGAATCGTATAACTCCCTTCCATGGAGATACCTTCAAGAAAACATGATCTCCTACTTGAAATTCCAAATCATTTCTTTGGTTATCGGCATAGCTCTTCTGCCTACTTTGATCTGATTTGATGTGGTTTTGGATTAACTTCACCTTTTCCATCATTTCATCAACAGGTTCTGGGCCTACGAGTTTTCTTTCACCAACATCATACCAACAGGTTGGTGTGCGACATCTCTTTCTGTATAACGCTTCATATGGTGCCATCCGAATACTTGAATGGAAGCTATTGTTATAGGAAAATTCTACCAGAGGTAAATATTGATCCCACATACCCTAAAAGTCAATTGAGCATGATATCAACATGTCTTCTAAGGTATTAATAGTCCATTCTGACTGTCCATATGTTTGAGGGTGGTAAGAAGTGCTCAAACAAAGTTTAGTGTCCATGGATTTTTGAAGACTTTTCCAGAAACTTGATGTAAAATGAGGATCATGATCCGAAACAATCGATAGGGGTACTCCATGAAGTCTTACAACTTCGTTAATATGCAATCTTGATAAACATTCAAGTGGTAAATCTTCTCTTATAGCAAGATAATGTGATGACTTGGTAAGACGATCAAAAATGACCCATATTGCATCAATCCTTCTAGGAGTCTTTGGTAGTCCCATGACAAAGTCCATCGTAATATTATCCCATTTCCACTCAGGTATGGGAAGAGGTTGCATAGATCCTCTAGGAAGTTTCCTCCCAGCTTTCACTTGTCGACAAACCATGCATCTTGACACAAAATCAGCAATCTCCCTATTCATGTTGTCCCACCAAAAATGTTCCTTTAAATATCTATAAACATTAGTGCTACCAGGGTGTATAGAGAAATTGAAACTATGAGTATCATCTAATAATTCCCTTTTTAGACTAGATATATTGGGAACACAAAGCCTCTTCCCAAATTTCAAAATTCCATCTTCATACACAAAGTCACTCAATCTCCAATCGTTCACAGCTTTAATCTTCTTTTGAAACTCTTCATCATTGTTTTGAGAACTCTTAATCCTTTCCAAAAAAGATGGTTTGGCAACCATTTGAGAAAGAATTGATGTTTCACCTTCCATAGTTATTCCCATGTCCATCTTCACTAGATCCATGAAAATAGGATCCCTTCCAATTCTCATATTTGATACTTCATCATCTTCCTTTGTGTTTTGAATCAATGACCACCATTGATCAGCATCTCTAGTGAGGCGATAAACTACCATGATAACCTTTTCCATTTCACTACTCCCTAAAGCATGTAATATTTTTTCTAAAGAATTTATCCATTGCTCAACTACTAATGGATTTGTACTCCCATTGAATCTTGGTGGTTGTTTCCTCATGAAGTGGTCTAACATTGATCCTCTGTGTTTCGGATCAGGGTGCTCCATATGAGTAAGGTTATTATTCATAACCTGAGTGAGTTTTCCTAGTATGACGATAATCTGATCAACATCAGTTGTATCACCAGCTCCATTATAAATATCTTGAGTAGGAGGGAAATCCCTACATGTTGTGTGTGCATTGATACAGTTTCCATTCCTTCCACTAGGCTCCATTTCTAAACAATGTCATAAACTAGATAAGTTCATGAATCAAAATACATTATTCCATACTTGTAAAACACTTAAGATAAATTGAGCAGTTTATGGATATAATCCATAATCATAAAAAAATGTTTTCTTTGAGGAAATATATACTCATAAACCCTTCATAATTGTTTGTAAAGAAAATGAGAATTATCCTAAGCATATCCCCCGGGAGTTTCGTAACCTAGAGTGCAGCAAGGCCCATTGTCGTGCACCGGTTCCCATTCGAGTCTGGATCAAAGCAGTGTTTTCGGGTTTTACCCCTTGGTACATCTGTGCCAGAGCCTCCTCTACCTTCTCATATCCAGAAAGGGATTTATTGCTTGGAAAACTCACAAAATATCTATAATAACAAAATTATAGGAAGTTATTCTATACTAATCCTCAATGTTTATCTTAGGGATATGTGATCTAATCAGAGTTTTTCTAAATCTAGCTTCCAAGGTTAGTACTAAACTGCCTCTAATACCAACTGTAACGCCCCGACCCCGGTTACCCAGTGTCAGTGCATTATTACGTAACATTGGAATGATCACAAAAGATCATGCCTCGAAAGACCGATTAGTTTAGTAGCCTTGGAAACACTAGATATATTCATAAGTCTTACATTACATCATAAAGCGAAAAACTACAATAACATAGTCTCCACAGTCCACACTCATATCCCCTTCAGACTATCCCTGCAGTTCAGTCATAAAATATTTCTCCACATCCTGGGAAAAATAAAACAAAGAAAGGGGCGAGCTCAGATGATCAATAAGGATAACAATATAGCGGAAACTTTCATAAATAAACATAAACATTTAAAGCAATTTATAACTAAAAAAAGTCTTTTAAACTTGAACTTCAACATAATATGGAAAAATTAAAATGAAATAATTCCATTTACTTATTCACATGGATATTCTACAAGTCGAATAATCACATTCAATATCAATAACCACTTTCATAATGATGGAATGCATAATACGAGACTATCATAACCACATAGTCAAGGACTTGTGCCAAGACTAAAAATAAGATTTTGTCAAGGCCTTGTGCCAAGACACTAGTTTGTCTCATGAGACCTACCAATGAATCGAGGAGCTATAGTGGGCTCCACCCGTTACTTATTAAGTCCATGCATTACTTATATGAAAATGTTTAAACATATCATAAACGATAACATAATCGTATCACATAAAACATGAATAAAGGATACATAACATTTCCACATTTCAATAACAAGATATCAATACAAAACATTTATATAATAAAACCATTTTCAATACCAAAAGAAAAGAAAAGTAAAACATGGTATTTATTTTTCATTTAAAAAAAAGTTATGGCTTGTAGAGTAAGCCGAAACACAAATAATGGTCACGGTGGCAGAGAAGTCGTTGTCGCCGCATACGTAAGACAAAAACATTCCTTTTGTCATTTAGTAAAACGCTTCATACAAAAAGATTCCTTTTGAATAAAAGTAAAATTCAAAGGGGTTTATACACCGTATAAATGAAGGTTGTGTATAAAACAAAATATGCCTCAATGAAAGGAGATTGAGACGAAGTCCCTTACCTCATGTCCGACTTGACTCGATCATTATTTAATCTCCTGAATAATAAACTAGAGTTAATATCTACTTTCTTAAGAACCTTTTTCAAGTTAATTATCCCTTTTATATCACTTATTACCATTTTAAGAAAATTATGTAGTCATTTAAGTTAATAACGGTCGTTTTGTCGACCTTTGGTACTTGAGTCAACAATAAACTTCTTATAATTACAAGTTGTTTATGTGGTAGAATATTCATTATCTACAGAATTATATTCATGATTTGGATATCATATATATCATATATATCCAGTAGATACATGCATTTATAATATTACACAACATTTAGAGGTAAGGAATGAAATGCACCGTTCATGGAGACGTTAAGCCGAACGTACGCATGAACGCTACTTTCATTTCTATTTCATATTTAATGGAATGGAATCATAATGATATAAAGGTATATTATAATTATAGTATAATATCATACATAATATCATTAACTCCATCCTTTATACATCCCACATGTGGCATTAACGATTCAAATCACTTTGAGGGGGCGATAGTCCACACTTCCTAAAATGAAGATATCACGTTTACCCATAATGGAAACCATAAAGGTATTCCATAAATGAAAAATAAAGAATAATAATGAAAACATAAACATAATATATATCATATATAAATAAAGTTACATTTTAATGGCCACCATGAGAGGTGTTAAAAGAAGTTGAACAATCATAGTTTTGTGCGGTAGTAATTCACCACCCACAGAAACAATATGTTCTTTAACCATTAGACGAAGGTGTGTGTAAGTGTAAACCAGATAATTCTCATAAAACATACTAGTATGTTGAAGATACTGGTGTTTTTATAAAATAAAGGAATAAAAAGAGTTTAAGGGTTTAGAGAAGCAAAATAAAACAAAAGAACATAAGAGAAGACATTACCTTAAAATCGGGTAACTCTTTTTGACTTGAGACAAAGGCTTACTTGGAAAGACTTTTGCCTAAAGTGAGGATTCTAGGAGTAATAGAGAGAATTTTAAATAGTATTTGGGCCGAGGTTGGCCGAGCCAAATGTCTTTGAAGGTGTGAATAAGGTGGTAGAGGTGGGGGCCTTTTATAAGAGGAGAGGAGGGGCACTCTTGGAAAGTCATGAAATGTTGCATTATTATGAAATGATTTTTCGAATCTTAAAGGTCACACAATGATATATTTCTAGGATAAGGTGATAAGGGTTATAAATACACCCATACAATAGGCTTTAGATAAGTGTAAGTCTTATATTTTACCTTATCTTTTCATTTTATTTAAATCGTTCATTAATGAGGTAATTGCTGCATCATCATGGTGTCATAAATAAATTTATTTATTTAATGCCTAAAAATTATAAAAAATGATGTAGGAAATATTTTCAGCTTCCCAATGGATATTTATAGTCGAAAAGATAACGTGTATAACCCCTTGTAAAAATTGTTTTAGTAAAACAATACATGTTTGTGACATTTTTATTTTTACTTTAAATAAAAGGTATTAACGTCATTATATTACCCAAGTGGCTCCATGGGGTCCCAAAAATTGACCCATGGATTTTATTGGTCAGCCATGAGTCATCCAATAATAGTAGGACATGTGTCAAGGTAATTTCATATTATTATAACATTATTTTTATCTTAAATTACTCTAATTACCTCTAATCGTGGTTAGTAAAACTCAAAAGTTACTATTCACCAAAAATTATTTTCATCCCATTAAAACACATTTTAATTACTAATGACAACCATGTATGTAAGATTTTTGAAATTCAATTCATATAAGTGGTAAAGTTTCATTTAAACGAAAAATTAGTTTTTTAACTACCACTTAGTGGTTTCACTATTCATAAAAAATTGATGTTTTTCAAAAAAATACCAAAAATTCACCCTAAGCTATATTTTATATTCCTAATTCAAAAATGATGTCTATTTTACAAAATTAAAAACATATAAGTTGAATTAATTAATTTAACAATTAATTCCCACTGTCACAACAATAGCATGTTTTTAAGAAACAATATATATCAAAAGATTGACAATTGTTTATGTCCAATTTCAAAGTGAAATTAATTATAATGACCACCATTGGATAAAATGGTAAAATTATATTCTAATTATACTTTAAAACCACTCAATAGTATAATTTATCACTATAAATTATTTTTATTAAAAATGTTTTTTTAAGTATTTTCACTATTCATCGAAAATTGAAGTTCTCAGAAAAATACCAAAAATTTAGCATAGGCTAATTTTGATATTCCGAATCCAAAAATGAATTCCATTTTGAAATATAAAATTTATATAATTTCAAAAAGTGGGTATTACTATTCATAATGACTACTTTGAATGGTCACGGTGTGTTATACCTCGAGGTTGTGTACAACACACGCTGCTCTATTATTCAAAGAGAAGCGTACCATGGAAGCTTGGGGTGTTACATTCTACCCTCCTTCAAATAATTTCGTCCTCAAAATTTCTAGAATATTACTGTATAAAAAGACTTTGTTTGTTCTTCATCATAAGTTCCTCGGGTTCCCACGTTGCCTCTTCCATTTTATGGTTCCTCCATAGAACTTTTACCAAACGAGTCGTCCAGTTTCTCAGCACTTATTCTCTCATATCAAGAATCCTGTCAGGCTCTTCACAATAAGATACATCGGGTTCCAGTTCTAATTCCTCATAGGTGAGTACATGCGTTGGCTCAGACATGTATTTTCTCAACAGTGATACGTGGAACACATCGTGAACTTTAGAGAGACTTGGAGGCATTTCCAAATGGTAAGCTACAACCCCAATTCATTCTAGAATTTCGAATGGTTCGATATTCCTGGGACTTAATTTTACCTTCTTACCAAATCGTATAACTCCCTTCCATGAAGATACCTTCAAGAAAACATGATCTCCTACTTGAAATTCCAAATCCTTACTTTGGTTATTGGCATAGCTCTTCTGCCTACTTTGAGCTGCTTTGATGTGGTTTTGGATTACCTTCACCTTTTCCATCATTTCCTCAACAAGTTCTGGGCCTACAAGTTTTCTTTCACCAGCATCATCCCAACAGGTTGGTGTGCGACATCTCTTTTCGTATAACGCTTCATATGGTTCCATTCGAATACTAGAATGGAAGATATTATTATAGGAAAATTCTACCACAGATAAATATTGATCCCACATACCCTGAACGTCAAGTGAGCACGATCTCAACATGAATTCTAAGGTTTGAATAGTCCATTCTGATTGTCCATCTGTTTGAGGGTGGTAAGCAGTGCTCAAACGAAGTTCAGTGTCCATGGGTTTCTGAAGACCTTTCCAGAATATTGATGTAAAACGGGGATCACGATCTGAAAAAATCAATAGGGATACTCCATGAAGTCTTAAAACTTTGTTAATATACAGTATTGCTAATTGTTCAAGTGGTAAATCTTCTCTTATAGCAAGAAAATGTGCCGACTTGGTTAGACGATCAAAAATGACCCATATTGCATCATTCCTTCTAGGAGTATTTGGTAGTCCCATGAAAATGTCCATCATAATATTATCCCATTTCCACTCAGGTATGGGAATAGGTTGCATAGCTGCTCCAGGAAGTTGCCTCCCAACTTTCACTTGTTGAAGAACCATGCATATTGACACAAAATCTACAATCTCCCTCTTCATGTGGTCCCACCAAAAACGTTCCTTCAAATATCTATACATATTAGTGATACCAGGGTGTATAGAGAAATAGGAACTATGAGAATCATCCAATAATTACCTTTTTAGACTAGCTATATTGGGAACACAAAGTCTCTTCCCAAATTTCAAAATTTCATCTTCATACACAAAGTCACTCAATCTCCCATCATTCACAGCTTTAATCTTCTTTTGAAACTCTTCATCATCGGTCTGAGAACTCTTAATCCTTTCTAGTAAAGATGGTTTGACAACCATTTGAAAAAGGATTGATGTTTCACCTTCCATATTTATTCCCATGTTCATCTTCACTAGATCCATGAAAATAGGATCCCTTCCAATTCTCATATTTGATACTTCATAATCTTCCTTTGTGTTTTGAATCAATGACCACCATTGATCAGCATCTCCAGTGAGGCGGTAAACTGCCATGATAACCCTTTCCTTTTCACTACTCCCCAAGGCATGAAATATTTTCTCTAAGGAATTTATCCATTGATCTTCTACTAAAGGATTTTTACTCCCATTGAATGTTGGTGGTTGTTGCCTCATGAAGTGGTCTAACATTGATCCTCCACGTTTCGGATCAGGGTGCTTCATATGAGTAAGGATATTATTCATAACCTGAGTGAGTTGTCCCAGTATGGTGATAAGCTGATCAGTATCAGTTGTATCACCTGCTCCATTATAATTATCTTGAGCAGGAGGGCAATCCCTACATCGAGTGCGTGCATTGATACGGTTTTCATTTCCTCCACTAGGCGCCATTTCTAAACAATGTCATAAACTAGATCAGTTCACGAATCAAAATACATAATTCCATACTTGTAAAACACTTAACATAAATTGAACAGTTTATGTATATAATCCATAATCATAAAAAAATGTATTCTTTGAGGAAGTATATACTCATAAACCCTTCATAATGGTTTGTAAAGAAAATGAGAATTATCCTAAGCATATCCCCCGAGACCGTCGTAACCCGGAGTGAAGCAAGGCCCATTGTCGTGCACCAGTTCCCATTCGAGTCTAGCTCAATGCAGTGTTTTCAAGTTTTACCCATAGGTACATCTGTGCCAGAGCTGCCTCTACCTGCTCGTATATAGACATGGATTTACTACTAAGAAAACTCACAAAATATCTATAATACCAAAATTATAGGAAGTTATTCTATACTAATCCTCAAAGTCTATCTGTGGGCTATGTGCTCTAATCAGAGTTTTTCTAAATCTAGCTTCCAAGGTTAGTACTAAACTGCCTCTGATACCAACTATAACGCCCCGACCCCAGTTACCCAGAGTTGGTGCATTATTACGTAATATTGGCATGATCAAAAAAGATCAAGCCTCGAAAGACTGATTAGTTTAGTAGCCTTGGAAACACTAGATATATTCATAAGTCTTACATTACATCATAAAGTGAAAAACTACAATAACATAGTCTCCACAGTCCACACTCATATCCCTTTCAGACTATCCCTGCAGGTCAGTCATAAAATATTTCTTCACATCCTTGGAAAAATAAAACATAGAAAGGGGTGACCTCAGATGCTCAGTAAGGATAAAAATATAGCGGAAACTTTCATAAATAAACATAAACATTTATAGTAATGTATAACTAAAACAAAAGCATTTTAAACTTGAACTTCAACATAATATGGAAAAATTAAAATGAAATAATTTCCTTTACTTATTCACATGGATATTCTACTAGTCTAATAATCACATTCAATATCAAAAACCACTTTCATAATGATGGAATGCATAATGCAAGACTATCATAACCACATAGTCAAGGCCTTGTGCCAAGACTACAAATAAGATTTTGTCAAGGCCTTATGCCAAGACACTAGTTTGTCTCATGAGACCTACCTGTGCATCGAGGAGCTATAGTGGGCTCCACCCATCACGTATTAAGTACAATTCATTCCTTATATGAAAAGGTTTAAACATATCATAAACCATAATATAATCGTATCACATAAAACATGCATAAAGGAAACATAAAATTTCCACATTTCAATCACAAGATATCTATACAGCACATTTATATAATAAAACCATTTTCAATACCAAAATAAAATTAAATTAAAACATGGTATTTATTTTTCATTTAAAAAAAGTTATGGCTTGTAGAGTAAGCCGAAACACAAATAATGGTCACGACGACAGAGAATTCGTTGTCGCCACATACGTAAGACAAAAAAATTCCTTTTGTCATTTAGTAAAACGCTTCGTAAAAAAATATTTATTTTGAATAAAAGTCAAAGTCAAAGGGGTTTATACACCGTATAAAAGAAAGTTGTGTATAAAACAAAATATGCCTCAATTAAAGAAGATTGAGACGAAGTCTCTTACCTCATGTCCGACTTGACTCGATCGTTCTTTAATATCCTGAATAATATACTAGAGTTAATGTCAACTTTCTTAAGAACCTTTTTAAAATTTATTATCCCTTTCATATCACTTATTACCATGTTATGAAAATTATGTAGTCATTTAAGTTAATAACGGTCGTTTTGTTGTCCTTTGGTACTTGAGTCAATAATAAACTTCTTATAATTACAAGTTGTTTAATATGGTAGAATAACCATTATATCCAAAATTATATTCATGATGTGGATATCATATATATCATATATATCGAGTAGGTACATGCATTTATAATATTACATAACATTTAGAGGTAAGAAATGAAATGCACCGTTCCTGGAGACGGTAAGCCGTACGTACGCATGAACGCTACTTTCATTTCTATTTCATATTTAATAGAATGAAATCATAATGATATAAAGGTATATTATAATTAAATTATAATATCATATATAATATCATTAACTCCATCCTTTATACCTCCCACATATGGTATTAATGATTCAAATCACTTTGAGGGGGCGGTAGTCCGCACTTCCTAAAATGAAGATATCGCGTTTACCCATAATGGAAACCATAAAGGTATGCCATAAATGAAAAATACCAAATAATAATGAAAACATAAACATAATATATATCATATATAAATATAGTGACATCTTAATGGCCACCATGAGAGGTGTTAAAAGAAGATTTAACAATCAACGTTTCGTGAGGCAGTAATTCGCCACCCAAAGAAACAATATGTTCTTTATCCATTAGACGAAGGTGTGTGTAAGTGTAAATAAAATAATTCTCATAAAAACATACTAATATATTGACTATACAGGTTTTTTTACAAAATAAAGGAATAAAAATAGTTTAAGGGGTTAGAGAAGCAAAATAAAACAAAAGAACATTAGAGAAGACATTACCTTAAAATCGGGAAACTCTTTTTGATTTGAGACAAAGTCTTACTTGGGAAGACTTATGCCCAAAGTGATGCTTATAGGAGTAAGATAGGGAAGTTTAAAGAGTATTTGGTCAGATTTTGGCCGAGCCAAATGGCTTTGAATGTGTGAATAAGGTGGTAGAGGTGGGGGCTTTTATAAGAGGAGAGGAGGGTCACTCTTGGAAAGTCATGAAATGTTACATTATTATGAAATGCTTTTTCGGCTTTTAAAGGTCCCAAAATGATATTTTTCTAGGATAAGGTGATAAGGTTTCTAAATCCACCCATTAAATAGGCTTTATACAAGTGTAAGTCTTATATTTTACCTTATAGTTTCATTTTATTTAAATTTTTCATTAATGAGGTAATTGCTGCATCATCATGGTGTCATAAATAAATTTATTTATTTAATACCTAAAAATTATAAAAAAATTACCATGATGTAGGAAATATTTTTATCTTACCAATGGATATTTATAGTCGAAAATATAACTTGTATAACCCCTTGTAGAAATTGTTTTAGTAAAACAATACATGTTTGTGACATTTCTATTTTTACTTTAAATAAAAGGTATTAATGTCATTATCTTACCGAAGTGGCTCAATTGGGTCCCAAAAATTGACCCATGGATTTTCTTGGTTGTACACGAGTCATCCAATAAGAGTAGGACATGTGTCAAGGTAATTTCATATTATTATAACATTATTTTTATCTTAAATTACTCTAATTATCTCTAATCGCGGTTAATAAAACTCAAAAGTTACTATTCAACAAAAATTATTTTCATCCTATTGAACCACATTTTACTTACTAATGACAACCATGTATGTCGGATTTTTGAAATTCAATTCACAGAAGTGGTAAAGTTTCATTTAAACGAAAAATTAGTTTTTTAACTACCACTTAGTGGTTTCACTATTCATCAAAAATTGAAGTTTTTCAGAAAAATACCAAAAATTCACCCTAAGCTATATTTTATACTCCTAATTAAAAAATGATGCCTATTTTAAAAAATTCGAAACATATAAGTTGAATTAATTAATTTAATAATTAATTCCCGCGGTCACAACAAATAGCGTGTTTTTAAGAAACAATATATATCAAAAGATTGACAATTGTTTATGTCCAATTTCAAAGTGAAATTAATTCTAATGACCACCATTTAATTAAATGGTAAAAGTATATTCTAATTATACTTTAAAACCACTAAATAGTATAATTTATCACTATAAATTATTTTTATTGAAAAAGTTGTTTTTAAGTATTTTTCACTATTCATCGAAAATTGGAAGCTCTCAAAAAAATACCAAAAATTCAACATTGGATAATTTTGATATTCCGAATCCAAAAAATGTAGTCCATTTTGAAATATAAAATTTATATAATTTCAAAAATTGGGTATTACTATTCATAACAGATGCTTTGATTGGTCGCGGTGTGTTAGAACTCGAGGTTTTGTACAACACACGCTGCTCTATTATTCAAAGAAAAATGTACCATGGAAGCTTGGGGTGTTAAAATGAATTTATAACTACACCCAACACCTAGAAAGATACTAAAAGTGTTTCTCCATTAGAAATGGATTTAATGATTGTGGAAAATAAATTTCTGGCTCATCTTCTTTATACACATGGAATGACTCCATCTTCAGCCCCTAAGTCTCCATCGATCCGTGCGGTGCCACCACTGTACGCCTCACAACCGTGCCAGTCAGGGGACTCTCCTCTGAGATCTTTCAAGGATTTAATTTGTGCGTCAATGTTTGCGTCCATTTCTGTGGGGGTGCCATCGGTGTCTGGGCGGCTGAGGGTTCCTCCGATCCGTGTTCAACCTAAACCGGCCAGTCTGGTCGATGGCCTTCTGGTTGTGGAGTTCTCGGATCTAGAATTGAATGAGTCAGCTGAGTTCCACAATCTCCCATTGGTGGCTAGGTTTGGGAATAATAAGAACTCTCTTAGCATCTTCAGATCCTTTGCGGACACCTGGGGTCTTCATCAGCCGATAGCAGTTTCAAATCTCTCCAGGTTTGCTTTTTTCCAACATTTCTCTAACCTGGATGACTTCGTGGTGGTGTGGGCGAGGTCGAGTCATTGCTGTGGTGCTTGGAGGTTTTCCCTATCCCGCTAGTCTTGGGATCATCATTTTGGTTCTTTCCTGTGCTCTGAGCCACTCAATGAGAGTTTTCTATCAACGGATAGCCCGAAAATCTGCGTGGAAATGGATCTGGATGTTAGGTTTCCACTTTGGCTTCTGGTTCGCTCTGGAGATGGATTTCGATGGTGGAAATGGCTCCTTTTTGTCTCCCACCAAGGTTATGTACCGCCTGTAGCCTAAAAGGGAATTCCGTGGTGGTTTTCTAGAGGAGGGTTTCCAAGGATCTTAGGGTGGCTCTAGGATCATCGGCGGTTGAAGATGGAAGGGTTGTGCATTCGAGGGTGGAAAGGTTGCAGGTGACCATTGAGGATGTAGGATCTTCTCCACACGCACCTATCCTAGACCTTTTTAATCTTGATGTGACGTCGGGGCCAGCATTGCCTCCTTTTCAGGGTGTAGGTCCAGGCGGTGCACAAGCTCCCAACATTTGTCTCTCCGAGCAGTCCCTTTCGGTGGCGTCTGATCCGATACCTCCTCCGTTGATTTCATGGGACCAATGTGAATTGATTTCCTGTCTTGTTCCTCCCCCCATGAAGGCGCTGTAATCTCCTTCTTCCTCGTTCAAGATCTCTTCACAGAGTTCACTGGAGTTCTTGCGTCACTCCCTTTGATTTAGCTCCGGTGGTGGTTTGGATCTCACAGGGATGTCGCAGAAGGGCAAGTCCCCTGAGGGGGTGACGAAGGGGTTTTGAGTTCCCCGAGGATCTCCACAGAGCTCATTTCTGGTCTCTCTGGTTCAAGAGGAGTTGGATGCCCACTCTCTTCCATCATATTCTAAAAATGGGTCACCGATCTGTGTTGACCTGGAAAGGTCTTTCCCAGCTAAATATTTCTCCCTGATGAAAAGGGGCTGGTCAGTGGAGGTATCTGGTCCGATCACTCGCTCTAAATCCAAGGAGGCAGGGAGGTTTTCTCCCCTTTCCAAAGAAGTTATTATTGGCCAGAAGGCTAGTCTAACTCTCCTGTAATGTGTTCTATGATCATTTGGAATGCCAGGGGAATGGGGGTGTAGGAAAGTGTGCTTTCATTGCTTCCGAGGTCATGAAGTATAATGTTTCTTTGGTTGTCGTCCTAGAGCCTAATTAGAATCAAAATAAACTTTCTCCTTTTGCTAGGAGTCTGGGTTTTATGGGGTATATGCATGGCTATCCGGAAAATTCTAGCATATGGATATGTTGGAAGAGTAGTCTCCATGTGGAACTAGTTAACCATATGGAGTAGTGTTTAAACACCAGGATCTCAGTGGGCGGTGTGACTCTCCTCTTCTATTTTGTCTATGCAAGTTGTGACACCTCTTGTAGGACCACCTTGTGGGACTTTTTTGCTTCATTCCAAGTAGGAGGGTTACCATGGTTTGTGGGACGGGACTTCAACACTATTTTGGATATATCAGAGAAATGGGGTGGGTCGACTATTTTCAACAGCGGCATGTAGGCGTTTCAAAATTTCATAGGGTCGAAGGGCCTTATGGATATGGGATTTGCGGGTAATAAATACACGTGGTGTAACAACCGCATAGGGCCCAACCGCATATGGTGTCGCCTTGACAGATTCTTGTCTAACCTCCAAGGCTTGGATTCCTATGGCCAGGCTTCGGTCACTTATCTGGTTTGATCTCTCTCTGATTATGCGCCTCTTCTTGTGAATCTCAAGTGGGTTTCGGACAGGAGAAACTCCTTCTTCTACTCACCCACTTGGCACAGAACGGAGGGCTTCATAGAGATGGTGAGAGATTCTTGGAGCCTCCCAGAGGAGGGGAGGTATTGGGTGGTCCTTTCTAATCTTTTAAGGCAATTAAAGAAGGAAATCCAGTAATGGCTGGTTAGCATGCCCAATGAGAACTCCGGTGTGGAAAGGTTGAAGGAGGAAATTGAGGCTATCGAGGGGGAACTTCAACTCCGACGAGATGAGAAAATATTTGTTTTGTTCTGTGATAGGAGAGCAGTGCTATCTAGAAAACTACTAGAGTTGGAAGTAGCCTATAAACAAAGGGCACGTGTGAGATGGCTTAATGAGGGTGATTGAAACAATGCGTTTTTTTGGGCCTGCATGAAGGAGAAGAAATATACAAAAATAAACATTAACTTGGGTAATGGTTCCTATACGTCAGATGTGAATCTTGCTGGTAAGATGGATCTTGAACTATTTGAGGGGTTACTGGTAGGGTCACCTAGACAAATAGGTGTTATTTATGGTTTGGTTGAGTGCAAAGGTAGTTTTATGGGATTCATACCACACCTGATTCTTAGCTCTGATAACAACCACCTGGTCTCTTTACCCGATGAGGAGGAGATCAGGAATACCATTTCCATGATGTCCCTGGACAGTGCCCCAGGACCGGATGGATTCCCGGGGGCCTTCTACTCGGAGACATGGAAGATTGTGGGTGGGCATGTGGTGGAAGCAGTCATAGACTTCTTTCGAGGAGGGAAGTTGGCTCGGTGTGTTTGTGCTTCTCGTGTGGTTTTGATCCCAAAGGTTAAGGACCCATCCCTGCTCACCCATTACAGACCCATATGTTTGTGTAATGTTTCCTACAAAATTCTTTCTAGTATGATTGCAAGAATACTAAACTACATTATTCCTAAGTGTGTTTCTAGAGAGAAGCACAGGTTCATTAAAGGATGAAGCATTCAAGGGGCGATTGCGATCACAAGTGAGATGGTGCAGGATATCAACAGGAAAGTTTTGGGTTCCAACTTTATCATCCAAGTCGACATGGATAAATCCTACGAAAAAATTGAGTGAATTTTCATCATTAGGCTCATGAGGCATTTTTTCTTTGATGAATGGTTTTGGGACCTTTACTTCAGGTGTTTCTCTTCCCCATGACTTTCCATATCTCTAATGGGGATAAGCTTCAGTTTCTTCAAAAGTGACCGAGGAGTTCACCAAGGGGACCCTCTATCTCCCTCCTTATTTATTTTGGCTCAAGATGCTCTCTCCAGGAATATCAATGTAGAATAAGGGGTGGGAAAATATTACCCTATTCCAACCAGAGGGGAGATACTATGGTGTCCCATCTTATTTTTGCAGATGATATTCTGCTTTTTGCTAACGGGAGGAAACAATATCTCCAAGGGTTCTTGGAGGTCATGCACATATATGGGAACTTGAGTGGGTAGAAGATTAACTTAAGGAAGATTCAGGAATTTATCTCAAGGAAGTGTTCTGGCCAGCACTGTAGGGATATTCAAGGAATCTTTAGAATTAAATAGGGACATTTCCCTCTGACCTACCTTGGCACCCCTATTTCTTATGGCCACATAGAGAAGATCTTCTTTGAGGACATCATCAACAAGATACTGGGTAGAATTCTTAACTGGAAGAATAAATTTCTATCCTTCAGAGGGCGAGTTACCCTTATTAACAGTGTACTTACTTCAATACCCATGCATATTTTTTATACCATTGCTCCTCCCCAAGGTTAGATTGATAGGATGGAGAAAGTTTTGATGGATTTCTTGTGGGACATAGATCTTACTGGAGGATTCCATTGGGCTTCTTAGAAACGGTTTCCCAGGATGATCGAGGAAGGGGAGGGGGGTGTTGGGCCTAAGGGACATCTCGGAAAACATGCATGGATTTCAAGGGCATCTTGCATGGGATATTCTTGAAGGGAACTCCCTGTGGGAGGCTTTCTTCTATGCGCACTATGATAACTTTTGGGAGGGGGGAGTTCACCTTGGAGGCTAGGCATCCGGGATGGCCCAATCTATTTTCCCTAGGTTGGATGAGTTGTAAGATTCCTCCAGGTGGATTTTCAGGAGGGGTGATATCAACTTCTAGAATGTTAATTGGATGGGAGAAACCCTCTTCTTCTCGGGGTTCCCGGTGCTGAGCAGCTCCTTTAGGGAGGCAAGTGAGCACCAGGATACAATCAGGATTCTTCTCTCCCCAGATTAGTGGGAGGTGTTTTAGTCGATCTCACTTAACGATGATCCTGATAGATGCTGCTACACTAGGTCAAGCTCAGGTGATTTCTCCTCCAGTGATTTTAGGTGCGTTCACGATGAAACAGTGGATATCAACTAGTGGGGGACCCGACTTTGGTGCAAGGAGCTTCCCACGAAAATGAACTTTCTGCTTTGACATCTGAGAAACCAGACTCTCTCAATTGATGAGAATGTATAGAGAAGGGGGATTACTCTAGTCTCCCGCTAATACTACTGTAATAACCCTATGGCCGAGTCTACAACCCACCTATTCTTCCAGAGTGAGTGGGATCTCTTCCTTTGGTACTCTTTTAGACAGTTGATTCTTTTTTCTGAGGGACAGTTCTCCAAGCATGCCTTCATTACGGCTTGGTTCCATGGCGTAGAGAATGGAAGGGAGTCCAAGGTGCGATTGGTCATCTTCAACTCCATATTTTGGACACTTTGGGATGCATGCAATCTGGTTGAAACAGGCCACGTCTGATCTGGGAGCTACCTCATTTTGAAAGTGAGATCTCTACTGGATGAGTTGGGGGCCCTCCTTAAGGGGGAATGTAACCCGTTTTCTTCTTCCATGGTGATGAGTAGAACCCCTATGGTCGAACGAACTAGTGGATGGTCGATTGGGTGGTCACCTCCTTCGAATGGCCTGAAACTTAACATGGATGGATCCTTTATGAATGGGAAGATGAGAGGTGGGGATATTCTTATGGATTCAAGGGGCTCTGTCTAGTTCAGTTTTAGTGCATTCTATGGCCCTAGTTTCTCGTTGGGTGCAGAAGCTGGGGCCCTCCACACGGGTTTAAGTTGTGTAAAAGTTTGGATATTCAAGTGATGGAGGTTGATTCCGACTCGGAGGTTCTGGTTATAATTCTGTAAGGAAAATGTATCGCTCCATGTGATTTAGTTTACATCACCATAAGTTACTCCTTGTATATCAATGGTGGAAATATGGTGAGGCACATTTGGCGTCAGGCCAACTTTTCAACAGATGCTCTTACACTGGTTGGTAATCCGGAAGACCCTCTTATCCTCTATGATAGTGTTAGTTCACTTCAGGACACCATGAGATTCCTTTGTTGTCAATGGGTCTTTACCCTCCTTCCTAATAAAAACTTAATATTTAGTCATCCTCTTTATACTCATTCACTCATTCTATTCCATTACTGGATAAAGATATTTTTCAAAGAATGTTTTCCGAGGTTGATGGTTAGGTGCACTAGGAGTTTCCTAAATGAATAATATTAGGGTTTTCCTAGTTCATACTGGGCCACCCTCAATGTAGGCCAACACACCACATGGGGTTATCAAATCCAGCTAGACATATCTCAAGAATTTGGGTTGGAAATATATTTCTCCAGGTTCTTAAGTAGATATATCTTACAATATCATGATTCTTACACTTATTTCAGGGTCTACACCATAATTATGGAAACCATGTTGGAGAAGGGAAAACACATGAACCTTGCTATTCCCACTCTCACTCACATTTATGAGTTGACAGGTCATATACAGGAAGAAAGATATACGTATCTCCTTCATTGACCATTTCATTTTTTGTATGGTTGGGTGGTGGAACACATTCTATGTTTTGAGTATAGGTATACCACAACAATCCCTCATTCTACCATTCATCCCACATTTCTCAATATTACTACCATTCATCTGAGAACTCTTGGAACCAACAATGCTATTGAGTTGTTAAATTATCTCTCAAGATTTACTTTCATTCCATATCCAACACCTTCAGGAGTGGTGGTAGATAATGGAAGTGAAAATTTAGAGGAATGACCTTACATCACCTCATTTTGAGTTGGAATTATAGACACTCAAGTGGATGGGGTGACTATTTTTGAGCCTTATTCTACTTATAGGCTTTAAAAACAATTAAGATTCCTGAAAAATGTTGCATATTTACCGCATACTTAGATTAAAAATGAATCACACCCAATCCTCATCCTCCAACTATGGTTGATGATGATCTGTGGAGACAATGGAATGAAATTTTATTTACCTATTGGGAGGAATCTAACTAACTTACCACAGGGTTTTTAGAAAATGTGGGTTAAATACTATCTTGATGGTGTATTGGGGAAGCTGGTCCGATGGGTGCATAAACCACCTTCCTCCCCAAGTTCCTTACCTACTGCGCTATCATTTCCTACTTCTGAAGGAGAATGAATTTTATCCCAATGTTCCAAGGATTATGGAGGAGGTTCTTCCTCAAGTTATCCTTTGGTAGGGAGTGGTGTGGATGCCAAAATTATGACTGACATTTTTGTAAGTACTACTGATGCCGATCCAAGTAGAATAGTATTGATAATTCCATTGATTCATTCTATATTTTCTAGTTGAGTTCCTGATATTAAGCATGGGGAAGAGATGGAGAACTTTCCCACTCTATTGTTTCAATTTAGAGTGGAACTATCTATTGTGAATGTGATCCTATATTATATACCTGTAACAATGGGTGAATAGGGTCAGGATCCCAATGCTTCTATTGGAAATCACGATGTATGAAAATAGTATTGGGAACGAATTTACACTATCATCATGGAGAAACCTTTGGTGAATATTTATGATAATACATAAAACCTTCATCAACTTTTCCTTGGATTATGTTCTGGTAGGTTTGTTTACTAGAACTTGCATGCCCTTGTTTATCATGTCCTCATCTATCAGGAGGAATTTTACACTCGTGAATGTGATATGATCCAATTTAATTTTTCCAATCATAGTGTGGATGTTTTAGGAATACTTATACTAAGATGTATCACTTAATTTCTAAAGATGCATGATTTTATGATTGGATGCTTGCACAAATTACTGAGTTGTGATAATATGAGGCTAACATAGATAAAATAAAGGTGAAACTATCATCAAAAGATATTGGACATAATCCATAAGAAAAATATGTCAATATATAAGGGTTGTTATTAAAAAAATGTGTCCATTAGTTGAATCTGAATTTGGGTGGATAACCAATCTTGAGAAGGCCCTTCATGTCTCACTTCAGGTGTTGGCTAATCTATTGGAAAAATTAGTTCAAGCGCCACTATTTCCATTTTTTATTTCTCATTGTTCGATATTGTCAGGGAGAGAATATATGATGTGGATTATCCTCCTTCATTTCTATCAAAAAGACAAATGATTTTTCCCTCTAATACTTATACATTATCTTATAATTCAGTATCAATCAATTTTGACTTACAATGCTTTGAAAGATAATTTCCTAGATAAAATTAATGGTTTTATCAATGGATAAATAAAACTCAATAGAAACCTAAGATAATCAATTTTAAATGATCTATTCTAAATAATTTCTCATGGATGAGAAATAGTGTAATTACAATCATCGTAACATTAGAGGAAGATCATGTAATGATCTATTTTTTAATGATCTAGAGGACCAAACATGCATTATTTTTTATTGTTTCTGGGGTTTCATGGAAAATTCTACAAACTTTGCATCTTTTCTATTAACACCCTAATTTTTTCCTAAGTCCGCTATGGTGTAGACTTAATGGGTGTGGAATGAATTTTTCTTAGGAAACCATTTATTAGTTTTGGACCTAAAATGTTTTGTGACATTTTATTTTCATTTATCAATTATTTTCTTAACCATGAAAAGAATAGATCTAGTGAGCTGGGACTTTACTTTTACCTAGGGTTCCCTTTGTAGGTTTTCATCCTAGTGAGTGATGTGTTTCTTTTTATGGGTAGTTTAAATTCTTAAAATCCATACTAATGCGATTGGTATTTTAGGTCGAACATATTTAACCTTGAGTTATGGGATGATAACCCATAAGGTCTTTTGGGCCAAGAATGTCCCCATATTCCTCAAACATATGAAGGGTATTTTTCAGTCGATATTTTTTGATTTATGAATATGAAGCATTGTATGGGACAAGTACATGAGGAGTAACTATATAGCATGTTTTAAAAGTAGTTTCTAACATAATGTTTTCAATGATTATATATATAGAAGAGGTATCTCATAGGAAATTTTTTTCCTTTTCTTGACAGGCCTTTTTTGTGGGTGATTTATGAAAATCCAACTGAGTCATATCATACATAGTCAATCAAAGGTGTCCCCAGTACACTGACCTTCAATTTGTGATGCCTTGGTAGATTATGAAGATCCATATTTCTCACAATTATAAGGGGTGGTTTATCAAGGAAATATTTTTTATAATGATGAGGGCATCTGTATTAGCACTGTTCATGAATGTGGAAACCACTACATCACGAATTTGGATTATGTAAAGGAAGTTAAAATCATAGTTTAGTTTAATTTCATGAAACTAGGACATTGAATGTGAATTTTAACATCTTAAGGAAAGGGCATTCAAAGATACAATTTAAGGTAATTTATCTTTGACTGATTGGTTATTATTTGGACATTACATACTGATTGGACTGAGAATTTTCCACCATCTCTAGTAATGAAAAATGAAAGTTGTAAGCTGAAATATGGGGGATCCTGAATATAAGGAGTGACTTGGGATAAAAACATTGTTGGGGATTATGGAGATAGAATAGGTCTCTCTTATGGATGAATTTTCCTTTGGCAGAGAATCCTTTTCTGTGGGTGATTTAAAAAAATCCAACTGGGGCGTATCAATGCATAGTAAAAAAAGGTGTCCCCAAGAAACTGACCTTTCATTTTAGATATCTATAGGAGACTTATATATATTCAAAATTCCTCAGACACATATTTTGGTTTGTGTAAGGAAAGTTACTGAATATAAAAGGATCATTTAATATCAAAATTACTTGAGAATAGGTGGAATATTTTCCTCATGAATGTTTGATACATATGTGGGAAAAGTTTTTTTTGCACAACTAGGCCCAAGACATAGGGTTTAGGTGTCACTAATTACCTCATCAAAGAAATAATCAATCCATATGTAGTTCTGAATAATATTACCTACACTAATCAAATTTTTGTGTGAAGTGGGTCATTTTCTTTTCCTCGAATATAGGATCATGAGTAGGGTGCGAACCCATACTAAACACTCCGATATAGATCCAACTAATACATGGGGGATTCTTTTTATGGTAGTGGATAGACCAAGATGTATGATCCTGTAGTCACTACATATTTCATCAAAGAAAGAATCAAGCTATACATAGTTCTTGGGTAAAATTTCCCTGTACAGGTCTAACCCATACATGGGGAATGCATAAATTTTTATACTACAGTTGGATCCATAATTGGATATTCGAGCATCACTATGTATCATGTGATAAAATGAATCAATCCAAACATATTTATAGGATTTAAATCTTACAAGATATTTCAACCATTCATTTTAACATATTTCAGTAAGGAAGTTTGGTTTTACTTTTAAGGTATTGCTATATGGACCATGGTAACCCTGACATAGACTGATATGCCTAAATTATCTGAGAAATACCATACAAATTCTTAATCACACATAATCTATGATCAATGTGGGAAACATGGAGTGGAAACGGTTTATTCCAACATAAAAATGGGATAAAAAGGAAGAACACATACATTTTGATTCTTTAGTGGTTAGGATAGGATACATGATCTCGAAATCACTACATGTATTGTCAAGCTAATAATCAAGCCATATGTAGTTTTAGGAAATCATATAGTTTAGTGTCATGTGATGAGGACACTAATAATGCAGTTTAAAATCATGCAATAAGGATTTTTGGTTAATTGATGTGAAAAAAGAAATATGATAGCTTGAATCATAGCTGGTGATCTAGGTGTCATGATGTATCTTGTAGTGGATGGAAGTAAAATACAAGTAGTCCTTGAATTTTAACACCGAATAAGAGGGAAGTTTATCATACAGTTTAGCATCATGTGATATGGATGAAGGTTACCCAATATAAAAAAAGGGATGGCATGATGTTCCATAAATTCGATTTAGGCATTAGAGGAATCACCTTATAAAAGGAATCTCGTGTTTGTGATATGAGGATTAATGAGTTGGTTTCTCAAGGAATCCTATTCTTGGTACATAGTGTAAGACTTCATTTTAACTTCATGTGATAAAGACGTTTTCGTATTGATTAACATCATGTGACTGGGAAGAAATGGGGTCTTGCAACTTTAGGTCATATGACTAGGAAAAAATGTCATGGAAACAATGAGTGATAAAAGGAAAATTGGGAAAAAATGTTCTTACATGACTTAGATGTGAAGTTGGAAAATGTAAACCATGATTTTGGGGGTTATCTAATTAGAATAAATTTTATGATAAAACAATTCCATTAGGTATTATAAATATATAAGAGGACTCTCGTGGGGATGAATTTGGATTTGGTTGACAAGCCTTTTTTGTGGTCTGTTTAAGATAATATGACTGGGGAATATCAATGCATAATCAAAAAAAGGTGTCTTGAGAACAATAACCTTTCATTTATGATGGACATATAAGGATTATGGAGATCCAAAATTTCCTAAGACACAGAGTATGATAAGTGTAAGGAATGTTTTTGAGTACATAAGAAGCATTTTGATCGCTATTGGATATGAATTATAAAATTCCCTATATATATTTGATTCATGTGTAGGGAATTGGATATTTTTTTGTTTGATGCATCTGGTCTAGGATTAAAGGATCTGGATTTCACTACGTATCCTATGTGTATAAGAATCAATCCACACATAGTTCTGAAAGACTAAATGGTAGACTACCGATGCTGGGAATGGAGGCATCCTCTCTGGTGAGGATATTGAGGCATCTCATGTATGTCTTGAGGCATCCCGTATTTATTAGATAGTGTGAGGATACCATATATCATCATGTGATGAGGAAGTTGATATAAATTCCTACCATACTTGGTCACATGAGGAATATTAGGTTTTCTACATGGTAATACTCCAATTTATAGTTATATAAATTTGGTCGTGATGGGGTGAAAATTTATTTGTGTGTATAATAAGTGATGAACCAACATCAAATAAGTTCTAGGGGGAACCTTTTACACACAAAATCTCAAGATATATTTTACAGGGGCCACTGTCATGATGTTGAAGGAAAAGGAATTTGTGAAAAGTTGATGATGGGGATGGACTAAGGATAAGGGACCTGAGCATCACTATGTATCCCATGAGGATGGGAATCAAGACACACATAGTTATGAATGGATCCTTGTGTACAGATGAAGGATTCAGGCATCACTACATATCTCAAGTGGGCATGAATCAAGCCATATATAGTTGTAAATTCTAGCATTATAGAAGACTATTGTTGGGGTAGGTATCCCCTCTGGTGAATAAACTGAAATGTATTTCATTTTTGACAAGTGAAATGCCATGTTTAGTACATATGTCATAACTATTGTTTAACATCATGTACTATATATTTTTACCAAGAATTTTTATGTCATGCAGTGAGGTCCTGTCCCATATAGTTTAGCATCATGAGGTCAGGACTAAAATTCTATGTAGTTTAACATCATACAATGATGATGTTGGTGTCACACAGTTTATCATCTTGTGAGATGGGTGATATTTCAAGATTTTTATGGTCATGTGAAAAAACCGAATATGCTGTTTAATGTTGGGTAGTTGAGACGAAAGGAACCATGTAGTTTAACATCATACAATAAAGATTTTTGATGGTGTGATTACACAAAAGTTTTCTTTAGGAACATCACATTAATGGGTATTGTAGTAAGCTATCTATCCATTAAGATCAAGGAATAATCCCAATTCTAGTAGAATTTGTGTATATAATAAGGTCCCTCCCACTTTGGCTCATGTTTTGGAGGTATCTTTCTAGGTATCATCAGGGTCCTGAGGACCAACACCATCTTTCCCTCTAGGAATGAATGAAGGCATAATTTTTTATTAAAGGCTCATGCAATCTAATTTTAGTGTACTTAAAAATGATGCATGGTATGTAATATCCTGTCATCCTATAGCTTCAATTCATCTAACCAATTATAGGATTTCTCATCTATGGATAGATGGTCACATATTGTAATGAAGAGAAAGGGAAATGGAACCTTAATAAGGATAATAGCCTCTGTTCCATCTACCAATGAGTACGGGGTTTCTTGTGTGGTGGTGTGGGTTGTAGTTCTGTAATCCCACAAGGCATGAAGAAGCTTATCCATCTAGTAATTTTTATTTTTTATCTACAAACTTTGGGAGTATATTAGATAAGGTCTTGTTTAAAGACTCTATCTATCCATTAACCAATATGTGATAGTAGGATAAATAGTTAGAATTGATTTTGTACTCTAGATATAGCTTCTATGACTCATCATAATAGAAATTGGTTCCATTTTCACCAGTATTTTATGAGGGACCCAAAATTTGGTGATGATATTGGATTTCCCAAAGCTGAAGATGTTCCTTTACCCGACTTATTTTAGGGTTATGAATTCATCCCACTTAGATAAGAAGTTAGTTTTAGTGAGAATGTACTTGAACTGCTTGGATTTAGAAGGAGGATATGGTCCCATGATGTCCATTACCCTATAGAAAATGGCTTATAATATTTGGAAGTATGAAAAAATCTAGATATTGATGAATGAATTTGGGATGAACCTGGTAGGAATGAAACTTTTTGGTAAATTTTGTGCAATCCTGCATCATAGTTGGAAAGTAGTACCTAATCCTATAGATTTAATGGGAAATATTGAACCCTAACTAGTGGGTGTTTCAGGCTCTATTATAAACATATTTCATGAAAGAAATTGTCTCTTCTCCATTAATTAAGCTAAGAAGAACCCCGTAAAGGCCTCACTTGTAGAGGGCCTTTTGATGATTTATTCTATCATATAGAACAAAATTAATTGCATATCTTCATATTTTCTCTTTCCCAACTCTGTTTAGTGGGATGAATTCATTTTTAAGGTAGTATATAATGGGTTTTATCCACCTAGTGGGAGGACTATATGGTTTAAAAACACGACTAACTTCATTGATCTCTTCCTTGCTGGCTCGAACAAAAGGTGAGACCATCTGGCGACATGCAATACTAATGAGTGTTTCATCTTCATATGGATCTGCTAGATCCATGGATTCATTTTCCATGGAACATACCTATAAATTTTATAGTCACAAGACATGAGTTAATTTCAGTTCGAAAGGGAATTCCTCCATTAGTACTTAGACGTGGTATAGTATAGGGATTCACTCTTCCTTCTTGATGGCATAATCACCATTGATATTCTTGATGAGAAATTCCAAATCACATTTTATCTTCAAGTGATTTACTTATACCTAAAGTGAGAGATCTATCCTAATAAAGAGATCTTGATACTCTACTCTATTTTTCATTCATCCTTCTGATTGTAGAAAGGAGTCGGGTAAAACAACCTTTTCTGGGGAAATGAGAATGACTCCCAAACTATCTTTGTTAAACTTGGGGTCTTCCATCCTCTTCCATAATGGGATTTTGGGTGAACCATCAAAATACATATCCCTTATATGGGGGACCTCTTTAATAGAGAGGATATATTCATCAGGAAGTTTATTATCTAGTGATGTCATTTCCACTGAGGGATGTTCTATAAGGAAGTTCACTAGTGCCTAGCCTTTTACCACATTCTAAGGCACAAACTAAATATCAAACTATTGTAGGATCACCACCACCATTATAGATGCCTAACCAATATCAAAAGGCTGAGAATATATTTGAGTGGGTTTCTGGGGAGATTAATCAGACCTCATGATGCTACAACTATTGCCTTAGTTTTGAGACTGCAAGTATTAGAACCAAACAACTTTTATTGATATATGAATAACAATTCTTAGCATCGATCAGGGTTTGGATATGATAGTAAATGATATTTTCTCCCAGTATCATTATTTTTCATGAGGAAATCACCCAATGACCTGTCTCAGGTTGTCACATATAAAATGAGAGGTCTTCCTTTGATAGGCATCATCAAAACTGGAAGGCTCAAAAATATATTTCTTAATATTGTCAAATGCTTCCTGACAGTCATCAGTACATTAGTATTTAATACCCTTCTTCATGAACCTGGTGAAGGGTAGACATTTTCCAACAAGGTTGGCTATAAATCACTAAATTTAGGCTAAGTATCCTTAAATTATTCTCAACTATTTGAGGTATTTAGGAGGTGACATGATAAGGATATCTTCTACCTTCTTAGGGTTGATATAAATGCCATGATGGAGTATGAATAGGCTGATAAATTTCCATGAGTTAATTCAAAAAACAAATTTCAAGGGGTTCACATTCAGGATGTTCTATCGTAACTTGTTGAAGACGGTTCCAAGACCATCCAAGTGTTTATAACACTATCAAGTTTTAACCACCACATCATCAATGTAGAATTTGAAAAAAAATCCCCAGGAAGGGTTTAAAGATATGACACATGGAATGTTGGTGTGTAGTTCTGACATTCTTCAAGCTAATCGGCATTAACCGATAGCAAAACTCTACCTTAGGGACCCTAAAGGTAGTGGATTATTCATCTTTTTGGCCATTCAGATTTGATTATACCCTAAATATCCATCAATGAAAGAGAGGGACAAATATTGAGCTGTTTCATCAATCAATAGCTCCATGATTGGTATAAGGAAATAATCCTTTAGGTAGTATCAATTAAGATATCTAAAATTGATGTAGACTCTGATATTCCTATTATTCTCCTTGATAGGGACCATATAGTCCAGCCATTTTAAGTATTATAACTCTCTAATGAAGGTATCCTGATGATATTGTCAACTTCAGTTTCAATTTTGGTAGAGTGGGTCAATTGTGTCCTTCAGGTTGTCTTTTATATCCCTAGTGTAACGACCCAAAATTTTATCAATGAAAATTCCCTTCTTATAATAATTTCATATAGTATAAATCTCATAAAATCACATAGAGAACACAGTACAAACTTTAAAATAAAATTTATTTTCATAAAATATATTCACAAATTAATATTTTTTTGTATTATAATTATAATATAATTTTATTATACCTTAATTAATTTTTGAAAGTATAAAAAATTTAGTTATAATATTAAAATTAGTATTTATCAAGTAAATGATGATTTTATTTAAAAAATTAAATTTCTCTTATTTAGAAAATTATTTTCAAAAAATGGAGTCCATTTTTTAAATCTACATGTTAAAAAATGTTTATGCTAATTTTTTGATATTTTTCTGAAATATTTGAATTTTTGGTGAATAGTGAAATGCGATAATTTATGGTATATGCTAAATACATGAATTATTGAGTCATGACTGATGTATGTATGAGGTAAGAACCCATTGATTCAAAATAACATGCATTAGTTACTTTACTTAGTCACAATAATAAACACTATTGATTGTCTTGGGACAAAATAATAAACAAATGAATAAAATAATCAAAACACCCCTCTCCTCCACTATAAATACCACCCCTCACCACCTCTTCTCCTCACAACTTATATGCTTTGAATCTTGTAAAAATTATTCCAAATACACTTCCAAGACTCTCCCATAAATTTTATGAGTCTTTTGTCTCAACAGAACTCCAAACCCAATTTCCCTAAGGAGGTTCTCAAGGAGAATAAGTTTAAGAGGTAAAATACTCTTTTATTTTCTTTTAATTTATTTTCAATTTCCTTTATTATATTATACTCACCACCCTATCCCAATGTGGCATGATAACTCTAGTATATTTTATATATCATAATTTTATTATGTAAATGGTATATCCACCATCAATTCTCTTCTCTTCTCCTTTTTTCTAAAAAAGAATACATCGTCCGTGAGGTGTCGGTTCACCACCTTCCTGGAAGATGATTTTTCTTTTTTCCAATACCACATTCAAGGATTTTCATAAAATAATTTTTTTATGGTTAAAAAGATTATAATATATGTATTAAATCTTATTTATTTTTATTTATCTAGTATATATTCGTAATCCTAAATAATAAAACAAAAATAGTTCGAGATGATTGAAAAAATGCCAAAATAATCCAAATGGTTATCATCAACTTTTAATCTAATGAATCATCCTAATATCTAGAAAATAAGTGATATATAAGATCATTTAATATTATATTAGTTTATTAATAACATATAATTTCAATTATTGATAAAAATTTCTATTTTACATGATCTTTTATACATGTATACAAGTGAACTAATCCTGAAAACTATGGAAACTAACACTCTCGAACTAGAAAATTGAAACTTATAACTCATAAAAAAGTCTATAAATGAACTTAATAAAATTATAATAAATAAAATAAATGTTTAGTATGTTATTAATTAAATTATTAATGAGTCTAATTTAATTATCTAGTATATTAAGTGAAAGTGTACAACACTTTCAGATATAAGGTAAGGGATTCTCCCAAAACCCCCATTTTTTTCTTTAGGTTTTGATTTATCTCTCTTTACCCCAATGAAATTCTTTATTTTTCTTATTTACTCCTCCTAAATTCTGTTTTTATATTCTAAACATATGTTTCTATATCAATTATTCTTTATTTTATGGGGAAATACATTTTTATAAGGTCATCTTCTCAATTCCTCTTGAAAAGTAAGTCTGATTAAATGTAACTTCCTAATTTCTTACACACTTCCAAGCACAATCCATATTTTGTTTTAATATACCATTATTTTTCTAAAATTACTCATTTTATCATAATAAACTATCTTATTTCTTTTATGGTTTAATACAAAAAAATTTTCCTTTGTTTTGTTTCAAATATTCTTTAATATTTTCCCTCAAACCGCACTAAAGTGGATCAGTTCTAATTTTTTTAAACTCTCTATTTACATTCTTTCACTTCTATTAGATATAATTTATCATTTTTAATGCCTATTTTTCCTTATTAAATTTCATGTATGTTTTAAATCTATTCTTTCATGGTCACCATCATGATACACACTTTGGTTATGCCTTATGATATGATTATTATACCAATTTATTTCCATGGGAAACCCTTATATTTATGTTTGATTATTACTTAGGAACATATATTCATGAAAATTTTATGATGGGTGTGCCTAAAAGACACTCCAATACATTTGGTAATGTTTAGTCTCAGGAGACATCATGTTGGGAAATAGAGTGAACCTAATTCCTTTATGGGACTTTGTTTAACATGTGCAATGGTCTTGGTAGTTAGCCTTGAATCATACTTATGACATGTTTTATGTTCTTGACACATTTTTATGTTTCCATGATTATATGATCCCAAGTTCTACATTTTATTCTTCCTTATATTTATTCATGTTTCATTCCTTTTTATTTCATAATTTTATGCCATCTAACCATGTGTTATTCTTTATTCCTATTTATATTCCCTTACTAGGATTTTTAGCTAATACATTTTGTCTATGTATTTTCTAGGTTATACTTTGTAGATGTAATAGTTCAAAGGAAATTAAGAGCTCATTGTGGAGATTAAATAAAATATTTTTTTTATTTCATTATTTCTAATTATGTACCTAATCTTCCAAATACACTAAAATTTACAATACTTGGTTTTTATTTTATGGTTAATTATGCTTAAAACCATGTAATAATATATGTAAGAGACTAGGGTACTTATTCCTGGTGGTTCATTGGAAATACAAGGTGATGAGTGGGCACACAAGATTGAGGCCTGACATTTCTCTGTAGTTTCAGGGGAACATGTCCCAATGTTTCTTAAAAAAGGATGTATACACATTTTTTTATTCAGGGGACTTGTCTGCATTGATCAAAGTGGTCCATGGTTCCTTTTATATACTTATATTTTTCTCTCTATCTTTATCAGTGGTGGTAGATACACCTTCCTAAAATGATGGATGTGAATCCATAAGGTCCTACTCATCCTCGTCCTCTACCTCTCATTCCTTTTTATCTTATTCTTTACCCTTTTGGGGAGTAGGTGATGAAGGAAATTATTCAGTATTAGAAGAGGAGTCAATAATTTTACATTTTAAAGATGAATAGACTTCATCTGACCCAACATGTGATGCATGTTTTCTTTGAAATTATTAAGTACAGACAAGGGGAAAAGAATGAATATCTTCACTTTCTCCTAGTGACATGAAAGAATCTTCTGACTCATCTGATGAGGCATGGATTTCTAGGTACACTAGGGATGGAATGAGGGTATTTTTATCCAAGATCTTAAGCCTATCTGGAGAGTCTAAATCCTTTTCAACACTATCAAAATTAGTCTTCATCACTAATATCATAAAGGTCATCGAATACAAAACTGAATTTGGTCCCATGTGATTTTCTTGATTGATGGGAAACACAAACTCTTCTTTGAGTTATTTTAAGGGGTCAGACCGGATCGTTTCTAGACTTTTTTGTGGAGTGACCCAAGCAAAACCATCATCCATGGGCTATTTCCACTCCATATGATAGAATCCTTAATCGATATCATGTGTCTCACAAGATTCAAATGGGGCCTTATATGTATGCAATGTACCAATTTTTCAATTAATGTAATATTTGATGCATTTATGGGATGATGAGGGGATTACTACATGCTTATGTAACTAGGGACTTCCTAGAAAGACATTAAAATCCATATCCTACTAAACAACTAGAAATTCTGAGTCAGATACAAGGTCTCAAAATGAAGCCTTGATATTGATTTGGAATAGTGAATTTTTATCACTTTTGTCATAGCCATGTAGTGTCAGGATATAAGGTGTTAGGTTAGCCTCACTGTAGACCGATCAGAGAAGTGACAATACAAGAATGAGATTAAATCTAGATCCATCTTCAAGAATTCCCTTCAGATATTGACTCCATTTATCCTGCCAAACACGTACAAGGGTATGATGTGTCCCTGTATAATGTCATCTGTATCTTGATTCATAAAGGAGATAACCATGTGAAATTTTGTAGGATCAGTCTCTTTATAATAAACCTAAGAAGTGGAAACATCATCATCAAACTCTTAAGGGCCTATCAAATCCTCTATAAGTGCTTTCTTAATGTCCTTTAACAAACTCTGGGCATTCGGGATCAATTACTTGGCTGAAACCAAGGATAATTTCTTCAAGATGTCATACTTATGTCCTAAAGTCCTATGCCTACCAATGTGTAGATGATATTTTAATAGGTGCTTTAGGATATGTAGTGTTGGAAATCTATAGATCAAACCTCAAAACAGGAGTTGATATTTCTACCATCCTTGGTGGGTTTGGCCGAATAGGTCTTTCTGCATGCCATTGGTGGTTGGATGCTTGTAATTCTTCTAATGAATACTCCATATTGATCAGGTCAAGGAGTTTTTTGGAATATGTATGGAGATTTACCTACTCTTCCTAGAATCTCTGAATGAATTTTCCATGATTTTATATTGTATTGATAGTCCAAGTAGGTATGTGGCTAGAATTATGGTTTCTATCATGGCTTATATTCCTCTATACCCTTGTTTCCTATGACCGCTTCCTCTAGTATCTCAATTAGGTGATGAGAACTTGGTTTCATTTCAATAATATTCATCAGATAAGGGATACATTAATGTAATTTAATATTAATTCCTCCTTCGATGAGGGTTTTATCTAGATGACCATTTTTGGTGCTACCGTTTGGTGGGGTGGTGCCTCTTGTTTTGAGACTATGGGAATAAAGTTTGAGAGATTCAAGTCTAGTTTCAGACTTCATGTAGGTTTATCTTCTTACATGTGAAACTTTCTCTTTTGGATATGTTTTCTGATAAAACCATATTTTGGAGGACTGCGACTCTGATAGACTTGGATGTGTTGTAGTGGGAGTGTCCAGAGGCATAGTTGGTTGTTTCAAATATTCCCTAAGTATTTCAAGAGATATTTTGATAGTATTTTGAGTCATACAATCACTAAACTTCTATGAAAATTTTCTATAAACTTCTTACCATTCACCTTATTCTACCAAATAAGTAACAGAGGTGCACACTATCTGTTCCAGTGGTTTCCACAACTTCACTTTCCCAGAGTCTACCATTTTTTGCAGGATGTATTTAAAAAAAAGTATTCCTAAATGTAATTCTCTAATGCAGTGAAAGGGTTAGTAATCTATCTAGTCATCAAGACCAACCTGGTTTGGAATCTTTGTCTCTATTAGGAAAAGTAAATCAGTTTTGATAAATGCTATAAAGTATTCACAGACTTGATCATCCTGGAATGAATACACTTTATTATTTATGTCCTTTAACTAATTTTTCCTTGGTCCCCTACAATTTTCCTAAATAGGTGGGGATTATATTGATGGACATGGGGTTCCAGATGATATGGCGTGGGTTTTGGAGCTGGATCCAACATAACAGATGGCTTAAGTGTGAAGGTTGTAGCTTATTCCTTTCCTGATTTCTTCTCTAGGGCTGATGGAATCATCTGGGATTTCATCGTGGTTTATTGTATGAAATCTTCCATTCTATTAGAAATTGAAATGAGATATTTAAACCCACCTATATATCTAATTGGGATAATTTGAATTTGTAAATCATTACGAATATTCTCTATATCGATAAAAATCAAGTCTTCTTGTGGAAGCTGTCGATTCATGTATTATGTCAGCCCCTTCCACTTGGAAATGAAATTAGAAACTCTTTTTTTGTCCCATTAGTTTTAGTTTGAGAGGTTAAGGATAAATGTCTTTTGAATCATTGAGATGTATTTAAAGCTAACTTTCTGATGGATATCCTCTCATCTTTTGATTTATCAAGATAGAAAATTGGTGTACCACACGAAGGCCGATCCTTGTAGGTTTACCACAATGCATCTAAATTTCACCGCTTCTTGTTGTGTAGGGGTTTCCGTCATGGGATCACAATAGGACAAAAAATTTATCAGATTCTATTATGAGTATCCTAATACATTTAATATTTGAAACATAAGACTCCCAAAATTCAGAGGGGGTGGGATTTCAGTCACCCATTAAGGGTAAATATTTTGTTCTAGCTATACTGGCACACACAGTTCCTCTATAGCTTCAATCGAGCTACCAATGATTCGATGGTATTGATAATCCCTTGATGAATGTTTAGATGAATATGATCTATAATGGGGAAACAATAGGTAGGGCATGCCTCACATAATCTTCCAAAATTTGTGGGTGACATAGAAAAAATATGTTAAGGGTTCATCAAAATAAATTCTAGTTTTTTCCTTAGTGGAGGGAATTTTTGATATCCATCCATGATTGGGTGTAGGTAAACTAATGAACTTGGCACCAAGTTAAGCATATATCCTAGATCTACATCATTTACTGGGGAAAACCCTCATTGTTTAGGTACATTGGTTGTAAATGCAAGTTGAGTATTTTAACATGAATCATATTCGGTAGGAATGTTGCCTCAGAGAAATTTTGTGTTGAGTCTTCTCAAATATTTCATATGTTCCACCCATCAAGTATATATTTCTTTGAGTGAGAGGGCTTCAACCTATTTGGGATGTAGGTTGTATGTGGCCTTGATTTTACCTTTTTATTTGGTGGATGTTCACTAAGGGGGATACGATGGATTGGATTCACTACTTGATTTTTTAGTTTCGGTGCCTATGGTAGCGAGCGACCGCCATTGGCGGTCGCTACTGATACTATTAGCGACCGCCAAAAGCGGTCGCTAAAACCGAAATGAAATGGCGGGATTTTCCCGCCCCCCGCACTATCTTCTTCGATTACTCACTGCAACAGCGGTCGGCCCTCCCGCCGCCGCACCGCCACCACAGGTCACCTCCGTCGCCGCCACCCCGTCGACTCCCTTCGCCCCTACCAATGCTACCGGAAAACCATGCTCGGGGTCCCGCAACCACAGGTCACCCCCGTCGCCGCCACCCCGTCGCCTCCCACACCTCCGGCCACCGTGGTTCCTCCATGGCCGTCGACCCAAGCTCGGGGTAACCTCCAACATGCCACGCATGCACCCCAGTACAATCGGCACCAAATTTTCATCGATTTTTGAAGAGAGTATTAGCGACCTCCATTGGCGGTCGCTATTGATTAATAGCGACGGCGGAACTGCGACCGCCAAAAGCGGTCGCAGGGCGGTCTCTAATGCCCACATTTCTAGTAGTGATTAGGGAATACCTAGATTTAAGGAAAGTGTTTGATTATTGGTACACAAACATCTATCATTTTCCTCAGTGTGGACCACGTTCCGAGTGGATCCATCTCCTTTTGTCTCTTCTTCATTGGCCTCATCTTCATTTCCATCTGTAGAAATGATATCTATGACATTCACTGATGCATAATACATTTTAGGTGTCTTATTGACCTAGGAATTATGGGAGGGATGTTTGTTCTCTTTAATAGATCCGTTCATTCATTTTATAGATCCTATTCGAGCCACTTGGAGAATATTGACTTGGAGGTAACCACCACACAACTTTATCATAGTAGTCCCTTATGAGAGATGCAGGTTGCAAGAGGAGAAAAACTGGGAGATCTCATTTCTTGGTGTTCCCCTAATAGGAAGAAGACCGATTTCCATTGAATATGTGGTTAAGGTAAAAATGATCCCATCCCTATGGGTTGGGGATACTCCCATTCCTCCAATGTCATTCCTTGGGCTGATTTTGTTGGCTTTGAAGGGAAATTTTGTGTTAAAAATGTCCCCATCCATGTGGGCTCTGACAGATCCCATACCGTGGATACTGCTGCTACTACTACTACCCTCTTGATCTCACACATCCTTTTTTGATAATGATCAGGTTACAATGCATGATCTTCATGAGATTCTTCTACATTTTAGGATAAAAAAATGTATGATGATTTCCTTCCCTTAAGTGAGAAGGCTTCTTTATGTTTTCTATCGCATGGTTCATGAGTCTTTTAATAGCATTCTCTCCTTAGGCCTGAAACTTTTGAAAATTATTCATGGCTGAGTCTTACTGGGTGTTCCATCTTTATCGAGGAGGTTTCTTGTCTGGTAGATTCCCTATAGTAATGAAATCACAGGTTTTCACCTATGGTGAATTTTACTTACTAGGGATGGGGTAAAATGAAAAGCTCCTTCCTCTCCCCATCCTCAGATATAAACACTAGGAGGGACATCAATGATTAATCAACATAATTTATGCAATGAATTGAGGCATTATAGTTGAATATATTTGCGATGGTTCTCTGATCGGGGTTTCTATATAGATCAAAGGGCTTCCAAGTTGATTTGATGAAAAATCTCTTTAAATACTTTAACATGATATTTATACCCACCATAAGGCAATACGTTCACCCTCATGTGGTAGATATTTGTATAAATATTTAGAAAGATGTTATGTGTGCACTCTTTTAAAATAAACTATAGAATGTTGAACTAAGAAGTGGATGAGGGAAAAATAATGACTGGTATATTATCTTTGGCCTGTTGTTTTCTCATATTTTTGTGTTCTTTTAAAATATATTCCTCTAATTGATTATCCCAGAATGAGTGTTTCTTGGTTTCTTGGTCATAAGCAGAATATCTAGAAGGGGTATCATTGGAATGAGAATGGTCCAGAGGTGGTTTGGAGGATGAACATTTCCCCATACCATCCTATTTTTTAGAAGGAATGTCACCTATCATGGATAGGGAGTTAGTTATGATCGACCCCATCTTTCTAAGTGCCTCAGAATATGATAGCATTCTATTATTTGGTCTGGTAAGTGGTGTACCTTCTTGTTGACTGATCTTCTAGCCATTAGGAGGGATTATGTGGTGGTCAATAGTATATGATCTCTCCTAATCAACTAGATTAAATCCATGAGGGTATTTTTCATGGTACTTATTCCAAGGAGGACCTCTAGAGATGCTAGTAGCAGTTCTATGGGGAGGTATTTTTCAATTTCTACCACTAATTTTAAAATTTTTAATGGAATGGAAGGATCCTATGTTAACATTGATAGATGTTTTATGGCCTCTAGAACTATATCTTCTAACAGAGTAGGGTTTTGAGTCTGCTCTACAATTTTGTACTCCCCCAGGTGAGATTTATTTTTCAATGATCTTTCAAAGGTAGTTGGAAGCACTTATTGTGAATGGTGGTTCCTATACATGATAATGGGTTTAATAGGATCCTATTTTAATGTTAGAGTATACCAATTAGTTTTAAGAATTTTAGTAGGGATATATTCCTGACCTGGAGAGGCCCCTAAAATAGGTCGGTAATCCCCAATTGGAATGTGGATTTGTGTCTGATCCAATTTTCCATTTATCGTGAGATATTTCCAATGAACCACCTCGATAGGATCAAGAATGTATGTTTTCTCTTAAGTGACCCTATTATTGTATGAATATGTCAACCTACTTGATAAGGTGGGTTCATGGGCCTAACTCCTAGCAATTTCTATTGATGAGATTACATTTTAGAAAGTTTGTAGGATGTGGTCATGAATTGATGTATATCCTTGCATCATTTATAGAATGTGATGGGAAACAACCTTAGTGGGAAGGAGGATACACACCCATTTTTGTGTTGGGGAAGCATTATTATTTTACCCCAGTCTATAGCCAAATCATACTATCTAGGTCCACAATTTTTCACCGTATTTTACTAATAATCTATATATGTGTGAGCAGGGATTTGAATCTTCTCTTTGTGTGCCATTGTATTTGACTAAAAGGATTCATATGTGCATGAAAATATTTTCATGTGATCATAGTTTTCTTCTGTATTTGACTAAAAAACTTGATATGTGTGAGAAGGATTTTTTTTCTTCTCATAGTTTTCTTTCATGTTTGACTGATGGGCTCGACATGACTATGTAGGGATTTGTATCTGTTCATAGTTTTCCACCACATTTGACTAACCAGATTGATATTTGTGAGAATGTATTTTTATATACTCATAGTTTTATGATATATTTTACTGAATACCTTGATATGTACGAGCATGCATTTTCATCTTCTCATTGTGTGCCACCATATTTTACTGATGGCCTTCATATGTGTGAGAAGGGATTTACATATACTCCTCCCGTGTCACTGTATTTTACTAAAAACCATGATATGACTGAGCATGGATTTCATCTACTCCATGTGTTCCAATGTATTTTACTGACATTATTCATATGAATGAGTATATAATTTCTTATTCTCATAGTTTTTCGATGTATTTGACTAGCGAGATTGATATGCGTGAGAAGGGATTTTCATCTTCTCATTGCGTGCACCATATTTGACTAAAAGGATTCATATGTGTGATAATTTACTTTCATCTTAACTTCATGTGATGCCATATTTTACTAATGGGCTTGATTTTACTAAGTAAGGATTTTCATCTGCTCATAGTTTTACACCATATTTGACTGATGGCCTTGATATATGAGTGAGTAGATATTTTCATCTTCTCATGGATTGTCACTGTATTTGACTGGTAGGATTACATAATAGGGAAAATAAAGATGGCATGTCCTATATTGTTTGACTATAACCCTCTGTGGTATTCCTTAGGGGCTTGGGTTCAAATGAATTGGGTTGGGGCCCTTAGATTGGTGTCCTATTCATGCTGAGGATGTTGGGCCGTGCGGTGTGGGTGATGACAACTGTTGGGAGGAGACCCTAGGAGGGACCCCTATACCACCATTATGAAGTTGTTGGAGACCTCTTCATCATCCTACATAAGGTAAGGTAGGAACCCATTATATCATTCTAGGGATAGGCCCCGAAAAACATTTTGAGATGATTAATGGGGTCGTTGACTTCTGGATCGCCAACCATCATTGAGAAGACGATTGGTGGGGATTTATAAGCTGGAGAGCCTATCGGGATATATCTAGGGTAGGGAGACTACCATTTTGGTGGTACTAACTGACCAATGTGTTTGAAATCGAGTGTTGAAAATGTTGGGTGGGTGATGAAATCCTCTGTTTGGATGAGGAATCAGCTTGTGCAGTGGATGATTCACACATCTTCAAGAACTGGTGAGATACCATTTGGAATGAATAATGTTTTGGTGGAAAGTTCATATGATATATGGGATAGACACACACAAGAAGTCCCTATCAAAGTAAAAACTCTATAAATGGATACATGGGTCATCAACCATTTTTTCCCTCTTTCATTTTGAGAGAAAAAGGGTCCTGAAGGGGTGGATGACGCCACCACCTTGGTTAAGGATTTGCAACAAGTTTACCATTTTTTTGATGAAAAATTATTGATATGTATTTCCTAGTATGATTTATTATAGGGTTCTTTAATATTTCACAATCATTCACTTTGGGCCAACCATTTTATTCAAATGACTTGAAACAAGTTATTCTTGGTTCTAGAAAAACCCAAGGGTTCTTATATATGTAATTACTTAAGGACATACTTTTCAAATGAAGGTTTTCATTGGGGAACTTGGACAATAAAGATTAAGAACTCACATTGATCAAGTGGATGGGATTTTGGGCTCATCACCCCCTTCTGAGGGGAATTATGGCATATTTCAGAGATCTCTTATAGATTTGATTTAATAAATGTTCAAGAATCATTTTTTCATTCCAAAGTATGATTTGGGTCACCCTTGAATTAACAATTAATTATGAAAATATAGGGAATTTGAATCATTTGTATGTATATAAGGTTATCCATTGATGTAGATATCTTTATGTATTTGAGGTTATCTATCAAAGGTCCCCTTTATCTATATATTATAGATTCTTATGTCATTTTTTATTACGATGTTGTTTTTAAGCCATATAGTTGGGAAAATTGGAGTATATTATCATCTAGGGATATAAGATTTGTTTTGATGTTTGGATCAGACCCATAAGATGGGCTTTCTACATATCTTTGTGAAAGGAATCAAAACCAAAAAATTCATTGCCACTTAACGGGACAGATCATATCTTATAAGGCCATTTGATAAGTACCAAACCATATAGTTTAACTTTATGTAGAAAAGATGCCTAAGTGGAAGGTTCCTAGACATAGAACATGTGTGAATTACACTAAAGTGGCCCGAAGGACCTGGATGAGATATGGTCTCCCAAGTGGGGTGTAATCTCTTTGAGAATATAGACCCATAAGGATGGTGATGAAATGAGTTCATAAAAAATATGGACCTTCAATTTGGATTCAAGACTAATGGGGATATGGACCATATAATATTAGTGTAGATTTGGGTGTTGGGTTTGAACCTCATAGAGTCTTACGATGTATCCCAGTTATTCAGGAATCAAATTCCACATAGTTCAGGTATGGTTAGGGCTTACACCTAAGGATGAGGACCATGGTTGCTTCATCGAGAATATGACCCTTTTAAGGCTTGTATCATAGTAAATATGGACCTTTGAGAGAATGGTTACATGGTTTCAGGACTTATACCATATAGGTGGACCTTGTTTCTAGAACCATGAGGAAAATATTGACTCATGGTGATATGAAGGTTTGGTTGGGGATTACACCTTGGAGGAGGCCCCTTTTCATTGTTTCATGGCTAGGGATTATACCTAAGGAGGATACCCTAGAGTGGGTCCATGAGTAATATCTTAACTCATGGTGATTTGGAGGTTGGGTTGGGAATTACACCTAGGAGGCTACCTATATACCTAGGATCATGCATATGTCATGATCAATACTCACCTATAAGACCATAGGATTCATGATTGTTGTGAGAAACAAGAGGAAGAGGTAGATCTGTAAGCCACACAATGTCACTTATCCACTAGTGGATGAGGCCTGGGCTTAGAGGAAGTGGGAGAGAGAGAGATCTCTGATACCCATATCACCTTTCATTTTCATATCTTGGGTCAAAATGGAGAGATAGAGGGTGTTGAGGTTCCCATATCCTCTTTTGTTTTGGTTACCAAGATAGTCACATCGACTCCTTGCTATGCATTGAGAGGTGAAGTGGGGAAATATTTCAACCTATAGGATGATAGGATAGGGTATTAATCCAAGAGGTATTCCCTTCTTCTAATTTTAGAGAGGATGGGAGAATAATCCAACACTAACCCTCATTGGCGGGAAAGACAAGTGGTTCCCCTTATCCTTTGAAATGGTAAGGTTCACGTGATTATCACCAAGGTTGGGACCCTCATTACCATGGGAATTCATGATCAAGAAAATTTTGAGGACCACTTTTTAATGATGTTACTAATAGGATCCTGATTTCCATGGGTATGTATTCTCAAGGGGACATAATGATGTTCCCAATGTTTTGATCATATAAATATAGTGGTTTTGGGAGAGGCCTTAGCGTGATATTATTATAATGGTTTGTAGATTGGTAAAAGTGGGGCAAAATAGTATGACATAGAAATTCCATGGGAGTGTAATGAAGGAACACCCTAGGATGCCCAATTCAAATAAGTGTGTTTCTATGAGGGATGGGGTTCCCTTCACATGGTGCTTCTCTATGCAGGTGTGAGTGTTGTCCGTGTAACGGTTTTCTATGTAGGTCCAAGATCCATCCACATAGATCTCTTATACATGGAACAATTTCCTCCCATGTATCATCTTTATATATGGTACATGGATCCCTACATGTATCTTTTTACTATGTGGGTTGATGAACCGAAAATATGCCATCCACTCATGCTTCGCATAATGGAATCTACAAAGGGTTTTGGGTTTGTGGATGGGTGGGTTAATTACCTTTCTACCTTAATGTTATGTGGTAGGTTTAACTACTCACAATTGAAGGATCTTTCACTTTCTTCCACTTTTCATTAGTTTTTCTTCTTTCAATTCTTTGGCTCCCCTCTAGGGTTTTTATAAAGGAGTAAAGGTATCTGACTAGTAGGGTAGACAGTTGTTCACAGTGAGGATTTAATTAACAGGGAACTAAAAACATTACCCCAACCCATATAATTTTTTTTTCATATGTGTGGTGTGGAAATCACCACCCACTCCTGTAAATGACCTTTTCATTTGCGGGACGCCATACAGAGTGTCGGGGCACCATGCAGAGTGATAGGGCACCATGCAGAGTGGCGGTTCGAATAATAAAATTTTCTCTTCAGATCTAATCCCTCCTTAGACACTTTTCATTCTTAAACCATTTTTCCATTTTTCCTTTTGGTCTATTTTACCCTTGAAAAAATCATGAAAGTATGTTTACCTTCCATTTGGTGTTTTTAGGGCCCAATAACTATGAAGATAAGCATTTTGAATATAAGTTCAAAGATATTAACTTTAGGAATATGATTACTAAGTCTCTCTATTATTCAAACTATATTTCTTTAAAACATTTACTCACTAAGAGGTTAGTGGGAGTATTTTATCATATATTTACATAGGGATGTGATAGGAATTACATTTGGATGTAATGTTCAAAATCCATTTCTATAGAAACCAAATGTTTCTCATGCTATATCTCTATGTATTTAATATTTAAGATATTGGTTGTAGTGGTTGTAATCCTATCATGTAAATATAATAAAAAAAATATCCATTTATCATTCCTTCATGTACATTGTAATTTATTTTACATGAATGGTCGAATGGTAAATATCCCCTAAAATAAAAAACATTGAGTTTTTTAGAACTAGTGATCATTGTAGAGTTTAATGGGTTATGATAATATATAAATGTTGGATTGAATAGATTATTATATCCAAGGAAAAGGGTTGTATCTGAGATAATGAAGAATATATTATTGAGGTAATAAGTAAATAATTATTACTTGGACTGATCAACTAAAGTATATCAGATGGAATCCCATATATTCATGGATATACTTAGGGGTATTTTCTTATTATCAATTCTTATTACCTGAGGTCGGAAAGATACATAGAATGTGAAACTTCATACTTTGATACCCTACTTACACAAGTCAACATATGAACATAGGTGATACATAGGTGGCTAGGTATGTTACTGATCTTGTCATAGGTTGGAGTAAAACCACGATGGGGTTTTTCCACTTTTATGAAAAGAAAATACATTTGGACCTTTATTGAATCAAACCAAGGAAATTCATAGTTGTGATTATTTGTTTCACATATGGTGTTTTCAACTACTTGGATAAGTGACATGTGATGTTCTTATTAGATAGATGAATGACATACGATATATTCATCCACTTAGTCATCCTTTTTCAAAGAATCAAGAAAATGATGAGATGACTATAGTAGATTGACATGTTCCATGTCAAGTGGTTGATCAAAGTAATGGAAAATGGATTATGTAAGGTACATATAATGTATATGATACCTCTTTTTGTGGACATATTCATATACAGATATGAGTATGTTTGATAAAGATCACAGTAGACCACTTGGTAGCTTGAGCTGTACTAATATTTTTCTAGAGGCTGTTTTTTTGCTTACATATATGAAATAGAGATTTCATAGTTGTTTTAAATGCTTATAAGGCCTGTAGGGTCACACAATTAGGACCTTAGATAAGGATAAAATTTTGGAAAAATGTTTTGTTCAAAATGAATAGAGTTTTATGAAATAATGCATATAAAAGAGTTTGGATGGATATATAATTAGTTGTGAATTTATGAATAAATTTCATATGGGATTTTAGTGTAAGTGGGAGATTATTGGTTATGCACTATATATATAATATGTGATATTATATATATAAGTTTATATTTAATACATGAATTCGAGGTAAGTATTTTTATGCATGTATTAAATACACTTGATAATATATATATATAATATTTATTTCTCCTAAATAGTTTTATTATCAATCATAATCCATTATGAATGGATTAAATGGATTTAATATTCATTGAATAGTATTTGATGATTTAATGATAATGGGAATAAATGTATATGCATATATAAATATAGATGACACATTTTATTTATTGAAACCCATCATGGATGAATATATAAAGGGATACGATCCCTCTTGTTGAGAATAGATGATTGTGAGAGAGCCTTTCAATTCTCTATTTTTCCCATACCACTATTAATCATCCCATAAAAAAGTGATACAAACCCTTTAGAATTTGGGTATCCTCATGATACTATCACAAATTCATTGGTCAGTGTCCCTTAGAGACAGGGTGATTTTGTTCACTACTTCACGATCTTCAACAAGTATTCTTCTTTATTGAGAAAGAAGAATACTACTATTGTTGGAATTTTCCAGGTACTCTGTTTTACAAATTTATTTATGCATTTATTCTTAAAGATAAACCTTATTGTGTTTGGGTTATCTTTCACTGTATATTTTCATACGATGATCATATAAAACCCATAACTATCATGGATGATTCTAACGATTATGATGATCATCAATAATCACAACCAAATCATTCAAAGTAGAAAGATTAATTTTTACAGAGGAGAGGAATTTCACTGCATTATTTAGAGTGTTCTAGAGGATATATCTCTAGGTCTTAATTTGCGCAGAACGATGGAATGATTATAGGGATTTTTAAAATTGTAATTATGAGGTTTATATAGTGATAGGTTCAAAAAATAAATAATTTTAGAAGGGACCTTATTATTTTCTTAATTCTTGGAAAACCACAATATAAAAATAATAATATTATTTTTATTTATTTGACATGCTCTAAAATAATGTATAAAATAAATATTATATTTATTTAATAAAAAAATTTAAATTCATTCAAATGATACTTAACATGAAATTTCTCACTGGAATATTAAACTTGGTCTGTAAATCCTCCTCAATATTTATTTTACCTTGAATAATAACTATTTACTTAAACAAATAAATACCATTTCATTATTCACCAATAAATATATAAATATTATATTCACTGAAACTATTATATAAAAATTTATTAAATATTAATGTATTTAAATAAATTAATATTTTTCTACCTTGTGAATAATATAGAATAAATAAATATTTTATATTCACATAATTAAATAAAAAATTACATGGTGAATAAATATTTATTAGATCATATATTTTTATATTATCTCAAATGACTGGTGATTGAATATTTATGATCAAACTGACATGAATAATTTTTAAACCACATACATGAATAATATTTTTCCAACCTATAAAATTAATATAGAATTTAACTGAGGTTCTCAATACACTTTGTGTGTGACCCTCTACCCCTTTCTCAGTGGAATTTGGATACTCTTCCTAAAGCCCAAGGTTAGTGTCTAAAACCATGAAAAGTCTCAAATTGAGTAAGTAGCTAATTAAACAATGACATGTAACCTCCTATGAATGTATTATGTGTAATATAATCCATTTATCTCAAAATATATAATCAAGAAGGTTGTATTCTAGTGTTATCTACCCATATGTTCAATGTCTCTTTCCTTGACATTCTGGAAATGAACTTTCTTAAAACACCACCATAGAAATGGACTTAATTAGGTAGTTCGATTCTCATAAAAGGGATTAAGATATCAACTTACATTAAAAAGTAGAAAGGAAAAATCTTTTCTCACATTTTTCATCAACACAATGTTAGCTGGGACACAACCATCATATCCTACTTCACCACAAGCATATGTCATCACATTTTTCTTCAATACATCAAAGTACATGACTCATGATATATATTATTAATAATAGTAAAGTTTAATAATCTTTACACACATTTTCAGATAGAAATATCCCATGACACACAAAAATGTAGATATCATATTGGTGGTCCATGTTCTCATTATCTCCCACACTGAATATTACCAAGGTACACCATTATAAAGTGTCTCATAGTCTTATGAGATTCCACCCTTGATAGGCAGTAATTTTTTCCCCATAATATTATATCATCTATGTTTAGAAATTATATTTAAGAATATTTTCATGGAACTTCCAGGTTCTCATCATAGTAGCGAACTACTATGACATTTTAGTGTGACAAGTACACTTAGGACATTATCACATAGTATGTCACACAGATGAATAATCATGATGTGACCATAAATTTTATTTACATTAAAATACATGAATAAAATTAACCCTAAAGTACATAGAAGTTGGTTCTAGGGAACCAAATCCAAAACCAACTTCAAGAAACTTTAAAAATAAAATAATTGTGTTAATATATTCAAAGCATAATATTATTTCTTGCTCAATGATCCTTAAATTATCCCATTTTCATCCAAAAAAATAACAAATTTATTTTCCAAAGACATAAATAAAAACATGAAAAAAACACTAATTTTATGCATTAAAATAACATTTATCACTTGTATAAGTCATTTTATTACACAACATACTCAGTATAAAATTATCCAAGACACATTACTAACTCTTTTAGTTCATTATTGTTAATTTACCCAATTCAACATGTATTTTATCATATAAATACATTAATTATAGAATAAAAACCCAATACAAACACATATGTCATTTATGAATTAATTAATAATAATTTACTCTATTGCAGACTTTAATATCATGAAATAATGTAGGAGTAAAAAATAATTTAATAGGGACACACAATATTAAAAATTATATTTCGACCCACATAAACTCATTATTATTTACATTAATAATGCTAATATCACATTCAAGAATTTTATCTCCATTTTTTCCACTAAATCTATATATATATATCATGTGATTGTATATTTCCAGCCTTTAACATATCAACCATGACATGTTCTCCACTTAACAATTCATATAAATCATTTTTAATTATTAAAATAAATTCTCAAGGACCTAAACTCACATAAGTGATTATATTAGAATATTAGTGAAAATTTAATAAAAAAACATAATTAAACGCCAAATAGTGAAAGTTGTTTCCTACCACACACTAAGAAGAAAAATACACACCAAGAGATAAGGTTCAATTCTGTCTAAAAAAAGAATCTATAAAATCACCAAACAAAAAGTAAAGAAAGATAATTAGGAAAAAATAGAAATTGAACATCAATGCCATTACACAATAATATAGGGATTTGGAGGCTCTTAATGAGATGAAATTATTGTTAATCATAAATCATGATTACTATAAGAAATAAAGGGTAACCAATACTAGAAGGTATTGTTGTATAGGGATAGATTAAGGGGATAGAAATTCATAATATGAACTACAAAAAATAGGTCTTAGTAGTGGTTTATTATTAGTAGTTCAATTAACCACACCGAAATAAATCATATTTAATATCATTTATAATATAGCAGGAGTTTAATAAAACTGACATTTTATTTTTTTAATTTTTAATTTATGGGTGGTTTTATTTAAAAATCCACATAATATTTTTAAAAAACCTAATTTTCACCCCCTCCCGATCAATCCCCTTAGCCCCAACACATCCCCATCCCGCTCTCGATGAATACCCCCAACCCCAACCCCCTACTCCCAAAAATGACCAACCCTACTCCCCGATAATCCCCATGACCTCAACACCCTGATCCCGATGATGGTTATCCCCCAATCCTTATGAAACCAACACTTACCCCCAAATGAGGACCTTGCAATGATGCCCCCGCTCCTCGATGGTGACCCCTAAAATCCCCACTTACCATTTTTCTGATGACTGATACCCCTGACATCATTGAAGGTAATATTTATTTAATTTTTATATGGGTTTTAATTAAATTATATATAGATATGAGTAATTTAGTGTTGTTTTTTGGGATTTTTCCTAGGATGATGAAAGGGTTACATTTCAGACCTTCCATTTGTAGGTGGTGACTGTTTTGGAAAGTGGATGCACCTCAATGTTATTTTAGGTGATTATTACTATTTTTTAAAATTTTAAATAAATAATTATAAATTTTTATAATTAATTATTTATTTCATGTGGCATGATACAGGTTCCCATGATGTTTTCCGTTTGTGTTGTATGAGTTGAAGCTTTTAAATTTTCATCAAGAGGTAGGTCAATCTTTCAGTTTTGTGTCTATTCCCCATTTAATAATCATTTAAATGTTTTTACAATGATAATTTTCCTGTTGAGGTCGAACTTAAGGGATATTATGGGTTTTATTAGGGGTAATAGTGGTTTTATATGTTTATTAGAGGAGTTTTCTTTCAAAAAAACCCAATAATTTGGCCTGAGGTTTTAGAATACATTCCATATGTAATTTACCGCTCCAATTTGAAATGATATTCTGAAGTAAATATAGTAAATAAAAAGTACTCTTATATATTATTACAATTCATAATTCTTACTACAAGCTACATAGAATCATATTACATGAAGATTTTCATATGTGTTACACTCTTCAAGTTGAGTACTATCTAATATATTCTAAAAAATGTTATAAAACCACAATTTTTGCAATGCTATAACTCATATAGAAACACATGCACCAGATATCACAGCTCCATGTTCTTTTTTAGATAAATTAAATAATTATTTTCATAATTTTCAAAGAAAAATCTATACATATAGACAATCAGGTTTCCACAATATAAAATAAAAATTGATAATATCAAATGTAGAAAAGTTAGAGATATTTTAATAGAAGAATTATGTTTAGGTATTATTTTGGACTCATAATAGTACGCTTGAAATCATAGTAACCAATCACCTTGGATTAGCGAAATTATTTCATGAAATACAACTATATTATTGTGAGGGTTAATATTTATTCATTTATTATGTTAATTTTTTTAATGTTATATTAAATCATTTTTATATTAAATTTATGTTATGTAGAATAAAAACCCTACCCTGGTCAATGAAGAAGTTGAGTGAAGTTTAATTTTGATTATAATTCTTTGATTCAACATTTATATATTTCTATATAGATATATAGGAAGAAGAGTGAAAATAAAATACACATGGATAAAATTTGGATTAATTTACCTCAAAACACAACTCGATTTTCCAAGGATTTTCAAAAAATTTTAGATTATGCAATTGCAAACTGTTCAGTGGATGGTAGAATAATTTTTTTGTGTCTTAATTGTAAATTATAGATATGGTTGAATAGAAATGGTGTATATGGGAACTTTATATTGAAATAATTTACTACTCGATATGTATGTTGGATTTTTCATGGTGAATTAAATGTTATAAAATGTGAAAATAATGAAAATCCTGTCAATAAAGCACAAAGTAACCTGGTATTGGAGAATTGAATTTAAAATTTGATAAATGAAACATTTTTATTTGTACGATATAATGTAAATAATTTTAATATATCAACAGAACCTTTATTTGATTATGAGTGGGTTAATTTTGTTCCAAACTTAAGTGACTAAAAAATGAGTTTTATGAATTATTTGAAGATGGAAAACAAGAACCGTATGAAGGGTGTGACAAGTATTTTATGTTTTCTTTTATACTTATGTTTTATCAATTGAAGTGTCTCTATGGAATTAATGAAAAATAAATTTCCATAATTTTAGTGTTACTTCAAGATTCATTTAGTGAATCTAAGATCCCTATTATAGGGTCTAGGCACAGCAGAAGTGAGTGGATGGGTGTACCCAACATTAATTTTATCATTAACAACGATCAATCCAAGATCCATTATGATGATAAAATGTTGGATATTCAGAAAAAAATGAATAATGAAAAGGAAATAGGGAAGTCTTGGAACCATAGAGAGGATCCTCATATGAAGGTTATAATTAATTTAATTAAAAGACAAGAATTACCTTGATGGAATTCTCCCTCTGTTGGTGCTTCCAGTCATGATCCAATGTGATATGTCATTGCATCGAAGAATCCAAGTCTAGGATTCCTCTAGCAGTAATCCACACATGCTCCATGTATCTCTGGACATCGCCAAATGGATCTCTAGGTGCTAGAAAAGAAGATCCTTTGCTTGCGATGCCCGCCTTCGATCGCCTTGAGAGCTACTTCCAAAGAGCTCTCCTTGATCCGGTGGAGGAGGATCTCTCTCTTAACTTGAGAGCATTCTTGGAGGAAAGTAATTCTCTCTTGGATTGAGAGATTTCTCTAGATCCATTGTGCACAATCATAGAGAATTGCTATATCTAATGAGAATAATGTAATTGGGATCTATATTACTTAAAATAATAAAATGAATTAATTACCCAAAGGTATTTATTCATTTCATTTAATAATTAGTAAGTCCCCATGTATAATAATAACATTTGGCTATTATTATCACTTGACATGCACTCAGTGAATTACAACTAATATTATTTAATTAAATAAATAATATTATTTCTCACAAATCCCTAGAAAAACTACACAGTGTGTATGTTAATATACATGATGTGTACTTTTGTTTTTCCATTTTCTTTATTTCCCCCACCACATTTATTAGACCTTGAATAATAATTAATTATTTCTTAAAAAAATATCACTACATTATTCACTAATAAATATATTATTTGGACCATAATATATTCTCTCAAATAACCAGTGTTGAAATAAATGTGATCAGGAATCCTTGAATAATTATTAAACCATAATCGAGAATAATATTTATTCAACTTTTTAAATGAATATTTAACTGAGATACTTAGATATACTTAGTGTGTACCCTCTAGGCCTCTTTCTTAGTGGCATTAGGCAGAGCCTGCCTAAAGTCCAAGGTTAGCATCTATTAACATTCCAAGGCACCCATATGTAAAGAAGTTTACACCGGAATGACGTGTCACCTTATACGAATGCTTACCATGTAATGTAATCCCTTTGTCTCGATATCTCAAATCATGTGCGTTGTATGCTAGTGTCATAAACCCATGTTCTCGATTACTCTTTCTTTGACATCTCAAAATTTAACTTTCCCATTCTTCACCATGTACATGGATTTATTTAGGATATAACAATTCCATCAAAGGGGCTAATATATCCACTTCCATTATGGAATAGAAGGGAAAAATCCTTTCTCGCATTATATATTAATGCATTATTTCTCGTGATGCACCTAACATATACTACCTCACTGTGAATTGTGTGTAGTCATATCTTTCATCAATACATCTAAGTGAAAGAGTTGTAATGCCCATTAATAATTATCTTAATGTCTAAGGACCAATACACACATACGCATATAAAAACATCCAATGACACTATGAAATGTGGATTTCATAATGGAGGGTCTCATTCTCATAATATCCTCATAGATATTACCAAGGTTGCACACTATGATAAAGTGCCGCAAATTTTTATGATTCCTCACCCCTAATGGCCCGTATTATTTGTGTCCCTCAAATAACATCATCCAACCATAGAACATATATTCAAGAATAGTGTTATGGAACTTTTAGGTTCTCATCATAGTAGGGATATACTCTAACCCTTTAGGGAAACAACTATCCATAGGACATTATCACATGTATTGTAACAGATAATAACAATCCATATGTGATAGGGTATTTATTAATATTCAATTCCATGAATACAAGTTTATCATAAAGTAAAAAGTAGTTGGTTCTAGGCCACCAACTATAATAGACTCCCACTTGGACTAGATACAACTACTAAAATCCTTTAACCTGCTAGTTATCACATGATATTCATGCTTCTACTAAGATAGTCTATTAGTCATGGGGTCCACCAATTTCTCTTACATGGACATCCTATTCACTGCAACTTCACCCCTTTGATAGAAATCCCTCAATAGGTTATACTTCTAGAGAATGTGATTTGTCTGTTGATGTTACCTTGGTTATTTTTTAAGAGCCACCACTATTGTATGATCACAATAAAATTTGATAGGGTATCTTCTGCTAGGCACCACATCAAGCTACAGGAAAAAGTTCTGAATCCAAAGGGATTCCATGGATGCATCAGAAGCTTCAATATATTCAGAATTCAGTATAGAATCGACAAAAACTGGCTGCTTTGAACTCTTCCAGCTCACAACTATTCTGTTGATACATAAAACATATCCTGGTTGCAACTTCAGATCATTATGATCTGTCTAAAAACCAGCATCAACATACCCTCTAATGACAGGCTCCTTATATCCTCCATAAACCTGGAACATATCCTTAGTTATTCAAGATATGTAAGGATAGTCTTAACAACATTCCAATGTTGTTCTCCTATATTTGCTTGATATCATCCTACCATGCTTCGTGTATAGGATACATTAGTCTTGGTACATAAAATGGCATACATGATGGATACTATAGCCAAAGCGTATGGGATCTTACTCATCCTATATTTCTACTATTGTGTCTAAGGACACACTCTCTTGGAAAGATGTAGTCCATATGAAACTGGAACTAATCCCCTCTTGGATTGTTCCATACTAAGTATCTTTAGTATCTAGTCAGTGTATGTACCCTAAATTAGTCCAAGTAGCCTCTTGGATCTATCATGAATGATCTTGATCCCTAGAATATAGGATTTTTCACCTAAGTACTTCATGGAGAAATACTTGTTCAACCATTCCTTAACTGACTGTAAGACTGGTACATCCTTTCTAATAAGTAATATGTTGTCAACATATACTACTCGAATAATGACAACATTCCTGTTAAACCCCTTATAAACACATGATTCATTCATTCTTAATGAATCCAAATTCATTTATGGCTTTATAAAATTGAATATTCCACGACTTGGATTCTTTATTTAATCTATAAATGGATTTCTGCAACTTTCAAACCCATTTGGCTTCACTTAGTGTCACAAACCATTCAGGTTATGTCATATAGACATTTTCTGAAGATTCATGTTAAGGAATTCTATTTTGACATCCATCTTCCAAATATTGTATTAATGGTAAGATCCTATGGCAAGTAAGATTCTTATGGATTTAAACATGGAAATTGGAGAGAAGATTTCATAATAGTCAATTCCTTGATGTTTTTTGAATCCTTTAGACACTATTCTTGATTTATAGGTTCTAACTTGACCATCCATGTCTAGCTTTCTCTTGAACACCCATTTTCATCCAACAGGATTTACATCAACTGGTTCATCAACTAGAACCCAGAATTGGTTCTAATACATGTAATCCATGCCAAACTTCATAACTTCTAGCCATCTTTCAGCTTCTGAGCTCTCTACTACTTCCTTGTGGGATAGAGGTTCATCATTGTCCAACAATAATGATTCACCATCCTTGGTGACTGGGAAACCAAATCTATCTAGTTACCTTACCTCTCTTGATCTCCTACATAATACTTGTGTTTTTGGAACCACTTCCACATGGACCTATGGAACTTGTTCATGTACCAACTTTTGTGTATCTTGAGCATCAAATTCATAAAAGTAAATCTTTCTCCCACTATCCTTTTTGAGTATGTGCTCCCTCTCAAGAAAGATTGATTTTTTGTTGATAGTCACTTTCTTTTATGAAGGTTTATACAGGTAATATCCTTTTGTTTCCTTAGGATATCTTATAAAGATACACCTCATGCCTTAGTGTGCTAGTTTGTTTTATGATGAGGTCTTAACAAATTCCATGAATCCCCATACTTCTGTGTATGAAAAAATGGTTTTCTTTTTATTCCATAACTCGAAGGGAACTCCATTTTCCACCTTAGTTGGTACTCAGTTTAATATGTATGTTGCAGTTTGTAATGCATAACCCCAAAAGAATAATGGAAGATCTGCATGACTCATCTTCAACCTCACCATGTCCAACAAGGTGCAGTTCCTCCTTTCACTAACACCATTCCACTATGGTGTATAATGAGGAGTGAGTTGATATAGAATCCCAAACTCTCATAAAAGGTCGATGAACTCTTAGTTCAGATATTCTTCACCTTGATCCGATCAAAGCTTCTTTATATTCTTACCTAGCTGATTCCCTACTTCATTATTGAATTACTTTAATTTATCCAAGGATGCTGACTTACACCTAATTAATTATATATATCTATATCTACTCAAATCATCAATAGAAGTAATGAAGTAAGAATACCCACCACTAGATTCTATTGGAAATAGTCCACACACATCTGTTTGTACCAATCCTACAAGATTTGTGGCCCTTTCACCCTGTCCATCGAAAGATGACTTGGTCATTTTCCCTTGTAAACAAGTATGACATCTATCAAGTGGTTTTATCATATTAGAGTCTAAATAACCATCATGGTAGAGATTTTTAAAGTGCTTCCCATTTACATGATAGTGATAGTGATGCCACAACTGGGTGTTTTATGAGTCATGTGAGTTTGTTTCGTTATCGATTTCCAACACTTGGTTTTCATAATTTAATACATACAAACTATTATTTAAATGCACCATTCCATAACATAAGTTGTTCTTATAAAATAAACTATCCTTATTTCCAAACATGAAAATGAATCCATCCATATCCAAACATGATACAGAAATTGTGTTCTTGGTAACATTAGGTACATAATAATAGTTATGTAAAACCAAAAGCATCGCAATTGGAAATGAGAGATGGTAATCACCAATGTCCAACACAGCCTGCCTCACGCCATTGGCAGCTTGAATATCCACCTATCCTTTTGAAATATTTCTAAATCTACTAGGTTCATGAATATTAATACAGATGTGATCCCCACATGCGGTATCTAACACCCAATGCGTAGAAATGGAAAGATTACACTTGATAAAAAATGAACCTTTAGCATCCCCATAATCCTAGGTGCAGTTCCTCTTCCAGTGGTCGATATTTCCACATGAAAAAATACTACCTCTGATTCCTTTCCATGCCTCTCCATCTTCCCCTTCTTGGAGGGATGGTGCTCAGGGGCTTCAAACCATTTATAAATCCTTGGCCTCTCTACCTTGTCCTTCCTCTTCTTATTAACCATAAGTACTACAGGTTTGTCACACCCCAAGTACTTATCTACCTAGAGAATCAATGTCAAAAGATCGAATAGACTCTTCTCATTGTTACTCATGTTTTAGTTGACAATAAAGCTATATAAGGTCTTGGTAAGTTATGATATGATGAGATCTATATGAAACTCATCTAGGAACTTTATCCCTAAGATGTACATGCATTAAATGTATCCAATAAGATTAAATACATGAGGACCAGCTAGCACAGACTCTCCAATATAAGTTGTGAACAATGTTTTGGAGATCTCACATCTCTCTTGTCTCTCCTTCTCTTGATAGAGATCCTTAAATTGATATATCATGCTATACACGTCCATGTTTTCATGTTTCTTCAAGAGATCATTAGACATAGCTGACTGAAAGAAACATTGGACATATGTAGAATCTTACAAATGTTTCATATAGAGAGATATTTCCTTATCACTGGACTTGTTTCCATGCATAACTAGAACAATCTCATCCAACACATACAATTTCTTCTTATGGATAAGGATGACACTTAAACACATCTGCCACTCTTAGAAATTTTTGTTGGTGAGAAGGTTTTACTTCATGAGTATGGTTCAAAATTATATGTTTGGTGTCATTTTTCTTTCTGTTTCTATAAATTAATATGAGAAAAAAATTAGTAATATATCATGATAAGACTGAGACAAATAAATTAATTAATACTTATTGGTCTCCGACTATTTTATCCAAATCCAATATCCCTCACCATTGACTTCAGAATATTATGTTTCCTAAATATTCTAGTAGAAAGGATCTATATTTCCCTTCACATTACCCCAACTAGGGTTGGTAAAGAAACTTGAAAGGTTTTAGGTAGGCATTCCCAATGCCAACTACATTATCTTGCAGCTCCTTGATCCATTGAGTGGACACCCCAATCCTAAAATACTTTTATATTGGATTTACTCAACTTTTACTGCTTGGTCACACCATGTACTGCTTTGGCAATCAACCCTTGATGTGAACCAAGTCTAGTCAACCCAAAACTGAAAATTAGAATTCCCCGATAATTGAAAGCACCCCAACTAGGGTTGGTCAAGCACTTTGAACTATGGTTCGATTCTAACCAAGATTATGGAAGGCTAATCAGACTTAATATTTCCTTGATGGATTTTATCCTTATATGTAAATTGTCATTTAATTATCTTTATTACATGTTTTTTAATATTATGTGGGACATACTTAAGTGATTAACCTTTTCTAACATAATATTTACGTATAATACGATCTTATTTTAGTTCCATATTGCATGTTTATTTAATTCATTAATTGTGTGATCGTGAAAACACACGCCAAAAAAATAAACCATGAAAGTCATAGAAATACAATAAATGGAAGGATCAGGAGCTCGTTCAATTGGTTAGTTTTTCTTGATGTTGATAAACTAACCCAATACCCAGGGGATAAGCACCTTCAACCTTTTGGGTTTTTTTTAGATCTTTCCACCTATCCACCTTCGCATATCCTTGTATTTGTTTTTTCTCGGATCCTAACTTGAGCCACCTCCACTTTCTTGGGATATCCATCCATTACATATGATTTTAATTCACATAGAAGTGAGGGGTAAAACTGGGTTCTACATAAAATAAACCTTGGGCACACGGGACCTACATATTAATAATGAGAAGGCTCACATACCAACAATTTTAATTTAAATAAAAAAATTAAAAGAAACCATCCACATACAAAGGTCTTGGTCTGGCTCATGATCATCCATACATGCAATGATATTTACACATAAATAAAACTATCATTAAATTATTAAATCATTCTTATTTAAGATAAATCATGCTTGAATCAATTTATTATTATCTTTAATTAATCAATCCTTTTATCTTAAACCCTTTTAGGAATTTACTTGAGATTCTCATCCATCATAATTTTAAACAAATAAATTCATTTAAAATTATCTTTGTACATAACTTGTACCTTGGAGGTAACCCAGTGAATTCCTGTTCATAACTACCCAACGAGTAGAAATGAACATTACACATATGTTAAATTAAACACATATGTATAAAACACCTATCACGTGTTGTTCTCTAGATTTTTTCCTGCACCATGGTACTTGTCTCAAGGGTTTGTATAATATAATAATAGATTTTAATAAATATGAATAATTTGGATGAGTATACAACATGTAGTTCCTACTACACGGTGTGTACTATCGTTCACCATCCATCTGAAGTACACGCCTGAGGTGTCAACGTGTAGATGAACTTTGGAATTCTTCAAAGTACATGGTGTGTACAGTGGGCCACATGCCTTGTAGTATCAATGTTACACAGTCTCCAGCTAGGCAAGCCGTGTATGGGGTACACAGTCCAACCCTAACCCAAAGGGAATACACACCATGTCTAGTGGGCCACATGGCATGTAATCTAGAAACCACGTGCCACCTGTTCCTATTGAACACATAGAGTCATAAAGACTCAGATAAAATCCAACGCATGGCTTGGTTTTGTAGACCCATCCTGATGAATTAAACCTTGACTACATGACATATGAGCCAGAAGACACACCATGTGTTCTGGTGTTGTACTACCAGGAACCTTTGGAACTTCCATATGAGATTCACTTTTTTTTATTTTAATCAATATTAAAATAAAATATCATTTATGTAAGGTGAATGAGAAACAAAAGAGGTGGAATATATCTTGAGATTCAAATTTACCGACTGATTAACTTGAATTGAAACATAACAAATTATTAAATGCATAAATAATCAACAAAAAACTAAATAATTATAATCAATGATATGACCACTCTGATACCACTAGTATGTTCCGGGTGTAGCAGAAGTGTGTGGATGGGTGTAATGAACTTTAATTTTACCATTAATAATGATCAATCTGAGATCCATCATGATGATAAAACATTGGATCTTTAGAATAGAATTAAAAACAAAAAAAGAAAGAGGGAAGTCTTGGAACAATAGATAGGATCATCATATGTTGGTTATAATTAATTTAATTAAAATACAAGAATTGCCTTGATGGAATTCTCTCTCCATTGATGCTTTATGTCATGATTCAATGTGATTCATTGTTGTTTCACATAATCCAAGTGTAGGCTTACTCTAGCAGTGATTCACACATGCTCCACGTATCTCTGGATGCCATGAAATGGATATTTCGGTGCTAGAACGGAAGAGCCTTCACTTGCGATGTCCGACTTTGATTTCCTTGAGAGTGGATTCCAAAGCGCTCTCCTTGATCAGGTGGAGGAGGACCTCTCTCATAATATGAGAGCATTCTTCAAGAAAAGGAATTCTATCTTTGATTGAGAGCTTTATCCAGATCCGTTGTGCACAAACACAAATAATGGATAGATCTAATGTGAATAATATAATTGGGATTTATATTACATAGAATAATAAAATGAGTTAATTAACCAAAGTGATTTATTCATTTGATTTAATTCTTTGTAAGACCCCATGTCTAATGATAACATTAGACTAGTAGTATCACTTAACATGTGACTAGTTAATTACACCTAATATTATTTAATTAAATAAATAATATCATGTTGCAAAAATCCCTAGAAAAACTACACAATGTGTATATTAATATACATGGCATGTAGTTTTGTTTTTCCATTTTCCTTATTTCCTCCACCACATTTATTATACTTTGAATAATGACTATTTATTTCTTAAATATACATCACAACATTATTTGATAATAAATACATCATTTCACCCACAATATATTATCTCGAATAACTAGTGTCAAAATAAATTCAATCACACATCCTTGAATAATTATTAAACCACAATCAAGAATAATCCTTATTCCAATTTTTAAATGAATATTTTAATGATATACTTATATACACTTACTGTGTGCCCCTCTAGGCCTCTTTCCTAGTGGCATTAGGCAGAGCCTGCCTAAAGTCTCTGTTTAGCTTGTAGAAACACACCAAGGAACCCATAGAGAAATAAGTTAAGACTATAATGACATGTCACATCCTGTGAACACTTACCATGTAATGTAATCCCTTTGTCTCGATATATCTAATCAAGAGATTTGCATGCTAGTTTCGTAAACCCATGTGCTTGATTAATCTTTCTTTGACCTCCCAAAATTGAACCTTCCCATTCCTCACTATGTCCATGGATTTATTTAAGATATATCAATTCCATGAATGGGCATGATATATCAACTTCCCTTATGGAACAGAAGGGAAAAATCCTTTCTTGCATTATCTATTAATGTAGTATTACTCGTGACGCACCCAACATATCCTACACCGTTGCAAATAGTTTGTCATCATAGTTTTTTTCAACACATCTAAGTGCATGAGTTATAATACCCATTACTAATAATATTAAAGTATAAGGACCAATACACACGTCCACAGATAGGAACATCCAATGACTCTATGAAATGTGGATTTCTTACTGATGCATCTCATTCTCATAATATCCACCCAGATATTACCAAAGGAACACACCATGAGAAGGTGCCTCAATGTTTTATGAGTCCTCATCCCTAATGGAATATATTATTTGTGTCCATCAAAAAACATCATCTACCCATATAAAATATATTCAAGAATAGTGTTATGGAACTTCCAGGTTCTCATAATAACCAGGATCCACTATGACCCTTTAGTGAAATAGCTATCCTTAGGATATTATCACATGCATTTTCATGCAGAAGAACAATCATGATGTGATGTGGTATTTATTAATATTCAAAAACATGAATACAAGTTTATCATAAAGTATAAATTAGTTGGTTATAGGCCACCAACTCCAACACCTTCATCATTATATGAGATGAAGAAAATCATAAACAAACATGGACTTGATTATAAAAAGATATCTACATTTTCTAATGATTTCATGCTTTACTAGGGAAATGATATCTATAAATAAGAATTCATAATATGTTATAAAAGAATATGGAAGTCAATGAACACCAATGACTGTATAAATTAATGGAACCTCAGGAGGAAATAGAAGAAGAAAACTCCTTCAAAGTTATTACTTTACTTTTCACTAAAAACCTAATTTACAAGATTATTCATGTCGTCTATGAATGAATACGACATAAAGTTTCATGATCAGGATAGTAATGATGTATTGATGAGACATCCAAAATATTCAACATCATGTAAGGTGTCCGATTCATTATATTTTTATTTTTTTAGGATCCTAGGAACATACATTTGGTAATGGCTTCTAATGGTTTTAACCCTTTTGGTACTTTAAGTAATAATTATAGTATTTTTTAGTTGTTTTTATACTCTATAATGTACCTCTATGGGTGTTTAGAATAAGAATTATTTCATTATCTTGATGATATTTCCTAAATATAAAATGCTTGTAAATGACATTGATGTATACCTTTAACCATTAATAAAATAATTGCGATAATTATGGGATGATGTAATGTAAAATATAACAATTCAATGAGAAAACTATTCAAAATATATGTTGTTTTAATATAGAAAATTAGTGACTTTCATGGAATAGTAAACTTTTCTATTTGGAATACTCATACTGGTTTGGATTTTCCATTTTGTAATTTTGACTTGAACCTCAATGATGGCCTCATAATAAAAAAGGTGTTTTATTTTTCATTGTTAATTTATTGATGCTTCTTATGAATTTAGGTTTAATAATAAAAAATTAAATAGAAATACAGAATTGGGAAAGCCAACAAAGGTGTTATTTGGTTCATAAATCTTGGTACAATTAATAAATGTCGCTGTATAATTTGGAAAATTTAACCAGTTTAAAGAAGTTGGGAAAAGGGTATGAGGTACAGTATTTGAAGTAGACAAAAAAATAATATTAGAAAATGAGTATATTTTTAAAACTTAATTATTGGTATTTTAGTTTGATATATCATAATATTTATGTAATGAATATTGAGAAGAACTTATATGATAATGTAAATTTTACATTTCTTAATTAGAAGGGCAAATCAAAGGATCTCCTTAATGATCATAAGGATTTTGAATAAATGAATATAAATAATGGTTTGTGGGAAAATTAGAATGGAAAGTATCCTTCAGCTATTTTTGCTATGAAAAATCATGATTAAAATGTATTCATTCGAAAATAAAGAATATAAAATTGCCAGATGTATATTCAAGTAACATATCAATGTGAGTTGAATTAAAACAACAAGGTTACATGGATTGAAATTTTTTGACTCACATGTTTTACTTGAGAAATTTTTACCACTGGCATTGCATAACATGTTACCTAAAAGAGTAAATAAGGTTCTCATTGAGATTTATACCTTTTTCAGAGAGCCTTATAAAAAAAATCTAAATAAAAATGAGTTTGATAAACTTTTAAAAGAATTTTTTTGACACTTTTTCATTTGGAGATTTTATGTGCCCCCCATTATTCACAATCATGATTCATTTGACTATTCATTTGGTTGAATATGCTAAACATGGTGGACTGATACACTATCGATGGATGTATCCAATTGAGAGGTATATTGATATTATTTTCATTTTCATTGGTGAATTAAATTTTATCAAATCTTTGCATAATGTTTTAATACATTTCATACTTTTTCAATAGGTACTTAGGTCATTTGAAATCATATGTTAGGAATGAATCTCAACAAGAAGGATCTATTTCTGAAAGTTGCATAGCTGAATTGTTCTTGATGTTCTATTCCAGGTATTTGGATAGTATTGAGACTAGATTCAATAATGTTATACATGTTGATGGAATCTACACTAATTCTACTTCTAAAATATAGTCATCAGAATTTCTAACTATTGGACGACCAATTGGAAAGTGGTCAAATTTTATACCAACTAAATTAGAGTTTCTACAAGAATATAGATATATGCTATTACATAGTCTTATTATAGATCCATTTACTGGAGATTTTTAATTTAAAAAAAGGTAACTAAGGGGTCAAGATAAAAATGAGATGGAGTTAGAAAAATATGTTAATAAGGAGATTATTGGATGGTTTTCTCAGCCCGTAAGTAAATACATATATCTTTATTACTGACGTGAAATTATTTTTTACAAGTTAAAAGTAACATTCTATATTTTTTTCTAGATAATTAATGTTTATAATTGAGTTGAAATATTAAACGATTTAATGTTTTTGGCTTGAGGTCCCATAAGGTAGGCTAATTGATTTGATGCCTAAAATATTCGGGGATTCTAATTTCATAAAATTTATCATGAAGAAGATAAAAAATAAAAAAAGTGGGTCAAAATTGACTAGGGTATAAAAAATTATTCAATAAATTTTACTTATATCAACTTATATTTCTTGATCCATAACAGTGAGCATAAAAATCTTGATTCATTTGTCTTGGTTTCACAAGAAAAGATGGTTTATTTTGTGAATGATGAAATACATAAATGATGGAGTGTTTTGTACACTTAAATTAGAGAGACTTATATGATACGAGAGATGAAGATCAATTGGTACTTTGTGATAGTGACCACATCAACCACAAATAATTGACTAGTTTTTTCCTGAAAATATTGAAATAATAGAACTTTAAAAAGAGGGTGAAAATAAATCCCTCCTCATAATAATGTTTGATAACAATAAAGACAATGGATATTAATATAATTTAATTTATAAATTGTTAATGAAACTATATTATAAGTATTTATTACAGATATAAATTGTTTTTTTCTTTTATTTTTTTGTAAAAAACTTTTAGTTTTTCATTTTTTTTCTAAATTTAATATATCTAAACCATTTGAATTATAGGAATGTCGAGAATAAAAAAAATTTATGATCTTAGCTGATCAATATATCAGATCACACTACCACCACGGTCAGCTTCAATGTATCTAAGTGATTTTGTTGTACTTGAGCCTTTTAATGAGCCAAAAATTTCACCAAATTTTATTGGTATCCCACTGTCCAATTCACCTCCAATGATGGATCAGTTGGTCACCCCTCCATCTTGGGGATATTGGAAGGTTACAATTTTTGGTTTGTATGGAATTGTACAAAAAAAATATATTTTATTAATTGTTTAATGCATTTTACAAATAGATAAAGATAAAAATAAAAAAGATATAAATATGAACATGACATATGTTTGGGACCTAAAGGAATTCATGATTGTAATTCTATTTTAGGAGTTCGACGTGCCTACAGGTGACACTTCCAGAATCTATGGAAATATTCTTGGGAAGTATGCGAGTGATACGGTGATCTCTCCCATTAACTATAATGATTAGAGTCATATTTCCATAGATTAGAAGAATTTGATATTTAATAATCAGTTAAAGGTAATATTAATTTAATATTCATTGATAAATAATTTAAAATACATGTGTAATTTTTTTTAATATACTTATAAAGTGTTATGTTTTTTATTTCTATATTTTTTTCATTTTGATATCTGACTTTTTTTCATGTCCCTAGAATCTGAAAATTTTGGGCATGAAATAAATTTATTTTAAATTGAGATTATATTATTATTTTAATTAAACATCTCTAAGATCACAAAAGATGTATGAGAAAGATCTAGAAGGCATTTATCATGAGAAATGGAAGCTATTTTTTAATATTAATAGAGATGAATCTCAAGAGGTAATTGCATATTTTATAGTATATTAATAAGAGTAACACGATAAAATTATAATTTAAAAAATGTTTCTATTTTTTGTCAGAATTATCTAAAAATATTCTATGAATTGTGAGAAATAAGTTATTACTCATATCGCTGGGTCATAGAGTTTTTCAAGAAAAATAGTTTTTTTGGTATGTAGTTTATATGTTATTATTTATAATGTTTTATTGTAATTTATTGTTTTTTCTCACTTGTTTATATTTTTTTTAAAGGCTAATGAATTAGGTCACTCTTTTGTCCAAAGAAAGATATGATTTAATGTTCACAAGAAACTTGATGGTAGTTTTTTAAATGTCCCTACCAAAGACATTGGATCAAGTACTTTTCATTACTATTTAATGTTATTTAATTACTACAAAAACATAATAATGAATGATATATATATATAAAATCCTTAAAACCAATTAAATGGCTTTGGATACGTGGATAAAATGATGCCAATTTGGAATTTTTTGATCTATCTAGTTGGCCCCAATTAATTTGGTTTAGAATTTATTTGTTGTTATAATTTAATTTTGATCATTAGATTTTTATAGTAATGAAATAAAAATAAATAAGTAATTAAAAATTTATTAATTAGAAAATATTATGAAGTTCAAATAATTTAAAAAATCATTGTTAATATTTTTTTATTAACAGGTTATAATTCAAGAATTTTGGGATACGAAACCTTCCTAATCATCATCTTTTTCCCAAAACAATGCATTTGTAAATGTTTTAGGGATAGAGAATTCTGAATGTGTACATGGGATGTGTTTTGGGCCTACTCCATTAGCTATATTTGGTAGGGAATCATTATCAATTAATAATACAACTAGAGGGGTTTTGAGTAGTGCCATTGATCAAGAATCACAAAGAGGAATATCAAGGTTGAAAGAAAAAGTGAAAGAACAAGAATCTTATAGGAAAATATAGAATCAATGGTGGTCGCAATGGAAAATGATTTAATTTATGTATTTAAATGGATAACTGACATGATCCCCAAGTTAATTTCAAGCCTTATAGCTCATCTTATCAAGGTAAATTCTAAATTCCACAGATCATTCACAAATTTTCAAATAACACAAACATCTTCAATAAATTAAAATAATATTGAAAATTTTATATTGAAAACACATAATTTGAGTTATACTAACCACATCATGTTTCAGATTGACTTGTGGTTGATTCTTACACATCAAAAATGAATTATAGATCATTATCCTAAAGTTTGAAAACAATATTAGCTTGTTTTCCTGGTTTTGACTCAGCAAGAAAATTTTAAAGTTACCAAAGCCTTTAAAAACATGTATCGGTGGGAAAAAATGAGTAAAATGACATAAGATATACATGAAATCAATGGAAAATGACCTCAGATTGATTTTTGAAATATAGGAACTAACAAGACATCGTTCTAAGTTACAGTTTTCTTGGGATGCTAGTAAACACATTTTTAGTGTTTTAAAACACCAAAACATGTGTGTTATGGTCAAAACTATATAAAACAACCTCATATTAACATGAAATCATTCTACAACCACCATTGATTTATTTTTTACGTGTATGTGTTGACAAAACATCAATACAATGTGCAGTGTTGTCAGAATGAATCAGTAAATAGTTTTAATGGTATTAAAGCCTTTGAAAACATGTGTTAGGGGATTAAAATGAGAAAAAAATGTCAGGTTTCCCTGAAATTAGAGGAAAATGACAATAGATTTATTTTTGAAATGTAAGTATTAACACTACATCATTCTAAGTTACATTTTTTCCAGGATGCTCATAAATGATTTCTAGTGTTTTAAAACACTAAAATGTGTGTGTAACTATCAAAACTATATAAAAATATTAAACTAACATAAAATAATGGGAAACCCACCATTGATTTGTTTTTAATATGTGAACATAGAAAATACATCAATCTGACATGCGGTGTGGTCAGAATGACTTGATAACCAGTTTTTAATGGCACAAAAGCCTTTAAAAAGTGTGGCGGGGGGGGGGGGGGGTGTTAAAACTAGAAAAAGTACATCAAATTAAAATGAAATTATAGAAAAAAATTATATTTAGTTTTGAAATATAAGAACCAAACACTTGTCATTCTTAGTGATAGTTTTTATGGGATGACCGTAAACACATTTTTAGTGTCTTAAAACACTAAAATGTATGTTTAATGGTCAAAACCATAGAAACGATCTCATATTGATGTAAAATCATAGGAAAACCACCACAAAGTTATTTTTGACAAGTACGTGTAGATGAAACATCAATCTGACCTGCGTAGTGTGGTCAGAATGTATGGATAAATAGTTTGTAAAGGTACCAAATCCTTTAAGAACGTGTATCAAAGGGGGAAACTAGAAAAAAAAGTTTTTTATGGTGATGAAATAATAAGGAAAAACATTAGATTTATTTTTCAAATATAGGAACTAACGTCAAATCATTCTGAGTTACAGTTTTCCAGCGATGCTCGTAAATGCATTTTTAGTGTTTTAAAACACTAAAACTTGTGTGTGACTGTCAAAACCATTGAAAACGACTACATATTGATTTGAAAACATGGGAAAACCACAATTGAGTTATTTTTGATGTGTACTCATATAAATAACATCAATATAATGTGTAGTGTGGTCGGAATGTCTTGGTAAACAAATTTTAAAGGTACCATAGCCTTTAAAAACATGTGTCGGGGGTTCAAAACCAAGAAAACGACATTTTATGCTGATGAAATCATAGTAAATTGGCCATATATTGTTTTTATAATTTTAGTAACTAATGTTACATAATTTTGAGTTATGGTTTTTTAGGTATGCTCGTAAACATTTTTTAGTGTTTTAAAACACTAAAATGTGCATGTAATGGTCAAAACCATAGAAATGACCTCATATTGACATTAAATCTTGTTAAAATCACATTTGAGTTATTTATGATATGTATGAATAGATATTGTCAATTGGACATTCGGTGTGGCCGGAATTACTCGACAAACAATGTTTAAAGGTACCAAATCCTTTAAAAATGTGTATGGGGGGGGGGGGGGTCAAAACTAGGCAAAAGGAATTTAATTACCATGAAATTAGTAGAAAAAAACCAAATATTGGTTTTTGAAATATAGGAAGTAATGAAATATCATTCAGAGTTACAGTTCTCTAAGGATGCCCATAAACACATTTTTTTTGTTTTAAAACACTAAAATGTGTGTGTATTGTTCAAAACCATAGAAAATGATCTTATATCAATGTGAAACCATTTGAAAACCACTATTGAGTTTTTTTATGTTTATAGGAAGACAACACATCAATCTGATGTGTGGTGTGGTTGGAATGACTTGATTAACAATTTTTGAAGGTACTAAAGCCTTTAAAAATATGTGCTAGAGGGGGGGGGGGTCAAAACTAGACAAATGAAATCATATTTTCATGAAATCATAGGAAAACAACCATAGATTTATTTTTGAAATGTAGAAACTAACCTCACATCATTCAGAGTTATGGTTTTCCCATAATTCTTGTAAACATATTTTTAGTGTTTTAAAACTCTAAAATGTGCGTGTAATAATAAAAACCATAAAAAACAACCTTATATTGATGTTAAATGATGGGGATTCCATAATTGAGTTATTTTTTATGTGTATGTACAAATAAAACATCAATCAAACATACAATGTGGTTGGAATGTCTTAGTAAAATGTTTTTAAAGATACAAAAGCCTTTGGAAATCAGTGTCATGGGATCAAAACTAGAAAAACCAAATATATTTCAATGAAATATATAGATAATGAACATAGATTTAATTTTGAAATGTATTAATTGATTAGATTTCATTCTAAGTTACAGTTTTACCGTATTATTTTAAATTCGTTTTTTAGAGTTTTGAAACACGAAGATGTGTGTGTAACGGTCCAAACTGTATAAAATGACCTTAGATTTATGTGAAATCATGGGAAGACCACCATTGAGTTTTTTTTAAAATATTGGATATGATTCCGAATCTATGTCTTTAATATTTGTATATTAATTAAATTTCTAGCACACCACTCCTCGATTTAAAATTTAATTAGATTTTTATATACTTATGTCTTTTTACTTTCATGTATTTAATCTTATCTTAAACTGGTAATTTTATGTTTTTAAAGTGATTTTAATGATATATTATTTTTTTATTTTAAAATGTATTCTGTTTTATTGATAAAATATCAAATTTTTTATGCAACATTATGAATATATTCTGTATCTTTTCGCCGTTTCATTTCTTTTCTTAAATGTTCTAGTTTTTATTATAGGTTATAAATTTCAAAAGTACACAGGAGGTTGATCATTTTGATATAATAAAATCTTTAGAAGATATTTAGGATGGTTCTTAGTTTTTATGGTATGTTTAAATTTTATCTATAATTATACTGTAATTATGATTAATTTTGCTCAGATTCAATTTCTATCTTCTTCTTTGTTACTATTGATGATGTGATGTGGCAAGTTCCAGTTGATGAGATGATGTGGAGGTAGATGGATGCAGTAATGATCATGGGGTATATTTATATTGGGCATGTTTTGTTTTTGTTAGAAATATTTTATATGTATATATTACTGAGTGAGGTATGTGTTGATTGAGTTTATGAGTTGATTGAGGTTATAGTGACTGATGTTATGATAATTGAGGACGTATGTATATATGAATGTGGAAATATGATGAATGTATGATGGGTTTACTATGATTTTTTGTTTTAGTTTATTTCATGTTTGAGTTTATATTTATATTTTTTATTAAATATTTTAAAAAAAGTAAAAATTTAAGAAGAATATTTAGCAAGGGTATATAATAATCACTACTAAATAAATTTATTAAAATTTTAATTAGTGATGGTAAATATAAACCAACGCTAAAAATAATCATCGATAATATATGTAGTGGTGGTTATGATCATTTTATCTATTTTATTTTTGGGATATTTTTTTTAAAAATCACCGCTAAATAAAATTAAAAATGTCATTAAATGCTCCAAAAACAACACAAAAAAAACCTCTACTAAATGATTATCGACTGTGAAATACCACTATCATGGATTAGGATTTATCTAGAACTACCATTTATCCACACTGAAAAAGAGGTTACTTTTATCAGTGATAAAAACCCACTAATAAAATTTGTTTTTATCAGTACTAAAAAGAGCTCAAAAAAGTAACCCTTTATCAGTGCTTTTTTAACGTTGATAAAAGGTGAATTTATCAACACTTTTCTTAGTGATGATAAAATTATGTCATTTATTAGTGATAAAATGATTTTTTAGTGCTGATAAAATGTATATTTCATAAAAGAAGTTATATATTATTAGAAATGATATATTAATATATAAATATATAAATATATTTATATTTATTTCAATATAATAGATTTAATGAAATATGATTTATATAATATAAAATATGCAGTCACACTTAATATATATAATATTTAGTTCAAAATGGTTTATAAAATAATTTAAAAATAATATTAATTAAAAATTTAGAAATTATTATTGAGTAATAGTCATTTAATAACAATTTGAAGATAAAAAAATTAAATAAATTAACAAATGATCTAAAATAAGTTAAAAAGGTGACTCAAATATCAAACAACCATAAATTTTGATCTTGGTGTCCATTTGATCTCTACCACATATCAAATCGATTCTTGCAAAAATATTTATGATTATTTTTCCAGGGGAATCTCGATCATCATTTTTTGGGGGTAAAAAATGGTCATAACCTCCAAAAATGAGTTTTTTTCGAGGTACCCCATTCATTTTAACATTTGGTGGAATTTTATCCTCATTAAGATATCCTCATTAGGACCATTCATTTTATCTTTTTTGGGTGGAGACTCAATTTATTTTCAAGTAGTACACTTATAAGTATATTATGAAATTGAAATTTTATCATTTTTCTTAATGTACTATTACTTTTAATTTAATATGTAATACCCTGACCCCAGTTACCTAGAGTCAGTGCATTATTTTAATACATTGGCATGATTACAAGGAATCAAGTCCCGAAGGACCGATTGGTTTAGCAGTCTTGGAAAATAGATTACATACATGAATGTTACATTACACTTTAAAACATACAACACAACATGAATAATCCTTTATGAACACCATTATTCCCTTATCTTAACCCTGAATATCAATCTCAATATACTTCTTGGAATCTAGGGAAAAATAAAACATATAAAGGGGTGAGCTCAGATGCTCAGTAAGGGTAAGCAATACAGGGGAAGATAACATAAATATTAACCATGGTGAATAATTGAAACCACAAGCCTCACCAATAATAAACATGAATACTTTTATGGAAGGAATATGAGATGAGTAAATAATGCCATAATGAAACATAATCATGGGTATTCTACTATAATATTGACCACATGAACCATCAATATTATTTTCATAATGAGGGAATGTATAATGTCGGACATTCTGAAACATTTTTTCAAGGCCTCGGCCAAGACGTCTAAAAATGATTAAGGCCTCGACCAAAAACATATATCAAAATTGGGAAAGGGCCTCAGCCAATTCCAGGTTTAGTTATCTCATGAGACCAACCGATGCATCGAGGATCTATAGTGGGCTCCACCCATCACTTACTAAGTCCAATACATTCCTCATATGAAAAGGTATAAACATTTCATAAACATTCGTATTAAAACTAGCATACAAAATGTCAATACTTTAACCATAAACCATGAATGGTATAAAAATAGAATATCCACAGTCAAACATATCCCAAAAACTTCAATACAATATGGAGGTTTTGTATCATAATAAATCAATTTCACATAAACTTAAAATCCATCAAAGGATGTTGACATAGATGAAATTTAAAACATTTTTAGAAAAATATCTCTTTCTATTTTAAATAATTTAAGAGTCACATAATTATAAAGAAAACATTTATTTTTAAAATATTCTTATAAGAATGTAAGGGAAGCTTTGATGATGTTATAACGGTGGAAAATAGCCGCACCCACCGTATAAGTTAAAAAAACATTCTTACCTTAAATTTTTCAAAAAGGTCAAAAAGTACCTATTTTGGGAAAAAACGGAAAGATTACTTTCAAAACACATAAGGGTATAAATGAAATTAACACATTTTCTAGTAAATAGTAAAAATGTTTTTGAAATACATTTTTAATAAATATGGATGTGGATGATAAAGAGGACCCAATAGATAATTACGTATAAACAACCTCGGATAATGAAGAGATTATAGAATTAACCCTTACCTTGTAATTTTCCTTGGTCTAGGGTAGGTTAAACTACTGTATAATGGTGAAATAATTGTTATTAAATTATAAAATAATCATATACATTAATATGATATCATATATGATCTTTTAGTATTGCTTTGTTAATAATATCTTAGTATTACTGCCGTTTTGGGTGTTAACATATTCATTTTAATTTATATTATTTGTTATGTGAGTCATATTTGTTATAAATGGGATGTATAATATTCATATCCAGAATGATATCAAGTCTTTAAACATTATTTTTAGGCATCAAATGAAAATTATTCTTCAATGGATACGATGGGAAATGAATCTCATCGCGTTTGTGGAGACGGTAATCCGTATGTACGCACGAGCGAGAATATCATTCTTTTGATATTAAAATAATATATAATTGGACGGTATATCTTATATACAAAATAATTATCATGTTATATTCATGATTTACATCAATTACACATCATTATTATACCTATCCAAATAATAATGTATTAAATAACAATTACACCACGACGTGGAGACGGTAAGCCGTACGTACGCACGTATGGTGACATGTCATTAAAAGGATGGATAGAATAATGAATATGGATATAACATATTTATAATAACATCAAATTATATAGAAAATACTGGAGTTATTATTTTATAATGGAAATAACAAATAAAGAAGATGTGGAAGAAGAAAAGAACTTGAAAGAGGGTGGTGAAATTATTGCCTCTTCTTCGGGTTCTTCTTTTTGATTTGATCAAAAGGGATCCTTAAGTTGGCTTTATGACTACTGGAAGGCCTCTAGGAAGACTTTAGGAACGTTTATAGGATATTTGGGCAGGGTTTGACCGATCCAAATGGCTCTGGAGGTGTGAATTTGAGAGATGGGTAAGTGCCCTTTTATAAGAGGGGTGAGGGGAACCTTTGAAAAAACTTAAAATATTATTTTATAATAAATTCATATTCGGTTTATAATGGATCCAAAGTGAATTATTTAAAGGCTATGGTGGGGATGGGTCAAAATACTCTCAAACAATATGTTTTAGAAAAGTTTAGGTTACCATTTTAATCTTATCATTTAGATTTAACTCTAAGTTAAATAATTTAACTTTTAACGTGTCTTCTGGTATTCTTACACTATATGGTTAATAAAATTAATATATACTGCCAATAGAACCCCAATTGGATCCTTGATGTCATATATATTATTATATAAATCTTTTTTCCGAAAATTATATTTTTAGGACCATTATATCAATTAATAATATAATATTTGTTTTAAAAACTATTTTATGTCAATTATGACACTATTTGGTATTTGTTTTTTTGTTAAAGTAATAAAAACATGATTAATTAAAACAAAATACATTTAATAAATAATAAAATGTCATATTAACCTATAAAATTCGTTTATGTCATAAAAACTTTGAAATTATATTTATTTTAATATTTATAATACCATTTATTTGATTCTTTCATTAATAAGGTAATTACTTCATCATCATTGTGTCATTAATAAATTTAATTATTTAACATCCTAAAATTATAAATAAAATACCATTATTTAGGAAATATCTTTATATTTCTAATGAACATTTATAGTCAAAAATATTACTTATATAACAGCATATAAAAAATTAATTACTAAAATATTTTTGTTTATCTCAAATTTGCCTTTACTTTAAATTAATTAATCAAAAGTGTCATTATCATTCATAAGTGGCTCCATGGGGTCCCAAAATTGACCCAAGTATGCACATTGTTGGACATTACTCCTAAAATAAGGTTACGATATGTGTTAAGGTAATTTTGAATTATTACAATATTCTTTTTACCTTGAATTACCCTATTTACCTTTAACCGTGGTAAATAAAAGTCAAAAGTTACGATTCTCCAAAAATTTTTTTATCATATTGAACCACAATTTACTCCTTGATATTAACTGTGTATCTTGGGTTTTATAAATTCAACTCACATAAGTAGTAAAATTAAGTTTTGTATGAATTTGAAAATTCTCCTAGGAGGTGGGTAAAAGTTGGTGAAAATTTCAATAAAATTTTTATACATCTAAAATTATTATAAACTGACTCCAATGAATTACATTGAAAATATATAGGTATTGTGTATCTATTTTGACATAAATTAATTTTAAATAAAATAAATAATTATTTAAATAAAAAATTCAGTTTTAAACTATAACTCCGTGTTTTTCACTATTCATAAAAAATTGAACGTTTTCAGAAAAATATCGAAAATTCACCCTAATGTAATTTAGATATTCCGAATTCAAAAATGAAGTATATTTTACAAAATTAAAAACATATAAGTTTCATTTATTAATTTAAAATTAATTCCCATTGTCAAAACCAAAAGGCGTATTTTTAGGAAATAATACCTATCAAAAGATTGACACTTGTTTTTATCCAATTTCAAAGTGAAATTACTTAAGATGACCAGCATTGGATTAAATGGTAAAAATATAATATATTTATACTTACAAACCATTAAAATGTACAATTTAACACTATAAATTATTTCTAGTTAAAAATGTGTTTTTAATTAAAATTTAATATTTTTCACTATTCACCAAAATATGAAAGTTATCAGAAAAATACCAAAAATTTATCAAAACTAAATATTTATCTCTCGAATCTAAATAAGAAGTTTATTTTGTAAAATTGAATATATAAAAGTGTCAAATATTGGATTTAAAAAGGGTTCTCCCTCCAAAGGCGATAAAATTTTATTTTCTAAAAAATAATTTCTTTATCTAGAAAAATGAATTTGTTCTTACATTATGTCTAAGAAAATCATAATATGGATTCCAAAATTATAAGGATTATATAAAGTTCAAAATTCAGTTAATACCATTCATAACTGCTTTTGAATGGCTGGTTTGGTATGTCGTGGTGCGCTTGAACTCAGTGTTGCGTGTAGTGTAAGTTATTGAGTTACTTTGAAGAAATAACGTACTATGAAATTTTGGGGTGTTATATTCTTCCCTCCTTCAAAAAATTGCATCCTCACAATTTCAAATTGTTCTTCGAAAATAAAAGGTTGAAAATAGAAAATACCTTTGTGGGAAAACCCACATCGGAAATTGGGTTAATAAGATTTAGTCTTAATAAGAGGAAAAGGGGAATGAAAAAGTCATGACCAAATTATAATATCGATTAGGAGAAAATTGGTGGCAATTAGAGAAACATAATTGGAGGAAAACATAAATATTTTAAGGTCATCAGTCAAAAAAAATTGTACAATTGAGGGCCTCAAAGCCATCAATCTATGATGATTTAAAATATCATCGGTTAAACAAAACATAAGGTATCAGGACAACACATTTTTAGTTTTAATATCCCATACCTAAGGTTTAAGAATTAATTTCTTCATAGAATAAGAGAAGAAAAAAATATACTTCCCAATTAGAGTATCATCCTATAACTAATTTCTACCACAAACTCATCTTTCACTCTAAAAGATAGTAGAACTAAAAAAAATATTCAGTTTATCTGATTCTTATAATTTTCCAAAAAAATGAATTTATAATTCACCTATCAATCCCTTAAAAAAAGAAACTACATTATAAAATCCAGGGACTTCACGTAGTCCAGTGGTAGGAAATAAATCCCAATCGCACTATGGTTGTGGGTTCTATTCCCGTAGCTTTGTCCAACACGACGAGTTGTCACACGGTCTGCGTGTTGTCCTTTTTATAAAAATCCAAAAATAACCTTAACAATAGTATCCAATTTCAAACATAATACATACCAAGCTTTAGACTTATCAAAAATAATTCTTTCCAAACTCATAGTCCAAAATATATAAGGAAGGTAAACACAATGAAGATCCTTTTCACCATGTAATAACATGTGAACACCTTCATCATCTATTCTTTTAAAACACCGCAACATCCTGAATTACCATAAAACCTTATTGATTATATTCATGCTCCCTTATTCCTTATAGAATACTGGATATACTTCTTCTATCCAAAAAATGTTGTAAACTCTAACAATGATGGAGTATAGAAATCATTAATCAGTTTCAAGGAAGTCAAGAATATCAAATATAATTTATCCAAATCAACCATCTCTTATTCCAAAATCACTACCTTATTATCAGGACCTTATTAAGGATTACCTTTCCTTCAACCATGTATTTTCCAAAAAGTGTAGATTACAATTAAGTCACTTTTCATAGAACCATATAATCTCAAATCCATAATAAAATAACACCGCAGTACAATCCTTATTTATCTCCATAATTCATATAACCAGTATACTGTAGATAAAACACTCAAATGAAATAATTCTATAATAACAACATAAGAACACTAGTCATTCATCTTCATGTGAGGTTGTATCATAACTTGATTATTATCCAATAACAGCATTTGGGGTATACTCTGATGATTTGGACATTGATTCTCGTAGTGACCCAACTCCTTGCAGATGAAGAATTGTACACATGAAACCTTTTTCTTATCCTTGAAATCATGTACATTGTGTCCTTTTTCTCCACACTCATAACAAACTCTAATTCCCTTCAAGAATTTACCAAGGTGATTCTTTCTACAATTATCACATATGGGAAAATCCTTCTTTCCCGTCTTCCCTTTATCCATATTTATCTCTACCATCATTTTATTCTCTCGCTTCCCTTCAAACCCATAGGACTCAGAGAATTCCTTACTTATCTTATTAGCACATGATACTATTTCTTCATATGTTGAGAATATGTGGGATAATATTTCCCTTCTAAATGTTTGCTTAATACTGTGAAAGATATGATCCTTTTACTCTTTAGACCATACATATTGCTGGAGTTCAAATTCCATCTACTGGGCGCCATTTCTAAACAATGGAATACACTAGGTTAGTTTATGTATTGCAATGAATAATTCAAAACTTGTAAAATACCTAATGTAAATTGAACAGTTTATGGATATAATCCATAATCATAAAAATATTTTTTTGAGGAGGTACAAACTTTTAAATCCTTCATAATTAATTGTAAAGAAAATAATAATTATCCTAAGCATATCCCCCGGGTGTGTCGTAACCAAGAGTGCAACAGGACCCGTTATTGTGCAGCAGTTCCCATTCGAGTATAGCTCAAAGCGGTGTTTTCGGGTTTTACCCCTAGGTATATCTGTGCCAGAGCAGCCTCTACCTGCTCGTATCCAGACAGGGATGTATTTTCTTGGGAAAGCTCACAAAATAATTACATTACCGAAATTCTAGGAAGTTCTTCTATACTAATATTCAAAGTTTATCTTATAGTAGTGTGCTCTAATCAGATTTTATCTAAATCTAGTTTCCAAGGTTATTGGAAAACTTCCTCTGATACCAACTGTAATGCCCCAAACCTAGTTACCTAGAGTCGGTGAATTATTTTAATAAATTGGCATGATTACAAGGAATCAATTCCTAAAGGACCGATCAGTTTAGCAGTCTTGGAAAATAGATTACATACATGAATGTTACATTACAATTTATAACATACAACATAACATAAATAATCATTTATGAACACCATTATTCCCTTAGCTTAACCCTACATATGAATCTCAATACACTTCTTGTAATCCTGGGAAAAATAAAACATAGAAAGGGGTGAGCTCAGACGCTCAGTAAGGGTAAGAAATACAGCGAAGATAACATAAATATTAAGCATGATGAATAATTGAAACCACATGACTTTACCAATAATAAACCTGAATAATTTTATGGCCGGAATATGAGCTGAGTAAATAATTCCATAGTAAAACATAATCATGAGTATTCTACTATATGAATGAACACATGAACCATCAATATTATTTTCATAAAGAGGGAATGTATAATGCCGGATATTCAGAAACATTTTGTCAAGGCCTTGGCCAAGAAAACTAAAAATGATTAAGGCATTAGCCAAAACCATATATCAAAATTGGGAAAGGGCCTCGACCAATTCCACGTCTAGTTGTCTCATGAGACCTACCTATGCATCGAGGAGCTATAGCTTGCTCCACCCGTCACTTACTAAGTCCAATACATTCCTCATATGAAAAGGTTTAAAAAAATCATAAAAATTCGTATTAAAACTAGCATACGAAATGTCAATAATTTAACCATAAACCATGAATGGTACAAAAATAGCACATACATAGTCAAACATATCACAAAAACTTCCATACAATATGGAGGTTTTGTATCATAATAAATCAATTTTAAATAAACTTAAAATCCATCAAAGGATGTTGACATAGCTGAAATCAAAAACATTTTTAGAGAAATATATCTTTCTATTTTGAAATCATTAAATAATAACATAATTATAAAGAAAACATTTATTTTTAAAATATTCTTATAATTTTGTAAGGTAAGCTTTTATGATGTTAGAACGGTGGAAAATAGACACACCCGCCATATAAGTTAAAAAACATTCTTACCATAAATTTTTAAAAAAGGTAAAAAAGTACCCTATTTGGAAAAAGATGGAAAGATTACTTTCAAAACACATAAGGTTATAAATTACATTAACCCATTGTCTAGTAAATATTAAAAATGTTTTGAAATACATTTTTAAGAAACAGGGATGTGGATGATAAAGAGGTCCCAGTAGATAATTACGAATAAACAACCTTAGATAATGAAGAGATTGTAGAATTAAACATTACCTTGTACTTTTCCTTGGTAGAGGGTAGGTTAACCTCCTGTATAGTGGTGAAATAATTGTTATTAAATTATAAAATAATCATATAAATTAATATGATATCATATATGATCTTTTAACATTGCTTTGTTAATAATATCTTAGTATTACTGTCGTTTTGGGTGTTAACGGATTTGTTTTCCTTTATATTCTTTGTTATGTGATTCATATTTGTTTAGGATGGGATGTATCTTATTCATATACAGAATGATATCAAGTCTTTAAACATTATTTTTAATCACCAAATGAAAATTAGTCTTGAATGGATATGATGGGGAATGAATCTCTTCACGTTCGTGGAGACGGTAATCCGTACGTACGCACGAGCGACAATATCATTCTTTTGATATTAAAATAATATATAATTGGATGGTATATCATATATATATAATCATTATAATGTTATATTAATTATTTACATCAATTACACATCATTATTATACCCATAAAAATAATAATGTATTGAATAACAATTACACCACGACGTGGAGACGGTAAGCCGTACGTACGCACGTATGGTGACATGTCATTCAAAGGACGGATAGAATAATGAATATGGATTTACCATATTTATAATAACATCAAATTATATATAAGATACTGGAGTTATTATTTTATAATGGAAATAACAAAGAAAGAAGAAGTGGAAGAATAAAAAAACGTGAAAGAGGGTGGTGAATTATTACCTCTTCTGCGGGTTCTTCCTTTTGATTTGATCAAAGGGGCTCCTTAAGTTGGATTTTTGACTAAAGTAAGGCATCTAGGATGAATTTAGTAAAGTTGAGAGGATATTTGGGCAGGGTTTGGCTGAGACAAATGGATTTGGAGGTGTGAATTTGAGAGAAGGGGAAGTTCCCTTTTATAAGAGGGGTGAGGGGAACCTTTGAAAAAACATAAAATATTATTTTATAATAAATTCATATTTGGTTTATAATGGCTCCAAAGTGACTTATTTATAGGATAGGGTGGGGATGGTTAGAAGTAATCTCGACCAATATGTTTTAGACAATTTTAGGTTACCATTTTAACCTTATCATTTAGATTTAACTCAAAGTTAAATAATTTAACTTTTACCGTGTCTTCTTGTATTCTTACACTATATGGTTAATAAACTTACTATATACTACCAATATAACCCCAATTGGTTAATTAATGTCATATATATTATTATATAAGTATTTTGGCCGAACCTTAGATTTTTAGGACCATTATATCAACTAATAATAGAATATATTTTTTAAAAACTATTTTATGCCAATTTTGACAATATTTGGTATTTGTTTTTGGTTAAAATAATAACAGCATGATTACTTCAAAAAATAAATACATTGAATAAAATTATAACATGTAATATTAACCTATAAAATTCTTGTATTTCATAAAAACTTTTAAATTATATTTATTTTAATATTTATAATACCATTTATTTGATTCTTTCATTAATAAGGTAATTACTGCATCATCATTGTGTCATTAATAAATTTAATTATTTAACCTCTAAAAATTATAAATAAAAAACCATTATATAGGAAATATTTTTATATTTCTAATGAAAATTTATAGTAAAAAAGATTACTTATATAACACCATATAAAAAATTAATTACTAAAAGATTTTTGTTTATGTCAATTTTTCCTTTACTTTAAATTAATTAATCTAAAGTGTCATTATCATTCATAAGTGGCTCCATGGGGTCCCAAAGTCGACCCAAGGATGCCTATGGTCATCCATTACTCATAAAATAAGGTTAGGACGCATGCTAAGGTAATTTTGAATTATTACGATATTCTTTTTACCTTGAATTATCCTATTTACTTTTAACCGCGGTAAATAAAAGTCAAAAGTTACTATTCACCAAAAATTATTTTTATTTTATTGAACCACATTTTAAACCATGATATTAACCGTGTTTTTTGAATTTTTTTAATTCAACTCACAGAAGTGGTAAAATTATGTTTTATGTGAAATTTTAAATTCTCCTAGGAGGTGTGTAGAAGACGGTGAAAAGGTCAATAAAATTTTTATATATCTAAAATTATTATAAACTGAATCCAATGAATTAAATTGAACATATATAGGTATTATGTATCTATTTTGACATAAATTAATTTAAAATAAAATAAATAATTATTTAAAAAAAATTCGGTTTTAAACTATAACTGAGTGTTTTTCACTATTCATCAAAAATTGAACGTTTTCAGAAAAATACCGAAAATTCACCCTAAGATAATTTCGATATTATGAATTAAAAAATGAAGTCTATTTTACCAAATTAAAAACATATAATTTTCATTTATTAATTTAAAATTAATTCCCATTGTCAAAACCAAAAGGCATATTTTTAAGAAATAATAACTATCAAAAGATTGACACTTGTTTATGTCCAATTTCAAAGTGAAATTACTTACAATGACCAGAATTGGATTAAGTGGTAAAAATATAATCTATTTTTACTTAAAAATCATTAAAATGTATAATTTAAAAGTATAAATTATTTCAATTAAAAAATATTTTTTAATTAAAATTAAGTATTTTTCACTATTCACCAAAATATGAAAGTTATCAGAAAAATACCAAAAATTTATCAAAACTAAATTTTTATCTCTCGAATCTAAATATGAAGTTTATTTTGTCAAATTAAATATATAAAAGTGTCAAATATTGGATTTAAAAAGGGTTCTCCCTCAAAAGGCGGTAAAATTGCATTTTCTAAAAAATACTTCCTTTATCTAAAAAAATGAATTTGTTCTTACATTATATCTAAGAAACTCATAATATGGATTCTAAAATTATAAGGATTATATAAAGTTAAAAATTAAATTTATACTATTCATAACTGCTTTTGAACGACTAGTTTGGTAAGTTGTGGTGCGCTTGAACTCAGTGTTGCGTGTAATGCAAGTTATTGAGTTACTTTGAAGAAATAACGTACTATGAAATCTTGGGGTGTTACAATATATATATATATATACATATTTGTATATATTTACACATAGAAATTTAATTTTATAAATAAATATGTAAATATATTAAAATATAAAATATATTTCTAAATATATAAGCCATATATAAATAAAAAATAATATCCATTTTATTATTTAAAATAAAAATGTTTGAATATTTATATATCTATATAATGTGTGTGTATATATATAATTATTTTGTGTGTGTGTCTGTATTAAAAAACTGGTAAATAGTATTTATATATATTTTAATATATGTATATAAATATTAATATATAATATATAAAAATAAATATAAATATGTACAATCATATTTATAAAAACACACCCACACACAAAACATATTTTACAAATGCATATAAAAATAATCATGTTAAAATATATATAAATATATGGATAAAAATGTGATGAAATATATATAAATAATAAGATATATCATAAACTAAGGAAAAAATGAAACATATAGAAGTCGTAAAGGTGCATACATGTGAGGGGGAGGTCTTAAGTTTGAAACCAGATGAACCTAAGGGCGTGCGACGTTGTGAAACAGGTTCTCTAGCGTTTTCCAAAGGGAAAGAGTCTCCTCTAACACTGATAAAAGGGTAGGGGTAGTGGTAATAATGTTTTTATAATAGGGGTGGTCTCCACCTCCAAATTTATAAAAAAATTATTTTTTTTGACTTTTATCTGCGTTTTATTTTGAACTGATAAAAGAGCCCTTTTATCCATGATTTATCATCTCTTTTTTTAAGTTGATAAAAGGGAACCCTTTTAAGGGATGTTATATTTATAGTACTTTTTTATCAATGATAAAAGAAATTTCTAGAACTTTCAAAAGTGTTATCTGTAGTATTGTTAAAAAGGTAGGGGAATCCTCTAATACTAATAAAACCCTTTTCTAGAACAGATAAAAGGGTAGGGGAGTGGTAATTGAGATATTATAGGGGGAGGGGTGGTATCCACCTTCCCATTTATATTTATATTTTTAAATTTTCTCAATTCATCCTTTAGCTCTGATAAAGTATCCCATTTATCTGCATTTTTTTGAGCACTAATAAAAGGGATATTTTCACAACTTTTTCAACACTGATAAAACTAAACGATTTTAAGGGAACATATATTTATATTGATTTTTTAATGCTGATAAAAAAAGTATAAATATTTTAAAAGAGTTATCTATAGTATAGTACGTTGTTGTTTTTTTAACTTCCACTACTGCCTCTTTTATATAGTGAGAGCCCCATAAAAATAGAAAAAGAACTATTCAGTGAATCTTATGTGATAACAAAAATGTTTAAATTCCTATATTATTAAAAATTAACCTAGAACACATTGTGTACTTGATGTCTTAAAATAGACACCCAATGCCGCGCCACTAGCTTCCCTATGGCTGGTCCAGAAGGACCTGCATATCTGGTCTCCCATTAGGTACCCAATACCCTAACATCAAGTACATGGTGACCTCTATTGAATAATTCTAATAAAGTTAACCATTATTCTCCCCACATTTCTCCTTCCATGATATAATCCCCCTAAAATCAACTCAAATATACTAAAATAAATTTTATAACATAAAAAATAAAATAAAAAACATACTAATTGGAAAAAATTGTTACAATTTTTATAATAATTTTTTAAATAATTTGCGTGATTCCATGCTATAATACTAATGTATTTCATTATGTTACAATTTTTTGTTTTTATTTCCACATAATTTTTTTAAACATATATCTATTTTCTTAGATTGAGTCATTTTTTCAACATATTTGAGAGCTCATTTTCATAGATATATATTTTTAAACTTGAACACACATATTTTTGTTGATGCGATGGTGGTGTGTTATAAAATTTTGTATAACATTTAATTTACTTTTTTGAAGATATTTAAAAATTGTTTTTAGTGATTTTATATGATTCATAATTCTAGATACATGAGTTGTATAATTAAATAACATCTTTATTAATTTGTATGTTATAATAATAATTCATTTAATTCAATTATTCCTTTTATTAATTAACATAATATTATAATTATTCATTATGTAAATTATATAATGACCAAGTTTTTATATTTCAATATTTATATATATATATGATTATATAAGTATTTATTTTTTTAATTTTTTTTAATAATTTTAATTTTTATTACTCTAATTTATATTTAGTTATTTAGTAATTTAATTTTTATAAACATATAATACAAAATATAATTAACTTGTTTATAATTTAACTTAATTAGATTTTGTAATTAACAAGGACTAATATAATAAGTATAATTTAGATAAGTATATTATATATTCAAATGATCTAGTATTCATTATATATTTTCATGTAAATAATTATTTAAGTATATATGAATATGAATTATATAAATTTTCAAATTAGTTTCATAAACATAATTTTAGTTTTCTAATTTAAATAATTTTAACTTATATAAATGTGTAATTTTAATTATTAATAAATATATAAACCATTTACATTTATTTAATTGAGTTATTTTACTAATATAATTGTGTATTTATTTTAGGCATAATAAATACTTGAATTAGAAAAAAATGAAGATCCCAACACACAATAAAATTATCATCATAGGTTTTCCACTAAACTTGTCCCTCAGGTTTTCGGTTGGATGAATTCTATGTGTCTAATTACTTTTATGTCCCTTCGATCGTTCTTGGGGTTTGAAAGTAAAATTGGGCATTCAGTCAAAAAAAATTCAGGATCAAATCCCTCTAAGAAACCCTTAATGAATCTGAATCCCTCAGTGAAACCTTTATCTCTTCAGGAAATATATCAATGAATCCATTGGAAATCCCTCAATGAATACCTCAATGAAATATTTAGTGAATCCATTGGTGAACCCTTCATCTATGTGGATAATCCATTAGTGAACCCCTTAGTGAATCCCTCATTGACCCCTCATGAAATTTTTCAGCTAACCACTTGGTGAACCTCTCGATGAACCCCTCAGTGAATCCCTCATCCATCCTTTTTGTGAACCCCTTAGTGAAGTGTTCAGAAAATCCCTTAGTCAACCCATCAACAGATCATTCGTCCTACCCCTCAGTGATGACTACCAAAGTTATTTAGTCTTAATTTTATACTATCAATGATAGAATATGGAAAGTGGTTTATAAAAATTCTATTCATTATTTTCTTAATCATATATCAGAGTGACTATGATAGAGTCCTATTTGGTTGTTTATAATTTTTTGGTTATAGAGAGAAAGGGAGATTAATATCATCTCAGTTTGTATTTGATTTTAGGGGTTATTGGAAGACTCTATATGTGATGATTTAGTTTCTTTATTCTAGAATTTTCAACTTGAAATTTTTATTTTTATTTTCCTTTATTTTCTAGTAATTTTAAGGATAGGAAATTTGATTGGAAATTACAATTGATTTGAACTATGAATTTCCATTGTAAATCTACTTTTTCATCCAATTGATTTATAGTTTTAATTTTTCTTCTATTTTTTATTGTCAATTTCCACTAGAAATTTCCATTTAGTGTAGTAATTTTCTATTAGTATTTAACACTATTTTTAAATTGATTTAATGAACTGGTAGTTTGTATTCAGATTTTCGAATTGGTTGGAATTGATAAATTTTTACAAAACTATTTTCCCTTTTAAGTATATAAAAATGGTAATTTTTTTGTTTTCACTAGGAAATTTTAGTATCATTTATTTTCTAGTGGGAATGTTTCTTACAATATCTATTTAGAGTTTCCACTGGGAATTTTTGGTGGGAATTTTCTATATGAATTTCCAGTTTTTATGTGCAATACAAATTTTTATTGGAAATTTACACTAGAAATTTCGATTTCATATAATAGAATTAATTTTTAATTACAATTAGAGTCAAAGTGTAAATTTTATCTTTAAATTTGAAGTTAAAATTAGAAGTTGATTTTATTCAAATTTCCTCTAACATTTTCCACTGGGGATTGCCAATGGAAATTTGGAATTGGTATTCCTACTAAGAATTTATATTCACTAATAATTGGTGTTGGGAATTGGTAGTATGAATTATGATTTGGGATTTGTAGTTGGAATTTTACACTAGTTATTCCAAGTGGAAATTCCAATAAGAAATTCCAACTTGGAATTTTTATTCACTAGTTTTTTCCATTTTATATTTCTACTAGGAATCCCCACTATAATTTCAAATTTATTGAAACTAGAAATTTTCATTGATGAGTTTCAAATTATTTATAAAAATATATTTTTAATTTTAAAATTCATTGGTTGTCATCTATCAAATTTTATTTGAAATTTTTAATTCACTATAACTATAAATCTCAACATTAGAAATTTTTGGAGGATATTTCCAAGTTGAAATTTTCACTATTAATCCCTACTAGAAATTCCAATGTGGAAATACCCACTATAAATTCAAGAGTTTATTCCCAATGGAAATTAGAGTAGAAATTCCTTGGGGAAATTACTAGGGGAAACTCCTAGTGAAATTAAATTATAAATTTCAATAACTAAATAATTATTTTTAATCATTTGAAAATTTCCTCCTCGAATACATAGTGTAAATTTCTAGTGGAAAGTTCCACTATAAATTTATAGTGGAAATTTAGAGTGTAATATTTTAGTGTAATACCTAGTGGAAATCCCTAGTTAAATTAAATTACAATTTCCTACTATAGAAAAATTTATAATTGAATCAGTTGTAAATTTCCCGCAATATTTCCCACTGGAAATTCAATAAGGAAATCTAGCTATAAATTCCCAATGGAAATTCCCACAAGAAATTTCTAACGCACATCCAATCAGAAATTCCTAGTGTAAATACCGAGTGCAAATTACTAGGGTAAAGTATGAATCCTAGTGTAAATTATAAATATAATTCAATTATAATTTCCATGTACAAAATAATTTATAGAATATGTTGAAAATGTACACTGAGAATGAACATTTGAAATTACCCCTAGAAATCCCCACTAGAAATTTCCATTGTAAATTCACACTACAAATTCCTAAGGTAAATTCTCTAGGGAAATTCCTAGTGGAATTCCTCCTTGTATCCCCACCCTATAAATTCCCACTGGAAATTCCCATTGAAAATTCTCACTTGATATTCTTCCTAAAAATTCTCCCCGGAAATTCCCTTTGGAAATTTCCACTAAAACTTTCCACTGGAAATTCCATTATAATTTCAAACTACATAAAAATTGTTTTAAAACAATTGAAAGTTTAAACAGGGAAATTCCATTTGGAATTTATAGTGGGATTTATACTAGTAATTTCCACTCATAATTTTCAGTGTAAATTGACAACTATAAAACAATTTTTTAGATCTAATAGAAAATTTACACTGGTAATTTTTAATGGGAATTTACACTGGGATTTTCACTGGGAATTCTCAATGTAAATTTTCAAATAAATTATATTTTACAACTACATACCTATTTTTTTTAAATCAATTGATAATTTCCAGTTGGAATTTGTAAAGGAAATTTCCATTGTGAATTTCTATTAGAAATTTCCACCGGGTATTTCCAGTGGGATTTTCAAAGTGAATTTTCACTAGTCTATTGACTTAAAAGTACTAATTTAAAGTCATGTGGAATTATTATAGTTGAAATTTGCATAGGTACTTTTATGTTTTCACTTCTTTTACTTATGTTAACAGTCAAATAAAAGGTGATAAGTTTTTAGGGATACTATTTTTTTATGCCAGAAGAGACCTCTACATCAACTACTGGACACTAAAATTATATGACGACTAGGTTGTGTAAAATATTTAATGAGATTAGGCCTAATATTTCTAAGAATCACATCCAGTTTCTTTAAAGGACTTCATTTTAGGTGCTATTTAAAGTGTTTCTTTAAAATTCTGTTCCATTCGATTAATGTAAACAACTGATGGCTCCACTCTATTTTTACTACCGAGGTATAATGTTGAATTAAAAATGATTTACATAACTGGTAGGATGATGGAGTTCAAAATTTCCTATATCTTCCATATATTTGGCATTGAGGATAGTGACTTAACTTTTTTAGATTCTTATACATTTTGTCGAAATAGTTTAGCACTTTTGAGGAAGAGTCTTGACCATGATGGTCATCTATTATCACAAGGTGTGTTATGGAGATCCATTATTGAAACTGTTGAAGCTAGTGAAGAGAAGTATTTATCTAAGGTGGTATGTTTTCTTTTTCTTTTTTCATTTGTGATATTATTTTTTACAATATCTAATTCCTATGTGGGTTGGAATTTCATCACATATTTTGAAGATATATACCAAGTGAATAGATATTATAGGGATGTTCGTATTCATGACTAGTGGATTACTTAGGTGAAAAAAATTACGCCACTTCTTTAAAAGTTGTAGTTTCTATTTGCAGTTTATTTTTAAGGTATTAAACATTGTTTAACTGTTTATTTTTTCTAATTTAGTTGAGTTATTTATAATAATATTAAATTTTATAGTATTGGTATGCTGAGAATTCTAGGAATGTCCCACTAAAAAGAGAGGGTGGACTATTATTTTATAGGTAGATTTTGAAATATGTTGATGTTTCTATACAAGAAAATACTAAGGTACTAATACAAGAATATGTTTAAAAATAATCCTTTATTTTAAAATTAATTTATTACATATGGAATTATGTTTCCACTATTCAATTTAGACTCTAGGAATTACAAGATAGATCTACATGTTGTAATCAAGTCCTTCTTAGGTTAGAGAGCCTATTCTACTGGATATTGATGAAAAAAACTCTATTTAGTATAAAAGGACATACGAAAATACTTTTAAATGAGCAGAATATGGGATGCTACATGGGGAATTTAAAAGTCAATAAGAAGTTAAAGATACTATAGGTCCAATTGAAATTGAAGAATATATAGATTATAATTTTGAAAGAAAGACTAAAGATCGCGGAGAAGGCAGAGATTAATGCTGTTTTTGGCAAGGAGAAAGGCACTAGTTTGGAGGATATTTGGATTCAATAAATTCAAAATAGATAAGAATACAACTTTAGAAACTATAATTGAGGTTAAAACACATGAAATTCATGTTTAATACATGAGGGAAATAATGGAGATGAAGATGTCAGTAAATCTTTTAGTATAGAAGAATCAAAAGGTGTTGAGCAGTCTAGTGTAACTACTTCTACCTCAAAGATAAAAACCTCATTACTTAGAGGTGTGAAGTGTAGGGAGAGGAAACTAGAGCATATATATAAATATATATATATATATATCTATATGTTATTGTTATGTAGAGTCCGACAATTCCCCAAAATTTATCCCAGTTAATTCCTAGGTGGGTGAAGTAGTAGACTATAGTGACAAAACATGATACAAAGATGATTCAATTGTTTATTGATGCTGATGAGGAGAGGTAATGTTACCAAATTTATGAAGTTAGATTATATTTTTATATATTTTACTTTTTACTAAAAGTAAAAATTACCTTCCATGAAAACAATAGTGTAGTCTATGATTTTACTAACAAATTATATCATATTAATATGAAAAACATTATTGATTTGTTAATTAATAGGTGCACACCTAGTAAGGTATGTGTTATATCTGTTTACTTAACCAACATTGTTTTTTATCTTTTATTGAGTGTTATTTTTTAAATAAGTACACAAATTCATAAATAATAATAATTTAACAAAGATGTCATCTAAATAGTATGCCTGGTATTGCTGAAATGCAATTGTATTTCTTCTAGATGATCACTTAACAGTAAGACTGTTGTTCATTTTTGACATAATTAATGACCATATTTTCCCATTATTTCTATTAATTAACTTAATGTTTAAATTTGTAAATGAATAAATAATTATATTTTATTTTTTATTGGATTATAGGTATTTATTTATTCAAAAAATGATAAATTAAAAGAAAGATTTTTAAACCAACCAACATTTTTCAATATGTGAAGCTTCACTTTTTTATTCTACCTAGTTAACTCAGATAATTTCCATTGGACTTTGATAATCATGGATATAAAAATTTGTTTAGATATTATAAATCAATACAACCTATTATAGAAATAATTTCAAGATACCTGTTTATTAAAGATGCAGTCAGTGTGGTAATAAGCTATACATTATACAACAAAAGTTTAAATACATTGAAATATGAACTTCTCATTGTTTTTTTATATAAATCATATTTGTAAGAAGTGTTTAGCCATAATCTTGTAGAAAATTTGATGCAACATAAATGAGATATGACAATTGGGAATACACCATAGTAGGGATACACTACTTTGGATTATGTTGTCATAATTTTTATGTGATGGAATTTTTTGCAACGGGAGTTATAGATCCAGATCATTTGATGGAAAAGTAAGTTAGTAACTAAAAATTATCTATGGTTCATTATTTTCTAAATGATCCTCTAAAGAAATAATCCAATATAGATGATGAGATTATGAAGTATTTGGTTTATTCAAGAAATATTTAAGATAATTAAATTTGTCATTTCCTAAAACACAATTTTGGATGTTGTTTAACAAACTTGAATAATGTGATTTATTGTAATGATTTGGGTGGGTGGGAGATTGGGTGTGGAAATGGTTTTTTTATTTGGATGAACATATGGATGTTAACTATGATTTTATTATATCTTATAGACTATAATTTTACATTAATGTATCCATAATTAGTTATTTGAATCAATTGGAAACTTGATGTGCAAAGAAATTTATGATGGGAATTTCCTTTGAAAAAATCCAGTGGAAAATTACACTGTAAACTCTGATTGGAAATTTCCACTTTGTCTTAGATTAGTTTTATGGGTGGTAGATAGTGGGTGGAAATGGTTATATTTTGATCTATATGAACGTATGGTTGTGAACTGTGATTTTATTATAGATTTTATACTATAATTTTACTTTGTAGTCTCTAGTGTAATTTTTTTTGAATCACATGGAAACTTGATCTATATAGAAGTTACCAATGGGAATTTCCTTCTGAAATTTCCAATGAAAACTACCACTATAATCTATGAGTATAATTTTACAAATTGGTTTAGATTAATTGTCTTGGTGGTAGATAGGGGGTGGAAATGATTTTTTTATCTAGATAAACATATGGATGTGAACTATGATTTTATTATTGCTTGTAGACCATAATTTTACTATGTAGTATCTATTTTAATTTATTTGAATCAATTTTAAACTTAATATTCATAGAAATTTACATGGGGAATTTCCATTGGAATTTTCTAGTACAAACTGTCACTTTAAACTCTAAGTGGAAATTTCTAAATTATTTAGATCAATTGGATGGGTAGTATATAGGGGGTTAAAATGGTTATTTTTTTATATATATGGACATATGGATGTGAACTATGATTTTTTTGTATCATTTTGACTATAATTTTACTTTTTAGGCTTCACTATCAATTATTTAAATCACATGAAAACTTGTTGTGCATAGATATTTTATTGGGAATTTCTTGTTGAAACTCCCACTATAAACAATGAGTGGAAATTTATACTTTGGTTTAGATCAATTATTTTGGTGTTATATATGGTGTTGTAATGGTTATTTTTTTGGGTCTAGTTTAACATTTTTCTAAAGATTATACTGATTTAATCGATGACAGTATGATAGCCGTTATAATGTAATTAGAATTTGTAGTCTCTAGTGTCAGTTCCTTGAATCACTTGGAAACTTTCTGTGAATAGAAATTTCCACTAGGAATTTTCATTGGAAACTTCTAATTGAAACTAACACTGTAAAATCGGTGTGTAAAGTTTCACTTTGATTCTGATCACTTGAGTTGGTGGCAGATAGGGTGTTGAAATTTTTATTTTGTGATCTTTATAAACATTTTGATAATCCTAATATTGATATAATCTATAATAGTAAAATAGGTGTTACACTATAATTTTTCTTTATAGTATTTATTTTTAGTTATTAGAATTAATTGGAAACTTTCAGTGCTTTGAAATTCTAACTAATTATTCACATTGGAATTTTCCAGTGGAAACTTCCGCTATAATTAAGTGTAAATTTAAACTTGGATTCTATTTAGGTTACTAATAGAAATTTACAACACTGTAGAAACCCACATCCAAAACATTATTTATAAAAATTGGTTATCATAAATTGTGATTGGATCTATAGTTGAAGTCATATATCTACTGAATTCTATAATGTTTTCATTGACATGTTAGTCCAAAAACATTTAGCATCATTCTTATTTTTAGTGGTTTCTAAATTTTTTTACTTTGAATGGATGAAATTTTTATTCGATTCCACCTAATTGTAATAATAAATTTTTATTAATAAAAAAATAAACTTAGTTGATTTTTTTCCTAAAAGTAGTTTATATAGAATTAAAATATTAGAACATATGGAGTGATGTGAATTGTGTTTAAATATGAATGTTTTCAACCTAAGTTACAATAATTACATATATTTAGATCAATGATAGGATCACCATAGTAGCCAGAATTCGTTGGTTCTTTAACACTTCCCTGAAAAAACACTACAACATTATTTATGCATGATATCCCAAAATAGAGTAGTTCATTAAAAAATCATAAAATAACAATTACATACACGTTTTGTGGTGTATTGATTTCTAATATTTCACCTTCACTTTATGTGTTTTCTTTCCTGATCTAGACAAAATTTTAATCTTTCACTACCTTTCCTTTAATATTTCTTCTTAAAGGATATTTTATATTGTTTTCAATGTTCCTTGTTAGATTCTTCATAAATACATTTTGAGGGTAAATTATTTCTAGCTTATTGTAATTCCATAGCATAATTGTTTAGATTTTTCATCCCAAACATGTATCCTTGTTTAAACTTAGAGGATTCTATTACATGCTTTATTGTAATTAATGCCAACTATTGGTATCATTTATATTTTCTTGCTACCAAATCTTCTCTGACCTGATTAACTATTATGATTGAAAATTGGATGTCATTAGAATTTATTGTCCATCTCTTATAAATATATAAATCTATAAAGTACTGCAATCCAACCTCCCTAATAATTTTAGTGCATGAGAACACAAATATCTGTAAATTTCAAATTTCATGCAGTGATAACCATTTCTAAAAGGTAAATCTTGGTATACTACAACTAGAAATTCTTTTGAAGAACCTTTCATTTTTATAAAAAACCATTTTGGGGAAATTGTTTCATTATAAATCTTAAAGAAAAAATGACCACATAGTTGGTGTTCATGATGAAAAATATTGGATATTTTTGTGTGTACAAATAAATGGAAATAACCATGATAGGATGATATAGAAAATGATTGTGTGGGATCTTTTCCTTTCCATAAAATTCAACCTTCATTTTATGATACCGATTATTCTTCAAAACATTCTCAAACTATTAAAATAATTCCAAGAGACAAAGCTTATGATTCAAGTAATCCTTTATTACACCATTGAAACTCTCACTAAACTACGTGATTTGAATGCCCAATTTCAATGAAATCTTCCTAAAATAGTGAGACCATTTTACCCTTAATTTTTAAATATATTCTAACAATGTTGAATTTTTATTACCACACTATTCTTGAATTTTTATACATATTTCCTAAAAATTTTAATCCCCTACAACCCCATACATGTTGTTTTTTTATTTTTCCAACAATGTAAACTCACCTTTCATTACTGGTCCTAAGTGTTTTATTCCATTTTGCATTAAGGTAAAATTTCATAGGGTGTGTCTTGTTTTAGTTAGGGTTAAAGAAATGAATTTAGACATAGAAACATCTTGATCTATGAAAATTGTCTCAATATTCTTCCCACCATAAAAATAAACAAATATATTAAACAACCAAATAAATGACTTTGTTTTCTCATTATATAAAAATGTTTCACAAAAAATTACATTCACATTATGATGGTTTATGCCTAAAAACACCCCAAAGGCCTACACTCTTTGTTTTTTGTTGAAGGTAGTTGAAAACACATCAACACCTCTAAAATCCTCATAATCCATCTTCATTTTGGGATCAACCCAAAAAATGTTACTAATTTGACTGCACATGTCAAGTTGCACTGAGTATAAGAATTATGTGTTATCCCTTTATTACTTATATAGATATTATAACATACAATTAGAATATCCTAGATTTAACACCCTCCATATTTGGGATAACAAATAATTATTTTGGTCTACTCATGTATATACAAGATTCTCAGGCCCACATTCAATGGATGTAAAAATTGAAAAGGAATCACTGGGCTTAAGACCAATTTATCATTTATATCCAACTTAGCACATTTTTCATCACTAATGTGTCATTGTGACCTCATCAAATTCAAAGTCTCCAAAGAATGTAAATAATTGTTGTTCTCCTCAACAAGTTCCTTACAATCATACTTTTTATTGTACATGTAGGAAACACCTATTCACACTGGACAATTAGTTCTTGTTTCCACATGTGGTTTTTTGAAATTGATATCACATTTTTATGATCTTAGAAATACTTATTCTCTACATGTATAGCCAATGAGCCCATACCCGAGTGGTAAGGGCTCCTGCTTGGCATCCAAGAGACCCGGGTTCAAAACCGGGAGGAGGCGAATTTCCGGGGTACTGTAGCAACGCTGTAGCAGTTACTGTTTGGTACTGTAGCAGCCAGAACTATTCACCCGATTTGGGCCTTCGGGTCTCCGGTTTAGGCCTACGGGTCTCCAGGGACTTCGGGTCATCAAAAGGACTTCGGGCCTCAAGGCCTTCAGGTCACGTAGACCACGAAGTAGCCCAGTTCACATAGAACAAGCCCCAAAAGAGGATCAGAGCAACAAGAGTATCATCCACCAAATGCAGAGCTAACCAGATTGGAAGAATGAGAGGGTATGACAGCCGCCATCGGGACCAGGCACTGTGCAGCTTTGTACGAGGCAATTCTAGCCGATCAGCAATGCAAGGTGGGGAACTAGGTGATCAATGACGCTGAAAGATGGGGATGGGCAGTTCAAGTGGGCTCGGCCTACGAGTCACGTATTGGGCATGGTATGCCTTTGGGCCTTTGAGTCATGTATTTCGGGTTTGTCGGGCCTTGTGCCTTGGTCCTACGGGTCATGTACGAGTTCCCCTTCAACCCTCAAATGGGGGATTATCCATAATAAAATTAAAAAGAAGGCCTTCGGTCCATTCGGGTTATTCTCTACATTATATAATGTTGACGTTACTATGATTTTATCCTTTTTATGTCTGTTAAGATACTACTTCCATACACTGAAACCAATAATGCCTCTATAAACAACATAAAATGAATGGGCTTCAGACTCTGATTAAAAAACAAGCCCAATTCTTGGTCTCATTATAGTGATTTTTTATAAATACTATTATAAGGGGTGATTTAATTTTTAATTTGGAACTTAAACTCTATGGATGAAAATTTCTTCATTGCAATTTTATTTTTTAATGGATCACTATTAGGATACCTCACATAACAGGTTGATAAATTCGACACAGTATTCAAATATATTGAATTTATGTGTTCTGTATCATGTACATCATCCAAATTCAGATCGATCCTGCTCATTCTAAGTTGTACAATTTATGTGCACAAATTTTCATATCACCTTTGGTCTAGGATTGGGTGGTTTATTTTGAAGTAATTAGAAATTCCCATTGGAAATTTCTGGTTGAAATTCAAAATGGGAAATCCAAGTGGAAATTCCTACCTTGAATCAATTTTAAATTTTGAAAACAAAATACAGGATGAAATTTCCACATTAAATCAGTTAAAAATCACAAATCACTTCTTCTTATTTTCTTAAAAATATCATGTAGGAATTCTAACTGTGAATTCATAGTGAGAATATCCAGCAGATATGTCATTTGAGAATTCCTTGTGGAAATTCACAATGTAATTTTTAGTGGAAATTACTAGTGAAAAAATATATAGGATCTCCTTTGAATCAATTCAAAATATCCAGTTCAGTGAAATTCTCATTGGGAATTGACCTTGGGAATTTCCAGTGAAAACTCTGAATGGAAAGTCCAACAGAAAATTTTCAATTTGATTCTATTTTAGATTTCAATATAGATATACCATAAGAAATTTACACCTTAAATCAATTTGAAATAATAAACCAAGTCTAGTGAAATAATTAAAAAGTTAAACAGAGAATTATAACTATGAATGCCCAATGATAATTTATAGTATAAATAGAATCTCGAAATTCCTTTGGAAAATTCACAGTGGAAATTAGTAAGGAAAATTAATAGTGAAAATTTCAGGTGGAAATTGGTAGTGGAAATTCATAGTGGAATTTATAATATATATTTTTTTATATTAATATTATAAATATAATTATAAATGGATCAATTTTTGAAATATTTATCTACAAACTCCCCAGTAAACCCCACCTACAAATATAGTATTGAATTTAATTTGTTAATGAAATGTTTAGCTAGATTATTACAAGATTTGAGAAGTATAAATACAATAACGAAATCAAACTTGAGATTATATTTATTTTTTTTTCTTGGTAGGAAATATTATGTAGTAAACAAGTAGATTAGTACCAATTTCTAGTTCTCCAAGAAATAAGGCACATCGATATCGCCACCCTCATGGCTAATGGTTATCGTCTCATGTTCATTGTGGGTTTCACTGAAACGTTCACTGAGGGATTCATTGACGGATTATCTAAGGGTTTTGATGATGGATTCACTGAAGAGATGCACCGTTATTTGAACCCTCATGTCTGATAGAGAAATATTTCCCATTCATTTAGTGGGAAATAAATTTTTATTGCCCTTTGTTCATAAATTTTTAATGATAAGGATTCAGAAAGTTCATTTGGTTCTCATCGAATGGCCAACCTGAGGGTTAGTTTTAGAACCAAACATGAGACAATATTTATCTTCATAATTTTATTGAGTGAGGCTTTATATTTTGACCAAAAATTTCATTTCATGCTGTGCATGCATTTTCCACCATTCCGGGACTGATTTTAACTACTGAAAATGCACATTACAAACCATATCAATTGATAATAATTTATAATAATGTAGTAAGTCATTATTATTATAATTAATTATTAATTGAAAATGTAATCAATAATTATTAATAATATAATTGGAAATTATTAATATTTTACGTACTAATTAAAAATAATGTAATTAATAGTGTAACTTTTTATAAATTTTATCTTTTTAAAGAATTATATTTTGTATCATTTAAATTATTTTATGTATGTTATTAGGATGAATTGTTTTTCTTTTCGACTATTTTTTTTGTACAATCTATATGTTAGATAACATTTCAATTGTATTTATATTTTATATTTTATAATATTTTAATGTCATATAATTGAAACATAATATTGTTAGGTGACTTTGAAATGATATGAAATATAAAAATATAAAAATATAAAATATAAAATATAAAATATAAAATATAAAATATAAAATATAAAATATAAAATATAAAATATAAAATATAAAATATAAAATATAAAATATAAAATATAAAATATAAAATATAAAATATAAAATATAAAATATAAAAATATAAAATAGAAATACAACCTAAATGAAATATATTACATAAACTATACACAAAAAAAGTTAAAAACATAAATAATTACGTGAAAATAATAAACAAAATATAATTTTATCTAAAAAATATGGTTGTTCCAAAACATAAATATTATACTATTAAAATATTTATATGCATAACTATGTTTTCTATCTATTAAATAAATTTTTTTGTCTTATTTTTAACAAATTCATTATTTTTTCAGTAATTTTTTATGTGTATAGTCAATGTGTCAAATCACATTTAAATTTTATTTATATTTTAAATTTTATATGATTTCAAAAAATAAAATTTGTACGCTTAGAAAGATTATGTGCGGACCAATTATATTTTTTTCAATTAAATTATTTTATCTATAGTAATTTCAATAAATATCAATTAAATTTTTACTATTAGTTATATTATTTTTTATTATATTATTATTAATTAAATTATTAATTATTAACTATTTATTACATTGATAATAATTATAAACACAACCTATATCCTTCAAGTAGATAACTCTGAAAGCTTATAATAAATAAAATATAAATACAATGTATATAAAATTTGAAACATTGACTACGTACATAAAAAAATTTAAAATAATTAAAATTTTAATAAAAAAATAACAAAAAATAAAATTTAAATGACACAAAATAATATTATTTCAAAACCAAACATTCATACTCTAAAACAATTTCATATATGAAACTTTAAAATCTTATAAAATATATAGTATAGATACTATCTAAATGAAATTTAAAAAATTGAATGGACACATAAAAAATAATTGAAAATGAAAAAAATTATAAAAATAAAAAATAAAAAATAATTTAAATAACACAATACAATGTTAAAAAACTAAGTATCTATAATTTAAAAATGTTTTGGGGTATAGTATACTTTGGGTTTGAGTGATTATTTATCATTAATTACTAATGTTCCCATATTGGGATTATATTTATTGCTAATAAGGATAGTTTCGTTGATAATATCAAGTTGTTAATATTAGTTTTTAGTAGTGAATATATTGAAGATATTTACATAATAAATGGAAAATTTATTGAATTAGTTTTCTTCAATTATATATGGAAAATAAAGAAGAATGAAGTTGGAGTGTTGCTTGAAGAGCTGTTGAGATAGATTCAAGAATCCTTTGATTGTGATGATTGTTTCACTTCTCTTCATAAAAAAGATAAGTGTTTATGGGTGATGAAATACTAATTACGACATTTTAAATATGTTGTAAGGCTTTGGTATTGATTAAGAATGCACAAATGGGACATTGAGTTGAAATTATTACATGTGTAATGGTAAATCTCAATTTATGGAGGCTATGTAAAGGTAATACCTGGAGTTTACTACCAACATAATTTTAGTTTGAACCCTGTGTAAAGGTGTTCCAAGTATCTAATATCTATGTAAAGGTAAGTTAGGATCTACATAAAGGTATTATTAAACATATTATATGTGTAAAATTAACCTACTATATACTTAAAGGTAATTCAATTGACCCGTGTAAAGATATGTTGGGTTGGTGTGTGCTAGGTAAAGTTCAAACCAAAATTTAAGGCTACCTAAAGGTAATTTGTTTTCTTCATTAGTGTAAGATTGATCTTTTTATACCCATGTAATGTGAAGCATGAAAATACTTGAGCTAGGTAAAGGTACTTGATGATGTGTAACAGTTAAACTATATTTTCTAGATGGCTAGGTAAGGGTGATGAAATGATGAGGTTTTTCAAAATTAATATTATATAAATTTCATTAGAACATTTAAATAATATTTCGAATAAATTTTGATCAATTTAAGTTAATCATATGATTCATTGTGTGATGTCCTTCATGTATACTTCTTCACAATGAGATCAAAACACTTTGGGATTCAAACTAGGTTATTTAAATTTAAATGGAATCCAACATCATAATAGAAAAACACAAAAGAGGTAGATGAAGCTGGATACACCATAGTGTAAGATATGTTTTCTATGAGGTGATGAAAACAATATGCCATTGTGAAATTCTAGGTGTTTTTTGGTCATAACGGAAGAGTTATGAAGATGAATAAAGGGAAGTTTTGAAATAGGTAACCATCAATCACTTCACTGTAATCATTAGTATTTTAGGAATAAAATTACCAGTAAAAAAATGATTAATTACTTCACATCATAGGAAAATTAATGTTATTTCATGTTTCATAAAGATGTTGAATTTTTAAAGTGCGACATTATTCATGTAGATCCTGAGATTCCATATTAATTTAAATACCATTTGGGTAATTTTTTTCCACGTATTTATGAGGTTATAGAATAATATATTATCTTAATTTGAAATGATATTAAATTACTAAGACACATGAGATTTAAAAATATAAAAATCCCAAAGAAAATTTTCATGTTATATCAAGAATATATATTATAATATGGGAAGAATAAAAATTAATGTGAATAAATCTTGAATTTGAAACTCTAGTGACATTCAATGAATGAGAGAGAGAATATGATATTTATCTCAATAGAAAATTTGTAGTGTATCAAAGGAAGTCCAATGAATTCTAGAGGTAACTTGTGTATTGAATAATATAAATTAGAATAAGCCTTAAATACAACTATATTTTAGAAAAAATAAGGATAAGGACAAGAGATTTATTTTGCTACTTTTATATATCCAATCTCATTGAGTTTCTTGAATATTGATAATTTTTATTATTGAATATCACAGGGATTGTTACACCATGAACTTTTATTTCATGTAAATTATTTTCTTTGTGTTGTTTCTTTTAGTTTCAGATGTTTTTGGGACTTTCTAAATTCATTAGAACCCTTTTAGGAATTAAATTATATGGTATTTTAAAATAAAATCAAATAATTTTTAAGCTAATTTTTTACTATTACGTGAGACATGGAGTCTACGTAAGGGTAAGGACATTCTATCCATACATAGGAGGTGTTTTGTAATGGTAACCGTAAAATATAAGAGTTATGTAAGGGTAAACCATACACTATATAAGGGTAGAGTTTTGTTTCTACATGCTATGTAAGGGTAAATGAGAGTTGTGTATGGGTAACTCTTTTATTCAATGGGATGTGTATGGGTAGAGGCCTTTTTTTGAGTTACGCAAGGATAGAGGACTTTTCTATGAGTTTCATAAGGGAAAATATTCCACTACATAAGGGTAATCCCCTCATCTCAAGCATTGTGTAGAGGCCCCTACATAATTGTGTATGGGTAAAATCTCACTGCATATGGGTAGCCTTGAGTTTTTAAAGGCTACATAAGGGTACCCAAGCTACTACGTAAAGGAATCCTTACTTAATAAAAAGGTTATGTAAGTATAACTAAGATACCATGTAAGGGTAGAATAAGATTCTTAAGGGTGGAATGAGTTGTGTAAGTGTAACCTAGAACCCATATAAGACACCTAAGATACGGGTAAGGTTGAAACCATGTAATCATTATACGATCCACGTTTTTGGAGAAAAATAAATAAAAACTTCTTTTTTTCATTTCTTATTCTAAAAAATGAACCTATATTTCCTTTTAAACATTTTAATATTTGGAAACCATGGGAATTTGATCCTTTTATCATGTTAAAATATGGTAAATCCTATTCTAAAATATTTTAATCCTTGTGTATTCAAGATTCGAGTGAAATGAAAAATTAATTTGAGTTATTAATTTATGGGTTTTAATGATATTATGATTTCTGTATTTATTTAAAAATACTGAATATTTCAATGCCCTTGATTTTTTGGTATCCTCTTGAGAAGAGTTTTGGGAATTAATTTTCTGTAAGATAAGGTCTTGTTCTTTGGGAGTTTTTTCACTCTTCTCCACTGGGGAAAAACATAAAGGGTTAGAGGTTTTTTTACTTAAAATTTTAAGTGTTGAATCTCCACCAATGGTTTTTGTGTTAAGAAACCATCATAATTGTATGAGGTAGGTGTCTCTATATATTAGTGGTAACCCATAAGATACCGAGTGTTCTTTTTTAAATCCATCTTGTGGATTTATTAAATTCTTTAATTTGTAAAATGTGAGGGTATTTTTCTAAAATTCAATCTTGGATGATTTGACAAATGTATTTAAAGGGGATTTTCTTTAAAAAATGAATTTATGTACTTCATGTTTTGATAAAAAAATTATATTTTAAAGTGTATTTTGAAAGAATGGGAGTGGTGATAATTAACTTATGAAAATGTTTATTAAAATTATGACTATGGTTATGTTTTGTGTTTTTTGAAAACTTGGCACATGGAAACAATTAGGAACCTTTGGAATGAACACAAGGTTGATATCTACATACTGTGGTCGGACTTCATATCATAGGATTCACTTGTCAGGTTTGTGTCCTTATCATTGTCCTAGAACATTTTCCATTAACTAGATCCAAATGATATTTTATTCCAAATGGTTTCCATAAATTATCATATTTTATATACTCACATGTTAATCTTATGGTTTTTATATCATGGACAAGGTGCTCCCGGACCATATTGTATTATCAAGGTAACCATTGTGTACCATGTTTATTATGATCACCATATTATCTAAATTTATATTCTTAAGGATTTTAATATGGAATGTTTTTAAAATAACCCAATGAATTATTTTCTACAAATTTTTTTCAAAATGAAATGGGTTTACAAGATTATTTCATATTAAATATTGAACAAACTATGTCATGATGTTAAACTTTGAGTGGATTCTTTGGTGGTGTCCTACTATGATTTTTTATCACGTGATAATTTTTTCATCTGGTTGGTTATATAATTTTTTTCATGACATAGGTGAAGGGATGGTACTATTTATTTCATCACCCTCTCATCATTTTTGTCACCTAGTATGTGAAATGGGTCAGTGGTGGTGGATGGTCACATGGAGACACTATTTATTTCATGTTTTGGTTTTATACATATTTTGGTCTTATATGGTTTATTTTTTATGCCTCATAGATGTATTTTCAATTCTTCCACATATAATCTGGTTTAAATCTCTTTTCAGTTATTCAAGAGACATTTTTGTGTTGGTTGTAAATCTTTATCTTGTATTGGGTCTTCTCGGGTGACATGTGATATTGAATTGGGTTGGTTCATTACAAAATGGTATCATAGGAATTACCCAACTGGAAGTGTTAAAATAGTAGTGAGGTTTGGTTCAGGGTCTTTAGTATATAGGAGCAATACATTTTGTAATTCAGGTAGTTTTTGAAGAAGGGTGCATGGCTAGATCACTTTTGTTTTTAAACCCAAGTTTCCATGGGTGGTCAAGGATTTTTTTATCAAGGTTGAGCTTCATTTTTTAGGTTATTAGTTGAATTTTCCATGATGTTTATTTAAATAACACAATATTTCTTTACATCTTGTGTTCTATTTTATTAAATCATTGTTTGATTTAAATTATTATTTTAAAAAAATTTGATTTGGATTGTTAAATCTTGTAATTTGATTCTATAATATCTAGTAATCTTTTTAGATATTTACTTTTATACCCAATTAGATAATGCCTCTTATAAGATCTCTTCAAAATCCTAGAGTGGAATCTGAAAGACATGTTCTGTAGGTGAATCCTATATTAGATCCTTCTATGGTGGAAGTTTTCATCTTTACTATTTAGACTCTCGGTCAAAAAGGTGTTAGAAACCAAGGATTGATGGTGGATCCTTTCTCAAAATTCACTAAGAAGAATCCATATATTTTTCATGGAGACAAAGAACAACATGAATCCAAGGAGCAACTTGAGTGGATTGAAAGTATATTACACTTTTTGAAAACTCCAGAGTAGTTGAAGGTGGTTTTTTACTCTTACATTCTTGAAGTAGTGGGAATGAAAAGGTAGGAATCCATCACGAAATATAAGTTAAATCAGTATCTCACCAAGACCCATTTCAAGTGGATATTCAACAAAAAATTATTTCACAAAACATTCTAAGTGTAATTGACTTAGGAGTTTCTAACATTAGGGAAATGTGAGTTTTCACTTATTGAGTATACCACCCATTTCAATGAGTTGGTTCACCTAGAACTTGAGTTTGTTATTAATGATTACCTTAATGCATGAAGTTTTGAGATGGGATTAAGGGTTTATATTTGTTCAATGTTGATTGTCATATATCTATCAAAATTTATTTAGGTATTCAATATAGAATCTTTGGATGAGGTATACATATGTAGGAATATAGCTTTGGGGGGAACTTCAGTTTCTATAGGAGGTAGACATGGTGTGTCTTTTGGCTATAAATGGAAGTTTAAGGGTGACCAATTTATGTTTTGACCAGTTTTTGGTGATTCTTCAGGACACCAGAATTTTGTTTTATATCGGTGTGGGAGTATTAAACATACCAAGACTAAGTATACAAAATCACACATGAAATTTCACAATTTTAGATAATCCTAACATCTTAAGTGTTTCTATAGAAAAATGTACCAAGGTATTAAGGCATGATGTACTCTTACTAAAGGATATTAGGTCTATTTTTTTCATCAAAGGGTGGTGTATCTCAATCTCATGATTATGGGAATACTCATGAAATGAAAAAAATATCAAGAAGGATATAAGGCCATACATATTTATACAAGGGAGTTGTCAATGAAGGAATATGGAGATAATGTTTTTATATTGTAACTTTCTAATCCCATGTGAAAGAGGTTGGAATGAGGTTTTAAATGTTCAACGTGTCAGGTGTTGATTTTAGATTTCTAAATGGTGTGGGATTTATTATTTCATGACATGGATATCTTTTGGAATTATAATTGGAATGAATTAGATTATCAGTGTTAAGGCCGAAATAAACTATTATCGTTGTTAAGTTAAACTTTTTTCTCCTAAATAAGTCTTTAATGTCTTTTAGAGTGTGTCATATTCTAGATCAAGTGGAGTAGAACCTATATTCCATATTCTATAATGATCTCATGTTAATTGTCAAAGTATTACTTTGTGTATTTGATCCTTGTTTAAGCATCCCACTTCCTGTAGTGGTGGGTTTGTACCCCAAGGTCTTTCTTGATTTTTTTTGGGTTACCACCCCAAAGAGAGGTTTATTTCAATATTGAACTACTTCCTAGTATGATGACAGTTTTTATTCCCTCATATCACATGTCACCTTCTAGTAAAAAGAGATTAAGTTTCATCATGTAAATATTGATGGAAATGGATTTATTCATCCTAGTATTTCACTATAGGCCTTTTCAATTCTCTTTTCAAATAAGGTTGATGGAAGCCTTGGGGTTTTTGTTTATTACTAGAAGATTAACTAGGTTACTATTAAGAGGACATACATAAGAAAAACAATTTGTATCGGTATAGTCATTTTGAGTTTCTCTTTATTCCATTCTGTCTCACTAATTATCTTACAATATTTATAGAATTAATGAACTAAATCTTTCATCATTTCCTGGACAATTTTTTGTTGTTTTTGTAGATGATATTTTGATTTACTCTAACAAAGAGTATTAACATAAAGATCACTTTAATAACAACCTCATAATATTTAAGGAACCTCACCTTTATAGAAATAATTCCAAATGTTATTTTTGGATCTAAGAAGTGATGTTTCTATGCTATATTGTATCTGAGATAAGAATCTCAATGTATCCTAAAAATATTTTCACAGTGATGTTAAGGGAGAAACCCAATAATTTGTTCAATATTCAAAGATTCTTGGGCCTATCTGGTTATTATATGCAGTTTTTCAATATTTCTCTAAACTTACATATCTAATAAAAACATTAAACCATAGGGGTGCTAAGTTTTAATGGAATGAAAAATGTGAAAGATATTTTAAGAAAAAGAAATTGAGGTTCACAATGACTATAGTTTTGATTCTTTTGGAACTAGGTTTTGGATATGATGTTTTTTTATGCCTTTGTTATGGGTTTATGGTCTATCTTGATATAGGAAAATAAGGTAGTGTCCTACTCCTCATTCCAATTATTCCCTCATGAGAAGAATTATCCCACTCATGACCTTTAATGTGCATTTGTGATGCATGATCTAAAAACATGTTGTCACTATCTCTTTGAGGAATTATTTATGGTATATTCTAATCATAATACCCAAAAGTATATTTTTACTCCAAGGTATATAAAAATGTAAAATATATATTTAGTAGAGTATCTTCAAACTTTTTATTTTAATATTTTTTATACCCTTGAAAAATGGAATGTGGTTTCTAAAGTGTTGAGTAGGAAGTTACCAACTCATGACCCAAAGGAATCTATGGATAAGTGGTATCTAATGAGTTTATATGAAAAGATGATCTTAGAGGAGGAAGTGGATGATGGGTAGGTGTTTTTATCTTATATAAAGGATAACTCATCGATTGATGATCAATTTTATCTCGAACAAGCATCAAAAAATGATTTATTTCACTTTAGTAAACCCAAAAATGGTGGCCAGACCACATGTGATTGGTCTAAGTTTCCCATTCATAATCTGTTTTACCTAGGTAGTTTAGTGATTTTGGTATCTTTAAGGAAATATTTTATGGAGGTTGGGCATCTATATTTCTAGTCCATTTACCATTTAACTACAAATATGTATCATTATTTGAGACATCAATATTAGTTTTTAGGGATGAAGTGGTTGATTGTAGATTTCAGGTCACAATGCCCCACTTGTGAAAAGATTAAAATATTTCACCATAGAACTATCAATTCATTGAATCCATTTCTCATTCTATTATGGAAGTGGGATGATATATCTATGAATTTTTCATTGGTTTTCCTTGAAATCCTATTATGAAGGATTCAATTTGGGTGATCATTAATCAACATAAAAAATTGTCTAATTTAATTTCTATTAGGAAGAAAATAAAAGTTGAAGATATTTGATACATATATGTCTAAGAGGTTATAAATATCCATTGTTTTATTTATATAATTATAATATATAGAGACCTCTAGTTTTTTTTTTCAGGTTTTGTAATGTTTTATAGGAGGAAATGGGTACCCAACTGAAGTTAATCCTGATATACCATCTATAGAAAGAAGGTAAAACCGAGAGAGCTATCAAAATTCTTGAGAATATTCTCCAAGCTTGTGTGTTTGACTTTGTAGGTTCATGGGAAAATCATCTCCATTTGGTTGAATTTTTCCATGAAAATATTTATCATCCTATGATTAAAATGGCACCTTTTGAGGCATTGTATGAATGGTCATGTAGATCACCCTTATGCTGGGGGTGTTGGGAGAGTAGTCCTTAGTTGGACCAAGACATATCTATGAGAAGATTATTGACAATTAAAAATGTATCAAAGATTGTATTAAATGATGAAAACAAAAATCAAAGAGTGTAGTTCATTGTATAAGATTTTATTTTATTGGTTGTGGGGGCCAAATGAAATTACAGATCAAAATTTATGGCTTCTCAAAGTTAGAATTTTGAAAACAGTATGTCAAGGTGATTTTTCATGATACAATGATTTAAAAAATCATGCATGTAGTCCATACCTCACATAAACAACACACTGTTTTGAAAAAAAGTGCATAGTTTCATGACCCAACACATATTCATGTGTTCTCATGTTTCTTTAACTTGTGCTCCTACTATATCAGACCATGGTGTTGAGACACAACACCATCTGTCTTGGTCTCTTTACAACCATAATTGACCCCCATGAGAAATTGAGTATCACATCATGAATTTTTATGGCTAGGGTAGAGATATTTTTGGTTGTGACCAATAAAGCACCACCTCCTATCACAAATATTTCCACGAGTCAAAAATCTCTTCATACCTTCATAAAACACCTTGATTTGAGTCATTACTCTTTCTATATCCATTTCAATATGAGTATAGATAGTCCTTTTGGTTTCCTAGAATAACTTGAGTCAAATAATCCTCAATAAATTCTTGAAATCCCACCATCTAAATCAAATTCAAGGTTAAACTAGAATGCGAGTCTTCGATATAATCCCCACACCATCCATTTCTAGGAATTTCTATCTAGTAATCCCCACAACATGATGTTAAATTATAGTATACTCTATATGAGAAGCATATGATACCTCCTATGAAAAACATGAGATGACTTATGTGTCAAGCATAAGATGTCTCATGTAATGATCATGCGATAACCCCCAAACAGTCTCTATGGGCATCTTTATTAGGTTATAATATCGAGCCTATGCACCCATGGTTTATTTTATGTAAACCCCTTATTCCCCTCACCTATACATGAGTAAAAGGCATATGTAATGGATGAAGCTCCCAAGATAGTGGAGGCGGTTCAATTTTGGAGCCAAGGAGAAACCAATCCAATGAGATACAAAGGTGGAGAGGTGTAAATATATAAACACGAACCTCAATTGGTTCAAGGTGTTTCTCCCCTAGGTCAATAGTTTGTTTTTCAACCGCTAGATAAAATAAATATTATTATAAGCTCATGATCATACCCTTTGTTTTATTTATGTCAGTTGAATTTTTATTTCATTATGGATGTATTATCGTTATAAAATAATTATTGAATTAATATGCATGAAAGATGGAACTAAAATAAACGGGCTTATCTGTAAATATTATCTAAAACATGGTTAATCACTTAAGTAATCTCACTTAATATTAAAAACTATGTGATAAAGATAATAATTTTAAATTTACACATAAATGATAAAACACCTTAATAAAATATTAAGTTGGAATAGCCTTCCATTACTTTATTTAGAATTGAACCATAGTTCAAAGTGCTTGAGAAGCCAAAGTGGGGTACTTCTAGTTATCAGGGAATACTAACATGAGGTTTTGGGTTTACTTAACTTGGTTTAAATCAAGGGTTGACTGCCAAAGTAGGAATCAGTGTAACTGGGAGGAAAATGTTGAGGAAATCTAAATTAATGATGTTACGAATGGGGAGTCCACTCTGTAGATCAAGGAACTATGAGTTAATGCAGCTGAAATTTGGAATGTCTATATAAAACCATTCAAGTTTATCTGCCAACCAATGTTGGGGTAATGAAAATGAAAATATGGATCCTTTCCACTAGAATTTCCAAGAAACATGATTTTCCTAATCCAATAGTGAAGGATATTAGGTTTGGATAAAATAGTGGGAGAATAATAAATATAATATTTATTTATTTGTCTAAATATATCATATAAAGTACTAATATTATTCTTATTTATTTTTCAGACACAATAATAAAATGACATCAACCATATCATTGTGATCCGTACTTGAGAAGGAAAATCTTCTCACTAACATAAATTTTCAATTTTGGAAAAGGCACTTATATGTCATCCTTTTACATGAAAGGAGATTGTATATACTAGAATAAACTTTAACAGTTGCACATGGAAATGAGGAGAGTGATTAAGAACTATCTCTCTATGAGAGAGATCTGAATGATACTACAGATGTTCATTGATTCATGCGATCATACATGTCCAATTAGCTTTTAAAGAAATATGAGGATATGGATGTATATATCATGATGTCTTACCTTCAAGATCTACATCAAGAGAAGTCAAGACAAGAGAGGTATGAGATCTCTAATTATTTGTTCATAACTATGCTTGGATAGTTTGTGCCAGCTGGGACTCATTTAGTCAAGCTAATTCGCTACATTGAATGCATATAAATCCTATGGCTTAAATTACTGGATGATCTGCGTACATATCTCATACATTCATCACCTCCCAAGACCTTATCCAACTTTATTGTTAATTATAATGTGATAAATAGTTAGAAGAGCCATTCAAAACATCTTACCTTGATTCTCCAAGTGGATAAGGAAATGGGGCATGAAAAAACCCACAATACTTATGGTGAAGAAGAGAAGTAAGGACAAGGAAAAGGGGACCAAGAATTATAAATAGTCTAAATCTATCAAGCACCATGCTACTGAAAGGAAGAAGATCTAGAGGGAGGAAAGGAGATGGAGGTGGTATGTTTTTCATGTGTGTTTTTATCGAGTTCAATCTTTACATTTCTATAAATTGCGTATTAGATAAAAATTGTGGTTCTCACATAAGTATCTAAATGTAGGAACCAAATATATTCTGAAGGATTTCTAGAGGAGAGGTGGATTTTCACGATTCAAATGGTGTGAGGCCAGTTGTCCTAACCATTGGTGAATACCACATTTCATTGTCAATAGGGATGATTTTGGTTTTAATATATTGTTATTATCTATATACAGTTACCAAGACCATAATTTCTATATCATGTAAAGCTATATGTGGGATTATTTTCAAATTTGGAAATAAAAGTTGTTTATTTTATAAAGAAAACATATGTTATGTTATGTCAAATTTAAATAACGGTCTTTATGTATTAAATTATGAAGAACAAGTGTTTTAAACCAATAATGATTCATGTTCACATGATTCATATAGCAGCTAGATATGGAATCACTATCTTGTTCATTTAAATGAGAAGCCTTTGAAAAAGATCTATCTAGATGGTTATTTAGACTCTTGGGAGATAAAACCACTTGATATATGTCATACTTGTTTTCATGGAAAAATGAACAAAGCACCATCCAATGGATAGGGTGAAAGGGATATAAAACTACTATGATTGGTACACACATATGTGTGTGTACCATTTGCAGTAGAAACTAGATGTGGATATTCTTACTTTATAACTTTTACTGATGACTTGAGTAGATATGGCTATATCTACTTTATGTGGTATAATTATGAGTCCTTTGAAAAATTCAATAAATCCAAGAATTATGTAGGGAATCATCTTGGTATTAAGATAAATAATCTTCAATCAGATCAAGGTGATGAATATATTAACCAAGAGTTCATCAACTTTCTATTGTAGTTTGGGATTCTATATCAACTCACTGCACCCTATATACAATAGTGGAATGGTGTTAGTGAAGGGTTGAGATGTACCTTACTAGACATGGTAATGTGGATAATGACTCATCAAAATAATCCATTACCCTTTTGGTGATATTTATTATGAACCATGGAATACACACTAAACTGAGTACCAACTAAATCATAAAATGGAATTCCCTTCTAGTTATGGAGTGGAAAGAAACCCATTTTATTGCATAAACATGTATGGGTTTGAGAGGTTTTTTTATGTCCTCAGGAAACAAACTAGCACCCTGGGACATGAGTTGCATCATTATATGGTATCCCAAGGAAACAAAGGTATACTACCTATACTACCCCTCACATAAGAAAGTGACTATCACCAGAAAAGTAGTTTTTCTTAAGAGGGAGAACATACTGAAAAAGGGTAGTGGGAGAAAGATTGACTTAAATGAAGTTGATGATCAAGATACACATGAGTTGGTATAGGAATAGATTCCATAGGCACCCATGGAATAAGTAGTTCCAAAAATAGAAGTACTGTTAATGAGTAAAAGAGAGGTAAGAGAACTAGGGAGATGTGGTATTATAGTCACTAAGGATAGTGACTCATTATTGGTCGACAATAATGATCCTCTCTCCTATAAGGAGGTAGTAGAGAATTCATAGGTGTCAATATGACTAGAATATATGAATTATGAGATATATTCTATGACACATGAGCCTCAACCCAGTTGGTGAGGACTCCTTAAGTGCATCCAAGAGACATGGGATCAAATCCAGGTGGGGGATAATTTCCGGGTACTGTAGCAATATTGTAGCAGGCACTGTTTGGCACTGTAGCAGCTGGGAATATGCCCCCATTTGGGCCTTCGGGCCACCGATTTGGTCCCTGAGTCCTTTAAGGCCTTCGGGCGACCCAGGCCTTCGGGCCACCTCAAGGCCTTCGGGCCACCTTAAAGTGTAGATGAAAACCAGAAAACCTATAAGGAACAAGCTTCATAAGTAGGAGGAGCAAAGAGATTTCACCATAGTAGAAGATAAACGGATTGCAAGAATGAGAGGGTATGAAACCTGCCATCGGGACAAGCCTATGCATGCACGGGAAAGCCTAGGCGAATAGCCATGCGAAGGTGGAGAACTGATTTCATGATGAAGATTCTAGGGAAGAGCTGTTCCAAGTAGTTAGTTTGGGTTTTATGTAATGTTTGAAGACTACGGGCAATGAATTCCTATAAGGCCTATGGGCCATGTAATTCTTATGCCTACGGGTCTTGTAAGGGTTCCACCTCACCCCTTGAAAGGTGGATTATAAAAAATCAATAAAAAAATGAAGGCCTTTGGGCTATTGGAGTGGAGATAGATTCTATTTATCATAACCAATTTTGGGTTCTATTTGATGAGATAGTAGATGTAAATCTTATTGGATGCAAATGGGTATTCAAAAGGAAACTGGACATGGAGGGTAATGTAAGTACCTATAAAGCGATCCTAGTGGCTAAAGGGTTTAAACAATGTCAAGAAATTGAATACGATGAAACATTTTCACTAGTTTCCATGTTTAAATCTATATGAATCACACTTTCTATAGTAGCTTACCATGACTATGAGATTTGGAAGATGTTTTTCAAAACTACATTACATAATGGTAACCATCATGTATATGTCTATATGACACAACAAGAAGGGTTTGCGACTCCAGGTGGTTCCAAAAGGATTTTCAAGTTGCAGAGATCCATTTATGGATTGAGGCAAGCATCCATGTCCTAAAAAGTTTGATTTCATGAAGCCATAAAATAATTTGGTTTCATTTAGAACGAATGTGAGCCTTGTGTTAAGAAAAGGTTTATGGAAAATGAATTTATTACCCGAGTATTATATATTGATGAAATAATACTTATTTTAAATGCCATACCAATGTTAAAATCTATTAAGTATTGGTTGAATAAGTGTTTTTCCATGAAGAAAATAGGTGAAGAAGCATACATTCTAGGGATAAATATCATTCTTGATAGATCTAAGAGAATTGTTGTACTAAATTAAAGTACATATATTGAACAGATACTGAAGAGAATTATTATAGAACAATCCCAGAGGAGATTAGTTCTATTTTCACACGGTTTTCATCTTTCTAAGAAAATGTTTCCCCATACACAAAAAGAGAAATAGAGAATGAATAAGATCTCATATGATTCGCTGATAGGATCAATAATGTATGCTATGTTATGTACAAGACTTGATATTGCCTATACACAGATCATGTTAGGAAGATATCAAAAAGATATAGGAGAACATTATTGGACTGATATTAAGGTTATCCTTATGTATCTAAGAATAAGCAAGGATATTTTCTTAGTGTATGGAGGAGACGAGGATCTAGTCATCAGAGGTTATAATGATGCTAGTTTTTAAATAGGTCAAAATGATATGAAGTCACAATCAGGATATTCTTTTTATCACAATAGAGGAGCTATGTGCTGGAAGTGTTTAAAGATTCTAATTGTAGATGTTTCTATAGGAGATTCTGAGTATATAGCATCTTCTGATGCATCCAAGGAAGTTGTTTGGATTCATAACTTTTCCCATGATCTTTATATGGCACCTAGTAGTAAATACCTTATCACATTGTATTGTTATAATACTTTAGTGGTTTCTCTTAAGAAAGATCCAAGGTCACATAAACAGAAAAAGCACACACTCTATAAGTATAACCTCTTGAGGGATTTCTATCAGAGGGGTGAATTTTCAAAGAGAAGAGTACACATATAATAGAACATGGTTAACCCCCTGACTAATGGACAATCTTAGTAGAAACATTTTTATCATGTGGGATCTTGTGAATTGATAGTTATTAAGAGTTGGCTCTAGTGCATGTGGGAGTATTTTGGAGCTAGTACCCTAGAAATAACTTCTTTATACTTTATAATAAACATGTACTCATTACTTTTGAATATTTATAAACTACTTATTACATCATGAATGATCTTCTTCATGAAATAATATGTGATATTGTCCTAAGAGTAGCTGTCGTACTAAAAGGTCATAGCAGTTTCCCACTATGATGATAACCTAGAAGTGTACAACACTGTTCTTGATTATATATGCTCTATAGCCAAATGATATCATTTGAGGGATAGAAATGATAAATTCTATTAGTGGTGGAGACTCATAGGACATTAAGGCACCTTTTCATGTTTTTCTCCCTTGGTAATATCTAGTATGAATATTATGAGAATGAGACCCGCTAGTAGGAAATCCACATTTATATGTGTCATTGGATGTGCCTATCTAAAAATGTGTACATTGGACCATGGAATTTATGATTATTATTATTGATTATTATTATTCACACACTTAGTTGTATTGACTAAAACCATGATGACATATTTTCATGGTGAGGTAGGATATGTTGGATGCAAAACAAGTAATATTTCATTAATGAATAATGTGAGAAATGATTCATAACTTATATTCATTAATAGAAGTTAATATATCATTCCCTTTGATGGAAATGATATAACATAAATAAATCCATGGCCATGGTGTTCTATAGGAATGTTATATTTCTTGAAATTCAAAGAAAAAGATATCAAGAATATAGGTTGATGGAACTGGCATGAAAGCTTCTTGATTAGAGATATTATGATAAAGGAATTATATTATATAGTAAGCGTTCGTATGAGGTGACATTTAATTATGACATTAACTTCTTTCTCAAGTTTAGATCATGTCGAGAAATAATAATATTACTATTATTATTTGGCACTGGGGTTTTATTGGATTAAATAAATTGTAAGGGAACTTGTGCAATTATTATATTTTAATCCTATCAATATAAATACCTAATTATGTTATTTTAATAGGACATAATTAAATTGTGAACAAGGAACCTTGGAGGATCCTCTCGAACCTAAAGAGCTCTATTCACCAAGAACACTCCTATGAAAGGCGATCAATACTCCTCCACTAGATCATGGATTACCCTTTAGAAGCACTTCATGAGGAAATCAAGGTGGATGAAACAGGTGTAAGGATATTCTATTCTAGCACCCAGATATTCTTTCATCGACGTATGGATATTCTTGAGACCTGTGTGGATTGCCTCCAGAGAAAATTTAAACTTGGTTTCTACAACACAATGACATTTCACCACAGATATGTTGTTGGATTCATCAAAAAAGAAAGAATTTTTTAGAGGTAATTATTTGTCTAATTAAATTAATTATAAATAATATATGTTGATCTCCTCTCTATCAGTTCCTACATTATTAATTTTTCCTATATTTTATTTAATTCCATTGATCACAGTGATTAAAGATCTCATAGATCTTGGAATGATCATCGATCATGGAAAAAAGAAAATTTGGGAACCACCAATCATAGGCTTCCACTATACCCATAACCTATATATAGTACTAGAAGGACAGGACAAGGACATGTACAGTCTTATCATGCCACCCAAGTTATAGTTCCATATTCCACTAGGGTTCTATGTTTAGCTAAATCACGAGGTTTAGGATTGGATTGAGTCGATGATTCGAGTCTTTAGGCTCATGGATACCCAAACTAATTTGATTGTTTGGATGAAAAACAATATTCTTCATGGATTAGTTTGATGATATTGGAGTCTGGTCCTAAAGACTCATGATGAAATGATTCTATCATTTTCCGAATTCTAAAATTTATCTCTTGAGGAGTATTACCCATCGTGCAAGAACAGAGTGTAAATTCATGAGATTTTGGAGAAGAAGTAGGGTAGTATTGTAACATCCCAAGTAAGTAATGAATAATATATATTTTTATCTATGTCTGTTTATGAATTAGATAGTGTTTTAGAGGCTTAAAATGAGAATAAATCCAATCTTAGGCATTGAATACACTAATATTTTTAAAAGATTGTTTTACTGCCTTTTGATGGAAAACCATTTTTAAATCAAAATTTTGACAATTTTATAATATATATTTGTCAAAATAAACATATTATTTATTATTGGGACATTGAAATTTACATTGGATAAATTTTTGGTATTTTTCTGACAATGTTCATTTTTTAATGAATAGTGAAAAATACTGCATTTAACATCAAAAATGATTTTTCATATAATTTAATTATATGGTTATATTATCTTTTTAATTGGTATTAAAGTGTAATATGAATATATTTTTACCATTTAATCCAATGGCGGTCATTAGGATTAATTTCACTTTGGAATTGGGCATAAACTAATCCCAAACTTTTCATAGATATTGTTTCAAAAAAACCCTCTATTTGTTTTGACAACGAGAATTATTTTTAAATTAATTATTGAAATTTATGTGTTTGGAATTTGGTAAAATGGATTCCATATTTGGAATTATAAGGTCCAAATTATGTAATTAAGACTCTTTTGTTTTTGGACATTATGAATAGTAACGACGGTAATTATCTTTAATTATCTTGATTAATGAGTAATCGGGTAGTTAAGGATAATAAAATAATATCATAATAATAAAAAATGACACCAAAATGTGTCCTAATGCTACGGGTTGTCTCATGGCCGACCATGTGATTCCTTTTACCAAACTTGGGGACCCCATGGAATCACTTTTGTGTGAAAGTGACTTCTTATCTTTTTATTGTTAAAGAAAGTTAAATATAACAAAGAATGTATCACCTGAGTAAAACATTTTAGTTTTGTATAAATAAATGATATTTTGGACTATAAATATTCATTGGAAAGGTAAAAATATTTCCTACATCATAGTATTTTTTTCATAATTTTTAGACAATAAATAAATTAAATTATTTATGACATCATGATGATGCAGCGATTACCTCATTATTTAACGATTTAAATGAAATAAAAAAGATAATTTAAAATATAAGACCTAAACTTGTCAAAGACCTATTATATGAGTATATTTCGAACCCTTATCACCTTATAGTCTAAATTAATCAATGTGGGACCTTTAAAATCCGAAACTCATTTGAAAATAAAGTAACATTTTGTAACTTTCCAAGAGTGCCTCTCCTCTCCTCTTATAAAAGACCCCCACCTCTACCACCTTACCCACACCTCTCTAGCCATTGGATCAGAAAAAACCTGCTCATATTGTCTCTCCACATCCCTCTCTTACTCCTAGAAGTTTCACTTTGGGCAGAAGTCTTCCCAAGGAAGCCGTTGAGCTCAAATCAAATAGAGCTACCCGATTTTAGGATAATGTCTTCAATTGTGTTCTTTTGTTTTATTTTGCTTCTCCAACCCCCTGAACTCTTTTTATTAATTTATTTTGTAACAAATAAAATATATTCAATATACTAGGATGTTTTTATAAGAAGTATTCAAGCTACACTTACACACACCTACATCTAATGGTTAAAGAACATACTGTTTCCGTGGATGGAAAATTTCTGCTTCATGAAACGATGATTGTTCAATATTTTTCAAACACCATCAAAGGTGGACATTAAGATGTCACTATATTTATATATGATATATAATATGTTTATGTTTTCCTTAAGCTTATGTATTTTTCATTTATGGCATAACTTTATGGCTTCCATTATGGGTATACACGATATCTTCATTTTAGGAAGTGCGGACTACCACCCCCTAAAAGTGATTTGATTCGTTAATACCATATGTGGTACGTATAAAGGATATATTTAAGGATATTATATATTATACCATACTGTAATTAAAATACTATTATGTATCATTATGTTTTAATTCCATTAAATATGAAATAGAAATGGAAGTAGCGTTCATGCGTACGTACGACTTACCGTCTCCATGAACGGTGCATTTCATTTCTTATCCCCAAACGTAATGTACTATTATAAGTACATAGATATAATGGATATATATTATGTATGTTACATATAAATTATGAATATAATTCTGGAATTAAAATATACATATCTTACATTTAGTTTTAATTCCATTAATATGACATAGAAATTAAAGTAGCATTCATGCGTACGTACGAATTACCGTCTCCATGAACGGTGCATTTCATTTATTAACTCTAAATGATTATGTAATATTATAAATGCATGTATATACTAGATATATATAATATACATGGAATCTGCATCATGAATATAATTCTTCAAATAATGGATATTTGACGACGTGAACAACTTGTAAATATAAGAAGTTCACTTTTTACTCAAGTACCAAATATCTACAAAACGACCGTTATTAACTTAAATGATTAAATAATGTTCATAACATGGTAATAAGTGATATAAAAGGAATAATGAACTTGAAAAAGGTTCTTAAGCAAGTAGAAATTAACTCAAGTTTATTATTTATGAGATTAAAGAACGATCGTGTCAAGTCGGATACGAGGTAAGGGACTTCATCTCAATCTCCTTTCATCGAGGCATATTTTGTTTTATACAAAACTTTCTTTTATATGGTGTATAAAACCCTTTGACTTTTACGATTATTCAAAAAGAATATTTTTATACGAAGCATTTACTAAACGACAAAATGGAATGTTTTTTTGTCGCACGTATGCGGTGACAACGACTTCTCCGCCGCCGTGACCATTATTTGAGTTTCGGCTTCCTCTACAAGCCATAAATTTTTTTGAATGAAAAGTAAATACCATGTTTTACTTTTCTTTTATTTTGGTATTGAAAATGGTTTTCATAGTTTTTTATATCAATGTGTTTTATTGATATCTTGTGATTGAAAAGTGGAAATGTTATGTTTCCTTTATGCATGTTTTATGTGATACGATTATGTTATGGTTATTGGGAATTGTTATGAAGAAGGGTGGTTCTGTGATAAACTAAGGGCGGGTGAGCCCGATATAGCTCTCCAATGCATTGGGTAACATGAAGGAGTTAAACTTTAAGGTTTCTCCGAAGAGATTTAGGGAATATACTATGATGGGGATTCCAAACGTAATCAAGAGGGTTACTCCCTACGTAAGAATGTTATGAATGTCTCAAGTTACCTTTATATCTTCTGATTTCTATGATTTATTCATGATTTGATGAGGTATGTTAAAGTGCTTCTATTTTATGAGTGAATTATTATTTCATTTATTCTTATGTATACATTTACTCATGTTTCCTTTCCATATTTTCATATCCCTTACTGAGATTTTTATGCTCATCCCTTGTTTTTGAAATGATTTTCACAGGTCAAGGGAAAGGTAAATGATGTGATGATATTGTCAAGGAAGTGTCAAGAAAGAATCCATGTTTTATATTAAATATTTTTCCATTGATGGGAAAAATGAATACTATCTTTTATGAAACCACTTTGTTTAAATGTGGAATGTAATGAAAGTTTTATGATCTAATTCTATAAAACTCTAAACCTAAAAAGATCCTCAATGTGTAATATTTTAATAACTCAAGATTAAGTAAGGTTTAAGGCTGGAGCCTTATAGTTGGTATCAAAGGATGGTTTAGATAACTTTAAGAGTTAGAATTCTATTAAATGATTATCCAAAAATATTTTTTTGTGGTAAAATTGAAATGATATAGCATTTGAAGATTACCATGTTGCTTCATCTAAGACATGTTTTTTCAGAATGGTTTTCTGCAGAGGAAATAGGGAAGAAGTGATAGGAAGGCATAAAGAAGGAAATGACCCTCAGAATCAGCATCCTGAGATGGTCGGAATTGGAACTAAACAGTTTGTTGCAGTAATGACACAGTTGAATCAAGCGATAAATGGTGGTGGTATCCATGCATGAGATCAGCCAGATCAACTGCAGAGGAACATGTCAGTGGTGGAACATTTCATGAGGAAACATCCTCCATCATTCAGAGGATCATCTGACCTTGTGCTAGCTGAAGGGTGGATTAAAGAACTAGAGAAGATTTTCGATGTCATGGGGGGTGTTCAGACAATCAAAAGGTTAGTCTTGCTATTTATCGTTTGGAGGGTGAAGCAGATCAGTGGTGGTCGATGGTTAAAAATATCAGGGATGCTGATGAGATTGATACTCTCGACTGTGATGAATTCAAAGGTATGTTTCTTGAGAAGTATTTTCCTAAGGATGTTTGACAAAGGATGGAAAAAAATTCCTGGAATTGAGGCAAGAGGAAAACTCAGTGGCTGCCTATTAAGAAAGGTTCACTCGATTGGCAAGGTATGCTCCAAATTTTATCCGAGACCTTGATAGTAAAATCAATCGTTTTTACTCAGGATTAAAGACAAAATATCGAAGGGAATTAGCTTCTCATGAGTTCAAAATTTATTAAAAGCTTGTTAGATGTAATGAGAATGTGGAAATGGAGTTTGCCGATGATCGAGTTTTCTATAACAACCAATAGAAGAAGTGACTGAGGTGGCAGGAGAAAGGAAAGAATTATTCAAATAATTCTGATGGTAAGAAAACTAAGTTTCCAGTTTGTGATAAATGTTGTAAAAGGCATGCTGGGGAATGTCTTCTGAATTATGAAAAGTGCTACCGATGTGTTAAGATGGAACATAAGACTCGTGATTGCATTAAAAGAGATCAAGGTTATGGTAAGACCAAATTTGATTTACAGTTAGTGAAATTTTTTAAGTGCAATGAGATGGGTCACTATGCAAATGAGTGTCCAACAAAGAGCTCGAGTGATGGGAAGTAGTTAGAATACAAGCAGAAAGGGGTGATGAAATCCTTTGCAACTACATCAGAAGATGTCAGGCCATCAAATGAAGTTGTATCAGGTACTTTGTTTTTTCAGATTATGACAGTGTGTTATTTGATTCGGGGTCTACACATTCTTTCATCTCTGAAACCTTTTCTAGTAAAATGGGAATACCATCTCAATAAATGACTCATGAACTTGTGGTAAGAACACCCGAGGGAAATGTTGAGGCAAAAATAATTTATAAGAATCTTCCTATCCTTATCCATGGAAAGAACCTACTTGAAAACCTTATTGTTTTACCTCTAGTAGAGTTTGATGTTATCCTGGGTATGGATTGGCTCTCTATTTACCATGCTAAGATTGACTGTAGAGCTAAAGATGTTTCTTTTCAGAAATACTTTCAGTTTTTGTACAAGAATGAACCCTTATTGTTGATAACATATCAAGAGGCTGAGAAACTTGTAAAATATGGAAATGAATGTTACCTTGCACACATCGTTTAAAATAAAGGAACTATTTAGATTAATGATGTGCTAGTGGTAAATGAGTATCCTGATGTTTTTACAGATGAGTTGCCAGGAATAATACTAGATCGGGAAGTTGAATTTACTGTTGACTTAGTTCCTGATGCTAAGCCAATTTCAAAACCCCCTTATCGAATGGCTCAAACTAAACTTTTACAGTTGAAGGAGAAATTGCAAGATTTATTATAGAAAGGTTTCATTCGACCTAGAACATCACCATGTGGTGCTCCTATTTTATTTGTTAAAAATAAATATGGTTCTATGAGACTTTGTGTTGATTATAGATACTTGAATAACATCACTGTTAAGAACAAATATCCTTTGCCTCATATCGATGATTTGTTTGATCAGCTCTAGGGAGCTCAGTATTTTTCAAAGATTGACATGAGATCGGGGTACCATCAGTTGAAGGTAAAGGAAGAAGATATTCTGAAGACCGCGTTCCATACAAGATATGGCCATTATGAATTTGTAGTAATTCCTTTTGGGCTAACCAATGCACCTGCTGTATTCATGGACTTAATGAATAGAATTTTCCATGAGTTCTTGGATAAGTTTGTGGTTGTTTTCATTGATGATATTTTGTTGTTTTCTAAAAGTAAAGAGGAGCATGAAAGGCATTTAAGGGTTATTTTGAAAACCTTAAAAGAAAAGAAATAGTATGGTAAATTCAGTAAGTGTGAGTTTTGGTTGCAAAAAAGTTCTTTCCTTAGTTATATTGTTTCTAAATATGGGATAACTGTTGATCCTAAAAAAACAAAGGTTGTGGAAGAATGACCAATACTTACAAATGTAACTGAGATTCGTAGCTTCCTTGGTTTGGTACGCTATTACTGAAGGTTTCTTAGAAATGTTTCACGGTTATCTAGTCTAATGACTAAGCTAACTCCGAAGGGTGTTAAATTTATCTAGAAAAAATAATGTGATGATTGTTTTCAGGAGTTGAAAATAAGATTGGTGAATGATCCAGTTTTGGCACTACCTTCCAGGAATGGGGAGTTTGTTATCTACAACGACGATTCATTGAAAGGACTTGGTTGTGTCATAATGCAGAATGATCAGGTAATTGCTTATGCTTCACGACAGTTGAAAAATCATGAGGTAAATTACCCTACACATGATTTGGAATTAGCTGCTATTGTTTTTGCTTTAAAAATTTTGAGGCATCATATTTATGGAGTAAAGTGTGAAATATATACCGATCACAAAAGTTTAAAGTATATATTCACTTAGAAAGAATTGAACATGATACAGAGGAGACGACTGGAATTAATCAAGGATTATGATTGTACAATTCATTACTATCTGGAAAAAGAAAATAAAGTGGTTGATACTTTGAGTTGAAAAAGTAATGCTTCATTAACAATGTTGCATTCATAACGTGATCCTTTGGTTAAGGATTTGATGAACATTGGAATAAAGTTGTTGGTACAGGATGTACTTCTCTTTTTTTTTCAGGTATTAGTTAAATCTTTTCTATCATACAGAATCAAGAAAGCACAGAAGCAAGACAGTGAGTTGCAGAAAAAGGTACAGCTGGTTCAGAAAGGTAAGTTTCCTGAATTCAACATTGATAATGATTGTGTTTTGAGATTTGGGAATAGACTGTGTGTGACATGTGATTCATAGTTGAAGAGAGAGTTGTTATGTGAAGCTTATAGTTTCCCGTTTTCAGTTCATCCTGGTAGTACTAAGATGTATAGAGATATGTAGGAGTATTACTGGTGGGATGGAATGAAAAGAGATATTGCTAATTTTACTGTGAAGTGTTTGACTTGTCAGCAGGTTAAAGAAGAGAAGCAGTTACCGAAAGGGATGCTTCAGCCTTTTTCAGTTACAGAGTGGAAATGGGAGAATATATCCATGGACTTTGTTGTGGGATTACCGAAGACATCTCGAGGTAATAATGCAATATGGGTTATTGTTGATATCTTGACTAAATCTGCTCATTTCTTTGCTATACGAGATACTTTTTCCCTAGATCAACTTTCCCGTTTGTATCTTAAAGTGATAGTCAGGTTACATGGAGTTCCTCTCTCCATTTTATCTGACCGTGATCCTAGTTTCACTTTTAACTTTTGGAAAGGCCTTCAGAAGTTGTTTTGTACTGAATTAAATTTTAGTACAACTTTTCATCCTCAATCAGATGGGAAATCAGAATGAACAATTCAGACTTTGGAAGATATGCTATGTACTTGTTCGATGGATTATCTGGGACATTGGGACCAACATATTTAATTAGATGAATTTTCATATAATAATAGTTTTCATTCTAGTATACAGATGACACCATATGAGGCGTTATATGGGAAGTGGTGTCGAACTCCATCTTTCTGGGATGAAGTGGGTGAAAGGAAGCTGATGGGACCGGAATTGGTAGAAGAGTTGGCAGAAAATGTTCAGCCGATACAGAAACACATGAGAACAGCTCAAAGTAGGCAGAAGTGTTATGCGGACAACAGGAGGAAGGATCTCTCTTTTGAGGTAGGTGATCATGTTTTTCTCAAAGTATCACCATGGAAAAGTGTGATGCGATTTGGTAAGAAAGGAAAGCTTATTCCAAGGTTCATTGGATCATATGAAAATATGGAGAGAGTTGGGTCAGTTTCAAATCGAGTGGCTTTACCTCTGAGTTTATCTCAGGTACACAATGTTTTTCATGTTTCAATGTTAAGGAAGTATATGCCAGATCCATCACATGTTTTGAGTCCAGAGGTAGTTCAATTGGAAGAGAATCTATCTTATGAGGAACAAACGGTTCAGATTCTTGATCACATGGAGAAAGTTTTGTGGAATAAGGTGATTCATCAAGTAAAGGTTTTTTTGGAAAAACCACATGATTGAAGAGGCAACATGAGAATCTGAAAATGCAATGAGGGATAAATACCCCCACTTATTCAATAAGTAAATAAATTGTGGGGATGCAATTTTCTAAAGGGGGGAAGGATGTAACATCCCAAGTAAGTAATGAATAATTGATATTTTTATCAATTTCTATTTATGAATTAGATAGTGTTTTAGAGGATTAAAATGAGAATAAATCCAATCTTAAGCATGGAATACACTAATATTTTTAAAAGATTGTTTTATTGCCTTTTGATGGAAAACCATTTTTAAATAAAACTTTTTACAATTTTATAATCTCTATTTGTTAAAATAAACATATTCTTTATGATTGGGACATTGAAATTTACATTGGATAATTTTTTGGTATTTTTCTGACAATGTTCGTTTTTTAATGAATAGTGAAAAATGCTGCATTTTACATCAAAACTGCCTTTTCATCTAATTTAATTATATAGTTAGATTATCTTTTTAATTGGTATTAAAGTTTAATATGAATATATTTTTACCATTTAATCCAATGGTGGTCATTAGGTTTAATTTAACTTTGGAATTTGGCAAAAACTAATGCCAAACTTTTCATAGATATTGTTTAAAAAACCCGCTATTTGTTTTGACAACGGGAATTATTTTTTAATTAATTATTGCAATTTATGTGTTTGGAATTTGGTAAAATGGATTCCATATTTGGAATTATAAGGTCCAAATTATGTAATTAAGACTCTTGTTTTTTGACATTATGAATAGTAGCGATGGTAATTATCTTTAATTATCTTGATTAATGAGTAATTGGGTAGTTAAGGATAATAAAATAATATCATAATAATAAAAAATGACAACAACATGTGTCCTAATTCTACTGGTTGTCTCATGGCCGACCATGGGATTCCTTGTGCGAAACTTGGGGACCCCATGGAATCACTTTTGTGTGAAAGTGACTTTTTATCTTTTTATTGTTAAGGAAAGTTAAATATAACAAAGAATGTATCACCTGAGAAATTTTTTTTTAATTTTGTATACATAAATGATATTTTGCACTATAAATATTCATTGGAAAGGTAAAAATATTTACTACATCATAGATTTTTTTTCATAATTTTTAGACATTAAATAAATTAAATTATTTATGACATCATGATGATTCAGCGATTACCTCATTATTTAATGATTTATATGAAATAAAAAGATAATGTAAAATCTAAGACCTAAACTTGTCAAAGACCTATTGGATGAGTATATTTCGAACCCTTATCACCTTATCCTCGAAATACATCAATGTGGGACCTTTAAAATCCGAAACGCATTTGAAAATAAACTAACATTTTGTAACTTTCCAAGAGTGACCCTCCTCTCCTCTTATAAAAGGCCCCCACCTCTACCACCTTACCCACACCTCTCAAGACTTTGTCTTGGCCAAACCCTACTCATTTTGTCTCTACACATCCCTGTCTTACTCCTAGAAGCCTCACTTTGGGCAGAAGTCTTCCCAAGGAAGCCTTTGAGATCAAATCAAAGAGAGCTACCCGAGATACTAGGATGTTGTTATAAGAAGTATTCAAGCTACACTTACACACACCTATATCTAATGGTTAAAGAACATACTATTTCCGTGGATGGCGAATTTCTGCTTCATGAAATGATGATTGTTCAATATTCTTCAAACACTTTCAAAGGTGGACATTAAGATGTCACTATATTTATATATGATATATAATATGTTTATTTTTTCATTAAGATTCTGTATTTTTCATTTATGGAATACCTTTATGGCTTCCATTTTGGGTATACGCGATATCTTCATTTTAGGAAGTGCGGATTACTGCCCCCTCAAAGTGATTTGACTCGTTAATACCATATGTGGTACGTATAAAGGATAGATTTAATGATATTATATATGATACAATACTATAATTAAAATTCTATTATGTATCATTATGTTTTAATTCTATTAAATATGAAATAGAATTGGAAGTAGCGTTAATGCGTACGTACGGCTTACCCTCTCCATGAACGGTGCATTTCATTTCTTATCCCCAAATGTAATGTACTATTATATGTACATTGATATAATGGATATATATGATGTATGTTAAATCTAAATGATGAATATAATTATAGAATTAAAATATACATATCTCTCATTTAGTTTTAATTCCATTAATATGACATAGAAATGAAAGTAGCGTTCATGCGTACGTACAGATTACCGTCTCCGTGAACGGTGCATTTCATTTCTTACCTCTAAATGATTATGTAATATTATAAATGAATTTATATACTGTATATATATGATATACATATAATCTACATCATGAATATCATTCTTGAGATAATGGATATTTGACTACGTGAACAACTTGTAAATATAAGAAGTTCACTTTTGACTCAAGTACCAAATATCGATAAAACAACCGTTATTAACTTAAATGACTACATAATATTCATAACATGGTAATAAGTGATATAGAAGGAATAATGAACTTTAAAAAGGTTCTTAAGAAAGTATAAATTAACTCAAGTTTATTATTCAGGAGATTAAAGAACGATCGAGTCAGGTCGGATACGAGGTAAGGGACTTCGTCTCAAACTCCTTTTATTGAGGCATATTTTGTTTTATACACAACTTTATTTTATACGGTGTATAAACCCATTTGACTTTTACAATTATTCAAAAAGAATCTTTTTATACGAAGCGTTTACTAAATGACAAAAGGGATTGTTTTTTTTGTCGTACATATGCGGAGACAACGACTTCTCCGCCGCCGTGAAAATTATTTGAGTTTCGGCTTCCTCTACAAGACATAAATTTTTTTGAATGAAAAATAAAAACCATGTTTTACTTTTCTTTTATTTTGGAATTGAAAATGCTTTTCATAATGTTTTTATATCAATGTGTTGTATTGATATCATGTGATTGAAAAGTGGAAATGTTATGTTTCCATTATGCATGTTTTATGTGATACGATTATGTTATGTTTCTTGGGCATTGTTATGAAGACGGGTGGTTCCGTGATAAACTAAGGGCGGGTGAGCCCGATATAGCTCTCCAATTCATTGGGTAATGTGATGGAGTTAACCGTTAAGGTTTCTCTGAAAAGATTTAGGGAATATACTGTGATGGGTATTCCAAACGTAACCAAGAGGGTTACTCCCTACGTAAGAATGTTATGAATGCCTTAAGTTACCTTTATGTCTTATTATTTCTATGATTTATTCATGATTTTATGAGGTATGTTAAAGTGCTTCTGTTTTATGAGTAAATTATGATTTCATTGATTCTTATGTATATATGTACTCATGTTTCCTTTCCATATTTTTATATCCCTTACTGAGATTTTTATGCTCATCCCATGTTTTTGAAATGATTTTCACAAGTCAAGGGAAAGGTACATGATGTGATGATAGTGTCAAGGAAGTGTCAAGAAGAATCCATGTTTTATATTAAATATGTTTCCATTGATGGTTAAAATGAATACTATATTTTATGTACCACTTTGTTTAAATGTGGAATGTAATGCAAGTTTTATGATCTAATTCTATAAAACTCTAAACCTAAAAAGATCCTCAATGTGTAATCTTGTAATAACTCAAGATTAAGTAAGGTTTAAGGCTGGGACCTTATAAGTATAATAGTTTCTTGGTATTCTATGAGGTTCACTGACCTTATTTGGCACTTACCTAACATGGTTTGATATGGTTACTTCTAAGCACAATAGATTGCGAAGGGTCATTGTAGAGACATAGGTGACAACGTGGTTAACCTTCTTTCCCACCTATGTTTGAGTGTTAGTGTAGATATTAGTGAAAAATATCTCCCTATCCAAGGGATGCTAGTAAAATGGGGTTTATAGCGAGCCTCATGGGGATGATTCATCCAAAACATCTAGAAGGAATCATTCATCAGGGTATTGGAAGATGATATTTTCCCATGGATGGACTTAGGAACATGAAGTTACAGAACAAGGTCAGTGAAGGGAACTAGGTACACCTAGAGAGGGGATATGATATTATTGTGATGGTCTTGGTCTCATCGCACATGACTTCCCAACCTATCGATCTAAGGATGGAAGATAGATAGGAGAAAAAACACCATGGTAGAGAAGACATTGTGATCAGGGATCACCTAAGCATGGATAGTTTGGCCCCCAGGAGGTGGTGTTGGAAAAGGAGTAGGTGATGCTCTATGAGGAGGATTCATTGGTGGAGGAAGACACTGTGATCTATTTACACCACAACCACCAGACACGCCACTCCAGGATCAGTGAGTTAGAGGAAAGGGTCATAGGCAATTTCATACCATGGAGGCTTATAACCTGGTATCCCATGATATGATAATAGGTATGATCATTTTTTATTTTATAAATTCTCAAGTACTTGTAGACAAGGGTGTGATTTACTACTTCATTTACATATCCCTTGCATGAGAGTGAGGTATTCACTTTGAGACCTTAGTATAACATATTTTTCTAGAGTTTCTCATGAGGTGATATTAATTGATATCACTTACCTAATAGTAGTACGATCTTTATCATAGTAGATAAAGATTCATGTGGGGACTCTTGTTCATCACGATGAAAACTTATGACAACATCTTGGATACAGACTGGTTTTCTCTGGTTCAAGCCTATATTGGATGTTATCATAGGTGTGTTAGATGAATTCTGACTAATGGGATGGGTTTCACCTTTTATATAAGGACATATCTCATAGTTGAGCTAGTGGGTATTGTGAGTAAGTGGCTGCAACCCATCACCCATTAGTTAGTGAGTTTATCCATTGGTGGAGAAGATTATTCATGAATATAGTTTCCTTCAACAGTGGAGGGATTTATAGATGTATTCCTCGAGGATGTTCTAGGACTACATATGAGGTGGGAGATGGACTTCTGTATCGACTTATACCATGAGACCATTCCAATATCTTCTACATCATATTAACAACCCCTACAAAGCTCTGGTATGTGGGGGTGTAGTTAGAGGACCTTCAAGAGAAGGGTTTAATTGGAGCTAGTGTGTCCCCTTGGGCACCTCTGTTTTGGATTAAAAAAAGAGAGTTTGTGAATACGTATCAATTATCATCACATGAGCTAGGTAATAATAAATAATAAACACCACCTTTTGAGGATTAATAACCTCTTTTACAAGTTTTTAGGTGCAAATTTGTACTTGATGATCATTCTCAAGTCTAACTACCACTGATTGAGGGTTCAAAAAGATGGTATTACAAAGAAATTATTATGATGTTTCTATAGAAACTATGAGTTTTTAGTGATTACTTTTAGTGTATTGAATCTCCTTGTTGTTATTATGGATTTGATAAACCAAATATTTCAGCCATACTTGGAATGATTTGTGGTTGTCTTCAATGATGAAATAATCATTTATTTTTCATCAGATAAAGATAATGTAAATCATTTGAGGGCGGTCCTAGAATTACTCTAGTATCACTAGCTTTATGGTAATCTCTATAAGTACTAATTATGGATCTATAAGGTTCACTTCTTGGGGAATGACATTTCAAAGAATGATTTAGCTATGGAATAATAAAATATTGGTATAGTTATTTCTTTTTATCCACTAAAGATCATATAATTGGAGTATATTTTTCTTAGCTTGGTGGGGTATAACAAGAGGTTCATTATGGGATTATTTATAATTGCATCCCCTTTTACTAGGGAAATAGTATTTATTTACCTAGACTGAGATGTGTCAAAGGGCCTTCAAGGAGTTTAGGGTGAGGCCGACCAGTGCTCCTATTTTGAGACTACTAGAGTATGGATTGGATTATATCATGTATTATGATGTGTCTAGAGTTGGGATTAGCTACGTCTTAATGAAAAGGTTGATAGTGGTTACACATTGGTTGAGCTCGTTGATACCCCATGAGCAGACTCGTGACCTAGTGTTGGTAGTGGTAGTATTCGATCTGAAGATGCGGAGGAACTTACATTAGGGAGATCACTTTATTTTTTACTAATACCATTGAGTCTTAGGTATATATTCACATAGATAGATATGAACATGAGATAGAGGAACTGGTTGAAGTTACTATAAGACCATCACTTATAGATAGTCTATACTAATTGGAATGGTGATGTGGTGGAAGATTCTCTTAGTTGGAAGTCCCATTATCATTTGGTGGAGGAGGCATCTAACCAATTTTTTTCTTTGCAGTTGACCCTAGTAGAGGAGAGGGGAATAGATTATCTTTAATTGATGGTGCTAAATCCGCTAATTCTACATCATGTGAGGAGGATCAGTTGAGATATATTTACTATGAGGTTCTCCATGATCTTATATCTTCAAATGATTAACCATATGGATTTTATAATGGAGGTAAAATCATCATCCTCTTTCAAGTTATGGTAGAGGTTTTTGTCCTGATGTGAGAATAGGTGATAAGGGAGTTTCAAAATTTTTTTTGGTTTTATTTACTAAAGCATCAAATATGTACAATTAAATTTAGTGGCACTTTTGGTAAGGTAGAATGAGGAAAATCATGGTAGATTTCATCTCCCGGTGTGTCACATGTGAGCAGTTGAAGGCTTAGCACAAAGGTTCAGTAGGTTTAACAAATCATTATAATATCTTTAAGTGAAAACAGGTAGAAATATCAATATACTTTGTGATAGGGATTCTATTGAAAGTGGTAGGCCAAAATTATAAATGGGTGATTATTGATCAACTCATGAATTCAACACACTTCCTTTCCTTCGGGAAGTAGATTTTGATAGAGAGTCTAGGACAATTGTATGTGTGGAAGATCGTGTGACTCCATGGGTTAACTTTGATAATTGTCTTTATATGTGATATTAATATTATGTCTTATATGTGGAGTGGCCTATAAGAGGTATTCAAGACCCAGTTTTCGATGTGTAAAGAGTTTCACCCCCAAAAGGATGGGCAGACTGAGAAAACTATCCAGGTGTTAGAGGATATGTTGAGAGCTTGGGTATTGCACTTCAACCAGAGTTGGGATGATCACTTACCATTGGTAGAGTTTGGTTATAATTATAGTTATCACTATACCATCATCATGAAACCTTTTGGGGATATTTATGGGAGGCCTTGTATGTTTCCCTTATGCTAGATTAAGATTGGTGAGACATATCTTGTTGGGTTGGAGATGGTGTAGGCAATGATGGAGAAGGTCCAAGTGATCCTTGGGAATATGAGGATAGAACATAGCCAATAAAATCTTACATAGACTAACTTCATTAGCCCTTGGATTTCATGTAGGGAGACCATGTTTTTCAAAGAGTCTCCCCATGATGAGGATTGTGGAGGTTTTATTAGTGAGTAAAGTTATCCTTGAGGTTCATCAAGCTATTAGAGATCTTACAAAGGGTTAGTGAGGTTTCTTACCACATATCCTTACCCCCATAGTTGGGCTGGGTTCATGACATATTTCGTGCTTCATAATTATGAAGATAAATTCATGATCCTATGGACATCATTGACTAGGGAGAGATGGAAATCAAGGATGGATAAATCTTTATGGAGTACTCAATTAATATTGAGGATCATCAAGAGATGATATTGTGATGATGGACTATTCTATTCGTTTGTGTGATATGGTAGCATGGGAGCGTGGAAGAGAGGTCCGGGTAGTGTGTGAGCCAAATTTGGACTTATTATCCCCACCTTATTGTTTATATTGTTCTTTTCTAGGATCAAAATCCTTAAAGATGGAATAATATAGTGACCTTTCTTTTTTCCTTATAATAATTTCAAATATAATAAGAAATAATTTCAAATCTAGGTGCTAAAAAATATGATATTACGATGCCCGGTGAGCCCAAAATTGATATTATAAAAATATTAGAAATATTAATATCACCCTCTTTCATTTTTTAAAAAATTATGCTATATATCCACATCAAAGTGACTTATCAGAAATTCAAGACCATGTTTGAATCTGTAACATGGGGTTTACCCGAGGCACGACCTAAGGTTTTTCAGCATTAGATGTTTATCTAAGGCATCCATTGGTGAGTGCATTAGGTGAATTAATCAATTAAATTAATCAATTTAATAAAAACAATCTAACCCTACCTATATTAATATGTCACTATGGTGATTTGACAAGGGTTATCCAAATAACCTTTATTATATCTAAGAGTAGTAGGTGAGTGTTCCTCATTAGAGGATTCATATTTGATGAAAAATACACATCAGATCAAGGTGGATCAAGATGTAGTGACTGCAGTGGGTCTTCTATATCACTGGTGAATGAGTTATTCTCCAATGATCAATACAAATCAAGGTAGGGTTTGTCAATTTTGGTTTTTTCCCTTGAATACAAGTTTGAGCATGGATTATTCATCACCTTTATCATTGATATGTATTTTCATACCCTTCACATGAACCTATCTAGATAATTGATTTATATAACCAATTTATATTTTTATGCCATTCTATAACCCCTGTACATCACCATTATGTAATGAAGGGACAAAAACTCTTCTAGAATGTTGTATATACCTTTTTTTTTGTGTTTTTCTCATCTATATTCATCGTGTTCTTCAACGTTGGCCCATGAGGTTTTAGTTCTGAATTATCGAGTTAAGTCAATCATGATCAAACCCCAAAATTTGTCATGGTAACATGAACGATATGTGGATCAATAGTTTATGGATTAATTAAGGAATGAAATGGGATTTTGGTGATGTTAAATAGATCCAGAATCTAGAGTGGCAATATGATCATTTGACAAGTGATTAGAGGCGTGACATACGACATTTTAGGATCAAGGGTGTAGGTTTTTGGCTGAGTGGAATCATGAAATGGGTAGCAGCCAACATTGATTTGTGTCATGTTAAATTATCAAACCATGATCTAAATTATGATAAACTCTATGTTCAATATAATTGAATCAAAGAAGAGAGACAACATTAATCACGCCGGAACTAGAGAGAGATGATCATGACATATGATTTATAATTAATTTAATTAAATAATAATTACCTTGATAAAATTATTTCTTCATTGATGGATCAATTAATATATCTGAAATTTACCATCACTTAATTTTAGGAATCAAGTAACGATTCCCTATTACGGTGATCCACACATGTTCCATGAATCTTGAGACATTGCTGAAAAAATCTTAGCGTGCTAGCATGGAATATCCTTACACTTGATTCATCTACCTTTGATCATTATGAGAATTACATCCAAATAATTCTCCTTGATCTTGTGTAGAAATATTTCTCTCCATTCATGGGAGGGATATTGGTGAAGAGAGATCTCAATTGATTGATAGAATTCTCCAATTATGTTAAGCACAACCCAAAGATTGAATTGTTATATTGAGAAAATAACATAACTGGGTTTATATATGGCTAGGATTAAAAAAAATTATTTCAAAAGTTCCCATAATTATTTATTTAATACCATAAAAAACCCATTTATAATAATAATAATAGTATTATTATCTCTCGACATGAGATTAACTCATGAATTAAAATTAAATATTATTTAATAAAATAATATTCAATATTTATTACTTTCTCACTGAACTATTTAAATATGGTCCTCCATTCCTCCAAAATATTAATCAAGACATGAATAATGAAAATTTATTTATTAAATAAATATCACTTAATTATTTTCCAAGAAATAAATAAATATTATATTCCCTAAAAAATAAATATTTATTAAATATTGTTTTCATAGTATATTCTCTTGAATAACTCATGAAAAAATATACACGATCTAGAATAAATTAAAAATTATTAAACCAGGAGCATGAATAATATTTATTCAACTTGTTAAATAATAAATAATAATATATTATTTAACTTATATTTTGGATACACTTAGTGTGTGACTCTCTTGACCTCTTTCTTTGTGGCATCAGGCAAAGGAGCCTAAAGTCCAAGGTTAGCATCTAGCGACATGTTAAGGAACTCATAGAGAAAGAATTTAATTCTTCAATGAGTTGTTACATCATATAAATGATTACTATGTAATATAATCCATTTATCATGATATATATAATCAAACTGGACGCATGCCATTTCCATCAACCAATGTTCTCGATATCTCTTTCTTTGATTTCCGAAAAAGTGAACTTGCCTATCTGACACCATGTACATGGATTTATTTAGGATATATCTTTTCTATCAAAGGGACTAAGATATCAAATTCCATTAAAATAGAAGGTATTAATCCTTTCATGAATTATTCATTAACGATTAGTTTATCTAGAAGTTGATAAACTAACCATTTACATAGGATAAAACACTATTAATCGAGTAAGGTTCGTGTTATAGCTTTCCAATCATCCACCTATGTATCTTCTTGTATTGGTTTCACATTGGGTATAAATTTTAACCACCTCCACTATCTTGGGAGCTCTCTTCATTAGATATGCTTTTACTCACATGTAGGTGAGGGAAAAGGTTTTACATAAAAGAAACCATGGGAACACAGGACCTGTATAATAAGAGGGGAGAAGGAGAGTATGAGAAAAATTTAATTTTATAATAAATCAAATTAAAACATTCACATATAACGTCATGTTCTAGGGTCATGATTATCCACATGAATGAAACATATTACAAATTTAATAAAAATATCATTCAATTATTAATCATTTTTATTTAAAATAAATCACGATCAAATCAATTAACTATTATTTTTAATTTATCAATTCTTTTATCTTAACTATCATATGAATTTCTTTGATATTATCATCCTATATATTTTTAAAAAAGTTAAATAAATTCATTTAAAATTAAATTTGTACACAAATGTACCTTGGAGGCAACATAATGGATACCCATCCGAATCTTCCCAACTTTTATTATACTAATATATAGTTTTACCTTTTTTGACATTATACATACACGAACTATCACATAATTTCATGATATGAATTATCAACTTAATGATTACACAAATTAAAATTTTTACAGTCATGTGTTATGCTTCAATGCACATAGAGTGACAACTATAATACGACTGATACATGATATGAAGATCTGAAAATTATGCAGATATTAATTAAACACATACAGACGGATATACATGTTAAAAAAATATCATATAGTGTGTCCTGTAAAATTAATTTCCACAAACAGTCACATTTCTATATGGTTTTCATAGTATTATAAGTAAATTTTAAATTTGTATAATTTGGTAAAAGTACACGTTGTGTACAGACAAACTACATGGAATGTACACCTCTCAATATATATCCAAGGCACACACCTAGGGACCTGGTTTGTAAACCATGCCTAGAAAAATTGGAGTACATGATGTGCATCATGAAATACATGGAGTGTTAACTTTAAGTTACACTATCACCAGTTAGGTAGGATGTGTATTGAATACATGTCTTATCTATGACTCAAAGGTACTATAAAACATATATGTGGGCTACACGGTGGTTAATATGACTGATCATGCTCCAGGATACCCCAGTCAACATGTAGTGTAAGAATTAACTACCCCACATGCCATCATTTCACTTAAATTGAGTAATTTCCTAATTAACTCCTAGTGAATTTAACACAAGTACATAATGTGTAACTCTGGTTACATGGTGTGTACTCTAGTTTTATCCAACAAGAGTTCTTGGAACCTCTGGATTAGTTTTTTAATTTTATTTTAATCATAAATTTAATCATTATGGCTATATCAAAGAGAAATGAAGGTGCCACTTTGGTGGTGGTGAGGTGGTGAAGAAGAGTGGAACAACCACGCCATTCTTTGGGAGGTTCAGGTTTCAAATCCTTAGAGTCCGCTTTCATGATGAGCCTCTCCCCTAGGATCAAACCACCTTCCCAGGTCGTCCAACCTCATCTAGGTGGGAAAAAGGAGGTGCTTCCCAATTGATGATGAATCGCTATGATGGACCATTGCTACCAAGCTGTTACCCTCCGAGATGCTTTTCCAACTCAGTTAGGAATGACTCATTCCCTGGCTGGGGTGCTACCTTAGGGGAGTGACCTCTTCATTAGGGAGGGGGGTTTCCAAGCATGAAGAGTTCAAAAAGGCCACACATGGGAATTCCCTTTTAGAGAGAAGATCAAAGGGAAATAAAGGAGGAAGAAGTAGATATTGAAATTTGGATTAAAAGAATGATTAAACCTGAATTAAAAAACTAAATTAATAATTCATAAATCAGCAAGGATCATTAAATAATTATAAATAATTATGTGATAACTATTATACAACTTGTAGGTTCTTGGAATAGAAAAAGAGTGTGATGGGAAGTGCCCAACATTTATTTTTTTCATGTTCAATGATCAATCTAAGATATAATTGATGATAAACATCGTGTTTAATGGAATTGAATCAACGAAGTCAGACAACATGAATCATGTTTGAACTAGAGAGAGTGTATAATCAAATGTTTTTATAAATAATTTAATTAAATAAGAATTTCCTTGATAGAATTATTTCTTTGTTGATGGATATGGTAATAGATCTACAATTCACCCTCATTGAATGGTAGTAATAAAGTACAGATACCTTCTAGCGACAATCCACACATGTTCCATGAATCTCCATACATCATTGAAAGAATCCTCAGGTTCTAGCATGACAGATCATTATGCTTGCATCTTCTACCTTGGATATATATGAGAATTACTTCCAAATAATTCTCTTTGATTTTTTAGAGGAAGATAACTCTCCATTCATGGGATAAATCTTGGAGAAGAGAGATCTCAAGGTTTTGGGGGAATTCTATAATTCCATTATGCACAAACCAAACAAATGAAATACTCTATTAAGAAAATAACATAACTGGGTTTATATATTGTTAGGGTTAAAATAAAATAATTTCACAAGTGCCCTAAATTAGTTATTTAATCATATTAAAAACCCCATATCAAACAATAATATTATTATTATTTCTTGAAATTCACTTATCTTGTGAATTAAAATTAAATATTATTTAATAAAATAATATTCAATACTTATTATTTTCTCACCAAACTATTTAAACTCAGTATTCTATTCCTCCATAGTATTTATTATACCTTTAATAGTGAATATTTATTTATTAAATAAATTTCACTTCATTATTCCCTAATTAATAAATAAATATCATATTCACTAAATACCAAATAAATATTTGTCAAATATTCTGCTCACATTATATTATCTTGAATAACTTGTGATAGAATATATACGATCGAACAAACATGAATATTTATTAAACCATATATGGTAATAATATTTATCCAACTTGTTAAATAATAAATAATAATATATTATTTAACTACGATTTTGGACACACTTAGTTTGTGACAATTTAGGACACTTTCTCAATGAAATTAGGAGAAGCAACCTAAAGTCCATGGTCAGTGTCTAGTAACACACCAAGGGACCCATTGTAAAATTATTTAATGCTATAAGGACATGTTACATAGTATGAATGATTAACATGTTATATAATCCCTTTTTCATGATATCTCTAATTATACAGGTCGCATGCCGGTGCCATCAACCAAAGTGCTCAATGTATCTTTATTTGATTTACAAGAAAATGAACTTTCCTATCAAACACTATGGCCATGTATTTATTTTGGGAATATCATTTTCATCCAATGGCTTGATATTTCAACTTCTATTAAAATTTAAGGGACAAATCCTTTCTCGCATTATTCATTAATGCAATATTACTTGTGACACACCCAATGTATTCTACCTCCCCACAAACATATGTAATCATGGTTTTCATCAATAAAAAAAGTACACAACTCATAATATTAATTAATAATAATCTTAATGTATAAGGATCGATGCACACATCCTTGAATGGGAATATCCAATGACACATATAAATGTAGATTTTATAGTTGTGGGTCTCATTCACATAATATCATATAGGATATTACCAAGGGAATACAGTATGAGAAGGTGAATCAAAGCCCCGTGACTCTTCGCTTATTATGGCCTATATCATTTGTGTCCCTCAAATGATATCATCCATCTATAGAACATTCCATCAAGAATAGTTTCATAACACTTCTGGGTTCTCATCATACCAAGGAACTTCTATGACCTTTTTTATGTGACAATTACTGTTAAGAAATTATCAACTACTATTCATGTAGAATAAAAGTCATGATGTGATACATAGTTTATTAATATTCAAAACAATGATTACATATTATCGTGAAGTACACAAAAGTTGGTTCCAGGGCACCAAGTCTAACATAGGGAACCACCAGAATCCAATTTCTATACATCGATGTTTTAGAATCTATGCTGAGAGGTTATTTCCACTATTTTTGGGTGGTCAATAGGTATTATTCCTAGTGAGGAGGCCAGATCTAGAAAAAAACATGAAGAATCTAGGCATTATGTGAAAAAACATTATACACAGTGTGTACTAAGATGAACACGTACCGTTTAGCAACACCTAGTTGTAGCAGCTTGGGTTTTGTGGAATATAAGATGAACATATAGTTTGGATGGGTCCACACACTGTGTAAAGCTCCCAAGGTGGGTAATTCATGTGCCAAATAGACATACCTAGGACCCCATACAGGAGGACACACCATTTACTCTAAGATTACATGGGCACGAGCAGGTACCCGAACATGACTAGGTATATAAACGTGACCTGATAAACACTAGCATGATTATGATAAAAAGGGAATTCCCTAAGTGGATGAGACATGCCATGTGGGGACTATTACATGTTGTACATGGTGACATGACCTATGATAAATTTATATAGGATAACACATCTAGGTAGTGGAGTGGGACCACATGCCGCGTGTACCCCAGACATGTTGTTTACACCAATGAGAAACTTACAATTTTTATACACCCATTGTTTAGAATCAGATTTTGGTGCATGATTATCCTATCCTGAGAATTTTTCTATGTAGAATTGGATGGTATCATTTATAGTGGATTTAGAAATATGATGTGAAAAGTTTTGAGAATGAAAACTATATGTTATGGATTTATGGTCCCATAGTTGGCTGCATGATAAAAAATACTTGACATTAGTGTATAGTGTAATGGTGATAATGACTTTTTGTTCCTTCTTTATATCCACTTATCAAGAGAGGAAAAATTGAAAAAACTATGGTTATTTTGAGAGTTTTGGTATTATAAAAGATGAAAAAAGTTTTTGGTGAGATGTTATTCATCTATATGGACTATAAAGGTGGAAAATGATATAATGGTAATTGATGGTGTTTTCGAGATGGAAGAATGAATAGTTTTATAATTAAAGGGATGTTTATAAGGATGGTATAAATTGATTAAAATTTAATTGAGTTTAAATGAAGCCTAATATTGGTATAGTTTATAGATATAAGTTTGAGCCAAATCATATAAATATTAAATTAAACTAATTGATTTTGATGTGACTTGGAATAGTACATGCAGTATAAGTAACTTTTATGAGTAAATGATGGTTATTTCCATTTTCAATCATTGGGTGATGAGAAACAAGTTAAGATACATTAACAATGATTTGTTTGGTATGATAAAAAATTTAGAGGTAATTATCTAGATGAGTTTTCTACTAAAATATGGGGAGTATAAAGTACTCCCTTGGAATTTAATGTTAACATGAATTGAGTTAAAGAAATGTGATTCAATTTTTTTATCACACCATGATTAGTGGTACACCTAGGAGTGAAAAATTTGTACCACTTATTGAAGGAATAATAGTGTCAATTTGAAGAAGGTTAAACGATCTATTAGGCTTACCAATACAGAATATAATTTTATTAGATTATGTGATAATCAATTAAATAATCAGTTAATTAAAATAAGGTTAAGATGAATTGATGAAATAATTGATGTTTCCCTTAATGATCATTTTATTAATAACATTCATATGTAATTGATGTATTCCACATTTTTTCCTAACATAAATATGTTTAAGTTAAATCACCCTACCTAATTTTATTTTGATCATTATCCCATTGTTTGACTATAAATGTATATGAAATCTATTAAATCACTTTAAAATGTTTACCTTTAAGGAAGAATCTGCTAGAGAGGGTTGAGATTTTAAGTGATTTTTTAAAGATAAACAAATATGTTTTTAGTCCACTATTATGATATTATAAAATTTGAATTATCGAATAGTCTACCTATATATAGAAGTGAATGTTCTAACACCTCCCATTTTATGTTTAGTTAATAACATCAGGAATGTTATCCAATATTACTAAATTTATAGGTTTTTACTTGGAATGGTTTTTTTATGGATGAGATAATAATTCCTTATAGAATCCCATTAATTGTTGTGTTGAATAAATATTTCGGTTTTAATTCTATGTTGATGTAGATTTTACAACCATTTTTTGATACCATGTAATTATTGAGTACTTATTTCCATCAAATATCAATGGGAAATTAGAGAAAAAATAACAACTAGAGGACAAGTTGATAATTTTTTTCTTGGATTATGAGGTTTATATATTAAGAACACCTTATATTGGTAGAGTTTTCATATAATAATACTTATAGCTCTATGTTTGTGATTTATTATTTAAAGAAACTATATAGTGAGAAATTGGGTCTTCATTGTATTTGGTTGAAGTTGGAGAATTATATATTTTGAGTCTTGACATTAGGAAAAGGGGAATTATAGTAGATTTAGAAGCGTAATTGGAAAAGTAGATATAATGAGAATTTTTTATTTATTATAGGAGGAGATATCTAAATTTCATGTGGGTGATCATGTCATTTAAACGTTCTCTACACAAAAGGACTAATAGTGTTTTGGAAAGAACGATATGTTATAATGGTGTTTTTTGAGCCCTTTTGTCACGACCCGTCCTCGGGGCCCGTGCCGTGACTACCCCAAGCCCGCCTTCCATAGGCCAGGGGCTGGCGACTAGCACCAAAGGCGTAAAATCCCGATAACTGGGAAGGCATTGCCTTTATAAAGAAAACAAGCACCACAGAGTACAAGCGGAAGTAAAACACTATGAACAAAAAGAAGAACTGAAAAGTAAAAAGGGGCCGGAAATACAAGCCCAACTGTAAAGTACAACTCGAAAGGGAAAACAGCGACTGAAAAGTAAAGCTGCTACGCTGAGATGTCCACTGGAAATCCCACCTAAAGGGTGGGTGCAGATAGCTCCTCTGCTCCTCGGGTCCCGCCATCCGCTCCAAGTATGTCCCGCCCTGTGGTCCACCTCCGGGTACCGCCTCGTCGTATAGTCCACCTCCAGGTACCGTCCAGTCCTCGAACACTCGGCCTCTGCCAGTACTGGCCGTCGTCTGCAACCAACACAACGAGGTGCGGGCATAGCCCGTGCAGGGGTGAGTATAACGATACTCAGTAGGGACCCCGAGACCCTCAAGGTCTCACAAAAACCAACAAGGATAAACACAAGAAGATCTCAACAGATAAACTCTACTTAGGTATATGCCCATACATATACCTAAGTTATCAAGTAACCCATCTCAATCATGAGGAAACACAAGAATTGTGAAATCGACGGATAACCACTACCCGGGTATATGCCCATACATATACCAAAGTTAGCAAGTGACCCATCTCAATCATAAAGTAACACAGGGTCAAAAGTCTCAGCTCAAACCAGGATTTTCATTATCGAAACCGTAACTGCTGAAGAGCCCCGTCTCTGAAGTGGGCAGTAGTCCTGTCACGACTCCGAGGTACTGCTCACTAACCTAAGACTGCTGAAGTACTCCTCCTGTCGAGTACTGCGGGTCTGCTGCCAACTACCAGGCGCTCCGTCCGCTGAGGGTCTGCTGCCAAATACCGGGCGCCTCCCAGATAGCCTACTGAGGTACTCCTCCTGTCGAGTACCGCGGGTCTGCTGCCAACTACCAGGCGCTCCGTCCGCCGTGGGTCTGCCGCCAAATACCGGGCGCTCCGTCCACTGGGCTAGTCGACTCACTCCAAGTCGAGTCGGTCAAGCAGTCGTCAGGTCTCAGCCGGCTACACGGTCTCCGTACTCTGCACGCTCGTCTCCGGGAGGGTCCGCTCCACGAGCCACTGGTCGATACTCCAAGTATCACAAAAAATCCCACGAAGAAGTATCTCAAAAGTCCGTCTCGTCACAGGGGTCTCAACGCAGCAGACGGCGCGTCGATCGGACGCCCGGTCTGTGAGTTATTAGCCTTTTCGTCCCAGGGGCCCGGTTGGTTTCGTGTGCGAACCAAACCCGGCCGTATCTCAACTGTACCCCGAACTCTCATAGGGTATACTCATAGGGACCGTTTCTCATCGTGATCATCAACGTCGCTGACGGTTCGTCAGACGGACGTCCTGTCTGAAAGATAACAGCTTTTCCCGTTCCAGGGGCCCGGTTGGATTTCGGTGCGATCCAACCCGGCCACTAACCAACTGCACCCAAAACTCGGGCGGAGGGTGCCAAAAGTTTCCTCTCATCAAGAGGAAGTCAACGAAACAGACGGCGCGTCAATCGGACGCCCGGCCTGTGAGTTATTGGCATTTTCGTCTCCGGGGCCCGGTTGGTTTTTAAAGCAAAACCAACCCGACCGTACTCCACCTGCGTCCAAACCTCGGGCGGAGTATGCCAAAAGATCCGTCTCATTAAGAGGAACGCAACGCGACTGACGGCGCGTCAATCGGACGTTCGTGGCTCAAGATATGAGCGTTTCCGCTCCGAAGGCCCGGTTGGTTTCGTGAACGAACCAACCCGGCCGAACTCAAAGTAAACCGAAACCTTGAGTGCAATATATCAAAACGACCGTCTCGATCCAAGGATCGCGTTGCCGCTGACGGTTCGTCATTCGGAGGTCCGAGGCTCAAGTTATGAGCCAAAAACCAAAACAGGTTCGAAACGGGGGGGTCCGGGTCCGGGCCGACCCGGCCCGACCCCCCCCCCCCTGGGCGGCGCGGTGGCCGGCGGCGGCGGCCGGCGGCGGCGGACGGCGGCGGCGCGGGGGCCGGCGGCGGCGGCGGGCGGTGGCGCGGCGGGCCGCGGCGGCGGCGGCGGCGGGGCGCGCTGGCGGCGGCGGCAGCGGGCCGCGCGGGCGGCGGGGTGCGCCGCACGGGCTGCGCACGCGGGGTTCAGCCCCGCGGTTCCTTCACAAAAACGGCGCGGCCTTTGTGCCGCGCCGGTTTCTTCAAACCGCCCCCCCCCCCCCTCACGTGGGGGGGGCCTGCTGGCGGCTGGACCAAAAGGGGGCGCTGCCCCCTTTCCTCAAGAACCGCCCCCCTCATTAAGAGGGGGGTTTTTAAAGGAAGGCCGGGGGATTAATTCCCCCGGTTTTTAAGACATCCGGCCGGCCCGCTGGCCGGCCGGTTTTTACCAACGGGACCGGAAATTCCGGTCCCGCCCTCGTCTTCCGACGCCGGCGGCCACGCCGCCGGTCTCCTCTTCCGCCGCGGCCCGGAACCGGCCGCGGTCTTCTCATCCTGCCGCGGCCCGGAACCGGCCGCGGTCTTCTCGTCCCGCCGCGGCCCGGAACCGGCCGCGGTGTTCGTCGTCCGGCGCGGTGCGACGGCACCGCGCCTCTTTCGCCGTGCCATGAATCCTTCCAACGCGGCGCGACGGCGTCGCGTTCTTGAAGACTCTCCTCGGCGAAGCGCGACGGCGATGCGTAAAATTAAACGCACAATCATCCGCGTGGTGCGACGGCACCACGCCACTTGCTTCCACCCGCAAGAACAACAAGAACGTTGGAGGGGGGGGGGGGTTCGGCCATGTTCGTGCGGTCCGGCCCCCCTCGCGTTAAATTAATAACGCAACTTAAACAATCAAACATCAAGTTAGACATGCGAGATCCACGTTCAAGGAAAAAGAATAAAGAAATAATGAACCAACAACCCCTACCTCGGTTTTAAGATTCGAAGAATCGTCTACGATCCGCGGAAGACGGCGTCGCGGAAGTCGGGCGTCGCGGTCGTCGTTCGTCAAATCCGTTGACGAAGTGCTATGCCCGAAGAGACACGACGTTGGCGGATCTTCGTTTGCCGACGAAGGTTGTCCGAAGATGAGATGGCGTCCCCTTCGTTGTCACGGTGAACGAAGAAAGGAGTTGCGGCGTTCTTCGTCGGAAAAGAGAGCGTTCCTCGTCAAGTCTCGAGGAAAGTCAAATTATAAATAGAACAACGAACTCAAGGACCCCTACCTCGATAGTCGCACGTGACGGAGTCGTGGAATATCGGTGTCGATCCCCTTGACGTCGGAGGAAGAGTCGTTGTCGAAGGCGTTCGTCGCGGAAAACCGTCGCGGAAGAAGAACGTCGCGTCGCGGATACGGCGTCGCGGATGGATCGTGTTCTTCGGCGGAGAAGTTCTTCGTTGAAGAACGACTTTCTTCGCGTTCTTCGTTGAGGTTGAAGAAGAAGAAGAGGAGCTCTCCACCTCTCAAGAAGACAAACGAAACAACCCAAAATAAAATAAGACCACTTCTTATTTTATTATTACAAAACACATTTGAAGAAATTCAAAAGTTTGAATTTCAAAAGAGATAACTCCACATTTAACTCACTTATTTAATATACATGAATTGTATAATTAAATATAAGTTAACTTGTCAAGCCATTAAGAGGGAGAGTGGGGAGTTGAAAAGGTGGGGGGTTCGTGTGGGCCCCACCACACTTAATCCTCCCAAGGGAGGTTAAGTGGGTGTGGGTCCCACTTCCAACCTCCTTTGAGAGGTTTTAAGAAGTTAAAATAAAATTTGTTCTACACAAATTTTATTTAACTCAACCTAAACCCTCAAAAATTAACTTTCAACCCGCAACAAACGCAACTCCCGAAAAGGTCTCTTTAAGCGAATATCGGCGCTGCGAGTTCATCGGTGCCCTCGGATTTCAATTCCGAGCACCGGATCAAAAGTTAGGAATTCCCGCTCGTTCGTTCACTGAACGTACCCGAGCCAAACTTCGGAAATTAATTCCGGGCACTCCCGGCCTCGGAATCAGGTGCCGTCTGAAACCGCGCTCTTGTAAAATTCTAAAGAAAATTAAAAAAAAAAAAATTTCCTTGAATTTTACGGGTCTTTACACCTTTTATATCTTAAATCGGTTTAAAGAAGTTTATTTCCACTTCATTATGTCATCTCAACTGGATTGGGTGAATATTATATTTAATTATTCCGTATTGGAAGTTTCTATATAATCATTCTCCTGGGATTTCATGGAAAGAGATATATTTAGAGTGTAATGTGACATTCATGGAGAAACCCACAGAGATTCAACACTGTTATGAGAATGTACTATGGGATGAGAATGAATCATTTTGTTTGAGTGTTATAGAAGTATCAAGTAGAAAAAATGGGACCAAGAGTCCTAATTTAAGGTTCATTATCTAATTTTTAGTTTATCCCCTATTTATAACCTTGGATTATTTTCTAGTTGAGGTGGTGTTTAAGATATTTAAATGAAATTATGGTTGTGGATTATATTTTTCATTGGGATTGTAATTTCATTTAATTTATGTATTGTGATTTTGAAGGTATATATTTTTAGTAAGTTCATGTGTTAGGATTTTTGGGAGTTCATTTGCCTAAGGTTTTTATGTTTTAAGGATGAACACTGAGATTTTTTGAGAATGAAAAGTTTTAAAGGTGTATCTATTGTAGTGGTTAGAAAATTTCTTATCTCAGTGCTAATAAAGATTTCAAGAGAATTTTGTTCATTTCACATTGGAGGTGGATAATGTTTATGAATGTTTTTTTTCTAGTTTTAGATATGGTGTTTTTAATTGGGTGAGAGTTTATAGGAATCATAAAAATTTTATTTTTTTAGGGGTGGGGGTAATTAATTATTTTTAAATGGTATGTTTTAATTATTTTTGTTTAATGAAAAAATGGGAATATCCTCTAAATGGGACCTCAAATTGATATTTTATTAGTGTAGTATTTATTGAGGTTTAATGTTTCATTTAGTGGTGACATAATTTGGTATATATCTTTGCACCTATTATGGAGCTATTTTTATATAAATATATGATTAATTTTATTGATCCTCATTTTCATGTGAATAAATGTTATAAATTGTAGATTATTTGATAGGAGTTGGTCCCCCATCTAAGGTAAGACTATTTAATTTCTTGTCAGTTTTTGATTTTGAAATGGTTTTTTAAAATAATTAAATTGTTTTGTTTTTATGTTTTTAAAGGAGAATACTTTTTAGAATCCCAAACAGTAAATTTGGTTAGAGTGGGATTTCTATTATTAGGGGAGTAAATTTTATCAATATTAAAAATTATAAAGTAAAAGGAATAATCCATTGTGTGATGGTGCATCATACCATCCACACGTGAATGAAAAATCATGCATTGTTACACTTTGATGGTTTACTTTTCACTTCACACACTACATAATTATGGGGTGCTTAGTGGTTTATTGATTTTTTCAAATAGATCGGTTGGTCATACCAGTTTTAGAATATGATTAAACATGTATTTTTAGTTGATCAACCTAGTTTACAAAATGAACATGATCAAGACCATCAATCAGATCAAATTCAATCCAACAGACATTTACATTCACTATTATATGGAAAATAGGAAAATTATTCAACTAGGTGGGTTCCGATGGATATAATTAAATATGAAAAATTAATAAATTTCTAAAATAAGTATATTAACAAATCCTAGGGGTAGGATGAATTAACTTGAGAGATAATTCAATTCCTATAAATTAGAGTTTTTATTTAATGAAACAATAATCAAATTCCACATTATCCTAATCACTCCAATCCATTTCAAAAATTTAGATTAATTTAAATAATTCAAAAAAATCTAGGTTTGTGTATTGGTGAAAAAATTACAATTTATTAGAATTTTGATTCCGCTACCTCTTCATAGGATACTCTCCACAAAGTAAGAATGTTGAGTATCATACCACCATTTAATCTTAAAGAAGATTAACTAGAAACCGATTATACTACTGATTTTATGGGGGATAATATACTCTCAAGGATAGTGAAATCATAATGTGCCTTAGTGAAATTCATCTACCATTACAAAAACAAGGACCATACCATTACCCACTTGTATCTCAAAAAATCATAAGAGTATATTCCATTAGTATAAATATTGAAGTTCTCAATAATGCCAAGAATATAGAGAAATTAAATAGAAATTATTTCAATAGGTGGTAAAAGAGGATATACTCAGTCTGTGTAACTGTTGAAGAGGTATTCATCAAATATCATTAAATTTAGGTACATGTTTTTTATTTATGAAATAAATGTTTATGATATGTCAAAAATGGAATTATTAACCAGTATGGATATAAATGATCATAAATTTGAAACTTCCATGAAAACTAAGATAGTTAGGAAACAACTTACAATTATAAAAAGGGAAAATAAATTATTAGAATTAATACATAGTGATATATGTGATTTTAATGATATACCAACCATTGGTAATGAAACATACTTTTTAACTTTTATTAATGATTATTTTATATTTTTCTATGTCTATATTTTATATTCTAAAGATGAAGTTATAGATAAATTCATTATATATAAAACTATTATTGAAAACCATTATGGGATTATAATTAAATACCTCAGGTTTGATATACAAGGTGAATATTATAGTCCTTCATTTTTTCTCCCCAGGGATCATATATGAAATGACAGCTTATTATACACCTCAATGGCTTGGTGTAGCTGAGATAAAGAATTGAAAATTAATGGAAATGTTTAGTTCTATGTTGTTTATCTCAGGTTTCCTAATAGGATTTTTGGGAGATTCATTATTAACTATGTTTAAAATCCTAAATAGGGTTCCGCATAAGGGAAGGATATGACTCTATATGAATTATGTATGAAAATAAAGTAAACCTAAATTATTTAAAGGTTTATGTTTTTCAGACAATTATTAGAGATCCAGATCTTAAATAGAAAAGTTACATAAAATAAGGATGTATATTATATTTATTGGATATGTAGAGCATTATAAATATTATGGATTCATGGTCATAAAATAAAATTATTGAGATAAATTTTATATAGTTATTAAATAAAGGGATGATATCTTTGATGAAGCTAGGATTACTTCTTTATATGAGAGATTCAAAATAGAGGAATCTGGATTAAAAAAAATAGGATATCAGGAAGATATAGTTGAGGATGTTCTTCGAAGTAAATGATCAAGGATACCCAATACATAGATATATGATATATATATATAATTATTTGAAGGAAATAATGATAATATTGTAATACAGACACTAGTTTTTCTAAATATAGGGTCTAATAAAAAAGTCAAAGAAGATAAATCTTCTTCTGATGTATCTCTTTATAAGGAATATATAAATGATAAAACCGGCTCTACAATACATTAAAATACTTGTATATTAGTTTATATTCATCAATTTTCACAACTAATAGTTTGTAAGTGGATATTTAATGAAAAAATTGAAATTTCATGGTAAAATTGAAAAATAAAAATCAAGGTTGATATAAGAGGGGTTTACTCAAAAGGAAGAAAAGTATTATTTTGATACTTATACTCTATTGTACATGATTTATTCTATAATAATTTTTATCATTTTAGCTTCTATATATAATTATTAAACTCAAAAAATAGATATTAAAATATTCTTTATAAATGGTGAATTAGATGAATATATATATATATATATATTTATTAATTTAGATCAAACTAAAGGATTTGTTGTATGTAAAAAGGGAAAGAGGTTTCTAAAGTAGTAAAATCCCAATAAGGTTTAAAAAAACATCATAAAATAATGGAATGATAAATTTAATGATTTAATTTTTTTTGAATGGATTGGTAATTAACCTGTTTGATAAATATTTTATAGAAGGTTTTAGAATAACCATGGTTATTTTATTTGTTTATATGTTGATGACATGCTAATTTTTTGAACTGATAAAATTAAATTAAATGATTTTAAGTATATTTTATATTGAAACATTGATATTAAAGACTTATGTGAATAAAATTTCATTTTAAGAAAAAAAATTTATGAGTAATAATTTATTTTTTCTTTATCAATATCATTATATTTAAAAATCCTTAAAGGGGTTTGAGTAATTTGGTTGTTCAAAAATTTATATCACCTAAGATTTTGGGAATGGGATGCATCAAAATATTTATAGTCTAGTTTCCAAAAGATAATATTCAATGGTTATCAAGTGTCTCATATCTTCCATGATGATCACAACACATGATATTGTATATATTGATAGAAATTTGAGTAGGTTTATGAGTAATTCAAGTTATACCCAATGGGATTTGGTTAAAAGGGAACTCAAATATCTTAATGGTACAATATATTACTATATATATTTTATATTAAAACCACAAGGTAACTAGAATTTTTTTAAAATATAAAATGGATTACTAATATGAAGGATCACTATTCTATTAGTGTTTAGGTTTTTACAATTAGAGGTTGAGAGATCTTTTAAGGATCACAGAAATTGAATTGTATAATGGAATACATAATATCTTTTGATATTTTTTCTTTAGAAAATATTGGTAAATTTGAAAAATTTATTATATCTCTCTTATCAGATCTACCATTATGGTATATTCCAAATTATCTGATTTCTATACATTATGATAGTCAAGTAATGTTGGCTATAGAATACAACAATAAGTATAATTGAATATTGATACACATTGGTATCAATGATAGATATGTGAGGAAGTTGACAAAAGGGAACTCAAATATCTTAATGGTACAATATATTACTATATATATTTTATATTAAAACCACAAGGTAAATAGAATGTTTTTTAAATATAAGATGGATTACTAATATGAAGGATCACAATTCTATTAGTGTTTGGGGTTTTACAATTAGAGGTTGAGAGATCTTTTAAGGATCACAGAAATAGAATTGTATAATGGAATACATAATATCTTTTGATATTTTTATTTAGAAAATATTGGGAAATTTGAAAAATTTATTATATATCTCTTATCAGATCTACCATTATGGTATATTCCAAATTATCTGATTTCTATAAATTATGATAGTCAAGTAATGTTGGCTATAGAATAAAATAATATGTATAATTGAATATTGATACACATTGGTATCAATGATAGATATGTGAGAAATTTGACAAAATATGGTATTATAAATATGGACATATTTATATTGAGATAATATTTATAAGATATACTAACAAAGGGACTTTCATGGGAGTTTTTTTACAAAACACCCTTAGGTATTGATTTAAAGTCCGTATAAGATGTTCACCAATGATAGTATCTCAATGTAACATGTGATGAATTCACACATAAAATTCAATATAAAAAATTGTGTCATATGAGTGAAGGAAACAACAATGGTACATTACATCCTCAGAAAAATGATGTTTGGTTACCATGAGAAAATGAGGGTGATTTTGAAACTCTTAATGAACCAAGAAAAGAAAATAAGTGGTGAAACATGGGAACATTTTGTGGTTAAAATATTTTAATATAGATGTAAGGCCACTCCATAGAGTTTATGATTTTGGATATCAAACATTCATGAAAGGATAAGTCACTAATGGCCATAATGGTGTTTAATAGTAGATGAATAACTAAGAAATTGAATAGAGTTTTATAAGAAGAATCTGACTAATAATAAGAGTTACATGTTCAAGGAATTGTAAAAAAGTTTCATTATTCACATTTTATTTGTATATAATACTTAAATGTTCATATCAAGATATACCTTTTTTTATAAATGTTTGTTCAAATAGGGTATGATTAATTCTTTTCAAAATATTTTTTGAAATATTTTAAAATGATGAAGGATTGTTGTAATTTTTAATTTTTTAAAAAACATTTAATTTTTTTCTTTGAAGTTTTTAAATAAAAATAATATTTGGAATCCTAAAATGGAAATTGGGTTAGAGAAGGATTTACTTTATTAGTTGAAACACATTTATAATTATTTAAAATGATAAAGTAAAGGGAATAATTTTGTGAGGGATGGTTCACTACCCTATTTGTTCATGAATACGAAATCACACAATGTAGTTGATAGATAGAATACTTTGAACTTAAAACATAAAATATGTGCTTGGACGAACCTTAATTTTTCATGATGGATCCATTTTTTATACCAGTTTGATCCCATGCCTAAATAGGTATGTTCTATCGGTCTAACTAGTTCACCAAATGGGTACGATCTCGATCATTGAGGAGATTAGGAACGATCCAATAGACATGTCTATTAATTAGTGGGTGTGATCCATGACACTTACTCAATTGGGTTCAATTTGGGAGAAAGTATTAAATCTATAAAATTCATTCATTTCCACAATTAGTTTATACAAAAATCCATGGTTTAAGATGACTTATCTAAAGGGGAACTCCAATTCTTAAAAATTTGATTTTTGATTGGATAGAAAATTTGGTGAATTAAAATTGACATTAATCACACAAATCTATATAAAATATTCAGATTATTATCAATACTTTAATTAGAGTGAAAGTGTATTTTTTGGTGGGAAACAAAAAATACATTTTTATTACTCTCCTGATTCCAAATCCCCTTTAAGGGATACTATCCACTAAGTTTGAGTGACGAGTATCAATCAACCATTGTATCCTAAAGAAAATTCATAGGAAACCCATTATAAAATCAATTTGATACAAGATAATCTAATATTAAAGAGAGTGAAATCATAAAATTAATTGAAAAGTTCCATCTACTACAATATAAAAAAATTCCATACCTTTACTCACCTATATCCCCAATAGTTAATTGTTTATTCATATTGATCATAGTTTTAAAATTTATTATAAATAGTTTATTCTTGTGATAATCAAGAGTGCATATATATAAAATCAGAATGCATGAATATCCTATAAAAGAAATCAAAATCAAGAAGCATGGCTCTAAATTTGGATATTTTAAATCTTATTCCACCCGCGGGTGGGACTTCATAATGAACTTCTTAGAATATATCTCATTTTAGAGAGATATATGAGGATTATTCAATCCATTCTATAATGTGATAGAATTTATGCCATGATGAATCGATCACCACATGGATACTTTCAATGTACCATAGGTCTATGATGATTATTTCCCCTCTCTATACATTTTTTTTGGAATGTGGAAGACTACTTGAGTCGATTCTTATTGAAAGTAGTTTACTCTGGTATTTTATCATGCATTAAATATGTTTGGAAAGTTAATATACATATACATGTCTTTTATGTTGATAACCTACTCCTTCATGGGTATAATAAAACTATGTAATCCATGAAGAATATTTTTTTAGCATTATGAAATAGTATATGGGAAGGTTAAAAACTGAAGAAAATCCTATGTTATATTTAGAAATCACTTTAGGAAGGGAAGATATAGTCATGTTACAATGCTGATCAACGTCAATCCTAGAATACTTCCTTTCAATTCTTTGGGGATACCCATTTTCTATGTTTGTGTTAACAATTCCTACCTAGAATATATTTATAATATAATCACCTATAATATTACAATATGTAATGGAAAATGCCTATATCGGGTAGGTAGGTTCATCCTATTGAATTCAGTTTTTAGTTATATGATTGTTCATGGTTTTCAGGTTTATACATGCCCATATGACATAATAAAGAGACTGAAAATGAATATTATAAACTTTATCTAGACATGATCAATGTATGAGAATAAATTGATAATATTGGCTTGAAACAAATTTAACAAGTTTCCTATTCTTGGTGGATTTGGAATCTAAAGTTTAATAATTCTTAATGAATCCCAAATTTTTAGGCTAATATGGTATCTTCATAGGAATACTTGGAACTCCAATCAGTTTTTGTAGTTTTGGATTATTTTAGATTTATTAATGGGAATTGATTCCACCACAATTCATATATTTGCATTACTTTGTATGATTCCTTAAATGAAGTCTTATATCCTTTAAGAGCTTCTAAGTTAAATTTTTCGAATACAAAATTTTTATATTATTGATTTTATGATTTCTATGATATTACTCTTGTTCTTGTAAATATTTACATCTCTATGTATTTAGATATATAGAATATTATTTCTACTTTAATTCCTTATGGTACTATCATAGATATTTAGAAGATTCATTCCACTGAGTATGGTCTAAAATTTTGGATCATTTCCCTAATGGATCACTTGACTGTAGGATTTTATTATTAATATCATCATTTTATGGTTTATTCGATACTAAAATGGTTCAAAATATTACAAATAAATCACATTTATTATAGTCGAAGGATCTTAATTTGGAAAACCAAGTGAAATTGGATGATGATAAACTTTACCAATTAGGTTTAACCACTATCTTGATTTTCTCTTTATATTTTACCCAGAATAAATGATGTAAACATCTATTTTTTTAATGTAATTTTTTTTACATATTATTGGGAAAATTTTAGTATTTTATTCTAATTGAAATTATGGGTTTCAATGGCTTGGATGCCTTAATACATTCCATCAATAATTTTAAACTTAGGTAAAAAATATAAAATTTATTGGTTGCTGTAATTGACACTTTTTTTCATCATATTTGGGTCACACAATATTGGATCATATTTTATTTAAATTATTTTTTTAATTATTATTATTATGGATATCTTTAAGGAATTTCAACAAGAAAATAAAATAAATAGTAGGACCATAAATAATTTTATTATAGACTTTCCATTCTTAAGGATTTTAGTGTTATATGAGTATTAGGTATTCATACTTGAAATGGATTCCATGATGGAATAATTATATCCAGGTTAATATTTATGGGGTAGCCTCAAGGGATCTAAGTATTTTAATATATTTTGGTCTTTTCAATAACTATCATGGCTTTATCGAAGGTAAAATCATACAGTATCCTGGGAACTTCATTACTTTGGAAGCTAGGATGATTATTTTTCTTCCTATTATTCATTATTCCAGGAAACATAACTAGAACCAAATTTATATTAAAATAGATTCCATAGTGGAAAATTAATCTGTATAATCATGTACACAGGTTATTCCATGACCAACACCCACCGAATAAAGAGTATTCTTAAATATATTTGAGGGGATTCATGTTACGATTAAAAATATCTAGAGGGAAGGAAAAATAGTTACTAAATAACTTTTAAAAAAGGATATTGATGTGGGAGTTTTTTTAGGCCTTTTCACTTCTTCATGATTTTAATTTTTATTTATCTTTTTAATGTTGTGGGTGATGTTTATAATCACTTCATCAATCTCCCTTGTATCACTCTATTTCTTTTCATATATATCATTTCATCAGATCGAGTCTTACAAGATGACCCAAATCATTGATAATAAAATAATAAGAATATTATTAATAATTCATATAATAGTGCCCAATTACTATCTACATTCTCCCTAGCCACCACCACGATTATCGTTGATCATCGACATGACCACCACCGGCCATGCCAACATATTCCCTATCGAATGATGTTAGTACCCTTGATGTGGTAAATAGATCTCATGAGTACTAAAGGGGAATGAAAAAGTGATCAAGACCCCCATGGATACTGTTCAATTTATTAAATGTATTTTTTTAGAGTATATATCTATAGTTACAATGAGGAAGCAATTAATTTTTGACTATTTTGTAGTGGTAGAAGGTTAAAATGATGTTATTTAGTTTGTGATTTTAGACAAAAATTATTTAAATAGGTTAGGATAAAAATTATCTACATATATGGGTTATCTCTTACAAAAATTTTGTTCGAGAAAGCCTATGTAATGGAATGCATTACACTTGAGTGAAAGTTATTCACACAATTTCTTTTATTTTTATGAGAGTATACAAGGAAACCTTTCGTACATGTCATTTTTTACTTAGGGATGACAATGGTTACCTGATAAGTGAGTATATGGTCTTACCCAAACTGATTAAATGGGATTTAAGTACCATTTAACCGAGTTCAAGTTTTAGATCCCTTACCTGATTATTAATTGTGTAGGATTTGGGTATCCATGATAAGATAACTAAAAATACTTTTAAATTTAATATTCATTTTTTTTAATATTTTTTAGTTTAAACCAGATAAAAGACTACACGATGGTAGTAGGAAGAATAAAAGGATTATGATGTCGAAGCAATTAGCTCAAGGTGGGGCTAGTCGAATTTCTAGTGGAACACTTGGGATAATAAAGCCTCATGTGCCACAATGGATATCCGATGTGGGACACATGTGGACTGCCTCCCATATCTGATTTGTGATGAATCACCAATTTTTTTTTATCTCCAAAGTACTGGTAGAAGTTCTTGTAGTTCCGCTCTGTGCCACCCACATTCATGATATCCTATTTTCATTCAACATACGACCATCATATAAAATTCTATTCAATTTAAATAAAATAATATTAGAAACATTAAAATTAAATTTAAATGGGTTCAAGGCATTAAATGAGTAATTTTCATTTATTCAATATAGGGTCAGGGTGAATAATAAATGGTTTAAATTTGGTTTGGGTAGGGATCATGTAATTTGATGGCTAATTAGTCTTGTGGTTGATTATCCGAAAAAATAATTAGCTCCCAATATACTATCATCCCTTATTTCACTACTAAAAATTTGGGTAAATATAACACTATTCTTTATTAGTGATAAACAATACTGATAAATGGTATAATTTTATCAACATTAAGAAAATCCCTAATAAAATTCCACCCATTACAAGTTATTTTTTTAGCTTTTGGAGTAAGGGAAGATTCTCCTTTTCTGACATCATCTTCACATGGTCACTGTTTTGGGTTTTCTTTAATACAGGGTCTTCAGTTATGTATATATGTATATTTTAATATATATTTGTTAAAAAATGTGTGTTTATATACAGTCATATATATATATACATAGAATTACATTTTAAAATGAATATATATATATATATATATATTGACACACACATTATAAGTATATACATAGACACACACAATCACACATATAAACATACATAAGTTAAATGTTTTTAAATATATTATAGAAATATATTATATAAATGTATTTATTGTAAATATGTATTTTATAAATTCATTATAAAAAATTTATATGTAAATATAAAATTATATATACATATATAAAGTTAATTTATGAATTTATTTAAAAGTAATTATATAGATATATATAATTATATAAATAAATATATATATAAAATATTTAAATAAATAATATATAGTAGTAGTGAGGGCATTCACATTGAAAAAAAGGTCAGCTATTTGAATCCTTACAGGTGTGCATGATTGAGGAGGGTGGTTGTTGAGATTATTTATTGAATTAACGTCGATAAAGGACAAAAATTATTGCTAATGTTGGGGGGGTGGTGCTTATGTGAATGGATATAATGTGAATTAATACCGATAAAGATGGATTTAGGTCAAAGAGTAGTTAAGGAAAGTATTTTTTGTTTTTTATCAGCACTAAAAATTCGCACTAATAAAGAAATCAAATATCATCACTAAAAATGAACTAATAAACACCACATTTTTCAGTGTCTCTTAGCACTGATAAATGAACTATTTAACATTGTTTTTTTGACATAGATAAAAGTGACCAAATTTTATTAGTACTCAAAACATCAGTGCCTTTCTAGAGGTGATAAAACAAATTTCTAGCTGTAATAAAATATTATTTTATAGTGGTGTTTAATTTTTTAATTATTTTATTATTTTCTTGTTTATATGTATATATAACTTTAAATATTATATATTTTTTATTAATTTTATTTGGTATGACTTTAATTAAAGTAATTCATAAATATTATTTAAAATTCTATCAAATATTTCCTTTTATAAGTAGTACTTCACATCATTTAATGAGTATGAGTTTATAGAATTAGAATAATCATATATTATTATTAATAAAAAATAAATAATGACTAATAACTAAAAAAATACATTATTAATGATAATAAATTATTGATAATTAATAACAATAAATTATTAATTGACTATAATAATAGATAATGGAATTAATTATTAGTATTGTTAATAAGGTAACTAAGAATAACTAAAAACCATAATGTAAAAAGAACTACTCCAATCCATTTTTTTTTAATTTTTGGATCATATTTTTTAATAGGGTTGAGAGAAAATATTTACATGGACTAAAGGCCCAAAGACACAGAAATGTTTGAATATATGGGCTAAAGGCCCGCATGATAAAAGATGAAAATCATCAATAACTCACCCCCTAACACCCCATTAAACATTTGTGTTAGACAATCATTGTTGATGCAGTTTGTCATTTCACACCCTTATGAAAAGGTGCTTGGGGACATTTCTGATGGATGATGCCTTGTCCATCTCTATCAGATCTAGATGCTTCATCAACAATTACCACCTAATCTATCTTTCTTTACTCAGTTGAGTTTTCTCTTAACATAAACTTTCATTTAATAGGATTAATTGGAGGCCCAAAGGCCTGAAGGCCTCGATCAGTGGTCTACAGGTCATGTGGCTCAAAGGCCCTTCGATACCCTGAGTTACATATGGCCCAAATATCAAAATTTGTGGTATGAAATCCCAATTGATGTGAATAGTACTACTTCTATAGTACACACTATAGTTACCAAACTATTATAGTGCTATAGTACTGCTACAACAGTTATGGGAATTTTCTCCCACTGAATTTTAATCACGAGTTTCTGATGCAAGATTTTAGGGTGTTTAGCAGTCAAACACCACCACATTCACATGTGATTTAATTGACAATATTATTATTATTAATAATATTTAATAATTAAATTAGTAATAATTAACATGAAATAGTGTATAGTTAATCCCATTTTTTATGGAAAATAAACCACTTTCTAACTTGATTGAGAGGGAAGACATTACATGACATGTAGGGACAATCATTACCTGGACCGAAGTCCTAAAGGGAAACAACCTTAAAACATATCCCCATATCATAAGATCATGGACCAAAACACCACACCATTGGATCCTAGGTTTACACCACAACAAATAGAACATTATAGTTGTAGTACCCCTACCCCATGGTTAGCCGTGCCATGTCATGGGCTCTTTATCTACACTGAACCATGCCATAGTGTTCCTCTTAGAGTCCACACACACACAAAGATACATTATAAATACACCTCCTCAATTCCAGCCACCAGTGTTTTCCCTACATTGCGGTTCTCTGTTCCACATTTTGGTTCCTTCCATGCATTATGTCCACTTCACTTAGACCGTGATGTCATATAAAAATTCCCTCAAATTATGGGATATTAGTGTTTAAACCTTTGTTTATGATTTTTTATAAGGGATACTTCAGTACATAGCTAAGAGACAAACTAAAAAAAGTGTGTCCCTCCATAGGGACCCAGTAGAGGTGCACACCCCCTAATATGCATGGGGGACTATTGAGTCAAGAAACATATGCATGAACAAGACCGGCTGATAAGTGGAATTTAACCCCAAACCTTGGTTATGATGTGTGAGCCACTTATACTTGAGTAATTTTTCATATGAAAAGGTGTGGGCCCCAACTCGAACCTGGATGACACAGAAACCCTAAGATGCATGGGGTATTTTTCAATCATGAAACAAATGCACGACTAAAATATGTGTCACAACCCAACCCTACACTATTTAATTTTCAAAATTATGTGATAATGGCGTGATAGCTTTAACAATTTTTATAGATCTAACTACACAACTTGTGTGAATCCTTCCAAACCATGTGGTCTACTCATGCGAGGTGCTCCAAGGTCCAAGTGAAGTGTGAACAATTTTTCCAATAATGCAGCCAAACCATATATGGTGTACAGTTTAAAATAATAATAAATTAAAATAAATATATTAATTACATCTCTTTAAATGGGGTTTCTTATTCCCCCTTTTTCTCTCGTTGTGCCACCCATCACCCTCCCCACTTCCAACTACACTATATGGACCCCTTCCTCCCATGATTTATAGAATTTTATCCTCACTTTTCTTCATGATATCATCTTAGGTATTCATTTTCTCCTCTCTATCACTTTATTATTCCTTTCTTTTGTTCCCCTCATTATAGTGTGAGTTTTTCGGAACCCTAAGGTATGATTATAGTCTTATTTTTTGTGGGGTTTTCATGTGGCTAGGGTATTTTCTATCTTATGGGCTTATTTGGTCTCATTTGAGATGATATTTTATCTTTCAAATTGAAGGCATTGATTTCTCCATTAGTTTCATCTATATGTCCTTTAGTTCTTCCTCTTTGGACCAATATTATTTAGGTATTATGCAACCATTTTATTCCTTTAATTTTTCTATTATTACTTAAACCATGTTAAGGTGTATTTGGAATTCTATTCATGAAGGAAAACACCCTGGAATACTTGAAGGTGACTTACACACATATACATGTGTAAGGAATATATCTATTCATACACACATGCACCCTCTTTGTACATATTCACTGAGAGAAGTGTGAAAATGTAAATTGCAATTAGTGGTACTTATATATATATATATACATACATATTGGTACATATGTGTGTATATGTTAAAAGGATATTTTTTTATTTAGAGTCCTTCTTGTTCTCTGTTTATTCCATGGGTATATTTGGATTGGATTCATGTTTATATCATTAGAGGCGACATGTTTTGAGGTAGGTTCCACAGGATTGAGCCTTTAATTTTAATTCCTTGATTTATTGAGTGTTTTAAAAGTGTGTATTTTTTAATACATTGTATGTATAAAATATTAAAAGTGTTTTTGGAACATTGAAACGGTTTTATTTTGTTTTACATAATTGACCTAATCTTTATAAAAGGGTTCTTAATGTTAAGAATTATTATTTCAATCATGTTTGGACCTGTAAATTATTTTTCAATGTTCAATTGGTTTTATAATCTCAAAGTGATGAGGACCATTTGGAACCCTATTTGGTTTTATGAAATTAGAAAAATCCTCTTAAGTAATACCCCCTTGAGATGGAAATGTGATATATGTTTTTTAAATGTTCCATATGAAATATGTTCTTGTTGATGGGCTTGTGGTTTTTCTGTGTGACTTGGAAAGGAGATTAACATAAAGAGGGAGATCGTAGGTGAGATGGTGGATGAGTTTTTATTCATTGAATATAAAATGTTAATGTATATTCTAACCTGATATAAAAATCACATCCATTTGACCATGTCACATAGGAATCTTGGATACCTAGGTGGGTGGACTAATTACTAGCACATTTGACAAGTTGGTAGGGATCTGGATCAGGATCCCTGGAAGGATTACTCTAGAACACTAACTAAACAACATGATGATAATTTAGGGGATTATAGATCATTTGTTTCATTCTATCTATTAGATATAGCACAATAATGGATTATATGGTTTGATTGTTGAGAGTTCAAGCATCCTAGGGACCCAACTAACCTAGATACTTAAGGATTTACCATGGTGCTTTATTTTATTTACACATTTTTTCCATGGTACTATTTTAAAAACAATATTTTCTATTATGTTTCCATAAAATGACACCGACTTTAGTGTTAATTATATTTTATAAGAAAATTTTATGAAAGATTCTTCATTTTTTTAATTTTTTCTTGAAAACATGATGGGTTTTTTTCCTTAAAAAATGGATGGTTTTTACTTGTTCTTCTTAAAAGAGTATAAAAACCTATTTTTATATGTCTTATTTTCAAACTATCATGATTGGATTTATTTTTAAAGGTAAGGAATAGGGTGTGATTTATCATTTGGCATTACACTATGCATTTTAAATGATCACAACTATATTCTCTATCATTTTTTAGTTCTAGTTTGTACACAGATTTGGTTCACTCATGATGCTAGCATGGTTCTGTGGTTGGAGGTGACCTATGAGGCAATATAGATGTACTTTTGGTGGTTTTTTATTTTCATTTCATTTCAAATTTTTATTTCATTCAATTTTGTTTGATTATCTACTGTACGAGTTATTAATAATTATGATATATATGATGCACGATAATAGATTCTATCCTAGGATGAACGCGATCACCTCTTAGGACTTGTTACAGGACATATTAGGTGCCTAGTTTAGCGTTGAAATGATTTTATTTTTGAAAAAATGGAATTAGAGTTGTTAGACCTTTTTATTTGTGGATGTATGGTAGTTCAGAGCTAGAATTCTTGGAATTCAAGTATTTAGTAACTGGTATGTTCTTGATCACCACCAATTTTAAAGGACTCTTGAATTTATAGGGTCATCTGAGATGGTCATGACTTAAAATACAAGATTGTCTCTCAGTGTTTTTTATGTTTTAATTTTTTTAATTAGTGTTTGTGATCGAAATTGAGAATTTGTGGGTTTCTCTGAGAAAAAATAGTGGAAGAATTAGATTTTTGGTGTGATTTTATATGATCGTTGGTTTGTGTGCATAGTCTAACAAAGAATGTAAGGACCTTTCATCTGCCTCTATTGGCCTCTAGTGTGCTCACATGATTGGTTCATAGTCTGCCAATCTATGTGGACACGTCTTGTGTTAAAAACATTTATCTATGGTTTTTTAATTTTGATCCACTTTGTTTTGAGTTTCTTTTATTTACCCTTGGTGTGATTTTAAATTGGTTTAGGGGTGTTTTCTTTGAATTTGAAAAATTATGTTTGGTTTATCTAAAATTGGATTTATAAAATGAAATCTGGGGTTATTTGAAAATAAAATGGGAATGGTTCTAAAAATATAATGGAAGTTGTCTTGACTTGTGGAATATTTTTTGAAGGGAGGAATGGAAAGTTATTTTGGAATTTATAAATGTATTTTTTAGGTAGAAAGAGATGGTTTTGAAACTGGTTGGGGTATTTTAAGAGTGGTTTAGGATGAAATCCTACTTATTTTACTCAGACATTGCAATTCATATGAATGATAACATATGTATATGGATGTATGTACATGGTATGCTGATGGTTATTGGTTAGTGTGGATTTTTACATGAGCTGGCTTGAGCATGAATATATATGAAGCTTCCTAGAATACCATTGGTAAGTGACATATCTTTTTATCTATTTTTTATTTAAGGAAATATTTTTAAAAAGTTTACTATGATGTTTTAATAACTTAGTCTATGGAAATTGTTTTGGAAGTGGGAAAATGGTTGTTAATTTAAATTAAAAAATGATGGTTTTTAAAAAGAGGGTTTTGATTCTTCTTAGTGATCTGTTCTGGTTTATGAGGATGGTATTTTGAGTTGGGGTTTAGTTTAGTTTTTTGTGGTTTTGTGGTTTCTTATTTTTTATAGTATGACACCCAAAATATTTATAAGGTTTTTAATGAGTTTCCCAAAACTATTGGCCTTTATTATAATCCTTATAGAGTAGTGGATTTGAGTAATTTTAAATAATTTTCTATTTTATGTGGTGGCCATGGACTATTAAAGGTTGTATGATAGAAGATCTTGTGGGCGTTCAGCTAAGTTAATAGGCACTGAAGGGTTGTGTTGACCATATTGAATATATTAGTTTCTTTTTCTCATAGATGGAATAGAGAAATCTTCTGAACGATCATATATTCATGTGGGGTATCTACCTAGAGGATAATTAATGAGTTATCTATTCTAGGAAAGTTATTTTTAGGAAGTTAGTGGATCCAGTGTTTCTACCCTTGATAGATATCAGTGGACTACTTGTGGTAGTTGGCACTCTAATTTCTCTTGGTGATAATAGGGGTTCCCTATCCGGAGAGGAGTGTGAACCAGAGAGAACTTTTCCAAATAAGTATTCATTTTTATTTCATTATTCTTTTTTTTTCAGACCACTCACTAGTTTTATTTTAGTGTGGTTGGTCTGAACATTCTAGGATGCCTTTTCATAGTGTTCTAAAGGATTTTCATCAATGTGTCCATTTTGGATACCTTAGGAAGATCTATAAGATATGATACAAAAAATAATAAGTTTTGTTTAGGGATTATGATCCTCTAAATGCAGTGAAAAAGATGATTTAAGACATCAGGGATCCAACCATAGGTCTCAGAGTGAATCTATTTACATAGAGAAGGAGTTTCAAGGTGTGTGGTATATACATACAACATGTTTTCTCCAACATCAGAGTGGAATTTGTTTATGTTTCCCCGTACTATGACTTTTTTATTTTGAAAAATCTTTTTGGGAGGTCATGGTGGGCCCATTTTCTTGGGATATTTATTGTTGTGACTTATGGTTTTGAACTGTTGAATTGATAGTTTTATTTGGTAGTGGTTTTGGTTTTGGGTGGAACTTGATTAGAGATGCTCTAACATGTGAAATTATGAATCATGATTTGGATTGGTGCATGGTTTTAGTTTCCTTATCTAGTTTCTTTTGGTATTAGATGCATTCCATTAAGAATTCCTCTTAATTCAAAAAACTTCATATTCTATTCCTCAATGGTGGGGAGACCCACTATGGGTCTTGTTGATGTCTTACCTTATGTTGGTCAGGTATGACTTGCAGAGTTAAGAGTTCAAAATGATGTTAGATGTTTTACTGTAATTGTGAGTTTATTTTTATCCGGAATTTATTGTTTGAACAGAGTCCTAAAATGGAAGGAATACCACCCTAAAATAATCTCATTTTGAAACTAGAATTCCAGTCCTTGAGTTTTATTTTTGGAAATTTTGAATTCTAGTTTTTAGTGTGATTATTTTTTTCCACCCCTGACCCTGATCAAAGTTATTTGGTCAGATAGGATAGTGGGTCATGTAAAATATGCTCATAGATATTGTGAACAGACCATGACAGGGTTTTCTTAGTGTTTTCTATGTTAGTGATCTGGGTGTTCCATGTTTTGAGAGTGTTTTGAAGTCATGAATACCTTTATATTTGTTACATAACTTGGAGGATTGAGTTATAAAACCTCATAATTATTTTGGATTTATAGATAGATTCTTGAGGATGGTCTTACTTATTCCTTATAGATCTCAGAGTTTTAGATTTTGGGAGAGAATTGATTCTTCAATTATCTGTCTTACTATGGTTAATGTTTCATTTTAGTAGGTGTCTTTTTCTTTTCTCTTGTCTCAGTTAGTCTGGTATTTTATAAATTTATAGGGGAATAAAGTGTCATGGTGTTAAGAATTATCACACCCAAACCCAAGAATATTTAATTAATTGTTTTTTGTTGAGTTAAATTTATTTATCATTCTTCTTTGGTGGCATTTTCTTTGGAATTAGTAATTTTTTGGCATACATTGAATGTCACAAAGTTAATTCACGCAATTTTACAAAATGTGCAATAGACATAATAATTTTTATCGATCTAACATCAAGTTCGACACATGTTCTACCAAACCACGTAGTCTACATGTGCGATGTGCTCTAGGGGACCAGTGAGGGGTGAACATTTAGTGTACAGTTTGGAAAACCATGCAATCAAACCTTTTATGGTGTATAGTTTAAAAAAAGATATTAATTAAATCCCAATAAATGGGATTTTCTACCACCTATTCCTCTCATCACATGACCCAATATCCTCCCTTATTCTATCCATATTCTACGACCCCATCCTCCCCCATTTTTTGGCCATTTCTCCTCTAGTTTCTTCTTATAATAATCACAGGTAAGCCTTTCCTCATCTCTTCCACTTCCTTTATCCCATTTCTTCTTCCCCTCTCTGGGCTATGACTTTACCAAACCTTTTGGCATGATCACAACCTTAGTTTTGTTTATTTTTGGTGAGTATATGGTTTATTCTTTCTAGAGATCTTCCTTGGATTTGTTTGAGATGAGATTGGGTCTCACGCATCAAAGGTAGTGGGTTCAACATCAGTTTTGGGAAGGTTTACTTTTGTTCTTCCTCTTTGGATGAATTTTATTTTGGTCTTTTTTAACCTTTGTATTACTTGTAATTTTCTTGTATACCTTTGACCTCCTTGGGGTAGCTATCGACCACTGTGACTGAATGTGACAACTCATGACTTCCTAAAGGATACTTACAAACATATATATGGGAAAGGAATATATATATACACCCTCTTTTTACTTATTCATTCATGGAATTGTGAATAGTTACATTAAATATAGGTTTAGTTATATATAGTTACAGGTTCATATGTGTGTAAGTGTAAAAATAGGGTTTTTCTTTACCAGTGTCCTTATATTCTCTTGCTTATGTGGACCTCTTTGAATTGGATTCTGGTTTCCATCATCAGAGGCTACAAGTTTTGAGGTAGTTTTATTCGGTTTGAGCCTCTAATTTTAATTCCATTTTTTATTGAGTGTTTTAAAAGTTTTTTTTATGATTATGTAGTATATCTATAGTTTGGAAAGTTGTTTTGGCTCTTGTAAATGGTTTTTATTTTTCTTAGAATAATTTACTTAAGCTTCCAAAATGGGTTCTTAATGAGAAAATTAGGCATTTAACCTTATTTTGAAATGTAAATTTTTCATAAATGGTAAACAGGTTTTCTAATCATAAAGCGATGATTCCCGATTATAACATTGTTAGGTTTTTTGAAATTGGATAACCTCTTTTAAGGCATGCCCCCATGAGATAGAAATGTGATATATGTTTGTTAAATGTGTTGTATGAAATATGTTCCTAGTAGAGGGATTGTGATTTATCTATATGACTTTGAGATGGGGTGCACTTAAGAAGGGATATTAGAGGTGAGAAGGTGGATGGATTTTTTCAAAGAATATGAAATTTAATTTTATTTTCTAAACTGATAAGAAGTTACATACATTTGAGCATGGAACATGATAATCCTGGGTACTTAGGTGGGTTGAATAAAGACAAGGACATTGGATGAGTTAGAAGGGATCAGGCCAAGGATCCCCAGTAGTATTATTCTAAGAAAATAAATAAAAAAACCTGATAATGCTTTGAGAACCACTAGAAATTTGGTTTCATCCTCTCTATAAGATCATGTATGATAAGGGATTATACGGTTTGATCATCGAGTGTACATGGATCCTAGGGACCCAACTAACCTAGCTGCATAATGATTTCCCACGACGCTTTATTTCATTTTAAACATATTTTACATGGTACTATTTTAAATTTTTATTTTGCTATTATGTTTCCATACTACAAAAACTTCTTTATCAATAATTATCATCTATTACAAATTTTTTTGAATTGTTTTTCATGTTTTGAAAACTCTTTTAAAAACATTATGGGAAGTAGTTTTCTTAGAAAATGGAATCTTGTTACATTTTTTAAAAATGGAGTAGGAAATCGTTTTTTTATATATCTTATTTTCAAACTAGAATGATTTATTTATTTTTAAAGGTAAGGTATATAAAATGTATTCTCTTTTGGAATTTATAATGGGAATTTTAAATGCTCACACCTATATTCTCTACCATTTTTTAGTTTCTGTTTCTACCTAGACCTGGTTCGGACATGGTTTTAGTGTGGATCTATGGTTGGAGGTGACTCTTGAGGTCACTTGGAGGTACATTTTGTAGTTTTATTTCCTTTGAACATATAGTTTTTATTTAATTATCTTTTATTTATTTATCTTTTTTATGATCCAAACATTCCGAATTGTGATATATATGATGCCCAATAGTAGTTTCTATCCTGAGAGGATCAAGAACTTATTTCAGGCCTTTTTAATATCCTCTATAGATTCCTAGTTTTGGGTTTACATAGGTTGGTTCAGTGAAAAATATGTCGGCACCCACAACCAATAGTTTTAGGGCACCAAAAAATTATTTTGGGTACTTCCCAATGAATTTGTTCCATCAACTTCAGATTTCTCATCAAGAATAGGTAGGAATGCATTTATGGAATCAACTTAGAGTGACATTTTCATATATAATTTATAATTAATTTATTTAATGAAGAATTACCTTTTTTAATTCTTTCTTTTTTGATGAATTGATATAATACTCTTGTTTTACCATCATTTAATCAAAATAATCATGGGTATATTTATTATAGGAGTAATTTAAATGTGCTCCATGAACCTATAATTCTCATATTGAGATTATTAGGGTGTTAGAATAGATGAATCTAACTCTTAATAATATCACTGTTTATTGAAATTGAATCCTTCAAGAGGATAAGAATTCATTTTAGTGGTGGATAAGAATTGATCTGTGTTTTTCAGAGCAATCAAAGGAGGGAGCCCCCTAAGGATTGAGAGGATTCTCACTTGAACTCAATGTACATAGTGATTGAATACATTTATCACTTCCACATAATGTCACAAATAGGTTTATAGAGTGTTAGGTTTAGAAAATAAATAATTATTTAATAACCCTTATTATTTTCTTAATTCCCAGTAAACCCAATGTCTAATAATAATAAAATTATTATTATTAACTTGACATGAGATAAACTCATTGATAAAATGAATTTTATTTTATTTAATAAATAATTTAATAATTTTTCAAATTATATTAAATATGAAATTTCTCACCAAACCATTAAACTTTGCCTACCAATTTTCCTCATTATTTCTTGGGCATCGGATAAGGACTATTTTTTAATTAAACAAATATCACTATATTATCCACCAATAAATTTATAAATATCATATTAACAAAAATATTGGGTTAATGTTTAATAAATATTTCCATACCTAATTAAATAAATATTTTGTAACCTTTTTAATAATTCATTATTAATAAATATTTTATTTTCATGAAATTTAATAAATAAGTACATGGTGAATAATTATTTATTAAATATTCAATTCACATATATATTATCTCAAATAATAAGAAATTGAATATATTTGATCAAACCAAAATGAATAATTATTAAACCATACAAAATATTAATATTTATTCAATATTTTAAATTCATATTGAATTTAACTAAGGTTCCAAATACACTTAGTGTGTGTCCCAATGACCCCCTTTTTTAGTGGAATTATTTACACTACCTAAAGCCCAAGGATAACATCTAGAAACATGTCAAGGATATTATAGAGAAAGAAGTTCACTTAATAATGAAATGTATTATCTTATAAATGTACAATGTGTAATACAATCCCTTTATCTTGATATTTGTAATATATTAGGTTGCATACAAGTATCATCAAACTATATTCTGAATGTCTCTGTCTTTAAAATTATGGAAACAAAATTACCAAAAACCACACTGTGGACATATATTTAAAAAGTAATTTTATTTCTCATCAGAGGGATTGATATATCATCTTCTATTAAAGAATAGAATAAATTAATAATCTATCACCTTATTCATTAATAAAACATATCCCATGACACACCAAACATATTCAACCACACTATGAGCATATATTTCCATGGTTTTCATCAATACATCAATGTATGTGACTCATGAAATGAATTAATAATAATATTAATGTATAATGATAATTACACATGTATGTAGATAGGAACATCTAATGACACATAATTGTGGATTTCATATTAGAGATTCATGTTCTCATGATCTCATACATTGAATATTACCAAGGATGAACACCTAGATAATTCCTCTAAAATTATTATGAGTCCCCACCCTTAATATCCTATATAATTTGTGTCTCATAAAATAATATCATTTGGCTATATAAGATATATTTAATAATACTATATTCTGACTTCTAGATTCTCATTATAAAAGGTAACTGATATGATATTTCTATGAGATAGGTTTAATTAGGACATTATAACATACTATGTCACATAGAATAAAAATCATGATGGGATAAGATCTTTTTATCAATATTCAAATTTATTAATAAAGGTAATTATAATGTATGTATAAGTTGGTTCTAGGTAACCAACTCTAACAGACTCCCAGTTTCACTTGATCCAACTGCTAACAACCTTTAGTTTGCTAGGTCTCACATGATGTTCTTTATTCGTTTGAGATAAGGCTTTAGTTAAGAAGGTAAATATGTTTTACTCTATGAAAATAGTTCTCATAGTGACTTCACCCCTTTGGGAAAATCCATAAGGAGGTGATATTTGTGGTATATTTACTTTATTTGTTGATGTGACCATAGATCCTTTATAGGATCCAACACTATAGTCTTATAACAATAAAATGTTATAGGATCTCTACTTTTAGAAAATAAATCAAAATATTGTATTTTATTTAAATCCAAAAAACTTATTTGGATGCCTTAAAATCCACTATATAGTTGGACTCAACTATATAATAAGTGAAAACTAGTTTCTTTAAACACTTCCAGCTCACAACACCTCCATTGAGACTGAAGACATATCCTAAATAAGAATTTAGATAATTTTTATCTAATTGGAAACTAACATCAGTATATATTTTCATAAATAGTTCCTCATATCCTCTAAATACAATGAACATAAACTTAGTAGGAATCAGACACCTAAGGAGAATCTAAACAACATACCAAATCTAGTCTCCATGATCATCTTTATGTTTACATGCTGTGCTCGATGCATAGGAAACATAAATATTAGTACATAACATTTAATAGATAATAAATCTTATTACAAATATTTATATTATCATACTCATTATATATATATATATATCTCTCCTATTGTGTTTGAATAAACTTTTTCATAGAGAGTTATATAGCATATGATATTGGAACTAGTACCCTCTTGGATTGTTCCATACTAAATCCATTTATTATTTGGTCAATGTATTTAATTTGAATTAGTCCACATTTCCCTTTGGATCAATCATGAATGGTATTTATTCCAATTATGTACACTACTTCACCTACGTACTTTATGGAGAAACACTTGTTTAACAAATTCTTTAATGATAATAAGATTGTTATTTCATTTCTAATAATTATTGTTTCATCAAAATATACTACTTGGAATATGACCACAATAACATTAAACCACTTGTAAACACATGGCTCACATTCATTTTTTAAAGAACAAAATTCTCTTATGTATTCATCAAATTGAATGTTCCTGGACCTATATTTCTTCTTTAACCCAAAAATGGATCTAAACATCTTTCATATCTTATTATAATTTCCTGGAGTTACAAACACTTCAGGTTGTATCATATAGAAATATTACTAAAGGTTTAAATTAATGAAATCAGTTTTAACATCCATATATCAAATCTTATAGTCATGGAAAGATTCTATGGAAATTAGAATTCTGATGGATTTAAACATAGAATCTAGAAAACATTTTTTTATTTATCAATTGCATGATGCTATTTAAACCCATAATCCCATATCCTTTCTTTATAGGCACTCAATTTACCTTCTATGTACATTTTTATATCAAATACCCATTTCACCAAATAGGATTTACATCAACTAGTTGATCAACTTGAACCCAAACTTGGTTATGATACATGGAATCCATCTTAGAATTCATGGATTCTTTCTATATGATAGCTTTTATTATTTATATTTCATCCTTATATGATAGATGATTATTAATTTTGACTATTAACTAATCACCATATTTGGGGACTGGAAACCCATATATTTATGTAACTATAACTTCTTTTGTGATCCTACTTAGTACTTGTGTTTTAGGAACCACATCTTCTATGATTACCTATGGAACTTGTTCATGTACTAACTCTTGTGTATATTGATTATTGAATTAATCATATTCATTCTTTCTCCCTCTATCCTTTTTAAGGAGGTGATCCATATTAATAAAAATGTATTATCTTAAGACAATAACCCTCATGTCTGAGGGATTGTATAGATTGTATACCCATATTTCCATAGGATACTCTATAAAAATACACTTTTCACCATTAAATTTTAGTTTTTTCCAAATTTTCCTTGAAAAATGCCTCAAAAACTCATGAATGAGTATACAAAAACATAGATTTCATTTCATACATTAACTCATATGGTATACCATTTTTCACCATAGCTAGTACTCGATGTAGGATGTGCATGGTAGTGTATAATTCATATCCCCAAAAAGATAATGGAATATTTAATAATATTATCATCAACCTTACCTTGTAAAACAAGGTACAATTCCTACTTTTCCTAACATAATTCTACTATTGTATATAAGGAGAAGTGAGTTGGGATAGAATCCCACACACCCATGAAATGTTAATGAATTCCTAGTTAAGATACTCACCATTTTTATCTTATTAAATATTAGTTATCTTCTTAAAAAGTAGATTCTCTACTTATTTCATTAATTCATTGAATTTATCAAAAATATTTTGTCTTATTCCTCATGAAGTATACGTATACATATCAAATTAAATTAGTAGGAAAAGTAATGACGTAATAATACATATCTCTAGCTTCTATGATAAATTGCCCACATATATAAGTGTATATAAAATTTGGATAATCTATAACCCTTTAATATTTTAAATGAAAAGGTATCTTGGTCATTTTACCCATTAAACAAGTGTGATGTCTATGAAGTAGTTTTAGATTAAAAGATTCTATAATACCATCTTAATAAAGATTTTTCAAATGATTCTCATTTACATAACAATGTGAGTGATTAAAAAACCGGGTGTGAAATGAGTTATGGAAACTTGATTCTTCATCAATTTCGAATACTTGGTTTTCATAATTTTATACATTAAAGTAATTGTTTAAATGTTCCATACCATAAAATATACTATCCTAATAAAAGGGGAAAAATTATTTTTGAAAAAAATAAAACCATATATATCTTAGAAGGATACGAAAATTATGTATTTGGTAATAGTTGGTACATAGTAATAAAATTTTAAAACTAACAAAATACTGGTTGGATGTGAATAGTGGTTATATCCAATGGCTAGAGCAACCATCATTTTACCATTTTTATCTTTAAAATCCACCCCTCTAGAAATCTTTCAAAAACTAATTGGTTGTTATATTTGAGAACATATGTGAGAAAAATGTTGTATCTATTACCCAAAGTGATGATATAAAATGATTTTACTTGATAATGAATGCTCATGAAGCTTCCCCTAGCTTCTTTAATTGGGTACAATTCTTCTTCCAATGGCCCAACTTTCCATATGAAAAATATACTATATCCTTTTCCTTTTCTTTTCATTTAATATTTATTTTCTTGGAATGATGTTACTTGGAAGAATTATACTTAGGATGATTTTGGTGTCTATTTTATTTGTTATCTATTTTCTTATTCACCGTAAGGACCATAGGCTTTTCACACCCCATGTATTTATCAACTTATAATATAAGATTAAGGTGTTTTGAAATAGTTCTATCACTATTTATCATATTATAATTAATAATATATCTTGAGTAACTCTTAGGAAATGAGGATAAACTGATATATTTGAAACAATTTTGAGGGATCATATACCCCAAGATAAATAAGTACTCAATGTTGCCAATAATCATCACTATATGAATCCCAACTAGTATAGACACTCCAAGTTTTCACATGAATAATTCATTAGTGATATCATATCTCTCATATCTAACCTTCTATTGATAAAGATCCTAGAGGGAGTAAATGATTCTTTATGCATCCATATCATAGTGTTTCTTTAAAATATCACTCAATAGGGAAGATATCATGAAACATTGGAATTATTTGGAAACCTATAAATGTTTTATATGGATAGATAGTTCTTATTCACTAGTTTTCTAGCACATATAATTTCTATTCATGTTGTTGTATAGTGCACAAACACCTATACCATTCCAAGAGATTTGAGACCATGTGAATGTTATTCATTTCTATAATGGTTTTTAGTGATATAGTTAAATTTTTGGGAGTTTACTTTTCAATAACAAATAAGACTATAATTTTAATACTTTATCCAAACTACTAATAAGATTTTTTTTAATATTGTATAATTTTATCAATTTATGATATCCCTCACCATAACTCTAATTATCCTATCATGTAGAAAGGATCTATATTTTCCTTCTCAAGACCCCAATTAAGTTTCATAAAATTACATAATGTTATTTAGGTAGGTGTAACTTCACAACTTTAGTAACTTATAACTCTTTTATTTTTTGGATGGAATCCCCAATCATGAAATTAAAGATTAGGATTTCTTCACACTTTTCCTACTAGTATATGTAAGTATCATAGAGAAAATTATCCCTTAATAAAAGCTAAATTAGGTTGACCCAAAGCTATAGATAGAGATTCCTTGATAACTGAAAGCACCCTAACAGAGGTTGGCTAAGCACTTTGAACTTTGGTTCAATTTTTACCCCAAGTAGTGTAAGGATATAAAATTAATATTTTATATGATGAATTATTATATTTAGGCATAAATTACCCAATATATATTATCAAATGCATGTGAATATTAAGTGTATTTTAATTATATGATTAACCATGTCTATATAAAGATCAAAATTATTTCAATATTTTTTTTAATTTAATATAGAATCCTTGTTAATTGACAAGTTTAATAAATTTTACATCCATAAAAATTTTACCATGCAAGTGGATGTAATAATATAAAACAAGAAGAATGATCATGAGCTTCTCTAGTGGATTGTTTATCTAGAAGATAATAAATCAAACTTTGAACCTATGGAATTAACTCCGAGAACAAAGTCGATTTTTAGTTTTATCATTTCACCTATACTCCTATGTGCCTCTTGGATTGGTTTCACCTCAACTCTATGGTTGAACTATCTCTCCTCTCCTATGAGCCCCATCCATCACATTATTTCACTCAAACACATGTGAGGATAACCAAAGTATTAGATAAATAGAGTTTACATAAAATAAACCAAGGTTAAAAAGAATCTTACATAATTATAGGAGATGAATAACACACGTGACGTTATTTAATTTAAGAAATTATTACAAAAATGATGAAATAATAAATTAAAAAAACCAATAACATACAAAATCTAGTTCAAGCGCAAGGTCGTCCACATAGAATGAAGAGAACACAAAAGAGCACACTATCTTACATTAACTGCAATTCATTCATTATTATAATGATAATAATGATAAAATTAATTCAAATAAATAAATAAATAAATAATTTTTTTTAATGATTATCTTATGTCTCTTGTAGATACCCATTATGAAGGAAATGTAGGAAATAAATGGATTGACCTGTAATTATGCATAAATAAATGTTATTAAATAAGTATTTCATAATTTAGTAATATTTTATTACATAGAAAACACATATCATGTCTTCAATGTAAATATTTTTTTAAGGAAATAATTAATTATTATTTATGTAATTTAATTTTATTCTTTACTAGGAGACTACACAACAAATACCTATGTTCTACATGCCATGTTCATTTTTTCCATGTATCTGTGATTAACTCTAAGGGACTCAGTGTGTATCTTGGTTGGGTTACACGAAGTGTACTAATGATTTACACACCGTGTGTTCTATTTTCCTTGTGTTAGCATAACTCACCTATGGAATAAATGTGTTCTGAGGACATTGGAATTAATGATTCACATGATGCCTATAGCAGATACATGTTGCGTGTTTCATTAAGGATACTGGTTGTCAGGCTCGCACAGAGTGATTCCACGTCTTTGACCACACATTTAGTTTTCATTTCATCTAAAAATTGTATGGATCGTAGGGATTTTAAACCAGAAACACACCGTGTGGTCTGATAGATTTTTTGATAAGCCGAAGTGGTAAACATAGGGTGTGTGTTAAATACTACACGTGTCATTACTACTCTATGTTTTATGTATCCCATGAGATGTCCAGGTGAAGTGAACTTGTGTACATGATGTGTACTATTGTTCAAATGTTGGGTATCCTTGGCTACTAGACAAAATCCTTAGCACCTCCCAATGGAAAATCTGATCGTTCTTCATATATTCTTAATCTTCTTAATATTATATGAAACATGAAAGAAAATAATTAATATTTCTAAAACATATTAATTAAACTCTTGATTAAGTAAAAAATAATCTATATGTGAAGAACTAACAATAATTTTAAATAATTGATAAAAGAATAATAAATTATAATAAATAATTATGTTATTTCTTTGATACAACCTAAAGGTTTTGGGAAGCAATAGAAGCATGTCAAATGGTGAACAAAAATTTTTTTATGTTAAATTATTCTGATTTCTCTTCGTAACAAGATATAATTGTGTTCCTAAAATCTATAAAAAGTGAATCTTTTTTTATTTAATTTATAATTAATATTTTTAATTAAGATTTAACTTTAATCAAATTATTTCTTCATCGATGAATTAGAAAAACCATATTTTTATACCATCGTTTCATCATAGGAATCAAGGGTAGATTCCCTCAAGTATACGAACCTCCGATCTTTAAAATAAAATTCTCTAGGTGATGATCACCATTGATCAAAATCTAATCCTTCAAGAGGATAAGAATTCATTCTAGTAGAGGAGGAGAATTTCTCTTTGTTCTTCAGAGAGTTATAGGGAGGGAGATATCTAGGACATGAGAGGATTATGTCTATGTATCATAGTTCAAAATTATGGAATGCGGCACTCACTTTATAAAATTCCATAACTAGGTTTATATAGTGGTAAGGTTTGAAAATAAATAATTACACAAGGGATTTAATTATTTTCTTAATTCTTGGTAAAACCAATTTTTAATAATAATAATTGAGTTATTATTTTTGACTTGGAAAAAACTAAACTCATAAATAAGATAAATATTATTTTTATTGAATAAATAAATTAAAACTTATTCAAATAATAATTAATATGACATTTATCACTTGATCAGTAGACTCGGTCCACTAATCCTTCTAAATATTTATCAGTCATCGAATAATAACTATTTATTTAATTCAAATAATGTCCCCATATTTTTATCCAATAAATATTGTAAATATTATCTTCCCTAAAATAGAGAATAAATATTTCTTATTTATCTGCATATCTAAATAAATAAATATCTTATTACCTCGTGAATAAATGAGAATAAATACCTATTTTATATCCATATAATTAAATAAATAATTACCACATGAATGAATATTTATTAAATATTTAACTGATATATACATTCTCCTCAGATAACAGGTGAGTAAATATATGTGATCAAACCAACATAAATTATTATGAAACCAAGTAACAGAATGATATTTATTAAACATGTTAAATTCATATGGAATTTAACTACTTTCTTAAATATACATAGCATGATAACCTATAGGTCCCTTTTTTAGTGGAATTAAAATAAAGTTCCTAAATTCCATGTTTAGCATCTAGATACACATCAAGGATCTCATAGAGAATGGAGTTAATGTATCAATGATATGTAACATCATAAAAAATGCTCTATTTAAAATAATCCATTTATCTTGATATCTCCAATCAATGGGGTTTTATACTGCTGACATCAGCCTATACTCTTGATATAATGACCCAAGATCATCATACATAGATATTGCATCATTTATGATGAATATTTCTTACATTAAACAGACACACACCTAAGGACTATAATAGTTAATTGTATTTTGAAACTTAAAAACATAAACATTGTTCTATAGTTGAGTTATGTAATATAAAACTACATTATTCATAACTAGAATCATTTTTATACATATCATACCTAATATAAATCTCTATAACCTTGGAAAAAGAAACATAATAAATGGTGAACTCAGAATTTTTGTAAAGGTAAACAAGGGATATATATAAGTATAACATGAAAATAAGGGTATGTGAACATGCACATAACATTTAAAAACCATATCATGTATATCAAAGCTCATAGAAATGATTCATGGAATAAATATTTTGAGTTTATAATACATGAATCATAATATAATCAAATAACATGATCCATGATAGAATAATAAGGAATAAGATATGGAATTGTGTCATACACATAAGCATATAAAATCATTTCTATATTAGTCAAATATCAGATATAAGGCTATAAAATTTGAATTGTCTCACTCCCAAAACCAAAATAGTAGTCGCGGTTCACTCCCAAGACCATCATAGTGGATAAAATACCTTATAGAACAGAGTTAACCTCTCATTATAGTCATGTACATATAATGAGATATAAATCATTACCCAATGCATTGGAGGGAGATATAAGTCCCACCCATCACATAATTAAATTATAAAAATGTGTGACATAAGATCCTAAAAACTCATCATATAATAGTCAAAGAAATTAAATGGGTATCATAATTTTTTTGACATATCATAACCTATAGAAAATAAATAGGTTTCATAATCATCATATCATAACATGTGGAAAACGAAGCGGGTTTTATAAGAATATTATCATGGTATAACACATGTAATAGAAAAAGGTTTTATAAAAATCATTCCAATGAAAAAATTAAACATTCAGATATATAATTATAATTTTATCCTTGGATCATATTCTTAGTAAGTCATTGGTAACATCAACAGATGTCAATGTATAAGGAAAATGATTTTGATCATTTAAAACATTTCTTGTGGAAAATATCCTTTCCAATTTTAAAAAAAATATTTTTAAAACATAATTTATTTTGAAATTTTTTTTTATTTAAAATAAACATGAAAATTTATAATTTAATATTCAAATAAATGATTAGTGCGGACATCAAGAAATTCCATTCATAGAGTACATGTTAATATAAAGATTTTTTTTCACATTTTCAATAAAATGAAAACAAGAATTATTTATAAAATAAAATGAATATTCCCTTAAAAATATTTTGAAAATAATTAAAAATGGGTAAAAAATATATTTTAAAAACCCGAAGTTAATAATAAAACATTTTTAAAAACGTTTTAGAAAAGTAATTTTCAGAAGAAAAAAAGTTTCTGACCGAGGAGAGAAATCAAATCAAATTTTATAAAAAACATTTTATTAATAGTTTTAAGTACAAAAGAGCGGATAAATTGAACCATTAATTGAATATATCATTAATAAACATTGAATAATAAAATTAATGATAATTATCGAGATTTAAATCATGATATATCAATATTAAAGACTTAATAATAAACAATCCTGAAAAATAATGAGATTATAACAGAAAATATTTACTAATTTTGTTACATTGAATCATAATCCCCATGAAGTAATAACTTAAAATTGATAATTAAATAAAATTAGGATAAATAAATAAATTATAATATATGTCAAATGTTCTGTATATGCACATCGTAAAAGAATATATGTGCATAACATAATATACATCTCAAAGAAGGAAAATTGAGGTAAAATTCCCTTATCGCATTGATAACTTTGAAACCATAAACCCCATGAAAGAGAGGCCCTAAAATATGAAAAAATGAATATATTTTAATGAGGATAATTATTATTATTATTGGGAAGTATGTATACCACATAAAATAAATAGGTTGGGAATATGTGTAACGCCCTGACCCCGGTTACCTAGAGTCGGTGCATTATTACATAACATTGACATGATCATAAGAAAGATCAAATCTCGAAAGACCGATTGGTTTAGTAGCCTTGGAAACACTAGATATATTCATAATGTTTTATATTACATCATAAAGTGAAAAACTACTACAACAACATAGTCTCCATATTCCACACTCATATCCGCACATACTATCCCTGCAGGTAATTCATAAATTACTTATTCACATCCTGAGAAAAATAAAACATAGAACAGGGGTGAGCTCAAATGCCCGGTAAGGATAAAAATATAGCAGAAACTTTCATAAATAAGAATAAACATTTAAGGCAATGTTTAACATAAAAAAAAAGCCTTTTAAACTTTAACTTCAACATATTATGGCAAAGATAAAATGAAATAATTCCATTTACTTATTCACATGGATATTATACTAATCGAATAATCACATGAAATATCAATAACCACTTTCATAATGATGGAATGCATAATGTCAGACTATCATAACCACATAGCCAAGGCCTCGTGCCAAGACTACAAATAAGATTTCACCAAGGCCTTGTGCCAAGACACTAGTTTGTCTCATGAGACCTACCGATGCATCGAGGAGCTATAGCGGGCTCCACCCGTCACTTACTAATTCCAATGCATTCCCATATGAAAATGTTTAAACATAAGATAAACATTCTTATTAAAACTAACATACGAAATGTCAATACATTTTCCATAAACCATGAATGGTATAAAAATAACACATCCACTGTAAAAAATTTCACAAAACCTTCAATACAATACAAAAGTTTTGTATCATAATAAATCAACTTCAAATAAGCTTAAAATCCATCGAAGGATGTTGACATATATGAAATCAAAACTATTTGAGAGAAATATCTCTTTTCCTGAAATCATTGAAAAGTCACACATTTATAAAGGAAGTAATTTAAAAGTGATTTTTGAATCAAAGTGTCCCATACCACTTTGAAACTTTTGAAAAGAAATATCATTTAAAAACATTCATGTCCATATAAATAAATCCTTAAAATCATTTTGAAAACATGGACATTAATTAAAAATATTTAGAAAGATAAATCTTTAAAACATTTAAAATTATGATCTTGATAAAGAGTACCTTTCATAAATTATTAAAATAATAATTTTGAAATCATTTAAAAGTCACATAATTATAAAATAAAACATTTACTTGGAAAATATTCTTATAATCTTGTAAGGGAAGTTTTGACGGAAAATAGCCGCACCCGCCGTATAAGTTAAAAAAACATTCTTACCTTAATTATGTCGACAAGGTTAAAAAGTACCTTGTTTGGAAAACGACGGAATGATTCATTTATAAATTTCTTATAAAAATTCAAACAAGGGTATAAATGACTTTAACCCATATTCTGTAAAATTGTAAGAATGTTTTGAAATACATTTTTAAGAAACATGGATGTGGATGATAAAGTGATCCCAGTAGATTATTACGTATAAACAACCTCGAATAATGAAGAGATTGTGAAATAACCCTTACCTTGTACTTTTACTTGGTTGGGGTAGGTTAACCTCCTGTATAATGGTGAAATAATTGTTATTAAATTATACAAGAATCATATACATTAATATGATATCATATATGATCTTTTAACATTGATTTGTTAATAATATATTAGTATTATCGTTGTTTCAGGTGTTAACTTACTCGTTTTCTTTTATATGTTTTGTTACGTAAGCCATATTTGTAAGGGATAGGTTGTATATTATTCATATCTATTATAATATAAAGTCCTTAAACATCATTTTTAAATCATTAAATGATAATTATACTTGAATGGATACGATGGAGAATGAATCTCATCGCATTCGTGGAGACGGTAGTCCGTACGTACGCACGAGCGACAATATAATTATTTTTATATTAAAATAATATATAATTGGATATTATATCATATATATAGAATCATTATCATGTTATATTTATTATTTACATGAGTTATATATCATTAATATACCCATCCAAATAATAATATATTGAATAACAATTACACCACGACGTGGAGATGGTAAGCAGTACGTACGCACGTATGGTGACATGTTATTCAAAGGGTGGATAGAATACTGATTATGGTTGTACCATATTTATAATAACATCATATTATATATATGATACTGGAGTTATTTTTTTAGAATGGTAATAACAAATTAAGAAGAAGTGGAAGAAGAAAGGAACTTGGAAAAGGGTGGTGAAATCATTACCTCTTCTTCGGGTTCTTCCATTTGATTTGATCAAAAGGGATCCTTAGGTTGGCTTTATGATCAAAATAAGGCCTATATGTTGTATTGAGGGAAGTTGGGAGAGTATTTGGGCAGAGTTTGGCCGAACCAAAAGGCTTTGAAGGTGTGAATAAATGAGAAAGAGGAGTGCCCTTTTATAAGAGGGGTGAGGGGCACCTTTGGAAAAGCTAGAAATATTAATTTATAATAAATTCATATTCGGTTTCTAATGGCTACAAAGTTTATTATTAAAATTTTAAGGTGGGTAGAGGTCTAAAACCATTCAACCAATAGAATTTAGACAGGTTTGGGTTACTATATTAACCTTATCTTTTAGTTTTAACTCTTGGTTAATTAGTTTGACATTTACCATGTCACTTTGTATTTTTATATTATATAGTTAATAAACTTACTATATACATCCAAGAGACACCCAAGTGGTCCATTAATGATAAAAATATCATTATATAAGTCTCTTGGCCAAACCTTATATATTTAGGAATTTAATATCAATTAATAATATAATTTTTGTTTTAAAAACTCTTTTATGTCAATTTTGACACTATTCAATAATTGATTTTTTAAAAAATTATAACAGAATTATTACTTCAAAAAAAGTTAATTAAAGCAATAATAACATGCCATATTAACCTAAAAAATTAGTTTAATTCATAAAAAGTCTCCAATTATATTTATTTGGGCATTTATAATATCAATTCTTCTAATTTTTCATTAATTAGGTAATTACTGCATCATCATTGTGTCATAAATAAATTAAATTATTTAATGTATAAAAATTATAAATAAAATATCATTATGTATGAAATATTTTTATCTTTCTAATGAATATTTATAGTCGAACATAAAACATATATAACCCTATGTAAAAATTGTTTTTTAAAAGATATATGCTTATGTCATTTTTGTACTTATTTTAACTTAATTAAAATAAAGTGTCCCTATCACCTACAAGTGGCTCCATGGGGTCCGAAAATTGACCCCAAGATGCCCATGGTCGGACATGTATCCACCAATAATGTTAGGACACGTTTTAGGGTAATTTAGTATTATTATAATATTATTTTTTAACCCTTATTTACCGAAGTTACCCTTAACCATGGTAAATAAAATATTTACCGTAGTAATTATTCAGAATGTCTAAAAATAAAAGTTACCTATTTAAACAATATGAACATCCTGATTCCAAATATTGAATTCATATTTCCAAATTCAAAACAAAAAAGTTTCAGAAATTAATTTAAAATTAATTCCCGTTGATAAAACAAAAAGGGTGTTTTTAAGAGATAATAACTATCAAAAGATTGACACTTGTTTATGTCCCGTTTAATTTTAAAATTATGTATAATGACCAAAATTATATTAAATGGTAGAAATATATTCTAAATATAATTTAAAACCACTCAAATTCATAATTTATCAATATAAATTATTTCGATTAAAAAAGTTGTTTTTAATTAAAATTTAGTAATTTTCACTATTCATCAAAATATATGTGTTATCCGAAAAGTTCCAAAATTTCACCCTAGGCTAAATTCGATATTACAAATCCAAAAATGAAGTACATTTTGAAATATAAAATATATTTTTTTTTCAAAAAGTAGGTATTACTATTCATAACGGCTAGTTTGATTGGTTGTGGTGTGTGTTAGAACTCGAAGTTGCGTACAACACACACTACTGTATTATTCAAAGGAAAGCGTACTGTGGAAGCTTGGGATGTTTCATTTTAAATTTTTGATGTCCTCATTTAGTCAAAAAGTTTAAAATATTGTATTTAAAATGGTTCACTATTAAATGTTGTTAAAAGTGCAATACTGAAAATGAATTTGTTCCTACATTATGTCTAAGAAACTAATAATATAGAGTCTAAAATTATAAGGATTATATAAAGTTTAAAATTTAGTTAATACTATTCATAACCTCTTTTGAAAGTCTTGTTTGGTAAGTCATGGTGTGCTTGAACTCGGTGTTGCGCACAACACACGCTATCACATTATTCAAAGAGAAGCGTACCGTAGAAGCTTGGGGTGTTACATTCTCCCCTCCTTCAATAAATTGCATCCTCGCAATTTGAAATTGTTCTTCAAAAATAAAAGGTTGAAAATAGAAAATATATTTGTGGGAAAACCCAAATCATAAATTTGGTTGATAAAATTTAGTCTTAAAAAGATGAAAATAGAAATGAAAGGGTCACCACCAAATTATGATTTCTATTTGGAGAACATTGGTGGAAATTAGAGACATATAATTGGAGGAAAAACGTAAATATTTATAGGTAGTGATTGAGGTCATAAATCACAAACAAGTGTAAAATTGAGGGCCTTAAATTCATCAATCTATGATGATTTAAAATACAATCGGTTCAGCAAAATATATGGTATTAGGATAACACATTTTTTTGTTTTAAGATCCCTTCACTAAAGAATAAGAATTAACTTCTTCATTGAATAAGAGAAGAAGAAAAATATATACTTGACAAGTAGAGTCTCAAACTTTAACTAAGTTATACCACAAACTCATCTTTCACTCTAAAAGATAATAGAACTTAAAAATATTATTCTATTTATCCTATTCGTACAGGGTTAAAAAATGAATTTATAATTCATCTAGAAGAACCATTAAAAAATGACATTATTCAAACCAGGACATCACGTTGGTCAGTGGTAGGTGATACACCCTTGTCGCCCTTCGGTTGTGGGTTCAAGTCTCATGGCCTTGCCGGACGCGACGGGTTGCCGCCCGACCTATGGGTTGTCCTTTTATGGTAATCCAAAATAAACCAAACTAGAACTATCCAAAATACTTTAGTACAAAATTTATAAAGAAGGTAAACATAATAAAGATCCTTTTTTCCACGTAATAACATGTGAACATCTTCATAATGTATTCTTTTAAAACACTGCAACATCCTGAATTACCATAAAACCTTATTGATTACATTAATGATCCCTTATTCCTTAAAGAATAATAGATATACTCCTTCAATCCAAAAATGTTATAAACCCCAACAATGATGGAATATACAAATCATTAATCAGTTTCAAGGTAGTCAAGAATATCCAATATAATTTATCCAAATAAATCATGTATTATTCCAAAATCACTACCTCAGTATCAGAACTATATTATGGTTTATCATTCTCTCAACCATATATTTTTTAAAAATTTATCCTGCTATTGAGTCACTTTTTTTTGTTCCACACAATCTCAAGTTCTTAATGAAATAGTACTGCAGTACAATCCTTATATACTCCATAATTATTATGACAAGTAAATTGTTGATACAACAGTGAAATGACATAATCAACATAAGAACTATAATCATTCATCTTCATCTGTGGTAGTATCATAACATGATTATTATCCAATAGCATCATTTGCGGCATAGTCTGATGACTAGGACATAGGTTCGCGTAGTGTCCAAACTCCTTGCAAATGAATCATTGTACATTTGAAACCATTTTCTTACCCTTGTAGTCACACACTTTGTGCCCTTTTCCTCCACACTTATAGCAAACCCCCATTCCTTTCAGGCAAGTTCCAGGGTGTTTCTTCCCACAGTTATCACATATGGGAAAATTATTCTTTTCCCTCCTCCCTTTATCCGTCTTTCTCTCTTCCATCCTTTTCTTCTATTGCTCCCCTTCAAAGCCATAGGACCCAGTAAACTCTTTACTTATCTTATCAACACATGATATTATTTCTTCATATGATGATAATATATGGGAGACTATTTCTCTTATAAATTCTGGCTTAAGACCATGAAATATATGATCCTTCTTTCTCTTTGGATCAGGTACATTGCTGGAGTTATCATTCCTTCTACAGGGTGCCATTTCTAAACAGTGGCATACACTATATTAGTTTATGAATAACAATACCTAATCCCAAACTTGTAAAACACATAACATAAATTAAATAGTTTATGGATATAATCCATAATCATAAAAATGTCTCCTTTGAGGAAGTATATACACAAAAACCCTTAATAATGGTTTGTAATGAAAATGAGAATTATCCTATGCATATCCCCCGGGAGTGTCATAACCAAGAGTTCAGCAAGGCCCGTTGTCGTGCACCAGTTCCCATTCGAGTCTAGCTCAAAGTGGTGTTTTCGGGTTTTACCCCTAGGTACATCTGTGCCAGAGCCGCCTCTACCTGCTCGTATCTAGACATGGATTTATTGCTCAGAAAACTCACAAAATCTCTACAATACCAAAATTCTAAGAAGTTATTCTATACTAATCCTCAAATTTCATCTTAGGTCTAGGTGTTCTAATCAGAGTTTATCTAAATCTAGCTTCCAAGGTTTGCACTAAACTTCCTCTGATACCAACTGTAATGCCCCGACCCCAGTTACCTAGAGTCGGTGCATTATTACATAACATAGGCATGATCATAAGAAAGATCAAATCTCAAAATACCTATTGGTTTAGTAGCCTTGGAAACACTAGATATATTCATAAAGTTTTACATTACATCATAAAGTGAAAAACTACTACAACAATATAGTCTCCATATTCCACACTCATATCCCCACATACTATCCCTGCAGGTCATTCGTAAATTACTTCTTCACATCCTGAGAAAAATAAAACATAGAAAAGGGGTGAGCCCAAATGCCCAGTAAGGATAACAATATAGCGGAAACATTCATAAATAAGAATAAACATTTAAGGCAATGTATAACTTAAAACAAAAGCCTTTTAAACTTGAACTTCAACATATTATGGCAAAGATAAAATTAAATAATGCCATTTACTTATTCACATGGATATTATACTAATCGAATAATCTCATGCAATATCAATAACCACTTTCATAATGATGGAATGCATAATGCCAGACTATCATAACCACATAGCCAAGGCCTCGTGCCAAGACTACAAATAAGATTTTGCCAAGGCCTTATGCCAAGACACTAGTTTGTTTCATGAGACCTACCGATGCATCGAGGAGCTATAGCGGGCTCCACCCATCACTTACTAAGTCCAATTCATTCCCATATGAAAATGTTTAAACATAAGATAAACATTCTTATTAAAACTAATATACGAAATGTGAATACTTTTTCCATAAACCATGAATGGTATAAAAATAACACATCCATAGTAAAAAAATTCACAAAACCTTCAATACAATACAAAAGTTTTGTATCATAATAAATCAACTTCAAATAAGCTTAAAATCCATCGAAGGATGTTGACATAGATGAAATCAAAACTATTTGAGAGAAATATCTCTTTTCTTGAAATCATTAAAAAGTCACACATTTATAAAGGAAGTAATTTAAAAGAGATTTTTGAATCAAAGTGTCCCATACCACTTTGAAACTTTTGAAAAGAAATATCATTTCAAAACATTCATGTCCATATAAATAAATCCTTAAAATCATTTTGAAAACATGTACATTAATTAAAAATATTTAGAAAGATAAATCATTAAAACACTTAAAATTATGATCTTGATAAAGAGTACCTTTCACAAATTCTTAAAATATTCATTTTGAAATCATTTAAAAGTCACATAATTATAAAATAAAACATTTACTTTGAAAATATTCTTATAAGGTTGTAAGGGAAGTTTCGACGGAAAATAGTCGCACCCGCCGTATAAGTTAAAAAAAACATTCTTACCTTAATTCTGTCGAAAAGGTTAAAAAGGACCTTGTTTGGAAAACGGTGGAAAGATTATTTTATAAACTTGTTATAAAAAGTCAAACAAGTGTATAAATGAATTTAACCTGTATTCTGTAAAATATTAAGAATGTTTTGAAATACATTTTTAAGAAACATGGATGTGGATGATAAAGAGATCCCAGTAGATTATTACGTATAAACAACCTCGAATAATGAGGAGATTGTGAAATAAACCTTACCTTGTACTTTTCCTTGGTTGGGGTAGGTCAAACTCCTATATAATGGTGAAATAATTGTTATTAAATTATACAATAATCATATACATTAATATGATATCATATATGATCTTTTAACATTGATTTGTTAATAATATCTTAGTATTATCATTGTTTTGGGTGTTAACTTACCTGTTTTATTTTATATGTTTTGTTATTTAAGCCATGTTTGTAATGGATAGGTTGTATATTATTCATATCCATAATGATATCAAGTCCTTAAACATCATTTTTAAATCATTAAATGATAATTATACTTGAATGGATACGATGGAGAATGAATCTCATCACGTTCGTGGAGACGGTAGTCCGTACGTATGCACGAGTGACAATATCATTCTTTTTATATTAAAATAATATATAATTGGATATTATATCATATATACAGAATAATTATCATGTTATATTTATTATTTACATGAGTTACACATCATTATTATACCCATCCAAATAATAATATATTGAATAACAATTACACCACGACGTGGAGACGGTAAGCCGTACGTACGCACGTATGGTGACATGTTATTCAAAGGGTGGATAGAATACTAAATATAGTTGTACCATATTTATAATAACATCACAGTATATATATTATACAGGATTTATTATTTTAGAATGGTAATAACAAAGGAAGAATAAGTGGAAGAAGAAAGGAACTTGGAAAAGGGTGGTGAAATCATTACCTCTTCTTCGGGTTCTTCCTTTTGATTTGATCAAAAGGGTACCTTTGGTTGGATTTCTGATCAAAATAAGGCCTCTAGGTTGTAGTTAGGGAAGTTTGGAGAGTATTTGGGCAGAGTTTGGCCGAACCAAAAGGCTTTGAAGGTGTGAATAAAGGAGAAAGAGGAGTGCCCTTTTATAAGAGGGGTGAGGGGCACCTTTGGAAAATCTAGAAATATTAATTTATAATAAATTCATATTCGGTTTATAATGGCTCCAAAGTTTATTATTAAAAGTTTTAGGTGGGTATAGGTTGACAAAAATTCAACCAATATAATTTTTACAGGTTTGGGTTACTATATTGACCTTATCTTTTTGTTTTAACTCTTAGTTAATTAGTTTGACATTTACCATGTCACTTTGTATTTTTATATTATATAGTTAATAAACTTACTATATACATCCAAGAGACCCCCAAGTGGTCCATTAATGATACACATGTCATGATATAAGTCTCATGGCAGAACCTTAGATATTTATGAATTTAATATCAATTAATAATATAATATTTGTTTTAAAAACTCTTTTATGTCAATTTTGACACTATTCAATAATTGATTTTTGTAAAACTCATAACAGAATTATTACTTCAAAAAAATTTAATTAAATCAATCCTAACATGTCATATTAACCTATAAAATTAGTTTAATTCATAAAAAGTCTCAAATTATATTTATTTGGTCATTTATAATATCAATTATTCTAATTTTTCATTAATTAGGTAATTACTGCATCATCATTGTGTCATAAATAAATTAAATTATTTAATGTCTAAAATTTATAAATAAAATATCATTATGTATTAAATCTTTTTAAATTTCTAATTAATATTTATAGTCGAACATCCAACATATATAACCCTATGAAAAATTGTTTTTCTAAAAGATATATGCTTATGTCATTTTTGTACTTATTTTAACTTAATTAAAATAAAGTGTCCCTATCACATAAAAGTGGCTCCATGGGGTCCCAAAATCAACCCCAAGATGGAACTGGTCGGAAATGTATCCACCAATAAGTTTAGGACACGTTTTAGTGTAATTTACTGTTATTATAATATTATTTGTTAACCCTTATTTACCGAATTTACCCTTAACCATGGTAAATAAAATATTTACCGCAGTAATTATTCAGAATGTCTAAAAATAAAAGTTACCTATTTACACAATATGAACATCCTGATTCCAAATATGGAATCCATATTTCCAAATTCAAAACACAGAAGTGGCAGAAATTAATTTAAAATTAATTCCAGTTGTTAAAACAAAAAGCATGTTTTGAAGAGATAATAACTATCAAAAGATTGACACTTGTTTATGTCCTGTTTAATTGTAAAATTATGTACAATGACCAACATTATATTAAATGGTAAAAATATATTCTAAATATACTTCAAAAACACTCAAATTCATAATTTATCAATATAAATTATTTCGATTAAAAAAGTTGTTTTTTATTAATATTTAGTAAATTTCACTATTCATCAAAATATAAGTGTTATCCGAAAAGTTCAAAAATTTCACCCTAGGATAAATTAGATATTCCAAATCCAAAAATGAAGTCCATTTTGAAATATAAAATATTTGTTTTTCAAAAAGTAGGTATTACTATTCATAACGGCTAGTTTGATTGGTTGTGGTGTGTGTTAGAACTCGAAGTTGCGTACAACACACGCTACTGTATTATTCAAAGGAAAGCGTACTGTGGAAGCTTGGGATGTTTCATTTTAAATTTTTGATGTCCTCATTTAGTCAAAAAGATTAAAATATTGTATTTAAAAAGGGTTCACTATTAAAAGTTGGTAAAAGTGCAATACTGAAAATGAATTTGTTCTTACATTATGTCTAAGAAACTCATAATATAGATTCTAAAATTATAAGGATTATATAAAGTTTAAAATTTAGTTAATACTATTCATAACCTCTTTTGAACAGCTTGTTTGGTAAGTCATGGTGCACTTGAACTCAGTGTTGCGTACAACACATGCTATCACATTATTCAAAGGGAAGTGTACCGTAGAAGCTTGGGGTGTTACAATATGACATGTGTCTCACAGAAGTAAAAAGTGAGAGGGAAATCCATTACCTTAAGTATGGACTTCTGTTGTACTAGTTCAAACCTACTATATAATAAATATAAGTTTATTATAAATATATTGAAGAATAATATTCATATATATATAATTCCATATATGATTTTTTGATGACTGTTTATTACCCATTTATTAACAATTTCATGAAGAAGACCTGTTTCGGGAAATAACCACTTTGTTTTTTGAGTATGTTTTAACATTTTATTTTTTGTTCCTCTTAATTATATCATTATTTAATCATATGAATAATTAAAAAAATGTTATAAGTATCATAATTATTCATTATATAATTATTTATAGTGAACCATAAAATTTAGTGATAGGAAATGAAATACACCATTCATGGAGACAGTAAGCCGTAAGTATGCTTGAACACTATTTTTTTTAATTTTCACATCAGATTAAAAGAATAAAAATTTAATATTATATATTATCATTAAATAATCATGTTTATTTTATATATATCCCAATGTTTTATTAAACCCATCCTCAATACATTCCATGTATAGTGTCAAATAATCACATCACTTTGAGAGGTGGTAGTCCACCGTACACATGAATGACATTATCATATTCTCCAAAATTGAAAAACATGAAGTTAGGTGTGATATGATAATTAAAAAATCATATAAACAACATAAATATAATATATTTTATATGTAAACTATAAATATATCATTATGACCATCCTTGATAGATGGTAATGGGAAATGAATTACATCTGTTCACAAGGCGGTAGTCCACCATGCCCACAAATGATGATTTTTTACCCCATTGATAGAATTGTGTAGGGTTTTATTTCATACCCATATAATAAAAAAATATAAATATTTGTAATATAATGAGGTTTTTATAATATCCTAATATAAAAATAACTTATGGGGGAGTAGGAGGAAATAAATTAAAATCGATCTTTGATGAACATTATCTCTTTTTCGGGTATCCTCATTAGGTTTGAACTAAGAGCCTTCCTAGGATGGATTTATTACCAAAAATAAGGATTATATGATTATTATAGGGAATTTGGAAGTTATGTTTTCAGGTATTGGTCTAATCAAAGAGGTTTTAAGGTGTGAAAAATAGAACATAGTGGGTGTCCTTTTATAAGTGAGGTGAGTGTAAAAAATGTAAATTTTTGAAAGAAGGATTTCTATCCACAAGTTTCCTTGGTCACAAGGGTATAAATTATTGAATTATATAATTTTATAGATTTAATGGTATATATATGGCCATTAAATAGTTTTTATAAAATTTTAGGTGATTTTTACCCATATCTTTTTAGTTCAACCCCTAGGTAAACCCATTTTTACATTAACCACAATAATTAATTTTTACTGTATTCACTTTTAATTTTGGTAAACCATTATTTTGAACTGATTAGAAATTAGAAATTATTATTATTAAAAATATTTAATCAATTTTTCACCATTAAATTCATAGAATTTGGAAAATGTAATTTAATATTAATCCCACAGACGTGACGAGAATACTGGGTTAAAAAGAGAAAAAGTTCTAAAGTTGACAAAGTTTTTATATTAAATTTCAATATGAAAGTGCTTAAATTCACCTAAATTTATTTAATAGATGTATAATTGGACTAATTATACTTTAAAAACAATATAAAATTCTATTTTACTTTATAAATAAATTAACCAAAAAATTGTTTTTAATTAAAATTGAATTTTTTCACAATTCATAAACAATTTAGCTTTCCTGAAAATCCTGAAAATTAATCCTTACATTATTTTTATATTATGAACTAAAAAATAAATTTAATTTTATATAATTAATTAGATAAAAGTTTCAATGAATTGATATGATTATTTCCCCCAAAAGGCATAAAATGTGTTTTTTGGGAGAATAGTATTTTCAAAACATATTAAGAATTTACCAAAAAAAATACATATTTATTATTCATATGTTTTCATTATATAAAAAATATATTTATTATTTTAAAAGTAGGTATTACTATTCATATCAATAATTTTAATGCCTAGTTTATAATAATATTTTTTAAATAAATATGTCGTGGTTTTGTTAAAACTTAGTGTTGCGTGCAATACAAGAACAACCAGTGTTGTGTTTATAACAAGATTAATTCTTTTTCATATAAAAAATATTAACTTGGTGTTTCATTTAATTTAAGTCATCAAATAAATTTAATTTATTCAAATTAAATAATTTTTAAAAAATCACAGTGTTTCATTCTACCCCAATTAAAATGAATTTCGACCAAAACATTTGTCACTCTAATAAAAACAAATGAGGATAATTCAGACTCATTATATCCTCATGTTTCCAAATATATTATTTTTAACAACCTGACCCTAGTTACTTAGAGACAGTGCATTATTTTAATACATTAGCTTGATTACAAGGAATCATGTCCCGAAGGACCGATTAGTTTAACAGTCTTTGGAAATAGACTACATACAACCACATAACATTACACGTTCTAATATAAAACATAGCATAAATAATCATTTTATAACTCCATTATTCCCCTATCTTAACAATGCATATCAATCATAATACACGTTTTGACATCCTGGGAAAATAAAAAATAATAAAGGGATGATCTTAGATGCTCAGTAAGGGTAAATAATTCAGTAGAAGATATAAACTTTTAAGGAAATATGTATAATAAAAATAGAAGCCTTTTAAATATTAACTTGAACATAATACAGAAAAAATAAATCAAAAATTACCTTATAAACATTAACATTGGTATTATACTAGTCTAATAATCACATGTAATAAATAATTTCATAACGAGGAAATGCATAATGTTATACATAATAACTACTACATCACGGCCTTATACCAAGACCATTAACAAATATTCTGTCAAGGACTTGTTTGAAGACACTATTTTTTTCTCATGAGACCTACTGATGCATCAAGGGGCTATAATGGGCCCCACCCATCACTTATTAAGTCTAATACATTCCTCATATGAAAAGTGTGAAACATAACACAAACATTCGTATTAAAAATAGAATACAAAATGTAAATACATTAACCATAAAACTTGAATGGTATAAAAATATCACATAAAAAGTAAAACAAATCATAACTTATCTAATACAATATGGAAGTTTTTATTATAATAAATCAACCTAAATCAAGAATAATATCCAATAAAAGATTTTGACATCATTGAAAAAAATCAATAAAAATCATGGAGGGACATCCATTTTTTGTGGAATCATTTAAAAGTCTCAAAAATTTATAAAGGAAGTAATTTAAAATAGGTTTTTGAATAAAATTATTCCATAGCAAATTGAAACTTTTTAAATGATTTATCTTTTTAAAACAATCATGTACATATAAATAAATCCATAAAATCATTTTAAAAACATGGAAATTAATAAAATGATTTAGAAAAATAAATCTATAAAACATTTAAAAATATGATCTCGTTAAATTGTCCCTTCTATGAAACCATAAAATATTTCTTTTGAAAACTTTTTTATGTAACACAGACATGGATGATAAATATAACCAAGTAAATACTTACGTATAAATAATCTCAGAAAAAATAAGATTTAAGAATTAACCCTTACCTTGTACTTTATTTTAGTCGAGGGTACATTTAACCTCAAGTATAATTAACATAGTATGTTATTAAATTATAAAAAAACCATATTCATATTTATGATATCATATATGATTCATTTTTGACTTTATACTACTCATATAATAATAATTTCCATGTTAAAGTAACATTTCAAGTAATATTCGCTTTCTTTATCATACATGTTTTTAACTTTTTATTCTTGATTGGATCACATAGATCATGATTTACATAATTCCTTAATATAAAACATGATTTATATATCATATAGATTCATAATAAACATATTTATAATAGATAGATATATGAAATGGAAACACTGTTCATGGAGACGGTAGTCTGTACGTACGCATGAACGTTATTTCTATTTTCTTATTGTATAGTATGGAAGTAAGTAAATGACATATATTTATATAAATAAATGTATATTATTATTTTATCAATATTATTACAGATATCTCATACATAATCAAAATATATATTTTTAATTTTTTTAATGATGATTTTTGAAGATGAATCTCATCACGTCGTGGAGACAGTAAGTCGTACGTACGCATGAGCGACAAAATTATTCTATTGATGGTGAAATAGTATGTAATTGGATGGTATATTATATATAAATATTCATTAATATGTTATATTTATTATTGACATCAATTTCACTCATTATTATAACCATCCAAAAAATGAAGTGTTGAATAAAAAACTACACTATGATGTGAAGACGGTAAGCCGTACGTATGCACGTATGAGGACTTTTTCATTACTAGGATGGATAGAATAATGATAATGGTTTTAACATATTTATAATAACATATCAGTATGTATAAGTTATTTTAGTAATTATTTTATTATGGAAACATCAACTAAAGATGATTTTGAAGAATAAAATAACATTGAAGAGGTGATGAAATAATTACCTCTTCTTCAGGTGCTTCCGTTTGATTTGAACAAAATAGTTCATTAGGTTGGATTTATGATCAAATTAATGCCTCTATGATGAAGTTAGGGTAGTTTGGAGGTGATTTGGTTAGGGTTTTTTTGAGACAAAATGCTTTGTAGGTGTGAATTAAATGAAAGGTAGGTTCCCTTTTATAAGGGAGGCGAAGGGCACTTTAGAAAAAACATGAAATATTAATTTATTATAAAATTATTTTCAGTTTATAATTGCTTAAAATGAATTTATTTATAGGATAAATTGGGTATGGTTCTATATAATCTGAACCAAGAGGTTTTAGACAAGTTTAGATCACCATATTAACCTTATCTTTTAGATTTAACTTTTAGTTAAATAGTTTAAATTTTACCATGTCTTCTTGTATTTTTATTCTACACGATTAATATAGGTACTATAAAATCACAAGAGAAACTAAAGTGGTTCAATAATGACATATATATTATTATATAAGTCATTTTTCATAATCTTATATTTTTTGGACAATTAAATCATTTTATAAAATTGTTTTAAAAAAAACTCATTTATGTCAATTTTGACACTATTTGGTTTTTGGTTTTTGTGAAAGTCATAAAAAATTGATTAATTCAAAAGAAAAACATTAAATCAACCCAAAAATGTAATATTAAACTATAAAATTCGTTTATGTAATCAAAAGTTTCAATTTATATTTATTTTAATATTTATAATATAAATTATTTTAATCTTTCATTAATATGGTAATCACTACATCATCATTGTGTCATAAATAAATTTAATTATTTATTGTCTGAAATTTATAAATAAAATACTATGAGGTAGGAAATATTTTTATATTTCTAATGAATTTTTATTTTTGAATTTATCTTATTTATAACCTTATATTAAAAATGGTTTAGTTATTAAAATTTGAATTTAACACTTTTCACTCCTCTTTAAATAAAATATAATAAATATCCAAATCTTACCCATGTGGATATAAAGGATCATATTTTTGTCCTAAGGATGAATTTTTTCGAAAAAAACTTACTAAATAGAATTAGGACATGTTTTGGGATAATTTTATATTATTATAATATTATTTTTATCTTTAATTATAGTAGTTACTTTTAACCGTGGTAAATAAAATTCAAAATTTACAATTCTCCCAAAACTATTTTCATCCTATTGAACCAAATTTTAAATATTAATGAAAACCATGTATGTTAGATTTCCAAAATTAACTTCATAGAAGCAGTAAAATTATGTTTTATTCTAATTTTTGAATGTTCCATAAAGGTGGGTAAAAGACGTTAAAAAGTTCAATAACATTTTACATATATAATTTTATTATAAAATGAATAAAATGACTTAAATTGGACTATTATTTATATTATGTATCTATTTTTAATTTAAGATAAATGTTAATTAAAAATAATTATTTAAATTAAAAAGTCAGTTTTTATGTACTATGCAGTATTTTTCACTATTCACCAAAAAATGAATGTTTTTAGAAAAATACAAAAAATTCACCCTAAGATAATTTTTATATTTTTAATTCAAAAATGAAATATATTTTAGAAAATTCAATTTTTCAAAGTGTCTAAAATTATTTTTATTATTTTTCACAAGAGGACATAAAAATTAGTTATTTTAAGAAAATTGTTTTTTCTAAATATTTATCTATTTTAATAAAACTAATACATTTCATTATAAGTATGTTTTATTTATTTGAAAACATCATAAATAACATTAAAAATTTATTTTTTAATATTTATATTACAATATTTAATTTATAATTAAATGTATCATTTAAATAATTATAATACTAATGTGATGTTTTGCAGAAACATAATATTGCATATAACACAAGCCAAGTCGGTGTTGCGTGTAATATAAGCTATTAAATTACTTTAAATATATAACATACTATAAAAAATTAGGGTTTTACATTATTTCCTACTTCAATTAACTGTGTCCTCACAATTTGATATTGTTCTTCAAAAATAAAAGGTTGAAAATAGAAAATACCTTTGTGGAAAACCCACATCGGGAATAGGGTTAAAAAAATTTAGTCTTAATAAGAGGGAAGGGGAAATGAAAAAGTCACCACCAAATTAAGATTTATTATAAGAGAACATTGGTAGAAATTAGAGACACATAATTTGAGGAAAAATATAAATATTTATAAGGAGTGATTGACATCATCAATCACAAACAAGTGAACACTAAATGGATAATTATGGGCCTCAAAGCCATAAATCTATAATGATTGGAAATTTCATCGGTTCAAAAAAACATAAGGTATAAGGATATCCCATTTTTTATATTGTTTATTTTTTTGAAGAGGAGGTATTAATTTACAATCAAGATAATAACTCTAAAAAACATACTTGATTTCATTAATGGTCAAAATAATATTCTCATCATTTAGTTGTGCTTCGACCTATTTTCCCTACATCCCTTAAAATAGGAAATGAATGTTTAAAAAAATTATTTTTTATGCCTAAATCACATTTGATAAGTCATAAGGTCCACAAGTATTTCCTCAATCCTCTATATGTTTACTAAAATCCAAAAGTTCATGTCAAAGTATCCAATAAATTACACTATAACCTCAAACCAAAAATCAAGTTCTCAACTTACTCAATTCCAACCTTAAGACTTATCAAAAATACTCGTGTCCAAACTCACAGTAAAAAAATATATATTGGAGTTAAACACATGAATACATCTTTTTTCCACATAATAACATGTGAATACATTCATCATGCATTCTCTTAAAACATGGTAACACCTTGAATTACCATAAAAACATGTTGAATATAATCATGCCCCCTTATTACTTATAGAATAATGTATATACTCCTTAAATAATTTTTTTGTAAAATCCAACAATGATGGAATAAAAAAATAATTAATTAGATCTAATGCAGTCAAGAATATCCAATCTAATTTATCCAAATTAATTATCTCTTATTCAGAAATCATTATCTCAGCTTTAGAAACATATTAAGAGTTATATTTCCTCCAACCACATATATTCTGAAATTTTTAAATATAAACTATGTCACTTTACTTTGTACCATAAAATCTCAAATTCTTAATGAAATAGTTTTATAGTACAATCCTTATAAACCTTATAATTATTATAACTTGTAAGTCATTAATAGAATTCTCAAATGACACAATTATTTAACAAAAACATAAGAACACTAATAATTCATCTTCATTTGCAGTAGTATCATAACTTGATTATTATCCAATAGCATCATTTGGGGTATACTCTGATGATTGGGACATTGATTTTCATAGTATCCCAACTCCTTGCAGAGGAATAATTGTACATTTAAAACATTTTTCTTACCCTTGCAATCACGAACTTGGTGTCCTTTTTCTCCACACTTATAACAAACTCCCATTCCATTCAAGTATTTACCAAGGTGATATTTTCCATAGTTATCACATGTGGGAAAATCCTTCTCCCCCTTCTTTCCTTTATCCATAATTTTCTCTTCCATCCTCATCTTCTCTTACTTCCCTTCAAAGACATAGGACTCAGAGAATTCATTACTCATCTTATTAACACATGATAATATTTCTCCATATGATGAGAATATGTGGGAGACTATTTCCCCTATAATTTTTGGCTTAAGACCATGAATGATATGACCCTTTTTAGGATTTGGATCATGCATTTTGCTGGCATTTTCATTCCTTCAAATGGGACCAATTTCTAAATGATGACATACACTAGGTTAGATTATATCATAATTTATAATCCAAAAACTAGAAAAATTATCAACATTAATTTAATATTTTCACATATCTAGTCTCATAATCATAAAAATGGTTCCTTTTCTGACATATTTACTCAGAAATCATTAAAAATGGTTTGTAAAGAAAATTTTAATTATCTTAAGCATATACCCTAGGAGTGCCACACTAGATGCACAGTAAGGCCCGTTGTCGTGTACTGGGTTACCCAGAGTTAGGATCAAAAGACTTTGTCAGAGGTTTTTACTCCAAGATACATATATTACAAAGCCATATCCAATTATAGAATCCAAATGGGGATGCATTTCTGGGAAAAGTGACAAAATCTCTACATTACCAAAATTCTAGGATGTTATTCTATACTAATCATCAAGGTCTATCATAGGTTAATGTTCCCTATTCAGAGTTTATCTAAATCTAGTTTCCAAGGTTATTTCTAAACATCATATGATACCAACTGTAATGCCCCGACCCTAGTTACCTAGATCCGGTGCATTATTTTATAACATTGGAATGATTACAAGGAATCATGTCCCGAAGGACCAACCCATATAGCAATCTTAGAAAATATATTACATACAAGAACATAACATTACACTTTATAACATAAAAATAGCATAAATAATCCTTTATGCGTGCCATTATTACCCTATATTAACCATGCATATCAATCATAATACACTTATTGGCATCATGGGAAAATAAAACATAATAAAGGGGTGGGATCAGATGCTCAGTATGAGTAAATAATTCGGCGGAAGCTATAAACTTTTAAGGAAAGATGTATAATAAAAGAACAACCCTTTAAACAAAAAAATGAACCAAATATGGAAAAAATAAATCAAAAATTACCATATAAACATGAAAACTGATATTCTACTTGTAGAATAATCACATGTAATAACTAATTTCATTACGAGGGATTGAAAAATTCCAGACATAATAACTACTATGTTAAGGGCTTATGCCAAGACCATTCACAAATATTCTGTCAAGGTCTTGTTCTAAGAGACTAGTTTGTCTCATGAGACCTACCTATGAATTGAGGGGCTATATTAGGCAACGCCCATCACTTAATAAGTCCAATTCATTCCTCATATGAAAAGGGTGAAACATAAAAAAACATTCATATTAAACCTAGAATATAAAATTTCAATACTTTAACCATAAACCAGGAATGGTATAAAAATATCACATCCACAGTAAAAAATATCATAACTCATTCAATTCAATATGGATAATATTATTATAACAAATAAACCTCAATCAAGAATAATATCCAAAAAAGGATGTTGACATCATTGAAAATAATCAGTAAATCTCTTTAAGGTAAATATCCCTTTTTTCATTAAATCATTTAAAAGTCTCATAATTTATAGATGAATTTATTTAAAATAGGTTTTTGAATCAATGTTTCCCATACTACTTTGAAATTTTTTAAATGAATTAAAATTTTTAAAAAATCATGTCTATATAAATAAATCCATAAAATCATTTTGAATACATGGACATTTATTAAAATGATTTAGAAAAATAAATCTTTAAAACATTTAAAATGATGATATAGTTAAAGTGTCCCTTCTGTAAAAACATAATAAATTCATTTTGAATTTTTTTTATGAAACATGTACATGGATGATATATATTCCCTAGTAAATACTTATATATAAACAATCTCATATAATAATAATATTTAAGAATTAACACTTACCTTGTATATTCCTTTAGTAGAGGGTACATTTAACCTCTTTCATAATGAATTTCGTATGTCATTAAATTATACCAAAACCATATTCATATTAATGATATCATATATGATTCATTTATGACTTTATAATACCCATTTAATAATAATTTCCATGTTAAAGTAACATTTTGGTTAATAATCAATTTCTTTATCATACATGTTTTTCCATGTTATTATTAATCTTATCACGCAGAACATGATTTACATACTTACAGAATATAAAAATTGATTTATATATCATATATATTCAGAATAGAAATATTTATAATAGATAGATATATGAAATGGAAACACCATTCACGGAGATCGTAGTCCATATGAATGCATGAATGTTGTTTCCGTTTTTTTATCGTATGGTATGGAAGTAAGTAAACGACATATTTTTATCTACACAAATATATATTATTGCTATAGAAATTTTATTTCATATATCCCATACTTAATAAATAAATATATTTTTATAAAAATTCTTGAATGATGATTGTTGAAGATTCATCTCATCGCGTTGTGGAGACGGTAAGACGTATGTATGCACGAGCGATAATATCATTATATTGATGGTGAAATCGTATCTAATTGGATAGTATATTATATATAAAAAATAATAAATATTTTAAATTTATTATTTACATCAATTGTACTCATTATTATACCCATACAAAAAAATGAAGTGTTGAATAAAAAACTATACCACGATGTGGAGATAGTAAGCCTTACATACACACGTATGGTCACTTTGTCCTTCATAGGATGGATAAAATAATGAATATGGTTGTAACATATTTATAATAACATATAAGTATGTATAAGGTACTCAAGTTATTATTTTATAATTTAAACAACAAAAAAAGATGAATTATAAGAATAAATGAACCTTGAAAGAGGTGGTAAAATAATTACCTCTTCTTCGGGTGCTTCCTTTTGATTTGAACAAAAGGGTTCATTAGGTTGGATTTATGGTACAATTAAGGCCTCTATGATAAATTTAGGGTATTTTTGAGGAGATTTGGACAGGGTTTGGCCACGAAAAAAGGCTTTTTAGGGGTGAATTAAAAGAAAGGGAGGTTCCTGTTATAAGAGAGGTGGGAGGCACTTTAGGAAAAGATTGAAATAATAATTTATTATAAAATTATATATGGTTTCTAATTGATAAAAATGGATTTATTTCTAGTATATGTTAGGTATGTGTCTATATCCTCTCAAAAAATTGGTTTTTGAAAATTTTAGGTTACCATATTAACCTTATCTATTAGACTTAACTCTTAGTTAAACAATTTAACTTTTACCACCTCTTCTTGTATTTTTATACTACATGGTTAATATAGGTATTATAAAATGACAAAAAAATTTAAGTGGTTAATTAATGAAATATATAACATTATCTAAGTTATTTGGCCTGAATATTATATTTCCAAGACTATTAAATAATTTAATAAAATAGTATTTGTTTTAAAAACTCATTTATGTCAATTTTGACACTATTTAGTATTTGGTTTTTTTGAAAGTTATCACAACAATATTACTTCAAAAAAAAACAGTGAATCAACCCTAAAATGTCATATTCAACTACAAAATACGTTTATGGCATCAAAAGATTCAATTTACATCTATTTTAATATTTATAATATCAATTATTTTAATTATTCATTAATAAGGTAATTAATACATCATCATTGTGTCATAAATAAATTTACTTATTTAACGTCCAAAAATTAAAAATAAAATACTATGAGTTATTAAATTTTTTATCTTTATAATTAATATTTATAGTTGAATTTATGTTGTTTATAATCCTAAATTAAATATTGTTTGGTTATTAAAATTAGAATTTAACACTTTTCACTCTTCTTTAAATAAAATATAATAAATGTCATAATATATCCCATGTGTTTAGAAAAGGATAATATTTTTGTCCTAAGGATTATTGGGGTTAAAAATAATTACCCAATAGAATTAGGACATGTGTTGGGGTAATTTTATATTATTATAATATTATTTTTATCTTTAATTACAGTATTTACTATTGACTGTAGTAAATAAAATTCAAAATTTACCATTCAAAAAAAACTATTTTCATCCTATTTAAAAAAAATTTAATTAATGATTCAAACCATGTATTTTTGATTTTGTAAATTCCTTTTATAGAAGCGGTAAAATTACATTTATGCTAATTTCCAAATGTGCGTAGAAGGTTGGTAAAAGACGTTAGAAAGTCCAATAAAATTTTATGTGTCTAATCTTATTATAAAATGAATCAAAGGACTTAAATTGTATTAATACATGTATTTTGTATCTATTTTTACTTTAAGATAAATTTTAATTAAAAATAATTATTAAAATGAAAAAGTCGTTTTTTATGTACTATGTAGTATTTTTCATTATTCATCAAAAATTGATTGTTTTTAGAAATATACTAAAAATTCACCCTAAGATAATTTTGATATTCCGAATTCAAATATGAAGTCTATTTTACCAAATTAAATTTTTATGAGTTTCTAAAAGTAATTTTATTAATGTGCACAAAAGGTTATAAAAAATTGTTCTTTTAAGAAAATAGTTTTTCTAAATATATAACTATTTTAACAAAACATAAATAGTTTATTATAAATATGTTTTACTTATGTGTAAACATTATAAATAACATTTAAAATTTATTTTTTACTATTCATATTATAATATTAAATTGATAAATAAAAATATTGTTTAAATAATTATAATACTAATGTGTTATTTTGCAGAAACTCAATCTTGCATATAATGCAATCCAAGTTAGTGTTGCAAGCAATATAAGCTATTAAATTACTTTAAATAGATAACATACTATTAAATATTTGGGTGTTGCACTCTCTCCTACTTCAATAAATTGCGTCCTCACAATTTGAAATTGTTCTTCGAAAATAAAAGGATGAAAATAGAAAATACCTTTGTGGAAAACCCACCTCAGAATAGAGTTAGTAATTTTTTCTTAATAAGATGGTAAGAGAAATGAAAAAAATCACCACCAAATTAGGATTTCGAATAAAAGAACATTTGTGGAAATTATAGACACACAATTAGAGTAAAAATTTAAATATTTATAGGGAGTTATTGAGGTCATCAATCACACACAAGTGAACAATAAATGGAAAATTATGGGCCTCAAATCCATAAATCTATAAGGATTTAAAATATCATCGGTTCAACAAAACATAAGGTATTAGAATAACACATTTTTTTAGATACATTTTTTTTGAATAAGTGGGATATATTTACTATCAATATAAGAACTCAAGAAAACATATTTGATTTCATTACCATTAATAATCATTTGTGCTTCAACCTATTTTCACTTCATCCCTTACTCTAGGAAATAAAAACATCAGAACACTAATCATTCATCTTTATCTAAAGTAGTATCATAACTAGATTATTATCCAATTGAATCATTTAGTGTATACTTTGATGATTGGGAAATTGATTCTCATAATGTCCCAACTTCTTGTAGATAAAACATTTTACATTTGAAACCTTTTTTTGCCCTTGAAATCACAAATTTGGTGTATTTTTTCTTTACACTTATAACGAACTCCCAGTCCATTCATGTATTTAACAAGGTGATTCTTTCCATAGTTATTACATGTGGGAAAATCCTCCTTTCCCTTCATCCCTTCATCCATATTTTTCTATACTATCCTCTTCTTTTCTTTCTTCCCTTAAAACCCATAGGACTTAGAGAATTCATTAATTATATTATTAACACATGATACTATTTGGTCATATGATGAGAATATGTGGGAGACTATTTACCCTTTAAATGTTGGTCTAAGACCACAAATGATATGATCCTTAATACTATTTGGATCATGTGTATTGCTGGAGTTCTCATTCCTTCAATTGGATGACATTTCTAAATGACGACATACACTAGGTTAGATCCAATCACAATGTATAATCCAAAAACTAGAGAAATTAAAAAAATTAATTGAATATTTTCACACATTTAGTCTCATAAACCAAAAATAGTTTATTTTTCTAACATATTTACTAATAAATCCTTTATAAAGGTTTGTAAGGAAAATGTGAATTTTCCTATGTATATCCCCTAGGAGTGTCAAACTAGGTCTGCGTTATGTACCGTTGTCGTGTACCAGGTTACCCCGTGTCAGGCTTAGAACACCTTGTTGGAATTTTCACTCCAAGGTACATATGTTCCAAAACCACGTCCACTTGTAGTATCTAGATAGGGATGTATTTCTTTGAAAACTCACAAAATATATACATTACCAATATTCTAGTAAGTTATTCTATACTAATAATCAAGGTCTATCCTAGGGTAATGTTCCTTAATTAGAGTTTATATAAATCTAGTTTACATGGTTATTTCTAAACATCCTCTAAAACCAACTGTAATGCCCCAACCCCAGTCAACCACAGACGACACATTATTTTAATACATTGGCATGATTACAAGGAATAAAGTCCCGATGGATCGATCATTTTAGAAGTCTTGGAAAATAGATTACATACATGAACATAACATTATAATTTCTAACATAAAATATAGCATAAATAATCCTTTGAGAACTCTATTATTACCCTATATTAACCATTCATATCAATCATAATAAATTTTTTTGGAATACTAGGAAAATAAAACATAAGAAAGGGGTGAGATCAGATGCCCAATAAGGGTAAAAAATTAAATGGAAGCTATAAAATTTTAAAGAAAGATGTATAATAAAAACATAAGCCTTTTAAACATAAACTTGAAAAAATATGGCAAAATTAAATCAAACATTACCATATAATCATGTATATGGATATTCTACTAGTATAATAATAACATATAATAACTAATTTCATAACTAGGGAATGCCTAATGCAAGATAGAATAACTACTACGTCAATCCCTTTTGCCAAGACCATTTACAAATATTCTATCAAGGCCTTGTTTCAAGACAGTAGTCTGTATCATGAGACCTAATGATGCATCGATGAGCTATAACGGTCCCCACCTGTTACTTACAAATTCCAATGAATTATTCATATAAAAAGGGTGAAACATAACATAAACATTCGTATTAAAACTAGAATAAGAAATGTCAATACATTAATAACAAAAAATGAATGGTATAAAAATAGCACATCCATAGTCAAACATATCATAACTCATTCAACACAATATGGAATATTAAATTATAATAAATCAACCTTAATCCATAATAATATCCAATAAAGGATGTTGACATCGTTGAAAATAATCAGTAAAACTCTTTGAGGGAAATAACCTTTTTTCATGAATTCATTAAAAAGTATCACAATTTATAAAGGAAGTCATTTGAAATAGGTTTTTGAATCATAGTTCCCCATAACACTTAAAAAACTTTTAAAATTAATTATCATTTTAAAATAATCATGTCTATATAAATAAATATATAAAATCATTTTGAAAACATGGACATTAGTTAAAATGATTTAGAAAAATAAATATTTAAAACATTTGAAATGATGATATAGTTAATGTCCCACTTACATAAAGCCAAAAATCATTTCTTTTGAAAACATTTTTATAAAACATGTACATGGATGTTAAATTTTCCCAAGTAAATACTTTCATATACACAATCTTGGATAATAATAAGATTGATAAATTAACCCTTACCTTGTACATTCCTTTAGAAGAGGGTACGTTTAACCTCATATATAATGACCATAGTATGTTATTAAGTTATAATAAAACCATATTCATATTTATGATATCATATATGATTCATTTTTGACTTTATACTACCCATTTAATAATAATTTCCATGAAAATGTAACATTTCAGTTAATAATTTCATTCTTTATCATACGTGTTTTAACTTTTTATTCTTGATTGAATCACATAGATTATGATTTACATACTTAAAAAATATAAAACATGATTTATATCTCATATATATTCAGAATATAAATATATATAATAGATAGATATATGAAATGGAAACACCGTTCATGGAGACGGTAGTCCATATATATGCATGAACGTTGTTTCCGTTTTTTATCGTATAGTATGGAATTAAGTAAATGATATATATTTATATACATAATTATATACTATTAATATAGAAATATTATTTCATATATCTCATAATTAATCAATATATATAATTTTATAAAAATTATTGAATGATGATCGTTGAATATGAAACTCATCGCGTTGTGGAGACAGTAAGCCGTATGTACTCATGAGCGACATTATCATTATATTTATGATGAAATAGTATGTAATTTGATAGTATATTATATATAATTCATAATTAATATGATATATTTATTATTTAAATCAATTATACTCATTATTATACCTATCCAAATAATGAAGAGTTGAATAACAAACTACACCATGATGTGGAGACAGTAAGCTATACGTAAGCACGTATGGTGACTTTGTCATTCATAGGATGGATAGAATAATGAATCTAGTAGTAAAATTTTTATAATAGTATCTCATTATGTATAAGGTAATAGAGTTATTATTTTATTATGGATGGAACAAAGAAAGAGGAAGTAGAAGAAGGAAGGAACATAAAAAGAGGTGATGAAATAATTACCTCTTCTTCAGGTGCTTCCTTTTGATTTGAACAAAAGGGTTCTCTATGTTGTATTTATGATCAAATTAATGCATATATGATGAATTAAGGGTAGTTGAAAGGATATTTTTGCAGTTTTGGCCAAGAAAAAAGGCTTTGTAGGAGTGAATTAAAATAAAGGGAGGTGCCCTTTTATAAGAGAGGCGAAGGGAACTTTAGAAAAAGAATGAAATACTAATTTAATATAAAATTATATTCGGTTTCTAATAGCTCCAAATAGATTTATTTATTGGATAAGGTGGGGATGGTTTTATATCCTCTGAGCCAATAGGTTTTAGACAAGTTGAGGTCAACATATTAACCTTATATTTTAAATTTAACTCTTAGTTAAATAGTTTAACTTTTACCATGTCTTCTTGTATTTTTATACTACACGGTTAATATAGGTACTATAAAATTCAAATAGAACCTAAAGTAGTTCATTTATGACATATATAACATTATAAAAGTAATTTTTCTAAATTTTATATTTTTAGGAATATTAAATTATTTAATAAAATAGTGTTTGTTTTTAAAATTCATTTATGTCAATTTTGACACTATTTAGTATTTGGTTTTTGGGAATGTCATAACAACTTGATTACTTTAACAAAAATACATTTAATAAACCCTAACATTTCCTATTATACTATAAAGTGTTTTATGGCATCAAAAGTTTCAATTTACATATATTTTATTTTTTATAATTTCAATTATTTTAATCTTTCATTAATAAGGTAATTGTTGCATCATCATTGGGTCAAAAAAATTTTTATTATAAAATGTCTAAAAATTATAATTAAAATACTATAAGGTAGTAAATATTTTAATATTTTTAATTAATATTTATATTCAAATTTATATTATGAATCACCCTATATTAAAAATGGTTTAGTTATTAAAATTTCAATTTAACACTTTTATCTATTCATTAAATAAAATATTATAAATGTCCTAATATAACCTAGGTGGTTAAAAAATGATTATATTATTTTAATAAGGATGATTGTGGTCTAAAGACACTTACCCAATAGAATTAGGACATGTGTTGGGGTAATTTTATATCATTATAATATTTTCTATCTTTAATTACCGTATTTATTTTAACTGTGGTAAATAAAATGCTAAATTTACTATTCATCAAAAATTATTCTCATCCCATTGAACCAAATTTTAATTACTGATGACAACCATGTATGTTGTATTTTCAAAATTCATTTCAAAGAAGTGGTAAAATTATATTTTATGCTAATTTTCAAATGTGCCGATAAGGCGGGTAAAGGACATTAAAAAGTTCAATAAAATTATATATATATATATATTCTTATTATAAAATGACTAAAATGAATTAAATTAGACTAATATATGTATTATGTATCCATTTTTTACTTTAAGATAAATTTTAATTAAAAATAATTATTTAAATGAAAAAGTTGGTTTTTATGCACTACGCAATATTTTTCACTATTCATCAAAAATTGAATGTTTTTAGAAAAATACCAAAATTTGACCCTAAGATAATTTTGATATTCTGAGTTCGAAAATGAAGTCTATTTTAAGAAATTCAATTTTTAAGAGTGTCTAAAATTAATTTTATTATTACTCAAAAAAGGACATAAAAAGTAGCTCTTTTAAGCTAATAGTATTTATAAATATATAACTATTTTAACGAGACTTATACATTTCAATATAAATATGTTTTATTTATGTGAAAAAATTATTAATAAAATTTTAAAATTTATTTTTTACTATTCATAATTCAATATTTAATTGATAAATAAATATATCGTTTAAATATTTATAATACTAATGTGTTTTTTCGTAGAAACTAAATCTTGCATATAACGCAAGCCAAGTATATGTTGCATGAAATATAAGCTATTAAATTACTTTAAATAGATAACATATTATGAAATCATGGGGTGTTAAATTCCTAAAACTATTAGTTTCTCCACAAACCATAGACTATGTGAGTTTTCTTTTTTCATAGAACATTCTCTATACGATCTAGAATCTCTACTAGTTATTCTTTATAATAAAGACCTTGCTCTACCTGCATGAACACTAGTTTTAGTAAATGTTAAGAATCACGTACACACTTCATATTGAGATATAAATGGAATACATCATCAACTTGATAGTGGTTTGGTGGAAGCTCCAAGCTGTAGACTACCATCCTAATAGGAACAAAAATTTCAAAGGGGGCGATATACCTATTATTAGTATACTATTATTCCTAAATTTCATAGTCTTCTTCCATAGAGAAATCTTTAGAAATACATTATCTTCAACATAAAATTCTAAATAATTCCTGAAATGTTTAGTATAATTTTTTTACCAACACTGATCTTCTTTGTTTTGGGGTTGAATTTATCTAACCTTTGCTTTAATTTATTCAGCTATCTTAAGTCCCAAAATATGTCTTTCTCTAACTTCATTCCATAACATTGGAGATCTATATTCATTTCCATAGAGGGATTCATATGGTTCCATATGAATTATTGAGTGAAATAAATTATTATGAGAAAACTTAAATAGAGGAAGTTGTTGATCCGGACCACCTTTTAAATTCAAGTTAAAAAATCTGAAAACATCCTATAGGATTTGATTTTTTCTAAAAAGAAATATGTTTGTGGATAATATATAGTGATGAAACTCAAATCCGTATCAATAACATATTGGAGACTTTTCCTAACATTGAGGTAAACCTAAAATCACAATCATATACAATGGAATGTGGTAATAAAAGAAACCTTACCAGTCATTTAATGTGTATCCTAGAAATATGATCCATATAGATGTCTTCTATCATAGTGATTAAGTGTGCTGAATTAGTAAGGTAATTGACTACCACCCATATAGCATTATTTTTAGAGGATACATGGATTACAATGAACAAATCTTAGGAGATGTTCTAACACTTACATTATGGTATGGGTAATTTTTGTAACATCCCATGATATTTTTTCTTTTATGCTCAACTTGTTGGCACACCATGCACCGAGATACAAAATCTATGATATTTATCTTCATGCAATCCCATCTAAAGTACTCTATCAAATCTTTGCACATCTTTGTACTTATAGGATGAGTATATAATGGAGAACTGTGAGATTTATCTAATAACCCATTCTTCATGTATTTCATGGATGAAACACATATACATTTCATAAACCTTATCATTCCATCATGATAAAGTTTAAACGCATGAACATATATAACCTTTTACAGGTCCACATCTTCCTTCTAGAACTATTCAATTATTCACATGAATATATGACTGAAAATTTAATTGACAAAGATAATATTTATACCCTTACATCAGGATTTTTGTATGCATCCTTTTAAAATCCATAAATATTTGATCTTTTCTAATCCCCAAGATGGATAATCTAGCATTATTCATTCGTCTCAAAGTAATCACCCCTCGTCTTTTTCCCATGGTGATAATGGATTTAGGAGTAATAATATTTGATCTTATCTAACCATATTATTTGGTAAATATTAAAATCCTTTAGTGCGAATATATACATTAATATTTTATAATCAGTATATATTTCACATTTTTTTCCATAGAGATAATGCATCCATATCTTTAATGTAAAAATTATCACAGCTAACTACAAATAATTATTGGGTAATTTTTCTCCTGAATCATTAGTTTTTGGGAGGCATAATATATAACCATGTCATTATACATAATAAAACATCCCAATATATTCTTTATTGCATCACTATAAATTAAAAACCCTTCACTACTATTGGTCAATGTAAGCAGAAATGAACCGACTAACCTTCTCTTTAGTTCCTTGAAATTTTGCTGACATTCACCTATATAGAGGAACTTCAATCACTTCCAAGTTAAATTTGTCATAATATTATATAGTCATGAGAAATTATCCACGAAACATCAATAATATGTATCTAAACTATGAAAAATATGGATCTTAGTCACTATGGTTTGTATGGGACAACATTAAGTAGCCTCAGTGTTTTATAGATCTATTAATATACCCTCTCTCAAGATTATGTGACCAGAAAATGAAACCTTTTGTAGACAAAATTTATAGTTTTCAAATTTTTAATATAGTTTATCTTTCCTTAGGGTCTTAAATAAATTATCAATTGATATACATTCTCTTCCATTATCTTCGAATAGATTATAATATCATATATAAAGGCTACCATAGAATGATCAAGGTAATCTCTAAATACTTTATTCATTAAATACTTGAAGATGATATGGGAATTAGAAAGACCAAAAGAGATCACTATATATTCATAGTGTATATAACTTTGATAGAATTTCTTCTTGGGTATATCCTCATTGACCCTAAAATGATGATATCCAAAACAAATTCCTATATTGGAAAATTATTGATCTTCATGTAGTTGACTAAACATGTCATCAATATAGGGATGAATATACTTATTATTAATTTTGATCTTGTTCAGATCTTTATAATCAATAAAATGTGTCATTGGTAGATATTTTTTTACCAAAAGAATAGGTGCAACCCAAGGTGACATACTTGGATGAATGAATCCCTTATCAATATTTTCTTGGAGTTTATTCTTCAATTCTAAAAACTCAATCTAGTCCATTCTATAGGTAGTATTTAAAAGTATTATGGAACTATATATAAGTTATATTGAGAACTCAAATTCATGTTTTAGTGGATTAATATCTAGATATTCTAGAAATACTTCAAAAAAATCACACAGAATAGGCATATCATCTATGTAGAGTTTCTCCCCAACCATTTGAGATAAACACCACTTCTGAATGGGAATTAAGAACCATGCAATGGATGTGATCACCATCGGAATCCCGTACTTATTCTCACTTTGATAAATAATCATAGGTTATTTTTAAATATCAAAATTTACTTACCTTACTTGAAAATTCATGTGGGATTTATTTATATAAATCCAATCCATGCCTAAAATAACATCAAATTCAACCCGGAAAAAAATGATAAGATTTTCAAGAAGCACATTCCCACCATCATCAACCAGGGAGGAATGATATACTTGAGATGCAATCATCGTATCATTAGGGTGTTTCACTGCTAATTATATATCTAATAATTTTTTCCCTTTTTATATTCTTATAATGTTTTTTAGATATGAAGTAATGGGTAGAACAGACTCAAATAATAAATTATTAGATCTACAGTGGATGGTAAGTGTACCTTTGACTATGTTTTTTTCAAAATCACCTTCAAAAATAGTGATCACATAAAATTTTCCCTTTTACCTCATATTAGGAGGTTACTAACATCAATAATAATCATTAACCCTCAGGTTTGGTCACTGGTTAGAATAACTCATATTCTCTTAACACTTGAAGCACTAAAGTGTGGGTAGTGAATTCAGTGTAGATTTCTCTCTATTTGCATCATTAGCTAACTTATTCCCATTACGTCAAAAATAAATTTCCAAATGACATTCCCTTTCACACTTAAAAAATTTGTTAGTACCTTTAATACAATTTCATATATACTTCTTTCCATACTTGGAGTCTAAATTATTGTTCATATTTTTCTATACATGGTTATTATATTTTACTTTGATCTCTATATTCCTTTTCTTGTTAAAACCATGAGATTGATATGTAACTCGAACCTCCATTTCTAACTTGATTACACATATAGCCATCTCATCATAGATATTGATGTCACTTATGGATAAAACCCTTTGGCGAGTTTGATTTAATCCATTGACGAATCTAGCAACCTTACTTTCAGGTTGGATGATAGTACCAAAATCCAAGTACACATGTCTTGTAAAAATTTCTTCATTGGAACCTATGGATCCATCATCATTTTAAATTAACTTAAGGAAATCATTGTCAATATTCATATAAATAACATGAGGAAATTACTTATTGAAAAATAATTTCTTGATCTCATCCAAATAAATGGATTGAATTTCATCATGTTGCCTCATATTCTTGATAAGAGTCAACCATTGATATGTTTCACCTTCCAAATAGTAGATAACCAAAATGAATATTTTAAGTTCAAAACTGGAGATAAAAATAATATCATTTTATTAGTACCAATCCACTTTTCAACAACTAGTAAATTAGTAGACCCACTGATAGAAGGTTGATGTTGCCTCATGAAGGACCCAAAAGAACGTTGTTCCATCTTTTTCTCATTTATAAGTCCAGTATGATACATATCTTGAGAAAGCTGTGTGAGAATAGAAACAATATTTTTTTCATTATATCTCCCCTAAAATTTGGATTATTTTGAGAAAAATCATTTAATTTTATATATCACATATAATTAACATGATCTTTTTAGTTTCAAAACATTTAATAAAAAAACATAGTGTAAGAAAACAATTCTCATAGGTAGGAACCACTTGATCATAAAAACCCACTTATAAGATGTTTAAATTATGAAAAATTGTTTTTTAATCTATGAAACCTTAGGTTTAACCTAGTTTATTCACAGTCATATTCAATTTAAACCCTTCATGATAGTTCTTATAGATTTTAATAATTTTGAAATCATGTCCCTCAAGAGTGTCAAACCAGGTAGGCAGTAAGGCCTATTATCATGCACCAATTCCTGTCTGAGTCCAGATAAATAAGGTGTTTTCATGGTTTTTTCCTCTATTTACATTTTTCCATATCCAAATAAACTTTTAGTATCTAGACAGACATATAATTTCATGAAAACCTCTCACTCTATCATTTACCAAAATCCCATGGTAGTTTTCTATACTTTGAATCGTCCTTAGACTTATACGTAGACATTTTCTCAAGGATATCACTAAGGATTTATCATCTATGTTTCCAAAGGATAACTAAAACCATCCTTATATACCAAAATTAATTAAACAATTTTATCATATATATATATATATAATACATCATTTTTGATAAATATTTATTACATTACACAAAGACATGCTTAATGATTTCAATTCTTAAATGTATTTGGAATCATAGAAACATAAAAAATGTTCCAATGGTCTATACAATAACCCACTGCATTATTCATTACTAGAACCCTTATTTGAAATATAATACAAAATTAATATCTTTATATTCCAGAGAATGGAGACCTAAGAAAGGGTGAACTCAGATTCGTTGTAAGGGTAAACAATAGAGATGCATAAGAATAACATTAACATAAGGGTATGAGAACTTTAGGATAACATTAAAAAACTATAACATTTATATAAATGATTATATACATGAGTCATGGAATAAATATTTGATTTTCATAAGTCATTAATCAAAATATAATCAATGAACATGATCTATGAGAGAATAAAATTGGTATAAGACATGGAATTGTGGCATACACATAGGTATAGAAAATCATTACCATATTTGTCATGGATCACTTCTAAGGTTATCATATTATAATGGGTCCACTTCCCAAACCATCATAGTAGTCAAGGTTCACTCCTAAGATCATCATAGTGGAAAAACTCTCTTACTGATCCAAGTTTAATCCTCATTCCAGTCCTCACTATCTCATGAGATATAAATATTTACCCAATTCATTGGAGGGATATATAGTTACCACTCACCACATAATAAAATAAAACATTTGATTGAAATAAGACCATAAAAATTCATTATATAATAACCCATGAAATTAAATGTGTATCATAAAAATTTCATCATATCATAACTTTTGGAAAAGAGACAGATTTCATAATTATCATAGCATAACATGTGGAAAAATAAGTGGGTTTCATAATAATCTTATAATGGTATAACCCATTGAAGAGAAACAATTTTCATAAAAATATTGGAATAATAGAAATTAAAAATCCAAAGAAATAATTATATTGTTATGCTTTAATCATATCCCTATTAATTCATAGGTAACAAGAATAGATTTAATCTTATATGTAAAATTATTTTGATCATTTACAAACATTATGGAGGAAAATATCATTTATTCTTTGAAAAATGATTTTTAAAACCTAAAACATTTAAAAACATATTATTCCAAAATAACATTGTAAAATTATAAAGTAATATTCCAATAATTGATCGGTTATGACATTATAAAATTCAGTTCATGTCATAACTGTTAAAATAAATATTCCTTTTGCATTTTTGATAAAGAAAAAAAAGGAATTATTATGAAAAATACATGAATATTAATTTGAAAATTTTTTATAAAAATAAATAAATGGGTAAAAATTTCTTTTAAAAATCATAATAGTGTAATGAAACATTTTTTTGAAAACATTTTAGAATTATTGGTTTTGTATGAAAACAAATTTCTGACTAAAGAGAGAAATAAAGTCTGATTTTCTTTAAAACATTTTCTTAATAATTTTCAGTACAAAAGAGAAGAAAAATATTACCATTACATGAAAATATCATGAATAACCAAAGTAGAGTAAAATTAATGAAAATTATTGAGATGTATATCCTAATATATCAATATTTTGGACTTAATCATAAACAATCCTGATAAATGATGAGATTATAACATAAAATCTTTACAACTTTGGAAACATTGGATCATAATCCACATGAAGGGATAACATAAAATAGAACATCAAATATCATGAGTAAAAATAAATTAATGATAATACATGTCAGAGGTTCTGTATATACTTCTTGTAAAGGAATATAGGTTCATAACATAACATATATCTCAAAGAAGGAAAACTAGGATGAAATTCCCATAGACATTGATAAAATTGAAATCGTAAACCACTTAAAAGTGATATCATATGCTGGATATGTAAATACAAATACTTTTTAGGGGACTATTCATAAAATAAATTCATCATTAGTACTTACACCACATAGAATAAATATTTGGTAAATATAGAATGTGTCTCACATAAGTTAAAAGTGAGATATAAATTCGTTACATCAAGTGTTGACTTCCACCGTACTCATTAAAAAATCATTTATAATACATTTATGGTTATATATATTTATATATATATATATATTACTGAACTATATTCATATATATAATACCATATATTTTATTTTCATGACCTTTTATTAACCATTTGTTAATAATTTGATGTTAAAGTTATGTTTCGGGTAACAATCGCTATGTTTTTTCAAATATGTTTTAACTATTTATTTATTTCTATTATTACTTAGATAATGATATATTCATATTAATATTTTAAAAAATGATATAAATATCATATATATTTAGTATATAATAATTTATTGTAACCCATAAAATTTAGTTATAAGAGATGAAATACACTATTTATAGAGATGGTAGGCCTTACACACATGAATGCTGATGTTTTCATTTTCTTATCAGATTGGAAGAAATAAAATTAAATGATATATATAGTATCATTATAGAATAATTTTTATTTAATATATATCATAAATGTTTCTTAAACATGCACTTAATACATTCCATGTAAATTGTGAACGAATCACATCGCTTCGTGAGGCAATAATCCACTATACACACAAACAATGTCATCATATTCCAAAAAAATGGAAAAATTGAATGTATGTGTGATATAATAATTCAAGAATAATAATAACATCATAAATATAATATATTTCATATATAAAAAATATATCCATCATTATTACCATCCTTGATGGATGGTAATGGAAAAACAAACAACATCAGTTCGCGAGGCAGTTGTCCTCCGTACAAACAAACAATGATTTGGTAACCCATTTTATAGAAGTGTGGGTGGTTTTATGTAGTATACATAAAATAAAGAAATATCATTATATTTTATATATAGAGGATATTATATAACAATGATATAAAAATAATTTTGGGGTGTTGGAATAAATAAAATAAAAGCGTTTGTTGATGAACATTACGTATTCTTCAGGTATCCTCCTTAGGTTTATAAAAGAATCATTCTTAGGATAGAATTCTGTCCAAAATAATACTTATAGTTTAGTTTTAGGGATTTTATGTTATTTTGGTAGGTATTGGCTGAACCAAATAGGTTTGAATGTGTGAATAATAAAAGAGTGTGGTTGGCCTTTAGTAAGTGAGGTTAGTGGATAACTTGTAAATTTTTAAATTAGAGAATTCCAACCATGTTTCTCATATGTAAATGGAAAAACATTACTACATAATAGAACCTTAGTGGTGTAATTTTATAAATATGTATATAAAATGATTTTTATATAAGTGGATAGTTGATTTTACCCATATCTTTTTAGTTTAACCCCTGATAAACCCATTTTTACCATAACGATGGTAATTAATTTTTACTTCATTCAATATTAATTTTTGGTAGAAAATTATGTTTAACTTATTATAAATTATAAATAATTAGTATTCCAAATATTTAATTAATTTTTGAATATTGAAATTATATAAGTGTAAAAATTTAACTTAATATCAGTCCCACAGAAGTGATGAGAAAATTAGTTTTTAAACTAAGAAAGCTCAAAAGTTAAGAAAGTTTTTACATCCAATTTCAATATAAAATTCATTAAAATGAACTAATTTTTTAAATGTCTGTATAATTCATCAAATTATACATTAAAATAAATTTAATATATAATTAATGTTTATAAATAAATTTAACAAAAAAGGCAGTTTTGAATTAAAATTCATTATATTTCACTATTCATAAATTTTTTAAGAATTTAAGAAAAAAAAATCAACCCAAGATAATTTTTAATTTATTAATTAACTAATAATGTTTATTTTATCAAATTAACATTATAAAATCTTCAAAAAAAATTAACTTTATTAATGTTCACAAAATGTCTACTTTTTTTTATGAACATTGTATTTTCAATACATTTAAAGACTTTACAAAAAATTATGTATTTTATTATTGATATGTTTTATTCATATAAAAAAGTATAATTATTATTTTAAAATAAGTTTTTACTATTCATATCACAATGTTTAACCTGTAGGTTATAATGGTCGTGTTTAAATATATATATTGTGGTTTTGTAAAAACACATCGTTGCCTTCAATGCTAGATAATCCATTGTTGTGTGTAGGGAAACCTTAAATTGGTGTTGTTTATAAAAAATATTAACTTTTAATTTCATGCAATGAAATCCATAAAAGAAATTTAATTTATTCAAACACAAAAAATTAAAATCTTAGTGTGTTAAACTTAAATTTTCATTTTTCTACTTTTTCAAAATAAACATTCCAAAAACACTTCTATGACCATGGGAATAATCAAGTAGTTCAATTCCAATAAATGGGTATTATATATCTACATCCATTAAGGAATTTAATGTTTAAAAACTTTTATCACCTTATTCATTTATACAATGTCCCTCCCAATGCACCAAATGTATCATACCTCACTGCGAGCATATATTGACACGGTCTTCATCAATACATAAAAGTGTATGACTCATGGAATGTATATAGAAACCCAACCTTTTATTACATTACTATTACATTGTTATAAAGGTAAAAAAAATAATAGTATTACACCATGATGATCCATAGGGTTAGTGTCTTGAAAAAACTATGACCATACATAACGTTTACAACATCAAACATAATCATTAATTTAATTTAATTTTCTCTATATTCTTATTGGCAATTGACCTCTCCTTAGTACATGTATTCACCTAAGGATATACATAAAAATGGGTAATCTAAAATCCCAATAATAGGGTAGATAATATCAATATAACAATGGGATTGCATAATCATACCGTAGGCAAAGGATCACGAACATGAGAGGAGTCATTAATAAAAATCTTGAAATGTGGCAATGCATAAAAAATGAAACATCACATCTTAGTGGCTAACTACCACACATAGTTATGGAAAATGATATCATCATGTTCACACATCATTTAACTTTTAATCATGATATTAACCGCTTTAACCAATCCATTGGAGTTCTGTATAATTTTGAGCACACCCATCACATTCAAATATTCATAATTGCGGAATATAATTCTGGGTTCACCTGTCACATCATAATATTTACATTATCATGAATTCCACATTAAAAATATGTAAAACATGAACATAACATAACACCTGTAATGAAATTTTTTTCTCATAATAAATCACACCTTAATAAAAAAATTTCCCCAAAAGAAAGAGGGAATATCATTCTTGACATAGAACCATTAACCATGAGTTAAGAGTGAAACAATAACAATGAAGTAAAAATGGTGTGTTTATTTGAGAAAAGTGCTCTATTATAAAAAAATGGGTTTTTTATAAAATATATTATATAACTTTTATATACCCAAAATGTTAATACAATAATGAAAAAATGATTTTTATGGAGTAACCATACCAAAAAAGAGTGAAAGGGGGAGAACACGAAGAAAGAAAGTTGGGTTCGAGAATTTCCCCTTTCCGTGAATCCAAACACATTATTCACTTTAATGTCCTATATAATCACATTATATTAATTAGTTAAAAATTCAATAACACTGTGTACATGAATATGGTTCATTATGGTTTTATTAAGTTATTTTATGGGCCTTTGGATGAGTTATAGAGGTTAAAACCATTGTTCATGAATGTTGATTTTTATGGTTATCTAGAACGATTCACTTGTATTCATGAATGGCAGTTCATGTAGAACATTTTTAAACTTACAGAACTAATATTACATGTTATTAATTATATTAAACGAGTTTATATTATCTTAAAATGAATTAAGTTATATACCATGTCGATGAATCATTAGTTAAAATTTAATGATGATCGTTGTGGTTAATTCGGGCGATTTTTTGAACTTTTTTTTGTTTAATAATTTAGTAATATGTACATAAGTTATTTATATAACATAAAATAGGATATAATACATATAATATAATCTGGTTAATCCATAAAAATGGTTTCATGACCAGATATGAAGGCGGTAAAGGAAAAATAAAACATGTCATTTTGAAGGTGATAAATTAACCCCTCACGAACAACTTTTTCTTTTCTAAAATAGAAAAAGAGAAGAAGGGATTTGATGATATAATATACCATTATTATCATAAAATTACAGTATATGTGATATATTGGAGTTAACATACCATGTGAATAAGGATATGTGGGGAGATATTAAGAAAATAACTTAAATTGGAAGGATATTAAAGGAAAAGACAGAGAGGGAAATTACCTCTTGAATCCTCCTCTTGAGATCCTCTTCATGTAACCTAGGATTGGTATTTTGATGAGACCAGAAGCTCTTGGACGTGGGAGAGTGGATAGGGAAAATTCTTAGGCAGATTTTAGAAAATTATTGAATCTTGAGAAGTGTGTGTAAATGAGGGTGTGTAGGGTGGTATTTATAGTGGAGGGGAGTGGGGATTTCTCAATATAAAATTCATTAATGTATTATTTATCCACAAGAAAAGGAATAGTGCGTCTTCAATGAATAAATATATTAATTTTATCATCTTAATATTAAATAATTGAGCTAAAATTATCATAACATCACACATGACTCTATAATTAGAGTTTTTAGATTATTTTGAAAATTATGGTATTTTACTATTCATCCAAAAATCAAGTACTTCAAAAAAATACCAAAAATTCACCCAAACAATTTTTTTATGTATAGAATCAAAATATGGATTCCATTTTTCAAAAAATAAATTCTAAATAAGATAAATTTAATTTTTCATTAAAATCATAATTTACATGAAAAATACAGTTTTTAAAACATTTGTATACTTATTCCAAAACATAGACACAACATACTTTTAATTAAATTTCATATATATACTATCATAGTTAAGTTTACTATTAATTATGGTATTCCACTACTCATAAGGGTGAAATTATTATTTATAAGGGTATATTACTATTCACAAAAATTTATGTTTGCTCTATTAGACTCCAAAAATCACAATGAACACAATCTTGTATGTTAGATTTTTGAAATTAAAACTATAGAAGTGATAAAATTATGTTTAATTATCACATAGTATTTAGTATCATGATATTTAATTGTGGTTCCTAATGTGATTATACTATTAGTCATATTTATAATAAGGGAATTCCACTAATTAAACATTGGGTCGTTACATTCTTCCCCCCTCATGAAATTTCTCCCTCAAAATTTCTTTTTATTGAAATAGGTGAGGGTAATTGTTCTTCATCACCTCCTCTAGTTCCAAAGTAGCTTATTCAAACATATGGTTCCTCCAAAAAACTTTGGGAAGTTGGTTTGTCTTATTGTATAGAACCTTATCTCTCTGGTCTACAATCTATAATGGATTCTCCTCGTAGGAGAGATCATCTTATAGTAGTACCACCTCTGAGTTCAGTCCATGTGAGGGATCAGGTACGTACTTCCTTAGGATTGATACTTGTAAAACATCATGAACTTGAGGCATATTAAACGTGAGGCATATTTGGTGGAAGTGCAAGTTGATAGCCATGAATCCTATGCGGTCAAGGATCTCAAAGGGGCCAATATACCTTGGGCATAGCTTCCCTTTATTTTCAAATCACATGAATCTATTCAATGGTTATATTATAAGGAAGAATTTATCTCCAATGTCGAACCCCATGTCCCTTCGATGGTTATTAACATATCACCTTTTCTGAATCTGAGTAGCTTTGATGTGTTTTTAGATGACTTGAACCTTCTATATCATCATTTGCACAAGATAAGGACCAAGTAGCTTTATTTCTCTAACTTTATACCAGTAGGTTGTAGTTATACATTGATTTCCATACAAAAATTCTTATGGTGACATCTGAATACTCGAGAGGAAGCTATTGTTGTATGATAACTCAACCAATGGGAGATTCTGATCCCATCCAACTTTGGATTCTAACAAGAAGGCTCTTAGTAGGTCTTCAAGAATATTAATAGTCCTTTCAGATTGTCCATCGGTTTGGGGGTGATAGGCCATGTTGAAATTTAATTTAGTACTCAAAGCCTGTTGAAGGATCCTCCAGAATTTAGATGTGAAACTTGAGTCATGGTCAGATACAATCGAGAGTGGAACACCATGTGGTCTCACAATTCCTTCACATATATCATTGAAAGTTGTTCGAGTGAGAGGTCTTACCTAATAGTGATAAAATGGGAATTCTTGGTGAGTTGGTCAACCACAAACCATATCACATTATTTCCCTTCGACATCTTCGGGAGACATGTTACAAAGTCCATAGTAACATTCTCCCACTTTCACATTGGTATAGGCAAAGACTGCATCAACCCTTTGGACTTTTTTCGCTTTGCTTTAACTTTCTGACATACCAAACATCATGATATGTATTCTGCGATCTCATTATTCATGTTATCCCACCAGAAGTGTTCATAGATACCTCAGTACATCATGGTGCTACCGGGATGGATAGGGAATGTTGAGATATGTGCATTGTCAAATAGATCATTCTTTATCCCGGGTGCTAAAGGCACACAAAGCTGCATTCCAAACCGAATCACATAATAATCATAGATATAGAACTCATGCAACTTCTCTTCCTTTACTACATTCACCATCTTTTGTAACTCCAGATCATCCTTTTATGCCTTCTTAGTCATCTCTTAGATTGATGGTTGCACAATCATTTGGGTAAGGTAGAATGTATCCTCTGCCCTTATATTTCTAAATCTGTCTTTTTTTATATCCAATAATATACAGTATTTCTCAATCTAAAACATGAATAGAGTAGTAGGTTCTTTTCTGCTTAGAGAATTATCTACCTTGCTCGCCTTTCTAAGATGATAGTGAATAACACAATCATAAACTTTTATTATCACTAATGATATCCTTTGATGCATGTTGATCTCCTTTTGTGTGAATATATACTTTAGGCTTTTGTGGTGGTGTATATGTCACACTTCTCACCATAAAAGTAGTGATTCTAGATATTCAAGGAGAAATCATGGATTCGAGCTCTAGATCATTCATTGGGTAGTTCTTCTCATTGATCTTCAACTCCTGTGAGGTGTAGGCTATCACATTATCATTTTTCATGAGCACACAACCCAAGACTTTCCTTGAAGAATCACTGTATATCACAAAACATTATCCACTTTTCAGTAGTGTGAGTACAGGTACAGTGATCAGCATTCTATTTAGATCCTTGAAGCATCCCTCACATTCTTCCATCTAGACATAATTTACCACTTTCCTTCTTAACTTAGTTAGCACACTTGAAAATCATGAAAATTTATCACAAAACTTCAGTAGTACCCATATAATCCAAGAAAAATATGAATTTATGTTACAATAGAGGGAATAGTCCATTCTTCAATCACCTTTGATTTATAAGGGTCCACAAAAATTCCTCACTTGTGATCACATGTCCCAAGAACGTGAATTGCTTCATCCAAAAGTCACACTTGCTGAAATTGGCATACAACTTATGCTTTCTCATTGTCGCCGACACAAGTCTTAAATGTTCTTCAAGTTCTTTCTTACTTTTTGAGTAGATGAGAATTTCATTAATAAAAACTTCCAAAAATTTGTAGAGTTAATGTTTAATGATTTTATTCATCAAATTCATGAATATTATAAGGGAATTAGTAAGTCCAATGAGAATCACTAGAAACTCATAGTTCCAATACCTTGTATGAAATGTCGTCTTATGAATATCTTCCTTCTTTACCTTTAGTTAATTATATCCATAATGATGATCCACCTTTGAGATTTATTGAGATCCTCTTAACTGATCGAAATATTTTTCAATCATTGGAAGAGGATACTTGTTATTTATGCTGATTTTTTAGGTTCCCAATAATGGATACACGTCTGTATTATTCCATCATTCTTTTTCACAAAAAGAATTGGCCCACCCTAGGGTGATACAGTAGAGAATATGAACCCTTTGTCAAGATACTCTTTCAACTCCTTATTTAACTCATCCAGTTAGATAAGAGTTATCCTATAAAGACACATTGAGATATGAGTATCTATATGTATGAGTTCCATTGAGAAATTTACATCACGTTCTAGGGGGAGTCTGGGTAACTCCTTAAGAAATACATCACCGTATTCCCTCATGATGGGAATTTTTGTATGGTTGGACCTTTCCTTTAACTCAACCATTTGGGCTAGGTATGATTCTTCATAGGAAATAAACACCCACACTATTGACATATTTTCAAAGTAAATTCATGATATTCCTTGAATTTGTAGTAGAGCATGGGATGGTTTGTAATATGAAAAGATATTTTCTTTTCCCAATAGTTGATATGCACTCTATATAATGAGAGCCAATCCATTCCCATTATAGCATTAAATTCCACCAAGGTAAGTATTACGAGATTCAAAAGAAGAACCTTCCCACATACACCAACATGAGAAGAGTCAAACACTTGGGTTGAAATTATTTCTCCACTTAGTATTTTTACACATATCTCTAATTTATGGTTTTGGCATGTCAATTCTATAGTTATAGAAAACTTTTAAGATATAAAGGAATGTGTAGAACCCGAATCAAGTATGAAATTTTCCATTAATGAGTGAATAATAATTGTACCTTGTAAGAATTTATTATCTTTATCTAATTCTGCAGTAGTTATGGCATAATAATTCCGTTTTTATTTGTATTTGGTGGCTTCTGATACTGATTACCCTTGAGAACTCAAGGTTTAGTGAACTGGCTTTCATTGTTCCCTTGCTCACTACAATTGTAGCATTGAAAATTGGGTGGTGCTCCCCTTTCTTCCACTGCATTTTCCTTCATTTTAATTTCTTTTCGAAAGTCATGAGAATTTTTTAATTCTTTCCCACATTTTAAGCACTTCCCCTCTCCTTAGAGGCAGTTCCCTTGGTCCAACTTCCCACATTTTTGGTATGTGGGTCATTGAGTTTTCTTCCCATCATTATCATTAGATACCCTAGCTTGAAACTCTATCTTTATTTTCTTATCACCATAAACATGGGACCATTCTCTAAATACCATATCCACTTTGAGAGAACATCAAAAAACTTCTTCATCAATCCCAAAGTCTCAAATTGAAAGAGACTTTCGAAGGTGTTGTTTTAATACACTAAATAATATATCAATTGTTTTATCATTGTTGATAATAAAACCTGAAGCATTACTTGAATGCCTTGTGAAACGTTCTACGTATATTTTGATAGATTCTACTTATTTTTTCTTAAGCTCTATGAATTCTATTTCCATCTTCGTATGAAGAGTTCTTGGGAAATACTTATTAAGAAACATGATCTTAAAGTATTCCAATTCCATCTCTTCAATTTCCTCCCTTGTCTTGGTGTTCTTAATCAAATCCCACCACTGATCAGCCTATCCATGTAGATGATAAACTATTGGAGTCATATTCTCTATGTTAGAACAATGAAGAATAGAAATGATCTTCTCCATGGAGTTGACCCACAATTCTACAACTATTAGATCATTAGATTCACTAAAAGTCGGTGGTCGTTTCCGCATAAAACATTTGATAGCCAACTGATCCCTCTTGGGTGAAGGAGGGAATTCTCCATTATTCAAGTTATTGTTCATAACCTAAGAAAGTTGGGTAATTATCACCATAATGTTTTTAACTCCACATCCCAAATCATTGGGGATGTTGTTTGGACAATCATTGCATTGTCCCTCACACGAGTTGTTGTCCTGGTTTCTCCTAGTTCCCACCATTTTCTAAAATAGAAAAGGATAGAACAAAACAAAAGTCATCAAGTCATGAATAACTTATTAATTTTAAATATTTACATTGAGATCATAAAATATGGGATACCTATATAAATCTCCTTGTGTGTATATTTTTACTTAGTCTCATGCTATAGGTTTTCTCTAGGGTTCACTAATCCTAATTCCCAATTTAACTAATCCTTGCCACTAATACCAACAATAGAGACCCATCATTTTCATACATCTCTATTAAATAATTATAAATATAAACAATATAATATTATTACACCATGAGGATCTATAATTTTAACGTCTTGGGAAAAATAGTACCATACATAACATTTACGTCATCAAACATAAACATTTATTTAATTTCTTCTTCTCTAGCTTCTTATTGGCACTTAACCTCTCCTTAGTACATGTAGTCACCTAAAGATATACAAAAAAAGGGTTGAGATAAAAACCCAGTAAGTGGGTAGATAATATCAATATAACAATGGGAGAGAATAATCATAATGTTGTCAAAGGATCATGAACATGAGAGGAATCATTAATAAAAATCTTGAAATGTGGCAATGCATAAAAAATGAAACATCATGTCTTAGTGGATGACTACCACACATAGTTGTGAATAATGATAGCATTGTGTTCATGTATAATTTATCTTTTTATCATGATATTAATCACTTTACCTAATTCATTGGGGCACTGTATAATCTCAGGTTCACTATTCACATTAAAACATTCATATTTGTGCTATATAATTCTGGGTGCACCCGTCACGTCATAATATTTATATTATCATGCATGCCACATTAAAAATACGTAAAACTTGAACATAACATAACACATGGAAGGAAATGGGTTTCACATAATAAATCATAATTTCATAAACATTTAGTCCCAAAAATAAAGAGGTAATATTATTCTTGATATAGAACCATTAACCATGAGTGAAGAGTGAAACAATAATCATGTAGTAAAAACGGTGTGTTTATTTGAAAGAATAGTTCTTTTGGAAAACATTTGGTTTTTTCATAAAATCAATTAGATAACATTAATATCATAGAAAAGTTAATATACTAATGAAAAAATTATTTTTATGGAGTAACCATACCAAAATTGAGTGAAAGAGGGTGAACTCAAAGAAAGAAAGTTGGGTTCGGGAATTTCCCATTACCTTGTATCTAAACGCTTTCTTCACATTGATGTCCTATATAACCACATTATATTATTTAATTAACAATTAATGAACATTGTGTATATGAATATATTTAATTATGGTTTCATTAAGTTATTTAATGGGCCTTTGGGTGAGTTATAGAGTTTAAAAACATTGTTCTTGAATTTTTGTTTTTATGGTTTTCTTGAATGGTTCACTTGTATTCGTGAATGGAAGTTCATGTAGAACATGGGTAAACATATAGAAATGATATTACATGTTATTAATGATATTACAGGAGTTTAAATTATCTTAAAGAGTAATTATGTTATATATCATGTGGATGAATCATTAGTTAGAATTTAATTATGATCGTTTGGGTTAATTCAGGCTATTTTTCAAACTTGTTTTGTTTAATCATTCAGTAATATGTACATAAGTTAGTTATATAACATAAAATAGGATATAATAAATATAATATAACATTTTTAAACCATAAAAATGGTTTCATGTCCAGATATGAAGGCGGTAAAGGAAAAAAAGAAAGCATGTTGTTCTTGTAGGTGATAAATTAAAACCTCACAAAAAATGTTTTATTTTAAAAAATAAAAAGAAGAGGATAAGGGGTTGGATGATATACTATCCCATTAGTATCATGAAATTTTAGTATATGTGAGATACAATAGTTAACATACCATCTTGATTAGGATAGGTGGGTAGATATTAATAAAAAACATGAATTTGAAAGGAAATTAAAGGAAAAGAGGGAGAGAGAAATTACCTCTTGAATCCTCCTCTTGAGATCTTCTTTAAGGAACATAGGATTGATATTTTGATGAGACCATAAGTTCTTGAACGTGGAATAGGGTATATGGAAGATTATTCGTCAGAGTTTATACAAGGCTTGAAGCTTGAGAGGTGTGAGTAAATGGGGGTGTGAAGGGTGGTATTTATCGTGGAGGGGAGAGGGGATTTCTCAATATAAAATTCAATAACATATTATTTACCCGCAAGAAAAGGAATAGTGAGTCTTAAATATATAAATAATGTAATTTTATAATGTTATTTTTATCCATTTTGGATTACAACAGAAAAATATCACACAAGACTCTATAATTATTTTTTTTATCTTATTTTGTAAATTATGGTATTTCACTATTCATAAAATTCAAGTATTTCAGAAAAATACCAAAAATTAACCCTATCCATTTTTCAATGTGTATAATACAAAAATTAATTCTATTTTTCAAAAATATTTTTTTAAATATGATTAATTTAGTTTTCAATTAAAATCATAATTTTGTTGAAAAATACAGTTTTTAAAACATTTGTTTACTTTTTCCAAAACATACACACATCATACTTTTACTTAAATTTAATATATATACTATCATAGTTAATTTTACAATTAATTAGGGTATTTTACTATTAATAAGGGTAACATTAATATTCATAAGGGTATACTACTATTCACCAAAAATTATGTTTGTTCTATTAGACTCAAAAAATCACCCTGAACACAGCTGTGTACATCATATTTTGGAAATTCAAAACATATAAGTGGAAACATTATGTGTAATAATCACATGGTTTTTAGTATCATGATATTTCATTCTGATTCCTAATGTTATTATAATATAAGGAGTAATTATAAGAACGGAATTTGATTGGTAAAACTTTGGGTCGTTACAATGTATTAGTAACAAAAATAAAGTCTAACGATTATTGCACATGTCTGTACATAAGAATATCTTTCTCATGGTTTAAACCCTTGATAATAGTAAATGTAAGAGATTATGATAACATGGGATTATAATATAAAATAGAACCTTATAATTTTATATCATTTGTTTCCTATCAAATTATATTATTTGGTGGTAGAAATTATATCTTAGAATATAATTTTGAAAGTTATAGTTTCTGATCATAGAAATGAAGTTCTATGATATTTTATTGCGACAAGTACACTTAGTAAATTATCACATACTATATCATGAAAAATAAAAATCATGATGTGATATGAAATTTTATTAATATTCTAAAACATAAATAAAAGTAATAATACATTACTTAGAAGTAGGTTATAAGGAACGAATTTCAACAATCATGACACGATCGACTCACACAACCTAAAATTCCTAGGGTACTGTTAGTTCATTCAAATTATTTATGACAAAAAATTGTTGATATGAGAACTCAATCCTAGAACCTCATCCGTTAAGGTATGATCTACTATCAATCAAAAGATTTCCCACCGACAATGGTGTGGGACCCCATCAAGACCCATTCGATGTATACACCCTAATATGTATATGGGACTACTTGGTGAAGCATCATATGGATGTCTATGAACTATTCATAATAGGTCTCAAAACTAGAACCTCATCTGGTGTGGCATAATCCAATTCCACTTGAACACTTTACTATAGAGAAAGGAGTGGGTCCCCACTGAGACCCATTCAACAACACACACACCTGAAGATGTATGGACGACTATTCTATCATTTAAAATCTATATAGACAATATTTTATGGTAGAAGGAAAAGATAATGGCCCCCCACCATTGTAACACCCCGAGATTTTATGAAAAATATTCTTTTTAATTTCACAAATGTCTTGTGTTGTAAGCTACACCAAAAGGAGCTTGCACAACATGCATCCTTGATTTGCCTTGCATTACACGCAATCGCGACCTTCCTCGATAGCGTGTGTAGTACGCAATAACGAGTTTCACTAAACAACAATACGCTATTAAAATATTATTAAAACTAGCCGTTATGAATAGTAATAACCACTTTTTGAAATTTTGTAATTTTATTTTTCAAAATGGAATTCATTTTTGGATTCATAATATCGAAATTATCTTAGGGTGAAATTTTGGTACTTTTCGGATAACTTTTATTTTCTGATGAATAGTGAAAATTACTAAATTTTAATTAAAAACAACTTTTTTAATCGAAATAATTAATAGTGATAAATTATTAATTATAGTGGTTTTAAGGTATATTTAGAATATATTTTTACAATTCAATACAATTTTGGTCATTGGATGTAATTTCACATTTACACCAGACATAAACAAGTGTTAATCTTTTGATAGTTATTATCTCTTAAAAGCACGCTATTTGTTGTGACAGCGGAAATTAATTATAAAATTAATTAATGCAACTTATATGTTGGGAATTTTGTAAAATAGAAATCATTTTTGAATTCAGAATATCAATTATAGCTTAGGGTGAAATTTTGGCATTTTTCTGAAAAACTTCAATTTTTAATGAATAGTGAAACTACTAAGTGGTAGTTAAAAAAAATTAATTTTTTCATAAATCTTAATTTTTCCGCTTCTGTGAATGGAATTTCAAAAATCCAAGAGACACGGTTGATGTCAGTAAGTAAAATGTGGTTCAATGAGATGAAAATAATTTTTGGTGAATAGTAACTTTTTACTTTTATTTACCACGGTTAAAAGTAAATAGGGTAATTAAGGGTTAAAATGATATTAATATTACCCTAACACATGTCCTAATCCTATTGGACAAGTGTATCTCGACCAAAAACAACCTTAAGTGTAAAATATTATCATTTAGGCCCACTTGGATTAGATTAGGACATTTATTATTAATTTATTTAAAGAAGGGTTAAAATAGTTAAAATCAAAGTTTAATAAGTAAATCATTTTTAATATGGGGTTATACATAAGATAAATTCGACTATAAATATTCATTAGAAAGATAAATCTATTTACTACATAATGGTATTTTATTTATAATTTTTAGACATTAAATAATTTAATTTATTTATGACACAATGATGATGCAGTAATTATCTTATTAATGAAATATTGACATAATTGTTGTTATAAACACCAAAATAAATGTAATTTGAGACTTTTTATGAATCCCACTAATTTTCAAGGTTAATATGATATATTAGTGTTGATTGAATCAACTTGTTTCGAACATATAATTCTGTTATGACTTTCACAAAAATCATATACCAAATAGTGTCAAAATTGACACAAAATAGTTTTTAAATCAAATATTATATTATTAATTGTTATTTTATTCCTAAAAATCTAAGTCTCAGCCAAATGACTTAGATAAGGATATATATATTAATAATAAACAATTGGGGGTTCGTTTGGCATGTTATAGTAAGTTTATTAACCATATAGTATAAGAAAACAAAAAGACACGGTAAAAGTTAAATTATTTAACTTAGAGTTAAATCTAATTGATAAGGTTAAAATAATAACCTAAACTTGTCTAAATCCTATTTGCTGATAGGATTTCGACCCATCCCCACTTTAGCTTCGAAAGAAGACCCTTTGGAACCATTATAAACCGATTTTGACTTTAATATAAAATAATATTTTGAGATATTCCTAACGTGCCCCTCTCCTCCCTTATAAAAGGGAACCTCCTTCCCCTCCTCCTCACACCAATTTGAGCACTCAAGCTCGGCCAACCCCTGACAAAATCCCTTATCCACTTCCCTATAATAATCCTAGAGGTCCTGGTCTTCTTCAAAGACCAATCTTAGTTCCCTAAGTGGAGGATTCAAAGAGGCGTTTCAAAGAAGACGTAATATCCATTACCGATCTTTTCAATTTCTTTCTTCTTCAACTTCTTCTTCTTTAGTTGTTTCATGATAAAGTAATAACATAAGTATTACTTGCATACTGATATGTTATTATAAATATGAAACAACTCTAATTAACCTTCTATCCATCCTACGGAAAAAGGAAATCACTGCGCGTGCGTACGTACGGAATACCGTCTCCACGCCGTGGTGTAATCTATTTTCCGCCACCACATTAATTGGATGGGTATAATGGTTTAATGAGTAACTATATATGATTATTATAAAGTGATATTGATACTGAAATAGTATACAAACACTTCAACACACTTCCACGACCATGGGAACGATATCATCGCTCGTGCGTACGTACGGACTACCGTCTCCACGACGCGATGAGATTCATTCTCAATGATTAACCATTCATGAATGATTATAAAGTATATATAATAAGTACTAAAGAAATATATGACATAATAATGATACTGGATTTATTTATATTTATATGTATGTCATCTACTTAATTCCATTCAATTCAATAAGGAAACGAAAACAACTTTCATGCGTACGTACGGACTACCGTCTCCATGAACGGTATATCTCATTCCATTTATCAATATATTATATATATGTATATTCTGGATATATATTATATATAAATAATGTTTTAAATTCTGGATATAAGTAATTGTGATCCAAGTAATCATATTAATAATTACAAGTTAAAAACATGAACGACAAATGAGACGATTTTACCCAAAACGCTACTTTAACATGAATTTACAAAAGAACGGGTAATATAAAGTCATAAGTGGACCATATATGATATAATAAAAATGAATATGATTATTTAATAAGTCAATAACATGATTTAAATCATTATACAGGAGGTTCGGACACGTACAAAGCAAGTCGGACCTAAGGTAAGGGAAATATCACAATCTCATTTTTATCCGAGATTGTTTTTTCTTTGGCATTTACTGGGGTATATTTTATCATCCACATACATGTTTCCTCAATATGTAATATTATTTCCATCCACCTACAATTGTTTAAATTTAATTTTACCCTTCAGTGCATTTTTAGTAAAAGATATGAAAGGAATCTTTTGTCGTTTTTCGTACGAGGTACTTTTTGACTTTTCCGACAAAAGTACGAGAAGAATGTTTTTTTAACTTATACGGCAAGAATGGATTTTTAAAACATTATTTCCAAGAAGCTTCCTTTACAAGTTTTCAAGTTTATTTTTAATCAACTTCTATTATTTTTAAAGTCGTATGACATGTTATGAAAGGAAAAATGTTTTTGAAGAAGAAATGATATTTTCCTCAAGAATGGAGTTCAAGTGTTTTATCAAAATTATTTTCCATCTAAGATAATAAAGGGTTCTGTTTCTATCCCTATTTTTACATGGATTTTATTATGTTGTGATGGAAATATTTTTATGAATTCCTTTATCTTATATGAATTGTTTTATGATGTCATGTTATTTAAGAATCCCATTTTTATTACATGGGTTATGCTATGATGTATGGTTTATGATTTTGTGGCACACATAAGAATGGTATCATTATGAGATGGGTGGGACCTATATCTCCCTCCAATGCATTGGGTAAATATTTTATATCTCATGAGATAGACATGGCTGTAATGGTAGGTTATACCGGTTCAGTGAAACAGGACTGAAATGAGGGTGACTCGGTTCAGAAAGGGACTTTGTCCACTAAGATAGTCTTGGCAATGAGTCTTGACTAACAAGAAATGATTCTCTATGATTATGTGTGTATGCCAAAATGTTTCATGTTTTATTTTATGATTATTGGGATTTCATTTCACTACTATGATTTATCCCATGTTATGAAATTATGCTCTCTTTTGCAGGATAAGATTTCCAAAAGTTATGTTCTTATGAATATGATGTGATTGATTTTTCTTTTGTTTACCCTTACTGAGCATTTGAGCTCACCCTTTTATGTTTTCTTTTCCCCAGGATATAAAGAAAGGTTTTAGGTAAAAAAAAAGGGAAGATCTTTATGGGAGATATTGAAGATCTTTCACCACGATTAGAAGATTACGTTCTGAGTTTCCAAAGACACTAAACTATTACGATCCTTGTGTCTGTGTTTTTTTGTTATGTACTAAGTATTCTGCAAATTTAATGTAATTTCCATGTACGTCAGGCATCGGGTCTCTACAGTTGGTATCAGAGGAAAGGTTTAGTCAACCTTTGGAAACTAGGATGCGAAAACGTTAGTGAGATCCCTAGAGATATTTCTAAGGTATGTCTAGGGATATCCCTAAGGATAAGTATACGTATAAGATACAGTCCTAGAACTACGGTAACAATCATAGAATTTAACCTAAGATGTTAGATATTGAGGATAATTCCCCTTTACTATGTTGTTTTCTCTAGCATGATTTTTTCCTCTCACAAAATTCTTTTTGTGTTTTAGTTAATGGAGGGGACCAAAAGGAATTCGGTTAACATTAAATCCAATGGACAAATTGGTGACTATGAGAAACAAAATTGTGTAATGCCTAGAGAGAAAGATGTTGTGATTTTGCCGAATCAGTCATCGCGATATATGATTAACAAGGTGAAATTTAGTGGTATGCCTAATTCATCAAAGAAGAGGAAGATAGACTATTATGCATGTTCGCATGTTGAGGAGCATAAAGAAAGGAAGATTGAGATTTCTAAAGAAGGGAAGAAGAACCTTGAGGAATACCTCAAATGGAGGGACCGATGTTGTCTGTGAGGAGAAAAGGGTCATAGAGTGACAGACTGTTATGGAGTTCAATGTCTTATTTGTGGAGAACATGGGCATTACCCAACTCAATGCCCTGACCTAAAATATTACTTCTAAATCAAGGAAGGACTTCTTCCATGACAATCATTTAAGTGGATGGACTGAAGTGTTTATGTATTGGTATTCAGGAATAATGTTGTTGAGGTACTTTTATGGTGTATTGAAATATTTATGTATTGGTCTATTGTGGTTTTCAATAATTTTAAGGTACCAGTAACCATGAAAAGTGATTCAAATATTTTGGAAAGTAGATAGTATGCCCATAATGAAGGGATAATAAGAAAATGAAATGTTTGACAGTATTCATGAGCTCATGATTGATATAAGGACTAAGTGATATCATGGTTTGAGTATATAGAATTTTGAGGATTTTCGTATGTGGAAGGTGTCAACTTTTAACTGCATTCATGTTTTCACTAAGTTATTCAAGATAATACATGATTAAGGACTTTGAATGTTTGGAATGTGACCAACAAAACATATCTTATGATATATGGGGATCGACGATGGTGTTAAATCTCTGGTAATCGTTTTCACTATGTTATGAGAGTGGACTGCAGTATTATGGATAAGCCTAAAGATTGGAATGGATTATGTTGGACATAAGTTAGTATTGTTTAAGGATAGAAGTTTTTTTGATATTATTGATGGGATGTTATAGTAATATAGTTTTATAAAAAGAACAACCTGTAGGACGGGCGACAACCCATCGCGTCGGACAAGGATGTGGAAATCGAACCCACAACCGAAGTACGACTGGCCTTTATCGCCTACCACTGGACTACAAGAAGTCCCTGTTTAGTAGAAACTAGTTTTATTATATTAAGCTATATGATATATGATGTATAAGTCCATTTTAGGAACCATATATGATTAATCTCACTATAGATCGACTTATGTATATAATTTTTGCTAAACTTTTGTTTGAGACAGATGGAATGACCCGTCATTCTATCACATGATCTTCTAACACTTCACGAATAACAAATTCAACTTCATTTATTTAAGAGATGAAGTAGAAATTGTTCAAGGCACGAACAACAGTGAGATTGTACTAAAATAAAGTAAGTATTTATTCTATTTCAAACTTTTCAACTTTAGGGAAATGATCTTGAAAACCAAAAAGGTTGTCCTAGTGCCCTTATATCCGATGAATCAGATGGTACCCTAGATCGTCACAAATTTATGGCTTTGTGATTTCTGGATTTTCCATATCCATGTTCTCTACCACTCTCCATCAGAACATGAAGGTTAGATTTCTCTTCCATATCCATATTTTTACCTATGTGGAAACACAGCGATTAGTTTATTTGGGTAACCGTTACGTTTCATACTTTCGTTTTTAAAGATTGGTTTTGGTATTCCTTTTTACGATGTGGGTTTCTATTAAAGAATCTTTCTAATAGTAAACCATTTATAACCCCGACGAATTTCGAGGGCGAAATTCATTTTAAAGGGGGTAGAATGTAACACCCCGAGATTTTATGAAAAATATTATTTTTAATTTCACTAATGTCTTGTGTTGTACGCTACACCAAAATGATCTTGCACAACACGCATCCTTGATTTGCCTAGCATTACACGCAATTGCGACCTTCCTCGATAGCGTGTGTAGTACGCAATAACGAGTTTCACTAAACAACAATACGCTATTAAAATATTTTTAAAACTAGCCGTTATGAATAGTAATAACCACTTTTTGAAATTTTGTAATTTTATTTTTCAAAATGGAATTCATTTTTGGATTCATAATATCGAAATTAGCTTAGGGTGAAATTTTGGAACTTTTCGGATAACTTTTATTTTCTGATGAATAGTGAAAATTACTTAATTTTAATTAAAAACAACTTTTTTAATCGAAATAATTAAGAGTGATAAATTATTAATTTGAGTGGTTTTAAGGTATATTTATAATATATTTTTATAATTCAATACAATGTTGGTCATTGGATGTAATTTCACATTTACACCAGACATAAACAAGTGTTAATCTTTTGCTAGTTATTATCGCTTAAAAACACGCTATTTGTTGTGACAACAGAAATTAATTATAAAATTAATTAATGCAACTTATATGTTGGGAATTTTGTAAAATAGAAATCATTTTTGAATTCGGAATATTAATTATAGCTTAGGGTTAAATTTTGGCATTTTTCTGAAAAACTTCAATTTTTAATGAATAGTGAAACTACTAAGTGGTAGTTAAAAAAAATTAATTTTTTCATAAATCTTAATTTTACCGCTTCTGTGAATGGAATTTCAAAAATCTGAGAGACACGGTTGATTTCAGTAAGTAAAATGTGGATCAATGAGATGAAAATAATTTTTGGTGAATTGTAACTTTTTACTTTTATTTACCACGGTTAAAAGTAAATAGGGTAATTAAGGGTAAAAATGATATTAATATTACCCTAAAACATGTCCTAATCCTATTGGACAAGTGTATCTCGACCAAAAACAACCTTAAGTGTAAAATATTATCATTTAGGCCCACTTGGATTAGATTAGGACATTTATTATTAATTTATTTAAAGAAGGGTTAAAATAGTTAAAATCAAAGATTAATAAGTAAATCATTTTTAATATGGGGTTATACATAAGATAAATTCGACTATAAATATTCATTAGAAAGATAAAAATATTTAATACATAATGGTATTTTATTTATAATTTTTAGACATTAAATAATTTAATTTATTTATGACACAATGATGATGCAGTAATTATCTTATTAATGAAATATTGACATAATTGATGTAATAAACACCAAAATAAATGTAATTTGAGACTTTTTATGAATCCCACTAATTTTATAGGTTACTATGATATATTATTTTTTATTTAATCAACTTGGTTCGAACATATAATTCAGTTATGACTTTCACAAAAATCATATATCAAATAGTGTCAAAATTGACACAAAATAGTTTTTAAATAAAATATTATATTATTAATTGTTATTTTATTCCTAAAAATCTAAGTTTCGGCCAAATGACTTAGATAAGGATATATATATTAATAATAAACAAATTGGGGTTCGTTTGGCATTTTATAGTAAGTGTATTAACCCTATAGTGTAAGAAAACAAAAAGACACGGTAAAAGTTAAATTATTTAACTTAGAGATAAATCTAATTGATAAGGTTAAAATAATAACCTAAACTTGTCTAAATCCTATTGGTTGATAGGATTTCGACCCATCCCCACTGTAGCTTCTAAATAATACCCTTTGGAACCATTATAAACCGATTTTGACTTTAATATAAAATAATATTTTGAGATATTCCTAAGGTGTCCCTCTCCTCCCTTATAAAATGGCACCTCCTTCCCCTCCTCCTCACACCAATTTGAGCACTCAATCTCGGCCAACCCCTTCCAAAATCCCTTATCCACTTCCCTAGAATAATCCTATAGGTCCTGGTTATCTTAAAAGACCAATCTTAGTTCCCTAAGTGGAGGATTCAAAGAGGCGTTTCAAAGAAGAGGTAATATCCATTACCGATCTTTTCAATTTCTTTCTTCTTCAACTTCTTCTTCTTTAGTTGTTTCATGATAATTTAATAACATCAGTATTAATTACATACTGATATGTTATTATAAATATTAAACAACTCTAATTAACCTTCTATCCATCCTACGGAAAAAGGAAATCACCGCGCGTGCGTACGTACGGAATACCGTATCCACGCCGTGGTGTAATCTATTTTCCGCCACCACATTAATTTTATGGGTATAATGGTTTAATGAGTAACTATATATGATTATTATAAAGTGATATTTATACTTAAATAGTATACAAACACTTCAACACAATTCCATGACCATGGGAACGATATCATCGCTCGTGCGTACGTACGGACTACCGTCTCCACGACGCGATGAGATTCATTCTCAATGATTAACCATTCATGAATGATTATAAAGTATATATAATAAGTACTAATGAAATATATGACATAATAATGATACTGGATTTATTTATATTTATATGTATGTCATCTACTTAATTCCATTCAATTCAATAAGGAAACGAAAACAGCGTTCATGCGTACGTACGGACTACCGTCTCCATGAACGGTGTATCTCATTCCATTTTTCAATATATTATATATATGTATATTCTGAATATATATTATATATAAATCATGTTTTACATTCTGGATATAAGTAATCATGATCCAAGTAATCATATTAATAATTACAAGTTAAAAACACGAACGACAAATGAGACGATTTTACCCAAAACGCTACTTTAACATGAATTTACAAAAGAACGGGTAATATAAAGTCATAAGTGGACCATATATGATATAATAACAATGAATATGATTCTTTAATAAGTCAATAAAATGATTTAAATTATTATACAGGAGGTTCAGACACGTACAAAGCAAGTCGGACCTAAGGTAAGTGAAATATCACAATCTCATTTTTATCCGAGATTGTTTTTACTTTGGCATTTATTAGGGTATATTTTATCATCCACATACATGTTTCCTCAATATGTAATATTATTTACATCCACCTACAATTGTTTAAATTGAATTTTACCCTTCTGTGAGTTTTTAGTAAAAGATATGAAAGGAATCTTTTGTCGTTTTTCGTACGAGGTACTTTTTGACTTTTCCGACAAAAGTACGAGAATAATGTTTTTTTAACTTATACGGCAAGAATGGATTTTTAAAACATTATTTCCAAGAAGCATCCTTTACAAGTTTTAAAGTTTATTTTTAATCAACTTCTTTTATTTTAAAGTCGTATGACATGTTATGAAAGGAAAAATGTTTTTGAAGAAGAAAGGATATTTTCCTCAAGAATGGAGTTCAAGTGTTTTATCAAAATTATTTTCCATCTAAGATAATAAAGGGTTCTGTTTCTATACCTATTATTACATGGATTTGATTATGTTGTGATGGAAATATTTTTATGAATTCCTTTATCTTATATGAATTGTTTTATGATGTCATGTTATTTAAGAATCCCATTTTTATTACATGGGTTATGCTATGATGTATTGTTTATGATTTTGTGGCACACATAAGAATGGTATAATTATGAGATGGGTGGTAACTATATCTCCCTCCAATGAATTGGGTAAAGATTTTATATCTCATGAGATAGACATGGCTGGAATGGTAGGTTATACCAGTTCAGTGAAACAGGACTGAAACGAGGGTGACTCGGTTCAGAAAGGGACTTTGTCCACTAAGATAGTCTTGGCAATGAGTCTTGACTAACAAGAAATGATTCTCTATGATAATGTGTGTATGACACAATGTTTCATGTTTTAAGTTATGATTATTGGGATTTCATTTCACTAATATTATTTATCCCATGTTATGAAATTATGCTCTCTTTTGCAGGATAAGATTTCCAAAAGTTATGTTCTTATGAATATGATGTGATTGATTTTTCTTTTGTTTACCCTTACTGAGCATTTGAGCTCACCCTTTTATGTTTTCTTTTCCCCAGGATATAAAGAAAGGTTTTACGTAAAAAAAGGGAAGATCTTTATGGGAGATATTGAAGATCTTTTACCACGATTAGAAGATTACGTTCCAAGTTTCCAAAGACACTAAACTATTACGATCCTTGTGTGTGTGTTTTTTTTATTTACTGTAATGACCCGAAATTTTGAATAAATCTTGTTTCCTAATTTTATGTGTTATTTTATTTTATTTTTATACTCAATTTTTTTTTTCTTTTGATAACATGAATATAATTAAAATGATACCATTGGTTTTTGACTGTTATATGACCATTGGTCAATATGACCGCTGGAAACTAAACGTTTTGATTATTGTCTCTAAATACAAGTAATATTGGTTAATTAATATAGAAAGAAGATTTGATGGCCTCACCCAGTAGTCTTGGACCGATCGAAGCCCATCTAACAGAACTTGGGAAGGAGGTAGCACCACTGGGCTTTTCTCTGGACCAAACCCAAGCTGAACTTCATCGTGTGAAGCTAGAACGGGATCGCCTTCGCGAGAAGTTCAAACTGATAGAAATTACTACTCGTGCGATGTTGGCGGAGCCTCCCTCATATTCTCTAACCATAGCACACCTTACACTTAGGTCCTATGCTGGTGTGATAAGGGGCTATGTAAGGAGACCATAACTGCCTTGTGTCATCCTTTGTTTTAAATAAAAAATTGGGATTTCTTCTTATGATGAAGTTTATGAATTTTCAAATGACCGGATTAATATAGTATGCGTATTTTTTATGAATTTTAGAGAAAGGATATTTTAAAAATGTTTATGTAAACCTTAAATAAATAAAAATGTGTAATGATTTTCAAAAAATGGTCTTCTACAAATATGTTCAGTATGGAATTTAGAGTCTAATAAGATCAACTTAATTTTTGATGAATAGTAAATTATGAATAGTGATTTTATGCTTAGGATTAGTAATGTGACCAAATGTATTAGTAATCTCACTTAAAGAATGTACTAATATAATCTAGGCACCTTGATTAAGTAATGTGATTCAATAAAATGGTTAAAAAACGGTTTCATAAATTATTATTCAAGTTTTAGTTTTTTCAAGTGAAAAGTGTTTTTTAATTAAAAATTAAATTAAAAATATTTAGAAAATTATTTTTATAAAATGGATTTTATTTTTGAACTCAGAGCATCGATATTATGTTAAGGTAATTTTTGGGGATTTTTCAAAAAATAATGAATTTTCGGTGAATAGTGTATTTAGTTAAAAAAATAAATTAAAAATATTTAGAAAATTATTTTTATAAAATGGAGTTCATTTTTGAAATCAGAGCATTGATATTTGGTTAAGGTGAAATTTTGGGATTTTTCTGAGAAAGTTGAATTTTCAGTGAATAGTAAAAATACAGTTTTAGGGTTTCGGTATGTTTAATGACATCATAACTGTGTCATGATGATTTCATGAGATATTTTAAAGGATGTTCGACTAAAGATGATGAATTATTGTGTGGGGGTACCCATGTGGCCTAACTTTATGGGAAGTACCATGGGAGGGCCCATGCTTTTGAGAAAACCACTTTTGAGGTGTCCCTTGGCCATTAATGCTTTGTCCCCTCACTTTCCCTATAAATACCAAGCCCTCCTCTCATATTTTCGACTCCAAAACCATCCTCAACGAAGTTCTGGTCTCCTTACCTCCCAAGGAGTCCTCCCAAGGTGCCCCCAAGCCCTCAAGGTCCAAAACATTGAGTTTCAAGAGTCACATTTTAAGGTAAGGGATCCGACCTCTCTCTTTCATTTCAAGTAATCTCTTTTATGTCATTCCTTTTATGCTACATATTCTTATGTTGGAGGATGTTCTTTTATACTCCTATTAATGACCTTTTTATGTTCATATAATGAGTGATCCCCTCTTACTCTCATTATTTCGTTTTATGATGTTTTAAGTGGCGCCGTGAGGCTGCCGAAATTTTTGTAACAGATTCTTTCTCCCTTCTCATTTTTCAAGATCTATTTTCATGTTTCAAGTTCCTTTTTATTATGTTTGGGTATGATATCTATATCTATCATACTGGACTCTTATGTTCATATGACGAGAGACCCCATTTGATCTCTTCAATTCAGTATTTTGAAGTTTTAAGCGACGCCGTTAGGCTGCCGAATTTTTAAGTGGTTCTTCACCCTTCTCGTTTTGAAGTTCTACTTTCATGTCAATTCTTTCAAGTTCCTTTTTTGTTATGTTGGGGTATGATCTCTATATCAATCATACTGGACTCTTATGTTCATATGATGAGAGACCCCATTTGATCTCTTCAATTCAGTATTTTGAAGTTTTAAGTGGCGCCGTTAGGCTGCCGAATTTTTAAGTGGTTCTTCACCCTCCTCGTTTTGAAGTTCTACTTTCATGTCAATTCTTTCAAGTTCGTTTTTTGTTATGTTGGGGTATGATCTCTATATCTATCATACTGGACTCTTATGTTCATATTATGAGAGACCCCATTTTATCTCTTCAATTCATTATTTTGTAGTTTTAAGTGGCGCTGTTAGGCTGCCGAATTTTTAGGGGATTCTTTCACCCTTCTCATTCTTTTCAAAGTTCTACTTTCATGCCAATTCTTTCAAGTTCTTTTTTAATTATGTTGGGGCATTATCTCTATATCTATCATACTGAACTCTTATGTTCACATGATGAGAGACCCTATTTGATCTTTTCAAATCATTGTGTTTGATGTTTATGTAACGTCGTTAGGCTGCCGAACTTTCATAAGAGAAATCAAATTTTTGTCTTTCTTCCATGTTTTTCATTTCAAATGGTATTTCCTTGAAATTTCATTACCATTATCATGCATCCTTCTTATTCTGTCCATATACTGTTTTATGGGTCATTTATGAATGTTTGACCCATTTTCCCTCTTTTTTTAATGTCTTCTAAAACCTCGTAACATAGCTGTTATGCTGCAGAATTTCCGTCTCAAAATGTCTCTCTCTTTTTCTAAAGTTATTTTATATTATTAAGTGAATACTCAAAGCTCTTTCTTCTAAAGGGGTATTCACATATATACCAAAATGTTCTATTTTAAATTCTGGGATTTACATACATGAGACCCTCCTCCCTTTTTGTGGGTTTTAAAGTGACGTAAAGATCATGTCTTTAAAGCATTTTTTAAAACGTTATGATTATGAAATGAAACCCATTTATTTTATGCCATATGGGTTATTTATGAAATGTTTGATGATGATATATGTGGCTCACATGATAATAAAGGCAAATTTAAGGGTGCGCCCTGATAGCGCTCCAATGCATTGGGTAAAGACTTAATCTCTAGAGATGACCATTTTTAACGACGCCTTGGTGAATAACCTTGGTAATTTTTAATGACACCTTGGGGATGGACCTTGGTGAAACGAAACGATTGTCAATATTAAATGTTGTAGCCACATATTCAAGTTATGAAAAATGTTATTTTTATTATGAAATGCCTCATGATTTCTTTCTCATGCCTTAAAGTTCTTTTCATGTCCTTATTGATGTATATCAAGTTCACATGTAAAATGTTCATCTTGTTTCCCTTACTGGGCCTTTTGCTCACCCTTTCTTTTGATGTATGTCCCCAGGTTATGAGATGCAGTAATGAACCTAGGATGAACATAAGGAGAAGCCTTTCAAGTGTTTAAGAGGAATGTTTTATGTTGTTTTCATGTATTATTTTCCTAGTTTCCAAGACACTAAACCTTAAAGATCCTCAGTTTTGTGTAATGTAATGAAATTTTATGTTATAAAAAGGCGGGATTCTATAGTTGGTATCAAAGGATGGTTTAGTTATTTGTGGAAATTAGGATATGAAAACTCTAGGAAGAACCCTATAGAAAAGTTTAAATATAGGAAATCTTCCTGGTATTTTGGTTAGTATTGAGTAAGGGGTTTCCAAGCAAATACATCCCTGTCTGGATACGAGCAGGTAGAGGTGGCTCTGGCACAGATGTACATAGGGGTAAAATCTGAAAACACCGCTTTGAGCTAGACTCGAATGGGAACTGGTACACGACAACGGGCCTTGCTGCACTCTTGGTTACGACACTCCCGGGGGATATGCTTTGGTAAATTCATAAGCTTAGTATGAACAATTGTTAAAGGAACAAAGATAAAATAAAATAAAGGTTCACATAAGAATATATGATCATGGATAACCTAGATGGGAACCTAGGGGATCACAAGTTACGGTATACATTTCAACTACAATTTATCCTTATATGCTTTAAGTTTCTTTTCATGATTATTAGCTAAGTATTTAAGCCCCTATTTATAGTTTCTTTTCTTAGTTAATGGAGGGAAATGGAAGAACATGTCCCAACAACCAATGTGATAGGAAATGCTACGATTGCCGTATTAATACGACAAAGATGATTAGGGGATTAAAATATGATTATTATTTTGGAAGATGTTCACTATTTTGAGGACCCTATATGATCGAGGTAAATAGATTACTACAATATTTTCATTGAAGAGTAAGGTTGACTTATATTTTGAAGAATCAATGAACTTAAGGTGGACTTATAGTAATTTAGGTTACTTATGGGAATGATTAACCTATCTTGGGTAAAATATGTTTAGGTTAGCTACTGTTGTTATAAGATGTTAGGTGTGGTTGATGTTGTTTGGAGATTAACAATGAAGTTTATTTTGGAAGACTATGTTATCAAATCCATGTTGTTTTTGGGTTTCAATCTTAGTTTGGTTTATTTTGAGGAATTTTAAGGACCGTTATTTATGGGATAGTCTATGATGAAATTTGGGTAGTACCATGGAACTTTGAAGATTTAAAAATAGTTTCCCTTCCTTTGGGATTCTTTCTTTTTGAAGAGTTGTTTTACCTTACCCTTTCTATTTTGGGATAATGTTTAAAGATAGAAGAAATAGATAGTTAATCTTTTGTAGATTATGTGATTCTCTAGAAGATGATTCTTGTGTTTTGATGAGACCAAGTAGTTTTGAATGCTCATCATTTGGAGAGAAGATTAGTTTTGGTAGAAACTTATTAAAGGATTAAACTCTACATAAAGGTAGGTATGTTTTCTTATGTTTTTGTTCTATGTAGTAAATGAATTCCTCAAAATTATGAAAAGGAATGTAAAACAAAAACGTTGTTGGTTTACGTTTCCTACTATGTAATCAATGACCGTTTACACACATCATAAGTTTGGGATTTTCTTATGGTTAACTTTCTCCTAATCATGTTCTTTATCACTCTCCCTCAGAACTTGACCCTTTGTTTTTCTTCCATGTCCATGTTTTCCTACATGGAATCCCAGCATGGGCTAACTCGGGTGACCTTCGTACTTCACTTTATTTCTTTTAAAGTAATAGTTTTACTGACTCCTTTTCCGATGTGGGACTTTCAATGAAATTCAAAAACCTAATTTTAAAAATTGCGAGGACGCAATTTCTTAAGGGGGGAAGATTGTAACGACCCGAAATTTTGAATAAATCTTGTTTCCTAATTTTATGTGTTATTTTATTTTATTTTTATACTCAACAAAAATGTTTCTTTTGATAACATGAATATAATTAAAATGATACCATTGGTTTTTGACTATTATATGAACATTGGTCAATATGACCGCTGGAAACTAAACGTTTTGATTATTGTCTCTAAATACAAGTAATCTTGGTTAATTAATATAGAAAGAAGATTTGATGGCCTCACCCAGTAGTCTTGGACCGATCGAAGCCCATCTAACAGAACTTGGGAAGGAGGTAGCACCACTGGGCTTTGCTCTGGACCAAACCCAAGATGAACTTCATCGTGTGAAGCTAGAACGGGATCGCCTTCGCGAGAAGTTCAAACTGATAGAAATTACTACTCGTGCGATGTTGGCGGAGCCTCCCTCAGATTCTCTAACCATAGAACACCTTACACTTAGGTCCTATGCTGGTGTGATAAGGGTCTATGTAAGGAGACCATAACTTCCTTGTGTCATCCTTTGTTTTAAATAAAAAATTGGGATTTCTTCTTATGATGAAGTTTATGAATTTTCAAATGACCAGATTAATATAGTATGCATATTTTTGATGAATTTTAGAGAAAGGATATTTTAAAAATGTTTATGTAAACCTTAAATAAATAAAAATGTGTAATTATTTTCAAAAAATGGTCTTCTACAAATATGTTCAGTACGGAATTTAGAGTCTAATAAGATCAACATAATTTTTGATGAATAGTAAATTATGAATAGTGATTTAATGCTTAGGATTAGTAATGTGACCAAATGGATTAATAATCTCACTTAAAGAATGTACTAATATAATCTAGGCACCTTGATTAAGTAATGTGATTCAATAAAATGGTTAAAAAACGGTTTCATAAATTATTATTCAAGTATTAGTTTTTTCGGGTGAATAGTGTTTTTTAATTAAAAATTAAATTAAAAATATTTAGAAAATTATTTTTATAAAATGGATTTCATTTTTGAACTCAGAGCATCGATATTATGTTAAGGTAATTTTTGGGGATTTTTCTAAAAATAATGAATTTTCGGTGAATAGTGTATTTAGTTAAAAAAATAAATTAAAAATATTTAGAAAATTATTTTTAAAAATGGAGTTCATTTTTGAAATCAGAGCATTGATATTTGGTTAAGGTGAAATTTTGGGATTTTTCTAAGAAAGTTGAATTTTCAGTGAATAGTAAAAATACAGTTTTAGGGTTTCGGTATGTTTAATGACATCATAACTGTGTCATGATGATGTCATGAGATATTTTAAAGGATGTTCGACTAAAGAGGATGAATTATTGTGTGGGGGTCCCCATGTGGCCTAACTTTATGGGAAGTACCATGGGGGGGCCCATGCTTTTGAGAAAACCACTTTTGAGGTGTCCCTTGGCCATTAATGCTTTGTCCCCTCACTTTCCCTATAAATACCAAGCCCTCCTCTCATCTTTTCGACTCCAAAACCATCCTCAACGAAGTTCTGGTCTCCTTACCTCCCAAGGAGTCCTCCCAAGGTGACCCCAAGCCCTCAAGGTCCAAAACTTTGAGTTTCAAGAGTCACATTTTAAGGTAAGGGATCCGACCTCTCTCTTTCATTTAAAGTAATCTCTTTTATGTCATTCCTTTTATGCTACATATTCTTATGTTGGAGGATGTTCTTTTATACTCATATTACTGACCTTTTTATGTTTATATAATGAGTGATCCCCTTTTACTCTCATTATTTCGTTTTATGAAGTTTTAAGTGGCGCCGTTAGGCTGCCGAAATTTTTGTAACAGATTCTTTCTCCCTTCTCATTTTTCAAGATCTATTTTCATGTAAAGTATTTAAAGTTCCTTTTTATTATGTTGGGGTATGATCTCTATATCTATCATAATGGAATCTTATGTTCATACGACGAGAGACCCCATTTGATCTCTTCAATTCAGTATTTTGAAGTTTTAAGCGACACCGTTAGGCTGCCGAATTTTTAAGTGGTTCTTCACCCTTCTCGTTTTGAAGTTCTACTTTCATGTCAATTCTTTCAAGTTCCTTTTTTGTTATGTTGGGGTATGATCTCTATATCTATAATACTGGACTCTTATGTTCATATGATTATAGACCCCATTTGATCTCTTCAATTCAGTATTGTGAAGTTTTAAGTGGCGCCATTAGGCTGCCGAATTTTTTAGTGGTTCTTCACCCTCCTCGTTTTGAAGTTCTACTTTCATGTCAATTCTTTCAAGTTACCTTTTTGTTATGTTGGGGTATGATATCTATATCTATAATACTGGACTATTATGTTCATATTATGAGATACCCCATTTGATCTCTTCAATTCAGTATTTTGTAGTTTTAAGTGGCGCCGTTAGGCTGCCGAATTTTTAGGGGATTCTTTCACCCTTCTCATTCTTTTCAAAGTTCTACTTTCATGACAAGTCTTTCAAGTTCTTTTTTAATTATGTTGGGGCATTATCTCTATATCTATCATACATAACTCTTATTTTCACATGATGAGGGACCCTATTTGATCTTTTCAAATCATTGTGTTTGATGTTTATGTAACGTCGTTAGGCTGCCGAACTTTCATAAGAGAAATCTAATTTTTTTCTTTCTTCCATGTTTTTCATTTCAAATGGTATGTCCTTGAAATTTCATTACCATGATCATGTATCCTTCTTATTCTGTCCATCTACTGTTTTATGGGTCATTTATGAATGTTTGACCCATTTTCCCTCTCTTTTTAATGTCTTCTAAAACCTCGTAACATAGCCGTTATGCTGCAGAATTTCCATCTCAAAATGTCTCTCTCTTTTTCTAAAGTTATTTTATATTATTAAGTGAATACTCAAAGCTCTTTTTTCTAAAGGGGTATTCACATATATAACAAAATGTTCTATTTTAAATTCTGGGATTTACATACATGAGACCCACCTCCCTTTTTGTGGGTTTTAAAGTGACGTAAAGATCATGTCTTTAAAGCATTTTTTAAAACGTTATGATTATGAAATGAAACCCATTTATTTTATGCTATATGGGTTATTTATGAAATGTTTGATGATGATATATGTGGCTCACATGATAATAAATGAAAATTTAAGGGTGCGCCCTGATAGCACTTCAATGCATTGGGTAAAGACTTAATCTCTAGAGATGACCATTTTTAACGACGCCTTGGTGAATAACCTTGGTAATTTTTAATGACACCTTGGGGATGGACCTTGGTGAAACGAAACGATTGTCAATATTAAATGTTGCAGCCACATATTCAAGTTATGAAAAATGTTATTTTTATTATGAAATGCCTCATGATTTCTTTATCATGCCTTAAAGATCTTTTCATGTCCTTATTGAAGTATATCAAGTTCACATGTAAAATGTTCATCTTGTTTCCCTTACTGGGCTTTTTTCTCACCCTTTCTTTTGATGCATGTCCCCAGGTTATGAGATGCAGTAATGAACCTAGGATGAACATAATGAGAATCCTTTCAAGTGTTTAAGAGGAATGTTTTATGTTGTTTTCATGTATTATGTTCCTAGTTTCCAAGACACTAAAACTTAAAGATCCTCAGTTTTGTGTAATGTAATGAAATTTTATGTTATAAAAAGGTGGGATGCTATATGTACTAAGTATTCCGCAAATGTAATGTAATGTCCATGTACGTCAGGCTTCGGGTCTCTACAACCATGACCTGATTAATGCACATACCCTATGATGTATGGGGGATTATTCAGTCATAAATTTTCATGAATTATACTTGCCAATAATAGGAATTGAACCTAGAACATTGGAAAGTGAGTGAAATAGACTAACCTAGGTCAACCCATAATGTCACATGAATTTTCCATACACAAGGCTCAAAGTTCGTCCCTGATCACCAGACTAGTGAATATCCCCAAGGTATCATACAAAGAAACATGGGAATGATTTAACCCTCAACAAAAATATGATAAGATAAAAAAGAAAATAATTATAAAAAATATCCATAATACATCATATGTCAAAAAAACCAAACCATAAAAGGAAACATATAATAACTAGATAATAAGGTATAATCAAAAATGGAAGGGCCATCTATGTGGAACCCGAAGAAACCCATGGGTCTATCTCCTCGTAACCTTAATTCACCACTTTTAGAACCCCTTGGATGGAAACATGACCCATGAGAGTCCTCTTCTACATGAAAATGTTCCCTTTACCCGTATACTATAAGATCAATGCTATAAATACCTAAAGTAAAATGTAGGATGTGATGACTAAATCTAAGTAGGTTACCACCAGGAGTCTATATAATTTATTTCCACGTGAATTAATTATTTCTTGAATAAAATATATTTAAAAAAACATTAAAAGGAATAATTTTAAATTTAAAATCATCATTTGGGTTTCTTTTAAAAATAATTCCATATTAAAAGAAACAAATAAATATGACCTAAATTTTATCCATGAGGATTAATAAGATGAGACAAATAGTTTTCAAGCATCAATATTAATATCAAGAGGGTAAACTGTAATATCACATAAACAAGCATGTAATGTATCCTCACAAAAACAAATGGATAATCATAACTCAAGGGTTTACACAACTAATATAGAAAAATACTAGCTGATATAAGTGAACTATAAAGTATGGTGACCTCATTACCTTGGTAAGGTTACCCTTTGTTACCTCCTCTTGTGACAAATAACTCTATTGGGGATCGCATATGTCTAGTTTCACTTATACTCAAGGTATTTAAAATGTGATATTACTCATCATTACATTCAAGAAACCAAGTTCACATTTCATAAAACATTTTCCAATGAAATAAATTTCATTTTATTCCCTCATTTTCATAAAAAAAATCTATAACGGTACAACACCACTTCCATTCTTTAAAAACCATTTCATTTGCAAAATCATCTTTGAGACAATTTATCGAACACATCATGTGTATCAAAATAGTTTCCAAAAAAACCCCTTTTAGAAAATATTTCCATATCCCTAAAATATTAATTCACCACTCATAGATTTTAAATAATCAATTTCATATATCAAAACCAAAGGGAATAATATGTATATAAGTCACGTTAAGGGATAGACCACCAGATAGAGACACCAACCTCAATTCCGATAAAAACCTCATTACCCACTAGATCTATGATGTGAGAGGAATAGATTAGATTCTATATATCCTAGATCTAATGAAAACAACATATTCTCCATTTCCATTATTGATTTAATAATCAAGTCACATAGTGAATAAAACACATTGATAGAAAGAGAAGAAAAAAATAGAATGGGTCTAACCCACAGTATTAGGATCAACAAAGAACTAATATTTCAACTAGCCCAAAGATCCACCAACAAGAAGTGGGAGATAGACATTATCATCAACAATGTGCCTCTAGATCTAGATAATTGGAATTATGGTCATAAGGGTCATATTAGAGTAGATAAAAATTAATTTTAGGCAAAAAATACATTTTAGATCTTACAAAAATGTAAGTACAACAACACCTCAAAAAAGATACTAGGAATCGACTATCTGGTTAGTGGTGACCAACCAAAAAGCATGTGGGTGCTGGTAGTGAGCCTGCAACTACATGTCCTCTATTGGCTGGAAGATGTAAGTCTAATGACTAGCCATTTGGGTCGATTCAATAAGTTCCATTTTGAATTTTCCATTCTTTTATGTTTTGAAAATCACAAACACATTTATTAAGTAAAATTATCCTTCTCTATGAAAAATTTTCCTTCTCGAAGAAAAGTTTTATCCATACCATTGGTTTTTAATTCTTTATTTAATTTTTTCTAAATCCAAGTCTACCCATATTTTTCATCAACCAAAAATCAGATCCTTACTTAAATTAGAACCTTATGGTTCCTTAGACTCTGATTTCTCAAGAATTGTGAATCTGATTTCTTCTGAATTCAAACTGTGAATTCTCTAAAAATCATATCACTATTTTTTCTGAAATCATGCCCTAAATTCTATGAAAATCAGATTCTTAATTCACTGAAAATCCAACTCCGAATTCTCATTTTTTGGAGGTTCATTTCATAGACCCTCCATGGATTTCTTCTTTTCTTGATGACGCTGGAGTGAATTGAACAAGACAACATGGATTGTAATAGCCCGAGATTTTATGAAAAATATTCTTTTAATTTAATTATTGTCTTGTGTTGTACGCTACACCAAAAGAAGCTTGCATAACACACATCCTTGACTTGCCTTTCATTACACGCAATCGCGACCTTCCTCGATAGCGTGTGTAGTACGCAATACCGAGTTTCACTAAACAACGATATGTTATTAAAATGTTATTATAACTAGCCGTTATGAATATTAATAACCACTTTTTGAAATTTTGTAAATTTTATTTTTCAAAATGGACTTTATTTTTGGATTCGTAATATCAAAATTAGCTTAGGGTGAAATTTTGGTACTTTTCGGATAACTTTCATTTTCTGATGAATAGTGAAAATTAATAAATTTTAATTAAAAACAACTTTTTTAATCGAAATAATTAATAGTGATAAATTATTAATTTGAGTGGTTTTAATGTATATTTAGAATATATTTTTACAATTTAATACAATGTTGGTCATTGGATGTAATTTCACATTTAAACTAGACATAAACAAGTGTCAATCTTTTGATAGATATTGTTTCTTAAAAACACGCTATTTGTTTTAACAGCGGGATTTAATTATAAAATTAATTAATGCAACTTCTATGATATGAATTTGTTAAAATAGAATTAATTTTTTAATTCGGAATATGAAATATAGCTTAGGATGAAATTTTGGCATTGTTCTGAAAAACATCAATTTTTGATGAATAGTGAAACTACTAAGTGGTAGGTTAAAAACTGAATTTTGCATAAAACTTAATTTTACCGCTTCTGTGAATGGAATTTCGAAAATCCGACAGACACGGTCGATATCAGTAAGTAAAATGTGGTTCAATGAGATAAAAATAATTTTTTGGTGAATAGTAACTTTTTACTTTTTTTACCGCGGTTAATAGTAAATAGGGTAACTAAGGGTAAATATGATATTACTATTACCCTAACACATGTACTAATTCTATTGGATAAGTGTAATTCGACCAAAAACAACCTTATGAATATTATATGACCATTTAGGTCCACTTGGATTAGATTATGACATTTAATATTATTTTATTTAATGAATAGTTAAAATAGTTAAAATCAAAGTTTAATAACTAAAACATTTTTAATATGGGTTTATGCATAAGATAAATTCGATTATAAATATTCATTAGAAAGCTAACAAGATTTCCTACATAATGATATTTTATTTATAATTTTTAGACTTTAAATAAATTAATTTATTTATGACACAACGATGATGCAGTAATTACCCTTTTAAGGAAATGTTAACATAATTGATGTTATAAATGCCCAAATAAATGTAATTTGAGACTTTTTATGAATTACAATAATTTTATAGGTTACTATGATATATTAGCGTTTATTTAATCAACTTTTTTCGAACATATAATTCTGTTATGACTTTCACAAAAATCATATATCAAATAGTGACAAAATTGACACAAAATAGTTTTTAAATCAAATATTATATTATTAATTGTTATTTTATTCCTAAAAATATAAGGTTCGGCCAAATGACTTAGATAAGGATATATATATTAATAATAACCAACTTGGGGTTCTTTTGGCAAGTTATAGTATGTGTATTAACCATATAGTGTAAGAAAACAAAAAGACACGGTAAAAGTTAAATTATTTAACTTAGAGTTAAATCTAATTGATAAGGTTAAAATAATAACCTAAACTTGTCTAAATCCTATTGGTTGATATTATTTTGACCCATACCCACTTTAACTTCGAAATAAGACCATTTGGAACCATTATGAACCGATTTTGACTTTAATATAAAATAATATTTTGAGATATTCCTAAGGTGCCCCTCTCCTCCCTTATAAAAGGGCACCTCCTCCCCCTCCTCCTCACACCAATTTGAGCACTCCAGATCGGCCAAACCCTGACACAATCCCTTCTCCACTTCCCTAGAATAATCCTAGAGGTCCTGGTCTTCTTCAAAGACCAATCTTAGTTCCCTATGTGGAGGATTCAAAGAGGCGTTTCAAAGAAGAGGTAATATCCATTACCGATCTTTTTCAATTTCTTTCTTCTTCAACTTCTTATTCTTTAGTTGTTTCATGATAAAGTAATAACATCAGTATTTATTATATACTGATATGTTATTATAAATATGAAACAACTATAATTAACCTTCTATCCATCCTACGGAAAAAGGAAATCACCGCGCGTGCGTACGTACGGAATACCGTCTCCACGCCGTGGTGTAATCTATTTTCCGCCACCACCTTAATTGGATGGGTATAATGGTGTAAGGAGTAACTATATATGATTATTATAGAGTGATATTGATACTTAAATATTATACATACACTTCAACACAGTTCCACGACCATGGGAACGATATCATCGCTCGTGCGTACGTACGGACTACCGTCTCCACGACGCGATGAGATTCATTCTCAATGATTAACCATTCATGAATGATTATAAAGTATATATAATAATTACTAATGAAATATATGACATAATAATGATACTGGATTTATTTATATTTATATGTATGTCATATACTTAATTCCATTCAATTCAATAAGGAAACGAAAACAACGTTCATGCGTACGTACAGACTACCGTCTCCATGAACGGTGTATTTCATTCCATTTATCAATATATTATATATATATGTATTCTGAATATATATTATATATAAATCATGTTTTAAATTCTGGATATATGTAATCATGATCCAAGTAATCATATTAATAATTACAAGTTAAAAACACGAACGACAAATGAGACGATTTTACCCAAAATGCTACTTTAACATGAATTTACAAAAGAACGGGTAATATAAAGTCATACGTGGACCATATATGATATAATAACAATGAATATGATTCTGTAATAAGTCAATAACATGATTTAAACCATTATACAGGAGGATTCAGACACTTACAAAGCAAGTCGGACCTAAGGTAAGGGAAAATATCACAATCTCATTTCTATCCGAGATTGTTTTTACTTTGGCATTTACTGGGGTGTATTTTATCATCCACATCCATGTTTCCTCAATATGTAATATTGTTTCAATCCACTTACAATAGTTTAAATCCAATTTTACCCTTTGGTGAGTTTTTAGTAAAGAATATGAAAGGAATCTTTTGTCGTTTTTCGTACGATGTGCTTTTTTTACTTTTTTGACAAAAGTACGAAGAATGTTTTTTTAACTTATACGGCATGAATGGATTTTTAAAAACATTTTTTCCAAGAAGCTTGTTTTACAAGTTTTCAAGTTTATTTTTAATCAACTTCTTTTAGTTTAATGTTTTATGACATGTTAAGAAAGGAAAAATGTTTTTAAAGATGAAAGGATATTTTCCTCAAGAATTCATTTCAAGTGTTTTTTTTAAAAACTATTTTCCATCTAAGATGAAGTTATTTGATATGTATGTTTAAAGTAAAATGTCTCTATGATTTAAATGGTTTCAATTTTATTATGATGAAATGATATCAATTGTTTATGGATTATGATGGCATGATGTTTAAGAATCCCATTTTCTATTACATGGATTATGTAATGATGTATGATTTATGATTTTGTGGCACACATAAGAATGGTATCATTGTGAGATGGGTGGGACCTATATCTCCCTCCAATGCATTGGGTAAAGATTTTATATCTCATGAGATAGACATGGCTGGAATGGTAGGTTATACCGGTTCAGTGAAACAGGACTGGAACGAGGGTGACTCGGTTCAGAAAGGGACTTTGTCCACTAAGATAGTCTTGGCAATGAGTCGTGACTAACAAGAAATGATTCTCTATGATTATGTGTGTATGCCACAAAGTTTCATGTTTTAAGTTATGATTATTGGGATTACATTTCACTTATATGATTTATCCCATGTTATGATATTATGAGCTCTTTTGTAGGTTAAGATTTCCAAAAGCTATGTTCTTATTGATATTTCTTTTTTTTACCCTTACTGAGCATTTGAGCTCACCCTTTTATGTTTTCTTTTCCCCAAGATATAAAGAAAGGTTTTAGGTAAAAAAAGGGGAAGATATTTATGGGAGATATTGAAGATCTTTCATCACGATTAGAAGATTACGTTCCGAGTTTCCAAAGACACTAAACTATTACGATCCTTGTGTGTGTGTTTTTGTTATGTACTAAGTGTTCCACAAAAGTAATATAATGTCCATGTACGTCAGGCTTCGGGTCTCTATAGTTGGTATCAATGGAAAGGTTTAGTCAACCTTTGGAAACTAGGATGTGAAAACGTTAGTGAGATCCCTAGAGATATTTCTAAGGTATGTCTAGGGATGTCCCTAAGGTTAAGTATACGTATAGGTTATAGTACTAGAATTATGCTAACGATCATAGAATTATACCTAAGATGTTAGATATTGAAGGTAATCCCCCTTTATTATGTTTTTTTCCCTAGCATGATTTTTGCCTCTCACACTATTCTTTTTGGGTTTTAGACGATGGCTGGAACCCGAAGGAACTGTGTTGATCAATGCAATGGACAATGCAATGATTGTCCTCCTGAACAAACAAATGTTATGGGAGATGGAGTGCAAAATCTTATTGCTATACTTACACAAGCTATGAATCATTCTGGACTTCCAAATGAGCAGAGAAGGGAACAATATTCTATTGAGTCCTTCATGAGGCAATGTCCACCTTCTTTCAGTGGGTCTTCCGATCCACTTGTTGCTGAACAATGGATCAGTACCACTGAAAAGATATTTTCAGTTCTTCAATGTTCTGAATATGATAAAGTCATCTTAGCAGTATATCGTTTGGAAGGTGAAGCTGATCAATGGTGGAATCTTATCAAGAATACGAGGCCAAGAGATGAAATTGATTCCATGGAATGGGACGAGTTCAAGAACTTGTTTTTCAGTAAGTAGTTCCCTCGTATTTTTCGAACGAAGATGGAAAAGGAGTTTCTTGAGCTGAAGCAGAAGGATGATGAATCTGTTGGTATATACGAAGAAAATTTTACAAGACTTGCAAGGTATGCATCTGGCATTATCATCCATCCTGAAAGTAAAGTTGATCGATTTTTCAGTGGCTTAAAACCAAGTCTTTGAAGGGCATTAGCTATAAGAGACTTCAGTAGCTATGAAGAAATTGTGCGTTGTGCTATCAAGGTAGAAATGAAAGTTGGTGTTACATATCCATCTCATGGTTTTGACAAGAAACGAAAGATGGAGTTCAAGGAGAAATCTCAGAATAATGGTGAAAAGAAGATGAATGTTTCCTTATTCTCAAAGTGTGGAAAAAAGCATAGTGGAGATTGTCTTAAAGGGACTAGAAAATGTTTTAAGTGTGGAAAAGAAGGTCATCGAGCAGCTGAGTGTCGAAGTAATGGAAAAAGGGTTTCTAATGATGTGAATAAATCAAACACTGCAGAGAACGCACTACCAACACTTCAATGCTTCAAGTGCAAGGAAATGGGGAATTATGCTAATAAATGCCCTAATCCAAGGGTTAGTGATGATCAACATGAGCAACCACATAAGGCAAAGGAAAAAGGGAAGTCACATGCGATCACTATTGGTGATGTTGAATATGAAAACGATGTGGTGGAATGATTAAGTGTTTATGTAATGGGATTCCAAAATAATGTTGTATCATGGAGTATTGGAATATTTATGTATTGGTCTAATGTGGTATTCAAAGTGATTGAGATATTTTTGGAAATAAGATGATATGAGCATAATGAAGGGAAAACAAGAAAATGAATTGTCTAACAATATTCATGAGCTCATGATTGATATAAGGACTAAGTGATATCATGGTTTGAGTATATAGAATTTTGAGGATTTTGGTATGTGGAAAGTGTTAACTTTTAACTGCATTCATGTTTTCACTAAGGTTAAATGGGTATTCAAGAGAATACATGATTAAGGACTTTGAATGTTTGTAATGTGACCAACAAAACATATCTTATGATATATGGGGATCAACGATGGTATTAAATCTCTGGTAATAGTTTTCACTATGTTATGAGAGTGGACTGCAGTATTATGGATAAGCCTAAAGATTGGAATAGATTATGTTGGACATAAGTTAGTATTGTTTAAGGATAGAAATTTTTTTTTCGATATTATTGATGGGATGTTATAGTAATATAGTTTTAGAAAAAGGACAACCTGCAGGACGGGCGACAACCCATCGCGTCGGACAAGGCTATGGGAATCGAACCCACAACCGAAGTGCGATTGGCCTTTATCGCCTACCACTGGCCTACAGGAAGTCCATGTTTTGTAGAAGCTAGTTTTATTATATTAAGCAGTATGATATTTGAAGTATAAGTCCATTTTAGGAACCATATATGATTAATCTCACTATAGAATGACTTATGTATATTTAATAACTTTTGCTAACCTTTTGTTTGAGACAGATGGAATGACCCGTCATTTTATCACATGATCTGCTAACACTTCACGAATAACAAATTCAACTTCATTTATTTAAGAGATGAAGTGGAAATTGTTCAAGGCACAAACAACAGTGAGATTGTACCAAAATAAAGTAAGTATTTATTCTAATTCAAATTCTTCAACTTTAGGGAAACGATCTTGAAAACCAAAAATGTTGTCTTAGTGCTCTTATATCTGATTAATCAGATGGTACCTTAGATCGTCACAAATTTATGGATTTGTGATTGTTGGATTTTCCATAGCCATGTTCTCTACCACTCTCCATCAGAACATGATGGTTAGATTTTTCTTCCATATCCATATTTTCACCTATGTGGAAACCCTATGATTAGTTTATTTGGGTAACCGTTACGTTTCATACATTAGTTTTTAAAGATTGGTTTTAGTATTCCTTTTTACGATGTGGGTTTCTATTAAAGAAACTTTTGAGTAGTAAACCATTTATAACCCCGACGAATTTCGAGGGCGAAATTCATTTTAAGGGGGTTAGAATGTAACAGCCCGAGATTTTATGAAAAATATTCTTTTAATTTAATTAATGTCTTTTGTTGTACGCTACACCAAAATAAGCTTGCATAACACACATCCTTGACTTGACTTGCATTACACGCAATCGCGACCTTCCTCGATAGCGTGTGTAGTACGCAATACCGAGTTTCACTAAACAACGATATGTTTTTAAAATGTTATTATAACTAGTCGTTATGAATATTAATAACCAATTTTTGAAATTTTGTAAATTTTATTTTTCAAAATGGACTCTATTTTTGGATTCGTAATATCGAAATTAGCTTAGGGTGAAATTTTGGTACTTTTCGGATAACTTTCATTTTCTGATGAATAGTGAAAATTACTAAATTTTAATTAAAAACAACTTTTTTAATTGAAATAATTAATAGTGATAAATTATTAATTTGAGTGGTTTTAATGTATATTTAGAATATATTTTTACAATTTAATACAATGTTGGTCATTGGATGTCATTTCACATTTAAACTAGACAAAAACAAGTGTCAATCTTTTGATAGATATTGTTTCTTAAAAACACGCTATTTGTTTTAACAGTGGGATTTAATTATAAAATTAATTAATGCAACTTCTATGATATGAATTTGTTAAAATATACTTCATTTTTGAATTCGGAATATGAAATATAGCTTAGGATGAAATTTTGGCATTGTTCTGAAAAACATCATTTTTTGATGAATAGTGAAACTACTAAGTGGTAGGTTAAAAACTGAATTTTGCATAAAACTTAATTTTACCGCTTCTGTGAATGGAATTTAGAAAATCCTACAGACACGGTTGATATCAGTAAGTAAAATGTGGTTCAATGAGATAAAAATAATTTTTTGTTGAATAATAACTTTTTGCTTTTTTTACAATAGTAAATAGGGTAACTAAGGGTAAATATGATATTACTATTACCCTAACAAATGTCCTAATTCTATTGGATAAGTTTAATTCGACCAAAAACAACCTTATGAATATAATATGACCATTTAGGTCCACTTGGATTAGATTATGACATTTAATATTATTTTATTTAATGAATAGTTAAAATAGTTAAAATCAAAGTTTAATAACTAAAACATTTTTAATATGGGTTTATACATAAGATAAATTCGATTATAAATATTCATTAGAAATATAACAACCTTTACTACATAATTATATTTTATTTATAATTTTTAGACTTTAAATAAATTAATTTATTTATGACACAACGATGATGCAGTAATTACCCTTTTAAGGAAATGTTAACATAATTGATGTTATAAATGCCCAAATAAATGTAATTTGAGACTTTTTATGAATTAAAATAATTTTATAGGTTACTATGATATATTAGTGTTGATTTAATCAACTTGGTTCGAACATATAATTCTGTTATGACTTTCACAAAATTCATATATCAAATAGTGACAAAATTGACACAAAATAGTTTTTAAAACAAATATTATATTATTAATTTTTATTTTCTTCCTAAAAATCTAATGTTCGGCCAAATGACTTAGATAAGGATATATATATTAATAATAAACAACTTGGGGTTCTTTTGGCATGTTATAGTATGTGTATTAACCATATAGTGTAAGAAAACAAAAAGACACGGTAAAAGTTAAATTATTTAACTTAGAGTTAAATCTAATTGATAAGGATACAATAATAACCTAAACTTGTCTAAAACCTATTGGTTGATATTATTTTGACCCATCCCCACTTTAACTTCGAAATAAGACCCTTTGGAACCATTATGAACCGATTTTTACTTTAATATAAAATAATATTTTGAGATATTCCTAAGGTGCCCCTCTCCTCCCTTATAAAAGGGAACCTCCTCCCCCTCCTCCTCACACCAATTTGAGCACTCAAGATCGGCCAACACCTGCCAAAATCCCTTCTCCACTTCCCTAGAATAATCCTAGAGGTCCTGGTCTTCTTCAAAGACCAATCTTAGTTCCCTAAGTGGAGGATTCAAAGAGGCGTTTCAAAGAAGAGGTAATATCCATTACCGATCTTTTTCAATTTCTTTCTTCTTCAACTTCTTGTTCTTTAGTTGTTTCATGATAAAGTAATAACATCAGTATTTATTATATACTGATATGTTATTATAAATATGAAACAACTATAATTAACCTTCTATCCATCCTACGGAAAAAGGAAATCACCGTGCGTGCGTACGTACGGAATACCGTCTCCACGCCATGGTGTAATCTATTTTCCGCCACCAACTTAATTGGATGGGTATAATGGTGTAAGGAGTAACTATATATGATTATTATAGAGTGATATTGATACTGAAATATTATACATACACTTAAACACAATTCCATGACCATGGGAACAATATCATCGCTCGTGCGTACGTACGGACTACCGTCTCCACGATGCGATGAGATTCATTCTCAATGATTAACCATTCATGAATGATTATAAAGAATATATAATAAGTACTAATGAAATATATGACATAATAATGATACTGGATTTATGTATATTTATATGTATGTCATCTACTTAATTCCATTCAATTCAATAAGGAAACGAAAACAACGTTCATGCGTACGTACGGACTACCGTCTCCATGAACGGTGTATTTCATTCCATTTATCGATATTATATATATATATGTATTCTGAATATATATTATATATAAATCATGTTTTACATTCTGGATATAAGTAATCATGATCCAAGTAATCATATTAATAATTACAAGTTAAAAACACGAATGACAAATGAGACGATTTTACCCAAAACGCTACTTTAACATGAATTTACAAAAGAACGGGTAATATAAAGTCATAAGTGGACCATATATGATATAATAACAATGAATATGATTATGTAATAAGTCAATAACATGATTTAAACCATTATACATGAGGATTCAGACACTTACAAAGCAAGTCGGACCTAAGGTAAGGGAAAATATCACAATCTCATTTTTATCCGAGATTGTTTTTACTTTGGCATTTACTGGGGTGTATTTTATCATCCACACCCAAGTTTCCTCAATATGTAATATTGTTTCCATCCACTTACAATTTTTTAAATCCAATTTTACCCTTCGGTGAGTTTTTTGTAAAGAATATGAAAGGAATCTTTTGTCGTTTTTCGTACGAGGTGCTTTTTTGACTTTTCCGACAAAAGTACGAATAATGTTTTTTTTAACTTATACGGCATGAATGGATTTTTAAAAAAATTATTTACAATAAGCTTCCTTTCCAAGTTTTCAAGTTTATTTTTAATCAAATTCTTTTAGTTTAAAGTTTTATGACATGTTAAGAAAGGAAAAATGTTTTTAAAGATGAAAGGATATTTTCCTCAAGAATTCATTTCAAGTGCTTTTTTTTCAAAACTATTTTCCATCTAAGATGAAGTTATTTGATATGTATGTTTCAAGTAAAATGTCTCTATCATTTACATGGTTTCAATTTTCTTATGATGAAATGATATCAATTGTTTATGGATTATGATGGCATGATGTTTAAGAATCCCATTTTTATTACATGGGTTATGTAATGATGTATGATTTATGATTTTGTGGCACACATAAGAATGGTATCATTATGAGATGGGTGGGACCTATATCTCTCTCCAATGCATTGGGTAAAGATTTTATATCTCATGAGATAGACATGGCTGGAACGGTAGGTTATACCGGTTCAGTGAAACAGGACTGGAACGAGGGTGACTCGGTTCAGAAAGGGACTTTGTCCACTAAGATAGTCTTGGCAATGAGTCTTGACTAACAAGAAATGATTCTCTATGATTATGTGTGTATGCCACAAAGTTTCATGTTTTAAGTTATGATTTTTGGGATTACATTTCACTTCTATGATTTATCCCATGTTATGATATTATGAGCTCTTTTGCAGGTTAAGATTTCCAAAAGCTATGTTCTTATTGATATTTCTTTTGTTTACCCTTACTGAGCATTTGAGCTCACCCTTTTATGTTTTCCTTTCCCCAGGATATAAAGAAAGGTTTTAGGTAAAAAAAGGGGAATATATTTATGGGAGATATTGAAGATCTTTCACCATGATTAGAAGATTACGTTCCGAGTTTCCAAAGACACTAAACTATTACGATCCTTGTGTGTGTGTTTTTGTTATGTACTAAGTGTTCTGCAAAAGTAATGTAATGTCCATGTACGTCAGGCTTCGGGTCTCTACATGGATAGAGCCCTCTTGAATATGATATTCCTCTTGGAGGAGCTGATCTTTTGCTTGACGGAAAGTTATGTACCTGTTTTCTTCTTTGTGATCTATTGATCGAGCTTTATCGCTACACTCTCATGTATATTATCAATTTTGAGATGGTGTAAACTTATTTCACCTTGAACATGCATTGTAACTCTTTTTATTTAATACATTTATTTAGGGAATGAATTGGGTGACCAATTCGTGTCTCCGCTTGTCTCAAAAAAAAGGTTTTCAAAAAATGATATTTTTCCCTTCATATTATAGTTTCTTAATCATGATAATTTTCCCATGTTTTATAACATGAAATGACGTCGTATAATCTATTTTAAACTAACTATTGGCTGAGTGACACATGTAAAGATCCCTCTGAAATTCCAGGAAAAATAAAACCATTAGAGGGGAGCCAAACATTGGAACATTTCCTTATAAATAACCCAGAAATTTAATGATTTGAAAATATGTTGAAAAGTGTTGGATGTGCTGAATTATAGAGAGAGAATTTGTGATACGAGAGATTTTCTCAACCTACCTTGTGTGAATGCTGTGAACTACTTACTCAGCATACTTAGTGCAATTCTGATTATTGCTGATCAATTGGGTGCTTTTGGGGATAACTAGATATAAGTTCCAACTACATTAATGTTTGATGTCTTGTGAGGATAGAAAGATAGATTCAGATATTCCTATCGAGGGATTACCCTTGGGTGGGTAAGATATAATTTCTTGAAAGTATATATGAAGGGACATTTATCCAATGTTTTTGGATACCATTATTTTTGGGTTAAAAGATTTCTTATACTTTTTTACTAGCCTTTGTTACAATTTTATATTTTTGCTTCATTTTTTTAAAGAAAGGAAGTATTAATTTATTATAATTTTTTATACTTTTATACTCTAATAAATAATATTTTATATGATTTAATATAGAATCTTTCTATAAGTAAACTTTTCTTATGTTTCTTTAATGGATCCATTATTCATATTCTAAGAACGATATTCTCTTAGTTAAGAACTAAAGAGGGTTTGTGAATCCGTCTTGTTTAAATTTGTTAAACATATATTTTTAAGGGTAAAAACTAATGTTTATAAACCTATAATTAACCAACTCTTGTAATTGTGCATCTACATCTACATCTCGATGTTACAATTGGTATCATAGGATGTTATTGAAATATTTATACTTATAAATATGTTTTTCTTCCTAAACTTTCCTTTCTTATCTTTACTTGTTTTTTTTTGTAATTATTTTCTTTTAAAATATTTTGTTACTAATCCCTTTTTTGGAAAATATATTTTGTATTTTTGTATAGAGTGTAAGGAATGAACATTGGTTCTATAAACAATCTAAATCATACTATAACACCAATTTTTTATGGTAATGATTATGAGTACTGGAGAGATAATATGAATACCTTAGTTATTTACACTATAGTGGATAACTTTTTCATGCTCACTGGTGAATACAAGATTCATGATAAGGAAATCAGAACCCTCATAAATCAGAAAAAACAAGAATATAAACTAAACTACAAGGTATGTGATACTATTTTATATTACATGACTAAAAATATCTACATCCAAATATCTTCTTGTGAAGCTGTAAATAGTATCTAGAAGAAAATTGACGTAACACACTTTGGAAATTCAAAAGTGATAGAAACTAGAAGAGCTATGTTAAGAACTGAATATCATGGATTTGTATTTCCTTATAGAGAACTATTTTGAAAAGTGTAACAAATATTTATGACTATCGTAAATAGTCTTCAATCTATGGGAGAGAAAGGACTTGATGATGAAATACTTGTGAACAAGATAATTGATATTATTCCTGTTGTGTGGGAATCTTAAAGGATAGATATTGATGAGGATAGAAAAGTATCTAGCATGACTCTTGATGTGATATTTGGTACTCTTCCTCAACATGAAACATGAATTAAGATAGATTCTAGCTTCAATAAGAAGAAGAATGGTAATGGAAGTGTTGCTTTCTATACTACATCTAAATCCAATACTCTAGAATGGGTAACTAGATATAAAGCATAGAAAGCTATTGTTAAATCTGAATCAATTGACAATGATCAGTCTGAGAATGAACTAGAAAATATTTCTCGAATTATGAACTAGATTGTGGGAATAAAATATTTTTAGTATAGATATAAGAATAAAGATAGAAAGGATAAGAATGATTCTAAAGTAACTAGTTATGAATGAAAATGGGCTGAACACATCATACCAAATTTTTCTATACTTGATAGAAAAGACAGAAAAGATAAGAATTATGAAAGGTAATATAAAAAGTACTAAAAATATTAAGCTAATAATGTTTTTAATGTTAATGACTCATGTAGTGCTAGTGGTGGTGACTCATTAGATGAATCCTCAGAATATAAATCATATAGTCAGAAGAATATTAGTTTTATAGCCACATTACCTATTAAAAATAATTTTCTTATGGATAAGGTACACAATACTTAATCCTTAATAAATATTTAATTAAATGTAGATTTTGTTAATAAATAATATTTGGAATATTTGGATGAAAAATCTTCCACATCAGAAGATAATACCTTACCTTTATTTGAATTAGTCTTCAGATTTTCTATACTACTTGTGAATAATAACTCCAAGATAAAAAGAAGTTATATAAATAAAATTATAGAATAAATGTTTTAACAAAATAATTATTAGATCTTTGAAATTATTTTGATAAAAAAGTCATTATTTTGAAAATATTTCTAAAAACCTTAAGAAAGTTAATTCTAAGAAGGATAAAATTTCTAAGGATCTTGAAAAGGTTATTTCTAAGAAACAAATTTTATAGGATAACTCAAAAACTAAAAATAATGACTATGAGGATAAGAATTTAGTCATTAGACAAAAATATGAAATATTTTCCTTAAATAATCTTTTATCAAATTTCACATTTGGAAGGAAAGAATTAGATAAATTGTATTCACAAATTCTTCCCCTTAGGAAGAGTTTTGGATTTGGTTATACTCACTCAAAACCTGTTTTTAGTCATAATTATTTTTTCCCCAAAGTGATCCTTTTTCCACTACAGGTCAATGTGGGTGACATTGGGATAAATTTTTTTCTTTTAATAAAACTCAATCATTAGGATTTGAAAAGGTTTACTTTTCTAAGAAAATGTGGATACCAATGATTTTACATTCTAAAAATTCTAGATCCAAGAATGTTTGGTTTCTAAAAGTCTAACTATTATATTTTTAGGAAAATAAAGGATGTGGTAACAATAATACATGGTAAACAGATAGTGGATATTCCTAGTACATGACTGGTAAAAAACATCTTCAAAAATATTGTCAAGAAGGAAGAAGGAAAAGTAACTTTAAGAGATAATGCTCAGAGAGAAATTTTTGGTATTTGAAACATTATTATTCTTTGAAAAGATTTTATTTCAAATGTTTTATATGTTAAAGGTATTACAAAAAAACATAAATCATAAGAAAATTATGTGATTAAGGTTACTATTTTAATTTTAGGAATGATAAATGTCTAGTACACAATTCTAAGAAAGTGTTAATTCTCTCAACCCATAGGCATGAGAATATTTATAAACTTAACTTAGAGGACCTTAGTATCCAAGACCTAACTTTTCAAAGTGCTATGGAAGATCAATCTTCGTTATAGAATAGAAGACTAGGACATTGTAACCTCAGCTCGGAATGACCCAAAGGCCTTCAATTTTTTATTATTTTAATTCTTCCAAAGTTCTTAATCATTGTCAATATGTAAAGAAACATAAGTCATGCTTTAAATCAATCAGTGAAGTCTCAAATTTTGAGGAATTACAACTAGTGCATATAGATATTTTTTCCAACACAATCTGGAAGTATTAGAGTAAAATACTATGTATTAGTTTTAGTTGATAATTACACATGATTTACTTGGGTTTATTTTATAGTAAATAAATCTAAATCCTTTTCTTATTATAAATATTTTTCATCAAAAGATAAAAATGAGAAAAATATTCCATTGACAACTATTCCTATTGATCATGGGGTACATTGAAAAATTTTATAGTAAAAAAGGAATTACTCATAACTTCTCAGCTCCAATAACTCCTCAACAAAATAGAGTTATTGAAAGATGAAAATGAATTCCTCAAGAAATAATTAGAACCATGTTGAGTGAATATTATATTGTCAAAAAAGTTTGGGATGAAGAAGTAATTACTACTTTTTATACAATAAATCGAATTTTAATGAAACATTTTCTTAATAAAACACCTTACGAATTATAGACGGGTCGAAAAACTAATGTTTCTTTCTTCAATGTATTTGTATGAAAATTATTAATCTTTAATACTAATGATAACTTATATAAATTCCTAAACAAATATAATGAAGGAATTTTCTTCACCTCTTCCACTACTTCTAAGGCTTATAGAGTTTTTAACAAAAATTTCTGTAATTTTGAAGAAACAGTGCATGTTAAATTTGATGAAACTGGTCCTTTTTTTTTCAAACAACCCCAACCTACATCTTCGGATGTGTTTTAAAAAACGAATTATCAACATTTGATTGAAGATTCTTATAATAAGGAAAATACTCAAGAAAAATGTTTCTGATGTATTTTTCTCTAAAGATTTTCTACCTTATATTGATGTATAGGTTTTACAAAACCTAAATCAATTACTTCTTAAGAACCATCCTAGTGATAGAATCATTGGTGATATAAATATACCTATAAGGACTATAAGTTATTTATGAAATGAAGTAGACATATAGAATTTCCTTCCCTAATAGAACTTAAAAGCACCAATGTGTTGAGTCGATAAGGTTTTCCTTTTGAGTTTTCCATTCGTTCTTGTTTTGAAAATCACAAACACCTTATACCTAAGCAAATCTATATTTAACTTCTATAAGGAAAATTTCCTTCCTTAAATAAATTTACCCTAACCCAGATTTTCTTATACATAGAAATATTTTTTCTTAAGTATGAAAATCAGATACATACCCAAAAACCTCATAATCATATAATTCTAAGGTATGAAGAATTATGTTTTAGGATCCAAATTCTAGATACGAACTCTAATAAATTTCCACTCCAAATTCTGGATACAAACTCTAACAAATTTCAAACTCCAAATTCTGGACTCCGAACTTTTACTAGTTTACTCTAAACTTTCACTAGTTTGGCTCCGAACTTTTTCTAGTTCGACTCTGAACTTTTACTAGTTTGACTATGAACATTTACTAGTTCAACTCATAACTTTTACTAGTTAGACTCCGAACTTTTACTATTTCAACTCCAAAATTTTACTAGTTTGACTCTGAACTTTAACTAGTTCGACTCCGAACTGTTACTAAGTTCGACTCCAAACATTTATTAAGTTTGAATATAGACTTTTATTAGTTTGGATCCAAAATTTTATGAGTTTGAATCCAAACTTTTATGAGTTTGACTCCGAACTTCTACATGTTCAACTTCGAACTCTGAAAGTTCAGATTCTGAACTCTGGTGAAACTAGACTCTAAATTTCCTTGGAAATTTAGACTTCGGATTTCCACAGATTTTAGGTTCCAAATTCTTATAAAATAGAATCCAAATATCATTTTTATTATAGACTCTGAATTCCATTTTAGTTAGACTCCGAACTTGTATTTACTTACATTCCAAATTATGGTTTTGATTATTCTTACACTTTTTTCATTGTAAAACAATGTCGTGCTTTCAGTTACACATGTTTTGTTATAAAACGATGTCGTCCTTTCTGTTTCTAACAAACAGTTTATTTAGTGACACATGTACAAGTCCCTACAAAATTCAAGGAAAATATGACATTTGGATGAGGGATCCAACCATTCCAACCGAGCCTATAAATAGGAGCTCATTTGAAAGAGCTCCATAACGAGTTTATCATTCTAGAGACTACATGATATTAAGGTGATTTCTAGAGAGAGATGCTTTTCATGCTTTGTGCATACTGAACCACTAGTTCAGATTGCTTCGTGTGACTCCGAATATTGGTGATTATATTCGAGGGCTTCCAGGGATAGGAAGACAGAGGTGCCGACTACATTGAAGTTCGAGGGCTTCCTTGCTAAGGAAGACAGAGGTTCCAAATACCTTGAAGTTGTTGGCTTGTGGGGATAGCAAGACAGAGACACCGATCTTCGTATCAAGGGCTTACCCTGGTGTGGGTAAGATAGAATTTATTGAAATTATATATCATGATACCTTTATCCAAGGTTGTTGGATACCCTACTCTTTGGGTTAAAAGATTTATATCTTGTTAGTTGTAGTTTTAATACTTGTTTTTCTGCTACATTTTTTATTGTAAGGAAAGTATAATCTTCTTATATTTCCTTAAACATTTACTCTGATTCATTTAGATTCTATACACATTAAGGTAGAATCTCATATTGTAAACTTTGGTTAAGTTTCAATTCCCAGATCCATATTTTTGGAACCAGTTTTTCGGAATCAATTTCCATATTTAAGCAAGTGCATAGAACTAGAAGTTTGTAACTTCATAATTTGTCCCAATCTTTAATTGGTGTTAGAGGTGTTGTGAGTTTTCTTAAGTTCAACTTTTTTAAACATAGATCTTTCCTTGTTTAAGGAAATTTTTTAAAGTGTACAATTCACCCCCCTCTTGTATATTGAGCATCTACATCATTATTTCAATCCTACAATTGGTATCAGAGCAGGTCTCTGAAATACTTATACTCACATATAAGTTTTTGTTTCTCATTTTTTTTTCATTTTTCAATATTTTCCTTGCTTAGGAATATTTTTCCTTGAATTCGAACTTTTTTTATTAACAAGTTTTTGTGTAGAAAGACATTCTTAATGATGGCAGGTTTAAATGTTGGTTCCATCGACAACCTAAATCCTATAAGACCAACAATTTTTGAAGGCAATGATTATGAGTATTGGAGATATCGTATGAAGACTTTCGTTATCAATACTGGAGTAGATAACTTTTTTATGCTTACCGGAGGTTATAAAATTCCTGATAAGGAAGTGAGTGATTTCACTAAACAAGAGAAGCATGATTATCTATTAAACTATAAAGTACGAAATAATCTACTATGTTAAATTACTAGGAACATATATAGCCAAATTTCTTCATGTGAAACAGCTAACTATATATGGAAGAAACTTGAAGTTACACATTTTTGTACATCCAAATTGATAGAGACAAGAAGAGATATGCTAAGAGTAGAGTATCATGGTTTTCAACTTTCTATATGGATAACTCATTTCCAAAGTTCAACAGAGGTTTATGACAATTGTAAAAAGTCTACAATCTATGGGAGAGAAAGGTCTGGATAATGAATCACTAGTTGACAAGATCATTTATATTATGCCCAATGAGTGCGAATCAAAGAGAACAGCTATTGATGAGAATATGAAGGTCACTCAAATTTCCTTAGATGAGCTGTTTGGAACTCTTCTTCAACATGAAACAAGAATGAAGAGGGATGCTGACAGCATCAAGAAGAAGAATGGAAATGGTACTGTTTATTTTACCACAACTTCAAATCACATGAAAGCTAAGACTCCTGAGAGAGTAACCAGATCCAAGTCTAAGAATGTGGTTATTCAATCAGAATCTAGTGATAGTGAAGTCGTAGATAATGAGTTAGCAAATCTTGCTCGAAGGATGAACAAGATAGCTGGTAAGAGAAATTTCCAATCCAAGTATAAGAAAAAGGAAAGGAAAGATAGAAAAGATGGAGAAGTTATTTATTATGAATGCAAGAGAGCTAGACATATTAGACCAGATTGTCCTTTTCTCAAAAAGAAAGAAAGAAAAGAGAGGCATTCTGAAAGGAACAAGAAGAAGTATTACAAGTCCAAATCTAAGAAAGTTCTAAAATCTAATGACCCCTGGAGTGCCAGTGGTGGTGATTCTTCAGATGAATCTTCTGATTATGAATCCTCAGGACAGAAGAATCTTGGTCTTATAGCCAGACTAACTATTAACAATCATTGATTCATGGATAAGGTACACAATTCTGAATCATTGACCAATGTTTCTTTAAATTCTAATGATAGTAAGTATTGTAACTCTTCATATGAATAATCCTCTTCTGATGAAGAAAATACTTTACCTACCTATGAAGAAGTTTCTAGGTTTTCTAAAATTCTTGAGATTGAGAATTCTAAAATCAATAAAAATCTTGATAAAGAAAACTAAAGGAATAATATTATTACAAAAGAGATATCAGATCTTTCTAAATATCTTGATAGAAAAAATGATGATTTTATAAGTATTTCAAAAAATCTTAAGGAAGTAAGTTCTTATAAGAACAAAGATTCTAAAGATCTAGAAAAATTAATTTCTAAATAAAGTGTTTTCGAGCCTAGCTCTACTTCTAAATCTAACAATTTTGAAGATAAAAACTTGGTTATAAAACTCATGTCTGAAATTTATTCCTTAAATAAGTGTTTGTAAAACTTTACCCATGGTAAAGAAAATTTTGATAAAATGTATTCACAAATATGACCTTTAAGAAAGAAATCCGGATTTGGTTATACCCATGCAAAACGAATTTTTAGTGACAAATATTTTGTTCCACAAAGTGCCCCATTTTTTAATAAGTCTCAATGTGGTGGTCACTGGGCAAGGAATTGCTCTTTAAACAAAACCCAATCTCTAGGTTTTCATAAAGCTTACTTTTCTAAGAAGATGTGGGTACCTAGAATTTTGTTTCTGGAAATCCTAGATCCAAACAAGTTTGGATTCCGAAAGTCTAACTCTTTTCTTGTTTTCAGGAATGTAAATGAAGTACCAACAACAATACATGGTACATGGATAGTGGATGTTTCCAGAACATTAATGGTAACAAAACTTATTTCAAAAAGATTATCAAAACGAAAGGAGTAAAAGTAACTTTCGGAGATAATGATTAGGGAGAAATTGTTGTTATAGGTAAAATTGTTCTTCTTGAAAAAACATTGATTTCAAATGATTTGTTTTTAAAGGGTCTTAAGCACAACCTCATTAGCATAAGTCAGTTATGTGATGAAGGATACCTTGTGAATTTTAGGAATGATAAGTTTTTAGTTCACAATTCCCAGGAATAATTTATTCTCTCAGCCAATAGGGAATAGAATGTTTATACATTAAACATATAAGACCTTAGGAGCCAAGATCTACATTTCCTTAGTGCAATGGAAGATTATTCTTGGTTATGGAATAGAAGACTATGTCACTGTAATATTAGGATCTTATGTAAACTCTCTAAGAAGAAACTATTTAAGGATCTACCGGAGCTTAGATTCGATTATTCTAAAGTTTTTGATCCTTGTAAATATGGAAAGCAACATAAATCTAGTTTTAAATCGATTAGTAAAGTCTCAACAGCTGATGCATTATAGTTAGTGCACATGGATATTTTTGGTCCAACACAAACTGGAAGCATTGGAGGTAAATACTATGTGTTTTTTCTAGTTGATGACTACACTATATTTACATAGGTCTATTTTCTAGAAAATAAGTCTGAATCTTTTTTTTTATTTCAAAATTTTTAGAGCCCAAGTTAAAAATGAGAAAATCCTTCCACTAAAAACTATTCATAGTGATCATGGAGGAGAATTTCAAAATTCTGATTTTGAAACTTTTTGTAATAGAAAAGGTATTACTCACAACTTTTCAGCACCGAGAACTCCTCAACAAAATGGTGTAGTTGAAAGAAGAAATAGAATTCTTCAAGTGATAACTAGAAACATGTTGATTGAATATTCTGTAGCTAGACATTTCTGGGCTAAAGCTATAAGTACTTCTTGTTATACTATAAATTGAGTTTTGATTAGACCATTTCTTAATAAAACTCTTTATGAGTTATGTAACGGTAGAAAACATAGAATTTACTACTTCAAGGTTTTTGGTTGCAAGGTATTCATCTTGAATACTAAAGATAATCTACACAAATTTGCACCAAAATCTGATGAAGGATTTTTCTTAGCATACTCCACAACTTTTAAGGCTTACAAAGTTTTCAATAAAAACACTTGTACTGTTGAAGAAACAGTGCATGTAAAATTTGATGAATCTGATCTTCATTTTTTAACCATCTCAACCTACATCCTCGGATGTGTTTTCAAAAAATTATTATCTATCTTTGTTAGAAGATCCTTCTGATAAGGAAAATGTTCAAGAAGATACTTCTGAAACATTTACCCCAGAAGACTTTCTACCCTATGTTGATGAACAGGTTTTACAAAACCCAAACCAGGTGTTCCTTAAGAACCATCCTAGTGATAGTATCATTAGTGATGTAAATCAACCTTTAAGGACTATAAGTTCCTTGAGAAATGAAGTAGAACATCTAGAATTCCTTTCCCAATTAGAACAAAAAAAGCACTGATGAAGCTTTAGGTGATGGCGATTGGATTAAAGCCATGCAATATGAACTAAATGAATTCGGAAGGAATAAAGTCTGGACCTTGGTTGAAAGACCTAAGGAAAATTCTGTTATTGGAGTAAAATGGGTCTTCAAAAACAAGTGTGATGAAAATGGAGTCATTGTATGAAATAAAGCAAGACTAGATACTAAAGGCTATAATCAGAAAGAGGGAATAGACTACGAAGAAACTTATGATCCAGTATCTAGACTTGAATCTATTCGTATCTTACTTGACTTTACAGCATTCTTCAATTTTAAACTTATTCAAATGGATGTGAAATGTGATTTCCTTAATGGTTATGTTCAAGAGGATGTTTTTGTTGAACAACCTCCTAGCTTTGAAGACACAAAATACCCTAGTCATGTTTTTAGACTTACCAAAGCTTTGTATGGCCTTAAACAAGCCCCACAAACCTGGTATGATAGACTTACACAATTTTTGATTCAAAATAACCATGTTAAGGGAAATGTAGATCCAACCCTTTTTATAAATAAAGATAAGAAAAATGTTTTGATTGTTCAAATTTATGTTGATGAAATTATATTTGGTTCAACTCATCAATCTTTAACTGACTCTTTTGCATGTCTAATGAAATCTGAGTTTGAAATGAGTATGATGGGTGAGTTAACATTTTTCCTTGGTTTTCAAATTTCTTAAAGACCAGAAGGAACCTATATATCTCAACATAAGTATATTAATGATCTTATTAAAAAGTATTGATATGACAAAACTAAGAGTATAAGTACTCCAATCAGTACCTCAAACTCTTTAGATCTTGATGAAGCTGGTAAACCAGTAGATCAAACATCTCTTTAGAGGTATGATAGGAAGTCTACTATACTTGACAGCTAGTCATCCAGACTTAATGTTTTTAGTATGCTTATGTGCGAGATATAAATCCAATCCTAAGGAATATCACTTAAAGGCAGTGAAAAGAATTTTTCACTACTTAAAGGGAACCATGGATCTAGGATTATTTTATAATTCTGGAAATGATTTTGTTTTAAAAAGCATTTCGGATACTAACTTTGGTGGATGTAGAATGGATAGAAAGATTACATCCGGAACTTGTCATTTCTTAGGAGATTCATTAGTTTCTTGGTCATGCAAGAAGCAACATTTAGTAGCACTCTCCACTACTGAAGCTGAATATGTAGCAGTTGGAAGCTGTTGTGCTCAAGTGTTGTGGATGCAACACACACTCACAGACTATGGCTTGAGTTTTACAAAGACTCAAATTTTGTGTGATAACACAAGTGCCATTGCCCTTAGTAAAACCATGCACATTACTCTCGTGCAAAGCACATAGATATTAGACATCACTTTCTTAGGGATAACACACGTAAAGGAGATATCATTCTTCAGTTTATCAGAATGCTAGATCAACTTGATGATATTTGCACAAAATCATTACCCTATGATAGATTTGAATACATTAAACAGAAGTTAGGAATGATAACTGTGAGGTTTCCTTCTTCATTAACATCTTTTTGAACAATTCTCCTTATAGTAATAAACTCCTTCTCATAGGGGGAGTACATTTGCATGTTAATAAAATTGTCATTCTCAGTTTTCTTTTCCAACTTATGTAACTAAATTTTTCATAACAAGCTTTTGAAAAATCTTGGAATGGAAATTCTTGAAATAGAAATTTTTGGAGCTGCAATTCTCGGAATGGAAACTTTCGTAATGGAAATTTTTGGAACTGAAATTTTCGTAATGAAAATTTCTAGAACTGAAGTTTTTGTAATGGATTTTTCATACCTAAATTTTTTTGTAATGATTATTTCATAATGAGGATTTTTCATAATGAGTTTTTTTAATGGGGATTTTTCGTGATGAGTTTTTCATTTTTTTTTAATTTTTTTCCTTCAAGAAGAATATTACCAATTACGAACAACCTTTCTAACCAAACCGAATGGTATGATTTCCTTACTTAAATTTTCGTAGTCATATTTTGCTTGATGGTATTTTCCTATGAGTTTTAAAATTATTCATATTCTAGTTTTCCTTAAATCCGAATGTTTTTTTTCTTAAAACCTCAAAAGATTGGAGTCAAGTTTTCTTTGTGGGAATGTTCTCAACCGTCAGATCAGATGAAAAGAATTTTTAACCATTAGATGGTTTTTGGAAGACCAATCGTCACCTCCATCGCCTATATAAAGGAGACCCTAAGAGTTTTCCCACATCGGTTTTTCAAAGCTTTCGTGTCTTAGAGCCCTGAATATCTTCTTAATTACTATTCCGATATTTGTAAAAGCCGTTCCGAATCTTTCAAAACTCTCCACTCCGAATGTCTGTTGAAGTTACATCTCAAGACATGTCAACCACAAAGCTAATTTCAAAATGGTTAGTCTTCAGAGAAAGGTTAGTGCATCCAAATTTCTACAAGTTTGATTCCCTTATAACCAATAATATCAGATTGAATAGTTGGGAAGATGTTTTCTTGTCTATGTCAGAAAAACAGGATCCAGTTTATACAGATTTACTGGTTGAGTTCTACGAGTTTGTTTCCTTCCAGCAGGAAGAGGGAATAGAGTTATTTTCCTTCAAGTCGTATGGTAAGACTTACAAATTATCGTATCCCAAGGCTGCATGCTTGGTGGGTTTATCCTACTAAGGGGAAGGTGAGTTTTTCTCACATAAGCTTCTGGATGAGCAAGGAAGTTTCAACAAGGAGAAGGCTTTGAAATGTCGTGGACTCAAAGATACCAAGACTGCTAAGATTTCTCATCTCACTCCGAATAATTGGATTCTACAATTGTAGGTACAAGGCTTTCTTGTACCAAGAAGGGGTGACAAGGATAATCTGAAGAATAGTGACATATATATCCTATATTTCCTGGTAAATCTAAGGAAGATAAATTTGACGAGGCATGTCCTAATTACGATTAAGAATATAAAAGAAGGGAACTTGAGAGCTGAAATCATTATATACCCTGCCTTACTATCAAAGTTGATAGTTCGGTGCTTAGATTCTTTCAATGTTTCTTGTAAGTCAAAATTTTAGAATTGTAATCTTATGCTCGTCAGTGATGATACTTTGAAAAGAATGAAGATGGGTTTTTCTACTGAATCTGGATAATTCTATCCTTTACCAGAGGGAGAGGCTGAGGCCATTCCAAAAAATGTGGAGAAGGCTGAACCAGTAAATAAAGTAACTATGAAGAGGAAGATTAAGGAAGTGGATGGTGATGAAAAAACCACCAAATCTATGGAAACTCAATCCGCACCTCCTAATCCAAAGAAACAGAAAGAATTTACAGTTGAAGTGGAAGCCAAGTGGAGGGAAGACAAGGAGAAGAGAAAAGAAGGGGATACTCAGTTTGGATTTGACCCTACAAAGGCTATGACCTTAAGGGAAAAAGCTACGAATGTGTTAGAAAAAGAGGCAAAAGAGAAAAAGTTGAAGAAAAAGGTGTCTGAATCTGAGCTTGTACAATCTCTACTAAGAGATACTGAAATAGCATCTGAAAAGATTCCCATTCTGGAAACCTTTGATGTTCAACAATCTTTACCATAGACTCTAGGTAATAACTATGCCACTCCTAAAAAATCCAAGGGTAAAGAAGTAGTTGAAGAAGTATAAAAACAAGCTGGTGAAGAAGTAGAAGAAGTGGTTGTTGAAGAATAAGAAGAAGAAGAAAAAGGAAGTGATGTTCTGGATAAATTGATCAAACAAGTAGAAGAGTATAAAGAGAAGGATGAATCCGCAAAATTACCCACTCTGGGAAAGGAAGTTGAGAAAGAAAGTGGGAAAGATGAAGATGAGTAAGAGGAATAGAAGGAAAATGTTTTATATGATGAGGAAGAATCCTATGAAAATAATTTCCTTGAAGAAGGGGCAGAAAAGGAGAAACCAGATGAAGATCTTCTTGTTTAGTTATCAGAAAGTGAGGAATAATCTCCAGATGATCAGCCCATTCTGAAAGCTGACAAGGGGGATCAGGTTCTGATGGATACTCCAACAAAATAGATTTTCAGGAAGAAGGAGTTTGGTGGTTCTTCTAAAAGAAAACTGGTGAAAGTTGAAGAAGAACAATCTCCAAGCAAGTTATCGGATTTGGAGTCATCATCACATGGTCACGATTTTGTGGTTGAATATCTGAAAAAGTTGGTGGACACTATTCTGATTTTCTCCACCATAGACTCCAGATGCCAGATGATGCAACATAGTTCGAATAAGAAATCATAAGCCTTATCGATGGTGATGGATAAGTGTATAAAGATTGAGGCAGACCATAAAAGTTTTCTTATCAATTATGACGTGTATAGAAAGTCTTGCAGCAAAATAACTCTGTGGTCTAATAATGTTGAAGAAGAATTGGTTGTGTATGATAATTTTCAGAATGAGGTGAAATATTATTTTGACACCGAGGATAACATGATTAAGAATCTTCAGGATGAGCTGATCATTGAAGAAAGTTCTTAGAGTCAACAAGTGAAGGAACTGAATGATAAGACTAACTCTCTTACTCAAAATTTTATAAGCAATAGAAATATTAGGATTGAGCTTGAGAAAAGACTGTTGAATCAAGATGAGCTTGTGAAGATGCAACAAGAGTCCATGAAGGCTCATGTAGAAGCTTTGAAAGCCCAAGAAGAAAGGATAAAATCCTTGGAGAGGCAAGCTGAGGAAGACCAAAGAGACTTGAAGAAGCTGAAAACCTTGTTGAAGAAGTAGATCCCAAAGGAAAAGGAAGAAAAATAAATCCACTCTTATCTTTTGTTGTATTTGTCTTTATTTGTAAAAATTTTCTCAACTGTAATGAAAATTTTGTTGGTTGTATCTTGTTATATACTAATATTTTTGGCACCATATTTTCTATTCCATTCCCTTCAATTATTTTTGAAAATCCCAAAGGGGGAGAAGGAAAAGAACTACTCAAAAGAGGAGAAAAAAAATTTAAAATGGAGAAAGAAAAATTTTCTAAGTGAAATATCCTTAAAGAAAGGGAGAGTTTCTCATTATGAAGTTTTTCATTACCATGATAATGAAAACTCCACTCCAGAAATTCAGAATACAATACTTAGAGTTTCAATGCATAAGGGGGATTTAGTTTTATTCACTTTCATCCATGAACAAAGGGAGATAAGTATTAATTTAATGTCTAATGAGATATTTTCAAAGTTCTTATATTCTTTTTCGTAAGGATGTTTGTGCTTTCAAAAAAGGGGGAGATTGTTGAGTCAATAAGGTTTTCCTTATGACTTTTCCATTCCTTCTTGTTTTGAAAATCACAAACACCTTATACCTAAGAAAATCTATATTTTACTTCTGTAAGGAAAATTTCCTACCTTAAAGAAATTTAACCTAACCCAGATTTTCTTATACATAGCAATATTTTTTATTAAGTATAAAAATCCGATTCATACCCAAAATCCTCGGAATCATATAATGCTAAGGTATAAAGAATTTTGTTTTAGGATCCAAATTCTGGATACGAAATCTAATAATGTTCCACTCCTAATTCTAGATACGAACTCTAACAAGGTTAAATCTTCGAATTCTGGACTCCGAACTTTTACTAGTTCGACTCCGAACTTTCACTATTTCGACTATGAACATTCACTAGTTCGACTCCGAACTTTTACTAGTTCCACTCCGATCTTTCACTTGTTCGACTCCGAACTTTTACTAGTTTGACTCCAACCTTTTACTAGTTCGACTCTGAACTTTTACTAGCTCAACTTCTAACTGTTACTAAGTTCGACTCCGAACATTTACTAAGTTCGACTTCGAATTTTTATGAATTCGACTCCAAAAATTTATGATTTCGACTTCGAACTTTTATGAGATCAACTCCAAACTTCTAAACGTTCAACTCCAAACTACAAAATTTTAGATTCTAAACTCTGGTGAAACCAGACTCTGAATTTCCTTAGAAATTCAGACTCCGGATTTCCACAGATTTTAGGTTATGAATTCTTATAAAACAGAATCCAAATATACTTTTTATTATAGACTCTGAATTCCATTTTTTTTAGACACTGAACTTGTATTTACTTACTTTCCAAATTCTAGTTTTGCTTATGCTTACACTTGTTTCATTATTAAACAATTTTGTGCTTTCAGTTACACGTGTTTTATTATAAAATGATTTCTTCCTTTCTGTTTCTAACAAACCATTTGTTTAGTGACACGTGTATAGGTCCCTCTGAAATTCAATGAAAATATTATCATTGGAGGAGGGATCCAACCGTTCCAACTGAGCTTATAAATAGGATCTCATTTGAAAGATCTCTATAATGAGTTGATCACTCTAAAGACCACATGCTGTTCAGGTGATTTCTAGAGAGAGAATTTTTTCATGCTTTGTGCGTACTGAACTGCTCATTCATATTGCTTCGTGTGACTCCGAATGTTGGTGATTACATTCGAGGGATACTGGGGATAGGAAGACAGAGGTGCCAACTACCTTGAAGTTCAAGGGCTTCCTTGCTAAGGAAGACAGAGGTTCCAACTACCTTGAAGTTGAGGTCTTGCGGGAATAGCAAGACAGAGACACCGATCTTAATATCGAGGGCTTATCCTGGTGTGGGTAAGACAGAATTGCTTGAATGTATATTTGAAGGGACCTTTATCCAAGGTTTTTGGATACCCTTCTCTTTGGGTTAAAAGATTTATATCTTGTTACTTGTAGTTTTACTACTTGTTTTTTCGCTGCATTTTGTATTGTATGGAAAGTATAATCTTCTTATATTTACTTACACTTGTACTCTGATCCATTTAGATTCTATATGCTTTAAGGTAGAATCTCGTATTGTAAACTTTGGTAAAGTTTCAATTCCCAGATCCATATTTTCGGAACCAGTTTTTTAGAATCACTTTCCAGATTTAATCAAGTTCATAGAACTAGAAGTTTGTAACTTCATACTTTTTCCCAATCTTTCATTAGTGTTAGAGGTGTTGTGCGTTTGCTTAAGTTTAACTTTGTTAATCTTAGATCTTTCCTTGTTTAATGAATTTTTTTAAAGTGTACAATTCACCCCCCTCTTGTATATTGATCATCTACATCATTATTTCGATCCTACATAATGAATTATTAGGTGACGATGATTGAATTAAAGCTCTAAAAGATTAAATAAATGAATTTGAAAGGGATAATGTCTAGCCCTTGGTAAAAAAAGCAAATGAAACTTCTATAATTGGTGTAAAATGGGTCTTTAGAAATAAATGTGATGAAAATGGTACAATTGTAAGAAATAAAGAAACATTAGTTGCTAAAAGAAATAATCAAAAAGAAAGAATAAACTATGAAGAAACCTATTCTATATTGCTAGACTTGAATCCATTATTATTCTACAATACTTTGCATCATTCTTTAACCTCAAATTTTTTTAAATGGACATGAAGTGTTATTTCCTTAATAGATGTGTTAAAGAGGAATTTTTTTTAACAAACTCATGGTTTTAAAGATATAAATCATCCTTAACATGTCTCTAAACCTACCAAATCTTTATATGGACTTAAAAAATCTCCTAAATCCTGGTCTGACAGACTAACTTGATTTCTGTTACAAAATAATTATGTTAAGGGAACTGCTAATCCAAACTTTTTTATAAATGAAGATAAGAAAAATGTTTTGATGGTTCAATTTGATTTTGATGATATTATATTGATATCAACTCAGTAATATTTAATTAATTTATTTGAAAATCACATGATATTTGAGTCTGAAATTAGTTTGATGAGTGAGTTAACACTTTTCTTTGATTTTTTAATTTCTCAAAAACCAGAAGGAACTTATATATATAGAAATTAGTATATTAAAAATATTTTTTAAAATTATGGATATAAAACCACTAAAATTATAATTAATCCATTCAGTACCTCAAATTCTCTTGATCATGATGAAGTTGAAAAACCAGTAGACTAAACAAATTTTAGAGGTACGATTGGAAGTTTATTATACATAACAGATAGTCATGACAACATAATGTTTTCATTGTGATTATGTGAAATATATCAATACTATATAAAATAATCCCATTTAAAATAAGTGAAAATAATTTTTCTCTATTTAAACTGAACCCTAGATTTGAGACTTTTTAATTATTTTGGAAATTATTTTTTAAAAAATATTTTTTAGATGATGATTTTGGTGGATGTAGAATGGATTATAAAAGTACATATGAAAAAATACATTTATTAGGAGATTCATTTGTTTCTTGGTCATGAAAGAAGCAACACTCAGTCGCACTTTCCATTACTGAATCTTAATATGTAACAACTAGAAGTTGTTGTGATCAAGTGTTGTGGATGCCAAAAACACCCAAAGACTATGGATTGAATTTTACCAAAACATAAATATTGTGTGATAATACGAGTACCATTTCCCTAATAAAAACCCCTAACATCAATCTCTTAAAAAAACATATAAATTAGGCCTTACATTATTAGGGATCACATACTCAAAAGAGATATTATTTTTCAACTTATTGGAATGCCAGAACAACTTGCTAACATTTTTTACAAAATCATTACACTCAGATTTATATGAATACATTTAAAAAAAGTTAGGAATGATAGCCATAAGGTAATAGTCAATATTAACTTTTTGTGGAAATCTATATTTTTAAATTAATATACTCTTTTTCATAGGGGGAATATATATGTTTACTCTTTTATATTTCATTAATAAAACTTTTGGAAGCTAATTTTTTTTCCTTAATAATATTTTTCAGAACATAAAAATGTTCTTTTCATAATAAAATTTTTGAAACCTATATTCTTAAAGAAGAACCTTATCAATAATGAACATTTTTTCTAAGCAATATATAAGTTATGTTTCCTTACTTAAATTTTCGCAATCGCAATTTTTTTCTTGTTGTCATTTCTATATTGTTTTAAGGAAATCTCATTAGATTCACTTTCCTTGAATTATATTTTTTTTTTCATTAAAACCTCAAAAGATCAGATCCTTCAAATCATTCTTCAGAATTGATATCAATTGTAAAATCATATCAAGAAAATCTCAACCATTGGATTGATTTGGGAATACAAACCATCGTTACAAATCCTATATAAAGAACCCCCCCATATTCACATACCACATTAGTTATCTCAGTGTCTTTGCACCGAAGATCTACCACCCTTCAAAGCCACTGTTCAGTTTTCTCAGTTTCCTTAAGATATGAATGTATCTTGATGTTTCCTCACAATCTCCAATGACCTACAATAAGGAACTCATGAATAGGTTAATTTATTGAGAAAATTTGGTTGACCTAAATTTCTTTCTCAAGTAGGATTCTATGATTTCAAAAACCATTAATAAGAATGGATGGGAAAGTATCTTCATTACAAACCAAAGAATAAAGATCCATTTTTTCTTGATATCCTTATATAATTCTATGAACGAGTTAGTTTTTATGAAAAAGGAGGAATAGAAATGTTTTCTTTCAATATATATGGAAAGAATTATTATTTATCTTTAAACAAGGCTATAAGAATTCTGTATAATCCTTATGAAGGAGAGGCTATCTTTTGTTCTCACATGTTTTCAGACAAGGAAGGTAGTTTTGAGAAGGTTAAAGAATTTGAGTACCTTGGACTTAAATGAGTTAAATCACTAATGATAAATCATCTTTTAACCAATTTTATATTGTTAGCCCTGTGGATGCAAGGATTTATCATTCCGAGAAAGGGAGACTAGGATTCTATTAAGAAATTTTATATCTTCATAATGTATTTGTTGGTGAATATAAGGAAAGTAAAACATATAAATTAGATTCCATTAAACTTCAGTAATATCAAGAATGAAACCCTCATGTCTCAGACTATAATTTGTACAAAAATCTTGTCAAATATTATTGTCCTTTGTCTATAATCTTTAAAAATTCCTTGCAGTTCAAAACCCAAAGTTTTTGAGATAATTTTCTTGAGTGATATCACTCTGAAATGGATGAAATTTTGTTTTATCATTATGTCAAGAGAGTTCATTAATATTTATGATTGTGATGTTTAAGATATCCGAAAGAAAGGTGAAGTAGGAGAAAGTTCCAATCAAACCCCAAAGAAAAGAAAAGAACCAGAGCCGAAAAGAAAAGTACTTGCACTGAAATTAGTATCTACTCCAACCAAGCTGAGAAGGAAAATGATAATCTATAATGAAGTGGTAGACAAGTGGAGAGAGTATAAGAATAAAAAAAATAAAGAGGATGAAATGTTTGGATTAGGCCCTTCTGAGGCTAAGGCCTTGAAAATTCAAGAATTTGAAGAGCTTGAGAAGCAAGATAAATAAAATAAGTTAAATAATAATATTTATGAAGCCAAAATTGATCAAGATTATCTTTAAGATACTAAGAAATAATCCGAAAAAATCCAGGTACCAAAATCCTTCTTTCAAGAATCAGTTAAAATTGAAACCTTGGGAGAAGTTAAAACAAGGAATTTCATTTAAATTTTGGAACTCATTTTCAAAGAAGAAGTATTACATCAAGAATAAAAAAATAAGAAGAATAGGAAGAGGAAAGGGTAGATATAATCAAAATAGTGGAATAATACCAAGAGAAGGATGTATCTTTTGACCAGTTTTATATCAGAACATCCAATGTTTAATAAACCAAGATAATCTCATAATGGAAAGATGATGATGCCCATGATGAGTTTGACAGTCCTTCATATGATAAAAGTAGTAATCATGATTTTATTCATCCTGATGATGATAAGGAAGTTATTGATAAAGCTAGTGATAATGTACCTGATGATGATAATGATTGAATAATTCAAGTTTCTAATTGTGAGAATGAGACTCTAAAAATTGAGAAGGAAATATCAAAATATGATAAAGGATAGCATGTGACGTTCTTTCTCCTAGGAATGACGTGGTTGAAAAATATAATAATGATTTTGTTTGAACATCTAAGACGAAAGAAGAAGATCAAGATAAAATTCCCTCACCAAAAAGGGATATGGTTCAAAATATTCATCTTCCTTAGTACAAGATTTTTTGTTCAGTCCTTATGAAATCTAGTGAATACCATTCCCTTATTTCCTTGTATTGACTCTAGATGCAAACTGCTTCAACAAAAAATCAATCAAAAGTCAGGTTCAACAAGCATTCTCAAGGGAATGTTAATAAAACTTGATGTCGATTTTAAGACTTTTCACATTTGTTATGATGCTCATAGGAGATCATGAAAAAAATAACAAAGTATTATTATTAAATTATTGATGATCTGAAAATCATGGATGATTTCTGTGACTTAATAAAGGATTCATTTGATATGTTAGATGACATAATAAAGAATATTTTAACCAGTTTTTTAGAAAATCTGAATCAAGAGGATGTTTCCTGGATTCATGAGGACAATGACCTGAATGGAAAGATGAATTCAGTTGCTCCAAAATTGAAAAAGGAAGGAGAAATCGGGGAATATATATAACAAAAATTAAAGAGAAATAAGGGGTGGTGAAGTCTAAAGCCGAAATTCTTATGTCTCATGAAGAAATAATCAATGTTATTGAAAAGAAAAATCTGGATCGATATCAGCTACTCAAGAAGTTTGAGGGTTATCGAAAAGAGTTGAAAAGGTTGAAGGCTACCCTGAGAAAGTTGATTCTGAATGAAAAAAAGGATGACTAATTTCTTAAAATTTGATCTTTTTTAGTATTTTCATTGTAATAATTTTTCCCATCATAATGAAATTTTGTTATCTTACTATTTGTTTTGTCTTCTATATTCCTCAACTTTGTGGTATTTTTCCCCCTCTATTCCATTTTGAAAATCACAAAGGGGGAGAAAATAATTATCAAATGGAAGATTAATAAATATATTGCTTAAGTCAGGGGGAGATTACATGAATAATAAATTCTCAAGTAAGAAAGAGTAATTTCTCTAAGAATGAAAAGAATACAATCCTTGGGGATTTCAAAACAAAAGGGGGAGTTAGTCAAATTCATTATGGGTCATATGTAAAGGAAAATAAGTATTTATTCTAAAGTTCAAAACATGGAAAAATTATTACATATATTATTTTATGAAATTTTTTTTGTGCTTTCCAAAAAGGGGGATATAATTGCGTGAATAAGTCCCCTTATGACATTGTTTCCGAAGCTTTCACCGGGGCGCACGCGCATCCATCCGTCCACGGAGGAGAACGCGCGGCTTTGTTGCCCCGCATTCCTGCTTTCCAAAGGCGGGCGACATTTGTTCCTTATTCAGGTACGTCTGCTCCTTGATCGAAACGGGATGATGGGATGTCGGTTCTTCCCTTCGTGGATTCCTCCTCGGAGCTCATTACCTAGTCCGGGTCTCCCTCATAGATTTAATATGTAGTTTGTGAAACTCTTCCTAGTGTCATGTTTCCATGGACGCCGGTTAATTACACTGCTTCTGTAGGGACATTCCAAAGGGTCCAGTCAGGGCAGCAACCTTCAGTCGGGGGAGTAGTCACGTTGAGGCATCAGTAGCGTGTCTGGATGCTGGGGAACCTGGCATGTCTGTCTGTCGTCCCTGGTCACAGGGCTTCTCTAGGGCATGGAAGCCCGAGGTATCCCACATCGAACGTGGGGAATTATATGCCATAGACACATATCTTAGGTTTTCCTCAGCTTCCCGTGTTTAACACAGTGTACGCCTCGAGTTTAACGTCCATCGGAGACAGATCAGCCCGATTAGAGCATTGGCTAGGATGGATCGGATTGAGGGATTTCTCTTGAAGGGATGCTGATACCGGGGCCGGACCATAGACGGCTGTGAAGAGTGTACCGACATGGTCTCACCGGGGTATGAAGGTTCGGGAGAGGATTAGGGTGGATGGTGGATGAATGGAGCGGAGGGGAGTGAAATGGGACCATCGCGGGGGGCAACGGTTGAGTTGGGCTTGAGCCTTGAAGAGGCTTCCTACGTATCCCCGTGGCAGGGAATCAAAGTCCGCGTAGTTCAGGACGGTGCCGGTAAACCCGCATGAGGGTGGACCTTGGTCCGATGGGCATCGTCAGCGAACCGACGTGAAGGTGGACCTTGGTCCGATGAGAGATGGGCTTGAACCCCAGGGAGGCTTCCTACGTACCATGCCTTGACATGGATCAAAGACCACGTAGTTCATAGGGTTTCATCGGTGAACCGACGTGAAAGTAGACCTTTGGGTCCACTAGTGGTGGGCTTGAACCTTAGGAAGGTTTCCTACGTACCATGCCTTAAGATGGATCAAAGTCCTCATAGTTCAGGTTGGGTGAAATACAGTTTAATGTCATGCGGGATGGTAGTGAACCCTGACGTGAATAAATGATAGGTGGTCTTGAACCTCAGGGAGGCTTCCTACGTACCATGCCTTGACATGGATCAAAGTCCTCGTAGTTCGGGTGAAAATGGGGGCTTGGCACACCGACAAGGATACGGTTTGGGCCAATGATTGTTGGGCTTGAACCTCGGGAAGGTTTCCTACGTACCATGCCTTGACACGGATCAAAGTCCTCATAGTTCGGGTGGAATACAGTTTAACATCATGCGGGATGGGGGTGAACCGACGTGGATGAGGTCGGAATGACCGGATGGTGGGTTTGAACCTCGTAGAGGCTTCCTACGTACCACACCTTGACATGGATCAAAGTCCTCGTAGTTCGGGTTGGTCACAATGGCTTGCCGTCGGACTGGAATTGCAGTTTAACGTCGTGCTGGATGCAGGTAGAACTCGACGTGAAGTGATAATGGGTGGGCTTGAACCTCATGGGGGCTTCCTACGTACCATGCCTTGACATGGATCAAAGACCTCGTAGTTCAAATGGGGCTTTGTCGGCGAACCGACGTGAAGGTGGACCTTGGTCCACTTGTGGTGGGCTTGAACCTCGGGAAAGTTTTCTACGTACCATGCCTTGACATGGATCAAAGTCCTCGTAGTTCTGGTTGGTCTTTAGGTGTACAGTTTAATGTCATGCGGGACAAGGGGGTGTGTAGTTTAACATCATGCTGGACGGGGGTGTGCAGTTTAACGTCTTGCTGGACGGAATGGGACCAGACGTGAGTAAATGACGGGTGGGCTTGAACCTCATTGAGGCTTCCTATGTACCATGCCTTGACATGGATCAAAGTCCTCGTAGTTCGCTATGGAATGGGTGTCAGGGTCGGTTCCCACTCTAAGCCCACATGAGTCATGCTCGGTGTGAGAAACAAGAGGTTGCAAGGACCTGACGATCACGTCGCGAAGGATGCGTCCGTGAGAAGCAAAGAGGGGCTTACGCATTAGGCGGCCCATGGTGTTGGGACTTACTCCAGGATGGAGGCCCAGGGTCAGTTCACAGTTTAACGTCATGTGTTGAGGACGTGGTGCTTGGCAGTTTAACGTCCTGCAGCTCGGACGAAGGGGGTTCACTCCGCACCCCTAGGACTTACATAACCGGTACTCTCTGGTCCTTGGGGAAGGGAAGGTACCAGCAATTCCATGGCCAAGGGGGGTTGTACGACGAACCATCGAGGGGTCCACGTTAGCGTGGCTATGTGAAGAAGCAATAGCCGTTAGTGTGCCTATGCGAAGAAGCATTAGGCGAAGCAACGCTACAAGTGGTATTGTCCATGGGACTTTGAAATCACATCATGCAAACCTGGAGGGTTGCACGAGAAGATGAATTGCTAAGAAAAGGAGTGTGCTTCGTGAAGTGGAGTGCCTTGGCCTTAGCATGGGGCATGGGTGGGAATGGAAGGTTCTTCGCGAAGTGGAACAGTGTTCACGGAGCACTGCCTCGCGAAGAAGGGGTGCCTCGCGAAGCAGGGTCCTGCAAAGCAGTGTGCTTCGCGAGGTGGAGTGCCTTGGCCTTAGCACGGGGAATGGGAGTGAATGGAATGTGCTTTACAAAGTGGAATAGTGTTCGTGGAGCACGACCTCATGAAGAAGGGGTGCCTCGCGAAGCAGGGTCCTGCAAAGCAGTGTGCTTCGCGATGTGGAGCGATCCGGCCTTAGCATAGGGATCACTAGTATGGGTTGGGTGTTTCGCGAAGCACAATTGCTCCGCGGCTACCCGAGTTCCCTTGGGAATCCCCTTCCTTCTCGAATGCCCTTGAGATTAACGAAGGGCATCCCTCTCGGAAGAGGGGCTCAAAACGAGACAAAGTAGAGTCATCTCGCGAAGTAGAAATACCTCGCGGAGCTCATAATTCCCGGGGCAAAGAGTGTTTCGTGATTCAGGAGAGGAGAAGATGAAATTTCGGATTGTCCGTCTGCAGGACTCAGGAGGAGGTCAGTATTTATAGGGAAGGGGCGCCGCAAAGCAGAACTTGCGCACCGCCTCCGGCACTTCGCGGAACGCTCGTGAACGTCAACGGCACCCGCGGGGAGCACCGCCTCTAGAGCTTCGCGGCGGCTCAGGAACGTCAAACACGTTCGCGGAGCATCACCGCCTCTGGAGCTTCGTGGAGGCTCGTGAACGTCAAATGCATTCGCGGATAATCACGGCCTCTAGATCTTCGCGAGGCCGTGAGGGTCGGGGCGCTTCGCGGCAGGGCTTCGCGGCGGGGCTTTGCGTGGGTGCTTCGCGTCGGGGCTTCGCGAGGAAGCGCGCCTGCCTTCCTTTTTTGCTCTTTTATTTCGGCCCATATTTTGGCGCCAACAAATGCCCCCCCTCAGACTTGGAGCCGCGTAGTTCAAGGGTCGAAGTCTGAGGGAAAATCGCCAAAATTGTTGGCGGTTCTCGATGCCGCTCCGCGAAGGGGGCCCGCGATGCTGACTGGGGCCGCGGATCCGGACGCGCCACGATGCTCCGCGTGGGGGAGGCACGCCGCGATGCTCCAGGGTCACCGCCTATAAATAGGGGGGAAACCTCTTTTTTCTTCACGTGCCTTCCTTGTCTTTTTGTGCTCTCAACTTTGCGAAGCTCCACGTACTCCGCGATAGCCCTCCGTGAATCGATCTTCGCGGCGAACCGCGGGTCTCCAGCTCCGCGTCCGCGCTAGGCGACCATCTGCTTGTCAGCCTTGGCCGGGCTTTGCGACTTGCTCTCGTGACCTATCTTCACGATCCGGCTTATCGATTCTGCTTCACGATCGAGCTTCGCGATCCAGCTGAAAAAAATCTTTTCTGAGGGCTAGAGTTAGAATGGCCCATCAAGAGGCTGTATTGGGGGTACTTGCGGATGCTGCTCGTCGGGATGAAATGGACAACTGTCCAGGCCTGGGGGAGATGGTCCGAAGCCATTCGGACCACACTTCTTTGACAGATCTATTATCAGAGGTTCAGAAGGATTATCCGTAATGCAAGAAACTGCCACTGTACAGCTTTGGGCTGAGGGAGACGTCTTTATCCTTGAGGCGAGTAGGGATGAACCATCTTGCTGGTTCAGGAGCATACCATGCCAACACCAATGGTTCAGGGCGGCCGATGGTCACACACAAGAGAACTTCACACCCGTCACCTCTGACTGTCTCTACAACCATGTGAACAACATTGACGGGAGGCCACGGCAACCGGAGACGTCCCCTCCTCTCTACCGCACCATACTGAAGGCGGCTTTGCAGGATTCGAAGAAAGGATGGTCCGATGAGTGGGACCTGCACCAGGGCGGAAACTTTACTGATGACTGGGCCTGGGCCTACTGGGTAGGCGCCTCATGCGAGGAGTTCGGGGCTGAGATGAGGAGAGTGGGGTTGTATGAGGCGGCGTGGGCCTCCCAATTCCACATTTACCAACCAAATCAACTGATGCCGGAATTGCTGAGCAGATGGTCGTCCAAGACCAACACTTTCCACCTACATCACAGAGAGGTGGGAATCAGCCTATGGGATGTCCACCAGATTTCTGGGGTCCCGATCTTGGGGGCCATGTATGACGAATTCCTCCCCGTCATCAGTGCGTGGGAGGATACGGAGCAAATGCCGCGACTGGCGTCGGTGCTGATGGCACTTGTCCCTGGAGAGGACAAGGAGGCAGTGAGGGATGTCCATTTTAGGAGATGGTTCAAATTCTTCCTAAACTTCCCAGAGAATCAAGAGTTCCCTCTGAGGCCTCGAACTTTCCCGAGAGCGGCCCAACGGGGCAAGGGGCACTCGTACTGGTGGGTCTTGGAGGACAGCCAATGGAAGACTTGGGGTTTGAGTGTCAGCACTGAATAACAGCCTATAGTCAGGCTGACGACGTTCATCGTGGCTCTTATCTATGGTTGGATCCTACCGGTGAGAGATACAAGCATGGGGGTATGGCCCAACTCGTTTATCATGGCGTCGATGTTGGCCATGGGGCAGCGGATCAATCTGGGGATTCCGATGCTCACCAAACTGTACAGAATGCTGCGGCACATTAGCGAGGGCAAGAAGCCACCAAGGATATGTGGGCCCTTCCACCTCCTGTATGGGTGGATCACAACCCATATCAGGGGGATTTATGAGTATCCAAACCCCATTTTGCCGCCGGGATCGAACTTCCACCCCTCCATCCTGAACGTGGTCCGGAGCTTCTCGTTCAAACTGGTTGTTCCAATGGTACTGAACCGGGTGTGGAGGGAGGACGAGTTTAATTTCCACCCCTTCCCCTTGCCGACGGGGGTACTTACTGATGACGGGCAGGGAACGGAAGAACATCGGGCCTACCTCCTGGCCTTCCGAGGTGGAGTTTTTGTGTCACAGATAGATAGTGAGCCACTCTGCGAACCGTACACCCCGCATCGGTTTGCAAGGCAGTTCCGGTGCCTCCATCGGCTGACCCCGTAGGTCTACTAGGAGGTGCGTCACGAGGAGCACCCATGTTTGATGAGGCAGTTGTGGCTCATGTTCACACGGGAAGATGGGAAGATGCGGATTGCATTGCCTCCATCCACCACTTCTTTCGTATTGGTGAAGGAGTACGCCATCAGTTGGGAGGCTGCTTACCCAGGAGATATGCTGAAGAAACCAACTATTCGTGTCGGTGACGGTGGGCCTCCTCTATCTCGATGTCGGGGTCGGAGGGCAGCTAGGGCCGCTCGCGATAGTGGGGCTTCCATGGCAGCGAGACCCGCACCGGCTGAGGGTATGGCAGCAGTGGTGGATCCGGTGATTTCGGAAGAGCAGGGTCATCCAGAGGGGCGGCCACCGAGGGGATTTCGTAGGATATCCACTCAGGATCCGGCGAAGCGTCTGCGTCATATTGACATGGCAGAGGATGCTGTTTTCCCGGAAGCTTGGGACATTTGGGATGTAAACCAGAAATTCATCAGTCTACCCGAGATATGGGCCCACCTGAATCACCTAGGGATGGAATTACCGGGGATAGGCCCAGTTCGGGCGGGATTCATGGCGTCTCCGGCGGAGGCAGAACAATACCTGACCGAGCTGGAGGATTATGTCCACTCCAGTGGTGTCCCTCGCCCGATGACAGACCGGGTGAGGGTACTGTTGAATCATACGGTCCCCCCACATCTATCGGCTGCCGATCTGAGGGAGCGCTTCCCCTTGCCGGAGGAATCAGATGACTCCTCTCGGGAGGATGAGGATAGAGGAGGGAGCCCGTTGGAGGAGGGCGAGGTCGGAGACCAAGGCTTAGAATCTGACGACTTTGCGGAGGCTCTCGAGGTAGCACTCCGAACTTCTCTCCTTACGATCTGTTCTTAGGTCACTATGGACTTCTCACCAATGTTTGAGCCATGCAGGAGGAACTTTTCCGCAGGCCTCGTTCTCGCTCCTTGGCGGGTGATGATGCGGGACCTTCAGAACCCGTGCCTATGACTGCGTCCAACTCCGTGTCTGGTGGGACCAGGGTGCCCGAGGTGGCTCTTCTGGAATTTTCAGACCTTCCAACAGTATACGGAGGGCCTCGTCCCGGGGTGCCATCAGCACCAGCTCAAGAGCAGGGATAGGAGGTCGATCTCCGTAAGTCTCCTCTACCGGTCTCCTCATTGTCACATGTAGGCCATGCCAACTAACGTTTATTTCCCTCTCTGTCGTACAGTTCTTCGACTGGCGTGGGATGCTGCGGAAAGACTGGTCGGGATGTCTGGTGGCGTCCCTCCTAGGGGCATGCCGGTGATGGTGGCGATAGTCCCCCCATATTCTCAAGCTGCGACGCACACCATCACTGGCAGGACTATCAGCAGGGTCGTACCCGAAGTCATTGAGGTGGACTCCGAGGAAGAGGATTGACCGATTGGTCCCAGTCCTGTCATGCCTGCTTCGGCGTCAGGTGTCGTACCAGATTCAACACCAGATGTAGATCCTGCCGAGGATTTCTTGTGGGCCTATCCCGCGTACGAGCCTGCCAATCGTGCAGACTGGGACAAAACGGCCTCCAACGAGGAATACAACAGCATAGTCCGCCGCCGGTCATGGAAGATGATCACGCACTTTATCAAGGAAACCCCCCAAGCACAATGGTTGGCCGAAATGGATAGACTCTACTCGCGATTGCGCGAACTGTGTGCTGGGGGAGTGGATGCCCAACATCCTCACGTGCTCATCCGAGATCTTATGGCTGAGAAGATTCGGGAGCATGATCATGGGCTCAGCATGGGTTGGCAGCGGAGGAAGGTGACCAGCATCAAGAAGCTCCAGGAGGCTGAAGGCGAGGTCCAACAGATGCAGACCCGGGCAGACAAGCTTTCCGCCTCTCTTGATGCCCAATCTGAGCTGGTCTCAGGGTTGAAGGCCCAGCTGGAAGAGGCAGAAGAGCAGATGAGGCAGACCTCTGGAAAGATGGCTACCGTTCAAGCTGGCATAGAGTGGGCCAAAGCCAGGACTGACGAACTGCGCCCCGCCGCTGCTGAGGAGGAGCGGGAGCTGATTCAGTGGTAGCAAGCCTTGTATGCCGCAATTCAACGGGTGGCGGAGCTGCAACTCTCTTTTGATGGGGTCAACCCGTCCATGGGGGGAGTCAACCCCCGTGTGTTGTAACAAACCCAAAACCCTTTTATTGGTACTTTCGTGCTTCTATTTTTTCCTTTCATTGTTTTGAATGCTGTAGCACGCACGATTTCCACTGTTTGAATTGCCTTGTTACATCCCTACAATGTTTGCGGGACTTTCGGTGACAATTCACCAAGACCACGTGGGTCGAGCCCGATGTGAGAAACAGGAGATAGTTTCCCTTTCATCCCACCTAACATGGGAGTGGGGATCATGCTCCGGGCATCCAGGATTCAGATTACCAGTCTGGATTTCTGAAAGACGGGAGAGGCTTGATCGGAGAAGGAACTTTCAGGATGGCCGAATTACCGTTTCTTTCGCGTGCTCTTATGCACGAATGGGGAAATGCCAGGGGCGCTGAAATCGTTCCAAACAGATGAAAATGGGGTGTGTGAATCACGATACCCAAGATTCAGAATGCTGTGGGGATGGTGTGACAATAAGGGACAACCGTTAACCTCGGAGGAGAAGCGGTATCCTTACTGCGTTAGCCTGTAATGGGGACAACAAGTGAGGGTTGACCGTTGACCATATTCGAAACACGAGACCATGTCACAAATGTTGTTTATCAATCCTTCGGGACGTTGGCCCAGGACAGTTGGCGGACCATAGGTCAGACATCCATACTGTTAGGGGGGCCTTCCAGACATGACCCGTCTTCCGGAACGTTGGCCCAGGACAGTAGGTGAGCCGATGCGGCATAAGACCAGGCCCTTAGGGGGTTCCTTCAGACATGAAAAGGGGAAAAAGGTCCGAATAAGGGGTACACAAAGCGTGGAATATGGAGTGATGGTTTGTCTGAACGGAATCCAACACTTAGGTAGTTACACCACCGTGGTGGGAGCACACCAGATGGGTGCATCGGTCTGATCATGGATCATTCCTTCTTTGGGACAGGGCCTCTCTGGCGAGGGGGTCTGTCACTTCCCAATGGGATCTCGGGGCATCCTGAACTTGTTCAGGGTAGAACCGCAGTTTAGTGTCATGCGTTGAGGACACACAGACTCCTGTAATGTCATACGATAGGACGTGGAGCAAAAAGAAAGATCCCAGGGAGCGTGTGGTGTGGTATATATGAAACCGACGTGAATGAGGACTTGGAGTCCAAATCATACCACATACCCCTGGAGGAAACTCTTCAGGTCGAGGGACCAAGAGTGAGGATTAGGCTGGGCCCGAAGAAGAGTGGTCGGGCGTTCCTACGTACCCCATGAGGATGGGAATCAAGTCATACGTAGTTCTGAAAGCGCAGTTTAACGTCATGAGGGATGATGGGAAGCCTGGCCGTGCTGGTACACATCCTGCCAAAACTACTAAGCCCACGTGAGTCGTGCTTGGTGTGGTAAACAAGCAGTAGTGGTGGGAGTTTCCCGACAAAAAGGGTCAGGTTAGGGCAAAGGGACGCTCGGTGAATACCGGCCCAGTGACACTAGCACGATCATTTAGCGCACCTGGATGCACGAAGAAAAAGATCCGAGTATGATGGAATTCCACTTGAACATAAGGAAGTGGAAATGTGTGAATCATAGCGCTCACTATTCAGACCACAATGATGGCGGCGTGACGATGAAGGATAACTGCTGACCATGTTCGCAACACAACATCCTGTCACATTGGCCTAGAATGGGGATAGACAAATGAGGGTTGACAGTTGACCATGTTCTAAACACGGGACCATGTCAAAAATATTGTCAAATATCCGTAGGGACTTTGGCCTGAAATGATTGGAGGGCCCTTAGGTCCAGCATTCATAGAGAGCCCTTAAGCCTAGTATCCATGTCGTCCGAGGGTCCTTTTGGATGTGGAAGAGGATGAGGATCCAAATAGCGAGCTCACGAATCTTGGTCATGGGATGAGGGGAATGTACCTATGAAAATCCCACACTTCGGACTCCTTGTTGAAACACATCTAAATACGGCAATGAGACGTATTAGATAGCGGGAGCATATTCCTTTCCCATAGGGAGATCTTAGTTTAGGGTCGTAGAATTCGGACCATGGATGGGTAAGGGGAGCAGGGGATACATGGCAAGGTGGTTTCAAAACCTGATGTGAATGAGGACCTAAGCCCTACTTACCATGCATTCTCTGGGGAAATGCTCGAGTCGAGGGACCGAACACGAAGGATAGGCTGGGCCCGCAGGAAAGTTTCCAGGCGCTCCTACGTATCTCATAATAATGAGAATCAAGCCATACGTAGTTCTGGAGGGTGGCACAGCAAGGTACCAGTGCCAGGGGAAAAAGGGAAGTGTGGGCATGGCCCTTGCACTAAAAGAAGCGGAATTTGATAAATCTTGTTTGTTCTTTAAGGTGAATGGTTTTTTTTTTGTGAAGCGACAGACCTAGAATAGTAGGTCGTGATGTCGCCACAAGGATCAAGTCATGATGGGCGTTGACAAATGGCATGGAACGTGACCAATACCCAACGTGACGTCCTCTACAACGAGGTCATCACAATGCAGTGTCGTTTTTCATCGTGCGGCTAGGATGATAATGTCACAGTTTAGGGTCGTATGATAGGACCAAGCATGCATTTTATCGTCATGCAGCGCAGACGTAGCAGAGATGATGCCAGGCGGGAAATGTGCACAGTGTTATAAAACACAATTGACGGAGACATGATCCCACGTCAAATTGTACACCAATCGAAGAGGGAGACCTTAGGCCGAGGGGCCTATATATATGTAAGTGGTGAAATAGGGGAGAGACTGGCTCCCCAAATGGGTTGTACCAGATGACAGGGCGTCCGGGCGATCCTACGTATCCCATGAAGATGGGAATCAAGCTGAACATAGTTCCGGATAGATCTTAATTTATGGTCTTAGAGCTCGGACCATGGGAGCCCCGAAGGACGCCGTATTGCAGCTTTGTCCCCTTGACATGCAAAGATGCACTGAGGGATAGCGCCAAAAGTGTCGAGATTCTTCCTGGACATGATGGGGTGGAAAATGATGCGAATCATGCAACCACATTCGAGGACTGAAAGGGCTGGCGTGACGACAGAGGATTGCTGCTAACCATGTTCACAACACAGAATCCTGTCGCGTTAGCCTGAAATAGGGACAAACAAATGAGCATCGACCGCTGACCGTATTCGCAACGCGGGATTTTATCGATTTTTTGTCCAAAACCCTCGGGGGTGTTGTCCCGTAACAGTAGGAGAGCCCTTGGGCGTAGTATCTAGGCTGTTATTGGGGGTCCCTCCGGGATTGAATGGTAATGGAAGCCCGAATGGAGGGGAACACGAAGATTGACAAGTGGAAGGAACTTGATCAAGTTGAATCTGACACTCTTGGTCCTAGACCAGAGTACTCTTAACACATGGGTTGGTAGCTGTATGGAGTCGAGGGACTCAACTTGAGGGTGATCGAGAGATGGCGGATTCTCAGGAGAAGGTGGCATGGTGACCAAAGCCTTGTATCATACCTACATATCCCCCTTCTGGGGAGGGATGGGCCAAGTGGCCTAGGTGACCGGGAGATCAGGAGATCTCTAAGAGGTGGGGCTGGACCCGAAGCCTAGACATTCAGGTGGTCCTACGTATCCCATGAGGATGGGAATCAAGCCATACGTAGTTCTGAAAGGGTTCCTTTTAATGTCATGCTGGACAAGGAATAGGAGGGCTAACTCTCAGAACGGGGGTGCGCGTGGTGCAGCTATTGCAAACCCGACGTTAATGAGGACATAATCCCACACTACGCCACGCAGTCCCGTAGTCGGGGTCCTGAAGGCAGGACCAGAGAGGTGAATTTGCTGAACTCAAGTTGGGCCCAGAGACAAGGGGTCTGGGAATTCCTATGTATCCTATCAAGATAAGAATCATGCTGAACGTAGTTCCAGATGAGAATCTTAGTTTATGGTCTTAGAGCTCGGACTGTGAGTGGTGACCATTCCCGAGTAAGCACAGATGTCAACCCGATCCCTAAGCCCACGTGAGCTAAAATCGGTGTGGGAAACAAGGGGGGTATCCTCATCGCAATAATTGGGGTGAGTCAAACGAGAGTTGGTAGAGAGTCCCGAAGGACACCTTCGACATGGCTTGTCCCCCCAATGTGCAGACGTGCATGGAGGAAAAGTACCAAGGGTTCTGAGACTCTACTTGGACACGGTGAAGTGACGAAGGGTGTGGATTGTGCACCCAACATTTTGGGCCAATGGGTCGGTGTGGCAAGAGAGGAAAACTGTTAACCATGGTGGAAACACAGAATCCATCACATTAGCCTGAGTTGGGAACAAAAAATGAGCATCAACTGCTGACCATGTTTGCAATGCGGGATTTTATCGATTTGCTGTCCAAAACCCTTGGGGGCATTGGCCCGTAACGGTAGGAGAGCCCTTGGGCGTAGTATCCAGGACGTTATTGGGGGTCCCTACGGGTGTGAATGGTGATGGAAGCCCTGATGCAGGGATACACAAAGCCTGGAAAGCGGGTGCGGACATGTCCGAGTAAAGCTTGGCATTCCAGGTAATAAACCAGAGTACTCTTAGGCACATTGGTTAACCGCCGAAAAGGAATCGACGAAACAGCTCAGTAGGGAGAGGTACATGGCGTGGTCATTACGAGACCGACGTGAATGGAGACATAATCCCACACCACACCATATAATCCTCTCATGAAGGAAGGGTAGCCCAAGGGGCCAAGATGGGATGAAGATTCCCGAGGGATGGGGATGGACCCGAAGCCTAGACGTTCAGGTGGTCCTACGTATCCCATGAGGATGGGAATCAAGCCACATGTAGTTCTCTAAATGTAGTTTAATGTCATATGGGACAAGAAGAGGAGTAATATACCCCTAAACAAGGGAGGTGTACGGCATGGCGAAGAAGCCATCGTGAATGAGGACATAGTCCCACACCACACTATACACTCCTATAAGGGAGGACCTGGGTCGTGGCCCGGAAAGGCCAAGGGGCCTGATGGTTAGGCACTGGTCAGGAAGGCCTGACCTGCTTTCATTTTAACATCTTGCAATGAGGACAAGGGTCGGGGACCCGAGAAGGCCAAGGGGCCTGAGGCTGGGCCTCGTAAAGGAGGGTGTACAACATGGTACATGATCCCGACGTGAATGAGGACATAGTCCCACACCACACCGTACACCCCGGGTGAAAGATTGGGCGGAGGGGCCCGAGAATGACAAGGGGCCTATGGTCAGGCATCAGTCAGGAAGTCCTTACTGGGTTGCAGTTTAACGTCTTACAGTAAGGACGGGGGGCCATGGGCGAGAGGAGGCCAAGGGGCCTGATGGTTAGGCACTGGTCAGGAAGGCCTGACCTGCTTGCATTTTAACGTCTTGCAATGAGGACGAGGGTCAGGGACTCGAGAAGGCCAAGGGGCCTGAGGATGGGCCTCGTAAAGGAGGGCGTACGACAGGGTACATGATCTCGACGTGAATGAGGACATAGTCCCACACCACACCGTACACTCCTATGGGGAATCGGAGCCGTGGGCCCGATCGCTAGCACCGCCCCGGGGGAAGTTTGTCACCTCGGGATGGGGCAGAATGAATCACTGCACTCGATGTCTGGGACATCACAGGGTGGACCCAAAGATCCGGGATGCTGTTGACCATGTTCGGAACACAGCGTTCCTATGGTAACCTGATATGGGAGCAACAAGTGAGCGTCGACCGCTGACCAAATTTGCAACGCGGGGCTTGTATCGGTTCGTTGCTTGGAAACCCTCAGGGGCGTTGGCCCGTAACGGCAGGAGAGCCCTTGGGCATTGTATCCAGGCCGTTCTTGGGGGTTTCTCTGGGTGTGAAAGACAATGGAATCCCAGTCAAGGAGTGGATGGAGAATAGTTGTGTCCATCCATGAAAGAGGCAAACATCTCCATGGGGGATGTACATCCGGGTCGAGGCTTGCTCGATGTGAGTTGGGGAAAAAGTGTGCACCCTGCCATATCTTAACCGGAGGGGAAGATCTTGGATTTTGGGCTGGGCCAACAGATAAAATGTCTGGGCGTTCCTACATATCCCATGAAGATGGGAATCAAGCCATACGTAGTTCTTGAAGGCCATGCAGTTTAGCGTCGTGCGGTGAGGACGTGGGAGGATAGAAGAACAGGGGTGGGCACATGGCGTGACCCTTAAAATCCTTGTGTGAGCGGGGTCGTATGAGCGGGGCTAAGAAAGCCTACTCCCGGCTGCACAAAGATTCTCCAAGGAAACTACCACCAGGGGGGATAGTGGAAGAGAAATTCTTGGGGCTGGGCTCAAGACGAGGCGTCCGAGCATTCCTACGTATCCTATGAAGATGGGAATCAATCCATACGTAGTTCTTGACATGCAGTTTAATGTCATGCGGGACGAAGAGCATCTAATTTGGGGATATTTATGGTATGACAAGTAATCCAACATGAATGAGGATGTAGTCCCACACCATACCATACAATCCCGTAAGAGGGTAAGTCGGGGAAAAAATGGGGGGGCCTGGGGCCAGACCGTGGTCAGGGAGACCTGACCAGCTTGTGGTTTAACGTCTCGCGGTGAAGACGGGGGGCCAGGGGCCCAAGGAGGCCAAGGGGCCTGAGGCTGAGCCTCGGTCAGGAAGGCCTGACTGGCTTGCAGTTTAACATCTTGCAGTGAGGACGGAGATACAGTTTAGGGTCGTGCGGGACCAAGGAGGCCAAGGGGCCTGAGGCTGAGCCTCAGTCAGGAAGGCCTGACTGGCTTGCAGTTTAACGTCTTTCAGTGAGGACGAAGATGCAGTTTAGGGTCGTGCGGGACCAAGGAGGCCAAGGGGCCTGAGGCTGTGTAACGCCCCGACCCTAGTTACCCAAAGTCGGTGCATTATTACATAACATTGGCATGATCACAAGAAAGATCAAATCTCGAAAGACCAATTGGTTTAGTAGCCTTGGAAACACTAGATATATTCATAAGTTTTAAATTAAATCATAAAATGAAAAACTACTACAACAATATAATGTCTCCATAATCCACACTCATATCCCCACATAATATCCCTACAGGTCATTCATAACTTACTTCTTCACTTCCTGGGAAAAATAAAACATAGAAAAGGGGTGAGCTCAAATGCCCAGTAAGGATAACAATATAGCGGAAACTTTCATAAATAAGAATAAACATTTAAGGCAATGTATAACTAAAACAAAAGCCTTTCAAACATGAACTTTCAACATGGTATGACATAAATAAAATGAAATAATGCCATTTACTTATTCACAAGGATATTCTACTAATCGAATAATCCCATGCAAAAATCAATAACCACTTTCATAATGTTGGAATGAATAATGTTAAACTTTAATTTCTTTTCAAGGGCTCGTCCTAAGACCTTGGGGCTAACTGTAACCGGAACCCAACCCGGAGTGCCTCTAATAACCGGACACCAACCCGGAGTGCCTCTAATAACCGGACACCAACCCGGAGTGCCTCTAATAACCGGAGACCAAACCGGAGGGCTTACTTTTACCAGTCCCTAACCTGGAGGGCTTACTTTTACCAGTCCCCAACCCGGAGGGCTTACTTTAACCAGTCCCCAACCTGGAACATACTTGTCCAACACATTCATATGAAGTAAAGGTTGAAATATAACATAAACATTCTTATTGGAACTAGCATACGAAATGTCAATACTTTACTCATAAACAATGAATGCTATATAAATGACACATCTACAGTCAAACATATCACAAAACTTCATTACAATATGGAAGTTTTAAATCATAATAAATAAACTTCAAATAATCTTAAAATCCATCAAAGGATGTTGACATAGATGAAAATGTTTTTTTAAAAATTATTGAGAGAAATATCCCTTTTTCATGAAAACATTTTAATGTTACACAATTTAGAAAGTAAGGCATTTAAATACATTTTTGAATCAAAGTGTCCTATACCACTTTGAAACTTTTGAATGGAATTAACACTTTTAAAACATTCATTTTCATATAAATAAATCCTTACAAACCATTTTGAAAACGTGGACATAAATGAGGATGAATTAGAAGAAAAAATATTTAAAGCATTTAAAATGATGTTTTAGTAAAAGTTCCCTTAGAAATAATCCCTTTGAAAACTCTTTTATGAAATATGGACATGGATAGTAAATATGTCGCTGTAGATACTTACGTAAAGACAACCTCAGATATTAAAGAGATTGTGAAGTAAACCCTTATCAATTTGGTATCTTATGAAACATACAACCCATGAAAGAGGTATCATACAATGAAAATGTAAATACAGATAAGGTAAAGTGTATTACACAAAGAATACAATTATGGGCAGTACATACACCACACAAAAGATAATAGCGGAAATATGGCATGAATCTCACGGAAATAAAGAGTGAGATGAAAACACCTTACCACGTTAATCAACTGAGTCGTATGGCCAAAAGTTAATAAACACCAAATTATTTACAGCATAACATGAATATAAAGATAATCATGATAATATATATCAAATTCCAGTACACAATACAACACTTTCAATAATTTAGTGGTGAATAATGGAAATCTCACGGAATTGAATGTGAGATAAGAAAATCCCTTACCTTGTACTTTTCCTTGGTTGGGGCAGGTTAACCTACTGTATAGTGGTGAAATAATTGTTATTAAATTATACAAGAATCATATATATTAATATGATATCATATATGATCTTTTAACATTGATTTGTTAATAATATCTTAAAATTATCGTCGTTTCGGGTGTTAACTTACTCATTTTCTTTTATATGTTTTGTTACATAAGCCATGTTTGTTGTATCTTATTCATATCCAGAATGATATCAAGTCCTTAAACATCATTTTTAAATCATCAAATGATAATTATACTTGAATGGATACGATGGAGAATGAATCTCATCGCGTTCGTGGAGACGGTAGTCCGTACGTACGCACGAGCGACAATATCATTCTTTTGATATTAAAATAATATATAAATGGATGGTATATCATATATACAGAATTATTAACATGTTATATTTATTATTTACATGAGTTACATATCATTATTATACCCATCCAAAATAATAATATATTGAATAATAATTACACCACGACGTGGAGACGGTAAGCCGTACGTACGCACGTATGGTGAAATGTTATTAAAAGGGTGGATAGAATACTGAATATGGTTGTAACATATTTATAATAACATCACAGTATATGTGAGATACTGGAGTTGTTATTTTAGAATGGTAACAACAAAGGAAGAAGAAGTGGAAGAAGAAATGAACCTGGAAAAAGGGTGGTGAAATCATTACCTCTTCTTCGGGTTCTTCCTTTTGATTTGATCAAAAGGGATCATTAGGTTGGCTTTCTGATCAAACTAAGGCCTCTAGGTTGTAGTGAGGGAAGTTGGGAGAGTATTTGGACAGAGTTTGGCCGAACCAAAAGTCTTTGAATGTGTGAAGAAATGAGAAGGACGAGTGCCCTTTTATAAGAGGGGTGAGGGGCACCTTTGGAAAAGCTAGAAATATTAATTTATAATAAATTCATATTCGGTTTATAATGGCTCCAAAGTTGATTATTAAAAGTTTAAGGTGGGTATAGGTGGAACACCACTCAACCAATAGAATTTATACAGGTTTTGGTACTTGTATTAACCTTATCTTTAAGTATTAACTCTAAGTTAATTAGTTTCACTTTTACAATGTCTCTTTGTATTTTTATATAATATGTTTAATAAACTTACTATATACATCCAAGCGACCCCCAAGTGGTCCATTAATGAGGAACATATCATGATATAAGTCTCTTGGCCGAACCTTAGATTTTTAGGAATTTAATATCAATTAATAATATAATATTTGTTTTAAGAACTCTTTTATGTCAATTTTGAGACTATTAAATAGTTGATTTTTTTGAAACTCATAACAGATTGATTACTTCGAAAAAAGTCCATTAAATCAATACTAATATATCATATTATCCTATAAAATTAGTTTAATTCATTAAAAGTTTCATATTATATTTATTTGGGTATTTATAATATCAATTATTTTAATTTTTCACTATTATAGTAAGTACTGCATCATCATTGTGTCATAAATAAAATAAATTATTTAATGTCTAAAAATTATAAATAAAATATCATTATGTAGGAAATCTTTTTATCTTTCTAATGAATATTTATAATCTAAAAGCCACCATATATAACCCTATGTAACAATTGGTTTTCTAAAAGATATATGTTTGTGTCATTTTTGTATTCATTTTAACTTAATTAAAATAAAGTGTCATTATCACTTACAAGTGGATCCATGGGGTCCCAAAATCGACCCAAAGATGACTATGGTCGAACATGTATCAACCAATAAGGCTAGGACACGTTTTAGGGTAATTTAGTATTATTATAATATTATTTTTTAACCCTTATTTACCGGATTTACCCTTAACCATGGTAAATAAAATATTTACCGCAGTAATTATTCAAAATGTATAAAAATAAAAGTTACCTATTTACACAATTTGAGCATCCTGATTCCAAATATGGAATCCATTTTTTTAAATTCAAAACACAGAAGTGGAAGAAATTAATTTAAAATTAATTCCCGCTGTCAAAACAAAAAGCGTGTTTTTAAGAGATAATAACTATCAAAAGATTGACACTTGTTTATGTTCGGTTTAATTGTAAAATTATGACCAATGACCAAAATTATATTAAATGGTAAAAATATATTCTAAATATACTTTAATACCACTCAAATTCACAATTTATCACTATTAATTATTTTGATTAAAAAAGTTGTTTTTAATTAAAATTTAGTAATTTTCACTATTCATCAAAATATGAAAGTTATCCGAAAAGTACCAAAATTTCAAATTAGGCTAAATTCGATATTCCGAATCCAAAAATGAAGTCCATTTTAAAATATAAAATATATATAATTTCAAAAAGTAGGTATTACTATTCATAACGGCTAGTTTGATTGGTTGTGGTGTGTGTTAAAACTCAAGGTTGCGTACAACACACGCTACTGTATTATTCAGAGAAAGTGTACCGTGGAAGCTTGGGATGTTTCATTTTAAATTTTTTGATGTTCCCATTTAGTCAAAAAGTTTAAAATATTGTGTTTAAAAAAGGGTTCACTATTAAAAGTTGATAAAAGTGCAATACTGAAAATGAATTTGTTCTTGAATTATATCTAAGAAACTCATAATATGGATTCTAAAATTATAAGGATTATATAAAGATTAAAATTTAGATAATACTATTCATAACCTCTTTTTAATGGCTTTTTTTTGTAAGTCATGGTGTGATTGAACTCAGTGTTGCGTGTAGTGCAAGTTATTGAATTATTTTGAAGAAATAACACACCACGAAATCTTGGGGTGTTACATTCTCCCCTCCTTCAATAAATTGCGTCCTCGCAATTTGAAATTGTTCTACGAAAATAAAAGGTTGAAAATAGGAAATATATTTGTGGGAAAACCCACATCGGAAATTAGGTTACTAAAATTTAGTCTTAATATGAGGAAAAGAGAAATGAAAGGGTCACCACCAAATTATGATCTCGATTAGGAGAACATTGGTGGAAATTAGAGACATATAATTGGAGTAAAAACATAAATATTTATAGGTAGTGATTGAGGTCATCAATCACAAACAAGTATGAAATTGAGGTCCTTAAACTCATCTATCTATGATGATTTAAAATACCATCGGTTCAACAAAACATAGGGTATTAGGATAACACATTTTTGACATTTCAAAATATCTTAGTTGAAATCCCACATCGAAAAATGAATTAACGAGGCCTCTATTTAAAATAAAGAGTGGAAAGTATGAAGATTACCGAAAATAACACATACTAGGCTTCCATGTAGGAAAATATGGATATGGAAGAGAAATATAACCATTAATTATCTGATGGAGAGTGGTAGAGAACATGGCTATGAAAAGGCCAAAAATCCCAAAGCCATAAATTAGTGATGATTTAAGGTACCATCTAGGACAACATTTTTGTTCTAAGTTCCTTTTATTAATGTTGAGGAATTTCTTTATGAGATTGGCTAAGATCATAAAGAGATATACTTACTTTATAATTAGAGTTTTATCCATTAATAAATTTCTACCACAAACTCATCTTTCACTCTAAAAGATAATAGAATGTAATTTTTTTTCTATTTATACTATTCGTACAGGGTTCCAAAATAAATGAATTTATAATTCATCTTCCAGATCTTTTAAAAAAAACTACATTATTTAATCCAGGACATCTCGTGGTCCAGTGGTAGGTGATACACCCTTGTCGCCCTTCGGTTGCGGGTTCAAGTCTCGCAGCCTTGCCGAACGCGACGGGTTGCCGCCCGACCTCCGGGTTGTCCTTTTATGGCAATCCAAAATAATCCAAACTAGAACTATCCAAAATACTTCTGTCCAAACTCACAGTCCAACATTTATAAGGAAGGTAAACATAATGTAGATCCTTTTTACCCCGTAATAGCATATGAATACCTTCATCATGTATTCTTTTAATACACTGAAACATCCTGATTTACCATAATCTTTATTGATTACTTTCATGCTCCCTTATTCCATATAGAAAGCTGGATATACTTCATCAATCCAAAAAAGTTTTAAACCCCAACAATGATGGAATAGACAAATCATTAATCAGCTTCAATTTAGTCAAGAATATCCAATATAATTTATCCAAATCAATCATGTATTATTCTAAAATCACTACCTCGGTATCAGAACCATAGTATGGTTTATCTTTCTCTCAACCATATATTTTCCAAAAATTTAACCTTCTATTGAGTCACTTTTCTTTGTTCCACACAATCTCAAGTCCTTAATGAAATAGTACTACAGTACAATCCTTATATACTCCATAATTATTATAACAAGTACATTGTTGATACAACACTCAGTTAACATAATCAACATAAGAACTCTAATCATTCCTCTTCATCTGTGGTAGTATCATAACTTGATTATTATCCAATAGCATCATTTGCGGCATAGTCTGATGACTGGGACATAGGTTCGCGTAGTGTCCAAACTCCTTGCAAATGAAGCATTGTACATTTAAAACCATTTTCTTACCCTTGCAGTCACGTACTTTGTGCCCTTTTCCTCCACACTTATAACAAACTCCCATTCCTTTTAGGCAAGTTCCAGGGTGTTTCTTTCCACAGTTACCACATATGGGAAAATTCTTCTTTTCCCTCTTACCTTTATCCATCTTTCTCTCTTCCATCCTTTTCTTCTCTTGCTTCCTTTCAAAGCCATAGGACTCAGTAAACTCTTTACTTATCTTATCAACACATGATATTATTTATTCATATGATGATAATACATGTGAGACTATTTCTCTTATAAATTCTGGCTTAAGACCATGAAATATATGATCCTTCTTTCTCTTTGTATCATGTGCATTGCTAGAGTTCTCATTCCTTCTACTGGGCGCCATTTCTAAACAATGGCATACACTAGATTAGTTTATGAATAACAATACCTAATCCAAAACTTGTGAAACACATAACATAAATTAAATAGTTTATGGATATAATCCATAATCATAAAAATGCCTCCTTTGAGGAAGTATATAATCATAAACCCTTCATAATGATTTGTAAAGAAAATGAGAGTTATCCTAAGCATATCCCCCGGGAGTGTTGTAACCAAGAGTGCAGCAAGGCCCGTTGTCGTGCACCAGTTCCCGTTCGAGTCTAGCTCAAAGCGGTGTTTTTGGGTTTTACCCCTAGGTACATCTGTGCCAGAGCCGCCTCTACCTGATCGTATCCAGATAGGGATGTATTGCTCGGAAAACTCACAAAATCTCTACAATACCAAAATTCTAGGAAGTTCTTCTATAATAATCCTCAAAGTTTATCTTAGGTCTATGTGCTCTAATCAGAGTTTATCTAAATCTAGCTTCCAAGGTTTGTACTAAACTTCCTCTGATACCAACTGTAACACCCCGACCCTAGTTACCCAGAGTCGGTGCATTATTAAATAACATTGTCATGATCACAAGAAAGATCAAATCTCGAAAGACCGATTGGTTTAGTAGCCTTGGAAACACTAGATATATTCATAAGTTTTACATTACATCATAAAATGAAAAACTACTACAACAACATAATGTCTCCATAATCCACACACATATCCCCACATAATATCCCTACAGGTCATTCATAACTTACTTCTTCACTTCCTAGGAAAAATAAAACATAGAAAAGGGGTGAGCTCAAATGCCCAGTAAGGATAACAATATAGCGGAAACTTTCATAAATAAGAATAAACATTTAAGGCAATGTATAACTAAAACAAAAGCCTTTCAAACATGAACCTTCAACATGGTATGACATAAATAAAATGAAATAATGCCATTTACTTATTCACATGGATATTCTACTAATCGAATAATCACATGAAAAAATCAATAACCACTTTCATAATGTTGGAATGCATAATGCTAAACTTTAATTTCTTTTCAAGGCCTCGTCCCAAGACCTTGGGGCTAACTGTAACCGGAACCCAACCCGGAGTGCCTCTAATAACCGGACACCAACCCGGAGTGCCTCTAATAACCGGACACCAACCCGGAGTGCCTCTAATAACCGGAGACCAAACCGTAGGGCTTACTTTTACCAGTCCCTAACCTGGAGGGCTTAATTTTACCAGTCCCCAACCTGGAGGGCTTACTTTAACCAGTCCCCAACCTGGAACATACTTGTCTAACACATTCATATGAAGTAAAGGTTGAAATATAACATAAACATTCTTATTGGAACTAGCATACGAAATGTCAATACTTTACTCATAAACCATGAATGCTATATAAATGACACATCTACAGTCAAACATATCACAAAACTTCATTACAATATGGAAGTTTTAAATCATAATAAATCAACTTCAAATAATTTTAAAATCCATCAAAGGATGTTGACATAGATGAAAATGTTTTTTTTAAAAATTATTGAGAGAAATATCCCTTTTTCATGAAAACATTTTAATGTTACACAATTTAGAAAGTAAGGAATTTAAATACATTTTTGAATCAAAGTGTCCCATACCACTTTGAAACTTTTGAATGGAATTAACACTTTTAAAACATTCATTTTCATATAAATAAATCCTTACAAACCATTTTGAAAACGTGGACATAAATGAGGATGAATTAGAAGAAAAAATATTTAAAACATTTAAAATGATGTTTTAGTAAAAGTTCCCTTAGAAATAATCCCTTTGAAAACTCTTTTATGAAATATGGACATGGATAGTAAATATGTCCCTGTAGATACTTACGTAAATACAACCTTGGATATTAAAGAGATTGTGAAGTAAACCCTTATCAATTTGGTAACTTATGAAACATACAACCCATGAAAGAGGTATCATAAAATGAAAATGTAAATACATATAAGGTAATGTGTATTACACAAAGAATACAATTATGGGCAGTACATACCCCACACAAAAGATAATAGCGGAAATATGGCATGAATCTCACGGAAATAAAGAGTGAGATGAAAACACCTTACCACGTTAATCAACTGAGTCGTATGGCCAAAATTTAATAACCACCAAATTATTTACAACATAACATGAATATAAAGATAATCATGATAATATATATCAAATGCCAGTACACAATACACCACTTTCAATAATTTAGTGGCGAATAATGGAAATCTCACGGAATTGAATGTGAGATAAGAAAATCCCTTACCTTGTACTTTTCCTTGGTTGGGGTAGGTTAACCTCCTGTATAATGGTGAAATAATTGTTATTAAATTATACAAGAATCATATATATTAATATCATATCATATATGATCTATTAACATTGATTTGTTAATAATATCTTAGAATTATCGTCGTTTCGGGTGTTAACTTACTCATTTTATTTTATATGTTTTGTTACATAAGCCATGTTTGTTGTATCTTATTCATATCCAGAATGATATCAAGTCCTTAAACATCACTTTTAAATCCTAAAATGATAATTATACTTGAATGGATACGATGGAGAATGAATCTCATCGCGTTCGTGGAGACGGTAGTCCGTACGTACGCACGAGCGACAATATCATTCTTTTGATATTAAAATAATTTATAAATGGATGGTATATCATATATAAAGAATCATTAAAATGTTATATTTATTATTTACTTGAGTTACATATCATTATTATACCCATCCAAAATAATAATATATTGAATAACAATTACACCACGACGTGGAGACGGTAAGCCGTACGTACGCACGTATGGTGACATGTTATTCAAAGGGTGGATAGAATACTGAATATGGTTGTAACATATTTATAATAACATCACAGTATATGTGAGATACTGGAGTTATTATTTTATAATGGTAACAACAAAGTTAGAAGAAGTGGAAGAAGAAATAAACTTGGAAAAAGGGTGGTGAAATCATTACCTCTTCTTCGGGTTCTTCCTTTTGATTTGATCAAAAGGGCTCATTAGGTTGGCTTTCTGATCAAACTAAGGCCTCTAGGTTGTAGTGAGGGAAGTTGGGAGAGTATTTGGTCAGATTTTGTCCGAACCAAAAGGCTTTGAAGGTGTGAAGAAATGAGAAGGAGGAGTGCCTTTTTATAAGAGGGGTGAGGGACACCTTTGGAAAAACTAGAAATATTAATTTATAATAAATTCATATTTGGTTTCTAATGGATCCAAAGTTGATTATTCAAAGGTTAAGGTGGGGATAGGTCGAAAAACACTCAACCAATAGAATTTAGACAGGTTTGGGTACTTATATTAACCTTATCTTTAAATATTAACTCTAAGTTAATTAGTTTCACTTTTACAATGTCTCTTTGTATTTTTATATAATATGGTTAATAAACATACTATATACATCCAAGAGACCCCCAAGTGGTCCATTAACGAGGAACCTATCATGATATAAGTCTCTTGGCCGAACCTTAGATTTTTAGGAATTTAATATCAATTAATAATATAATATTGGTTTTAAGAACTCTTTTATGTCAATTTTGACACTATTCAATAATTGATTTTTGTGAAACTCATAAAAGATTGATTACTTCTAAAAAAGTTAATTAAATCAATCCTAATATATATATTATCCTAGAAAATTAGTTTAATTCATTAAAAGTTTCATATTATATATATTTGGGTATTTATAATATAAATTATTTTAATTTTTCACTATTATAGTAATTACTACATAATCATTGTGTCATAAATAAAAAATATTATTTAATGTATAAAAATTATAAATAAAATATAATTATTTAGGAAATATTTTTAGCTTTCTAATGAATATTTATAATCTAAAATACAACATATATAACCCTATGTAACAATTGTTTTTCTAAAAGATATATGTTTGTGTCATTTTTGTATTCATTTTAACTTAATTAAAATAAAGTGTCATTATCACTTACAAGTGGATCCATGGGGTCCCAAAATCGACCCAAAGATGCCTATGGTCGAAAATGTATCAACAAATAAGGCTAGGACACGTTTTAGGGTAATTTAGTATTATTATAGAATTATTTTCTAACCCTTATTTACCGGATTTACCCTTAACCATGGTAAATAAAATATTTACCGCAGTAATTATTCAAAATGTCTAAAAATAAAAGTTACCTATTTACACAATTTGAACATCTTGATTCCAAATATGGAATCCATTTTTCTAAATTCAAAACACAGAAGTGGCTGAAACTAATTTAAAATTAATTCCCGCTGTCAAAACAAAAAGCGTGTTTTTAAGAGATAATAACTATCAAAAGATTGACACTTGTTTATGTTCGGTTTAATTGTAAAATTATGACCAATGACCAAAATTATATTAAATGGTAAAAATATATTCTAAATATACTTTAAAACCACTCAAATTCACAATTTATCACTATTAATTATTTTTATTAAAAAAGTTGTTTTTAATTAAAATTTAGTAATTTTCACTATTCATCAAAATATGAAAGTTATCCGAAAAGTACCAAAATTTCACCTTAGGCTAAATTCGATATTCCGAATCCAAAAATGAAGTCCATTTTAAAATATAAAATATATATAATTTCAAAAAGTAGGTATTACTATTCATAACGGCTAGTTTGATTGGTTGTGGTGTGTGTTAAAACTCAAGCTTGCGTACAACACACACTACTGTATTATTCAAAGAAAGTGTACCGTGGAAGCTTGGGATGTTTCATTTTAAATTTTTTGATGTCCCCATTTAGTCAAAAAGTTTAAAATATTTTATTTAAAAAAGGGTTCACTATTAAAAGTTGATAAAAGTGGAATACTGAAAATGAATTTGTTCTTGCATTATATCTAAGAAACTCATAATATGGATTCTAAAATTATAAGGATTATATAAAGTTTAAAATTTAGATAATACTATTCATAACCTCTTTTGAATGGCTTTTTTTTGTAAGTCATGGTGTGATTGAACTCAGTGTTGCGTATAGTGCAAGTTATTGAATTATTTTGAGGAAATAACACACTATGAAATCTTGGGGTGTTACAGGCTGAGCCTCGGTCAAGAAGGCCTGACTGGCTTGCAGTTTAACGTCTTGCAGTAAGGACGGAGATGCAGTTTACGGTCGTGCAGGATGAAGGAGGCCAAGGGGCCTGAGGCTAAGCCTCGGTCAGGAAGGCCTGACTGGCTTGCAGTTTAACGTCTTGCAGTAAGGACAGAGATGCAGTTTAAGGTCATGCGGGACCATCTCGCAGTTTAGGGTCGTGCAGGACCCTCTCGTAGTTTAGGGTCGTGCAGGACCACTTTTGCCCTAGACAAAGTATCGCTCGAGTAATTTGGCATTGGTGGGAGGGGTTATACGCTCTCCATCTTTGGTCACCAAGGAGTATGCTCCATTTGGGTAAACCTTATGGATGATATAAGGCCCTTCCCATTTGGGTTCTAATTTTAGAGGTTTCCTACCGGGAATCATTGGCGCTCGAAGGGCCAGTACCAGGTCGCCCTGTAGAAAAGAGCGGAGACGAGCCTTCTTGTCGAAGTCCCTCTCTATCTTGTCCTGATGCCTTTCCAGATTGTGCAGGGCACGGAGCCGGTTCTCGTCCAGTGCTTCTAGTTCAGCTAGATGGATCTCGGCTACCTCATCTGATGTCTGGTGATCATAAACTGCAGTGCGTAACGATGGAAGCTGGATCTCAATGGGTAGGACGACCTCAGCTCCATACACCAGGGAATATGGGGTCACCTGGGTAGAGTTGCGAGTCATTGTCCGGTATGCCCAGAGGGCGTTGGGGAGCTTCTCCGGCCAACTTTTCTTGTTCTGACCAACCATCTTCTACAGAATGTTAGAGAGGGTCTTGTTGAACGCCTCGATCTGTCCATTCGCCTGCGCGTGGTAGCGGGAGGTATGGTTTACCAGATGTTGTACTTGGCGTACAATTTCTTTAATTCAGCCGCTTGGAAGTTGGTGCCATTATCGGTGAGAATGGCGTGAGGGACCCCAAACCAGTGGATATTGTTGGAGCTCACAAAATCAACGATGGAACGGGCCTTGACCTCTATAAGCGGAACTGCCTCTGCCCACTTGGAGAAGAAATCTGTAGCAGTCAGGATGAACCTACACTGGTGGGCTGTTTCCGGTGGATACGGTCCCACTACATAAAGCCCCCATACCGCAAATGGCCAAGAGTACTTGGTAGGGTGGAGGGGCTCCGGCGGCCGATGCAGGAAGTTGGTGTGAACTTGGAATGCGTGGCATCTCTTGGCATACCCAATGCAATCGTGGATCATAGAGGGCCAAAAGTACCCTAACCTCCGGATTTGATGGGACAGCTTCGGCCCAGCTTGATGGGCGCCACAGGAACCGGCGTGAACCTATTTCATAACATGAGGTATCTCTACTCCTTGGATGCAACGGAGGAGGACACCATGGAAACTCTGCTTATAAAGAATCCTTTCAAGACTGGGGCCACTCTGGAGGGTAAATTGCGGCGCGCGGCGTCAGATTCGATCACGCTCAGCCCGGTCGTCCGGGAGGCGACCATTTTGGAGATACTTGACAAAAGGTGCCCTCCAGTCGGGAGTGGCTTAAATCACTACGTCTGAAGAACCCGGGACCCCTGACGTAGAGGGTCCGACAGTGAGATGACTTACCCGCAAGCCATCATAGTCCTCTTGGGTGACAGGAGAAATAACTGTCCGGTGTGCCACATGTATGATCAAATAATCTTGCTCGGGTTCTGCGAGCGATGCAGCCAAGCCAGGAAAGGCATTTTCTTGGCCGTTCTGTGACCGTGGGACATGGGTAACCTCTGGTCGAGAAGAGAATCGGGCCATTAGGCAGAGGGTGTACTCCAGAAACGGTGCAAGCTCCGGCTTCCTGACGACATAGTCGCCATTAACCTGATTGATTACCAGCTCGAAATCTCCCTTCACATGTAGATGGGGAACATGGATCTCAAGGGCCAACTCGAGGCCGGTAATGAGAGCCTGGTACTCTGCCTCGTTGTTCGTACAACCTTCTGACAACAGGAACAAGTATGGAAGGACGGCCTGCGCCGGGGTAATGAAGACAATACCCAGGCCCACTATGTTGATCTTGGGATCGTTGAGCCTCCTACCGGTGGGGCTCCGGGAGGCGCCGTCAAAATGCATTTTCCAACACGGGACAACATGATCGACCGAGAGGATCGTCTCATCAGGGAAATACAGGTCCAGGGATTGATCCGTGGAGGTTGGATGGGCAACTAAAAAGTCTGCCAACGCCTGTCCCTTAATGGCCTTCTGAGGTACGAACCTGATATCAAACTGCTGGAGAATCACTGCCCACCGTGCGAGTCGGCCAGTCAGCATGGGGCGGTTCAGGATGTACTTCAGTGGGTCTACCCGGGAGACCAATTTCACCTCATGGTGATGCAGGTAATGTCGCAACTTCTGCACGGCGAATACGAGCGCAAGGCAGCTCTTTTCGATAGGGGAGTGTCTTACCTCCATATCGAGAAGCATGCGGCTGAGATAGTAGAGACTGTTCTCAGTACCCTCGTTATTCTTCTGGGCGAGCAGCGCACTGAGGGATTTCTCTAGGGCGGTCACATAAAGGACCATCGGCTTTCCGGAGACGGGTGGCATCAAGACCGGAGGTTGGAGCAGATACTGCTTGATTTCCTCAAAGGCGGTCTGACACTCCTCATCCCATTCGTAGGCGGCACCCTTCTTCATGAGCCGGGAAAAGGTCTTACACTTGCCGGCCAGATTCGCGATGAATTGGTGTATATAGGCTAAGTGGCCTTGAAGGCCCCGAAGCTCCCGAATGTTGCTCAGGGGAGGCATTTGTCTGATGGCCTTGATCTTCTCTGGGTCGATCTCGATACCTCGTTATCTGACAACAAAGCCCAGAAACTTCCCGGAGGTGACCCCGAAGGCACACTTCAACGGGTTCATCTTCAGGTGATGGGAACGAAGGAAACTGAACACTTTCTCGAGGTCTTTGAGATGGTCCTAGTGCTGACATGATTTGACTACGAGGTCATCCACGTAGAATTCCACCAATGTTCCGAGGATCGGTTTGAATATGCGATACATGGCCCTCTGATAAGCGGCAACTGCATTCTTCAAACCGAATGGCATAACCTGGTAGCAGAATGTGACCTGGGGAGCCCTGAAGGCAGTGGACTCCTCGTCTTTGGGGGCCATCCGGATCTGGTTGTACCCGGAGTATCCATCCATGAAAGAGAGGGATTGGAACCCGACTGTGGCGTCAATCAATAACTCCGTCACCGGGAGTGGGAAGTCATCCTTTGGGCAGTGGCAATTAAGATCGCAGAAGTCGATGCAGACTCTGATCTGCCCATTCTTCTTCCTGACTGGCACAATGTTGGAAAGCCACTTGGGGTACTGGACCTCCTTAATGAAGTTGGCTTTGATAATCTTGTCAACTTCGACCTCAACCATAACACCATGAGAAGGGTGCATTTTTCCTGGGGGGCTGCTTAAACCCACGGTGTTTTTCCAGGAGGCCCAGACGGTGAATGGCTACTTGGGGATCTAGTCCTGGCATCTCATTGTAACTCCAAGCAAACACATCACAGTGCTGTTTGAGGAAGTCTACGTACTACTACCGCTCCTCGGGGGACATGGCTGCACTGATCAATGTGGGTTTCGGATCTGTCTCGCTACCAAGGTTCACCTGTACCAGTTCATCAACCGTGGTAGAGACACCTTCTTCAAAGGCGGGGGGAGCATCCTCCCGGTCTTCCTCCCCACCCGTAGGGGAACTTCCCTCGACGGAAGATACTGCTGGGCTATCGAAACCCGAGGGGTAGCTGGTGCCGGCTTGGGCAGCGGCGGTCATCACATCAGGAGACTCACTTTCCATTGAGACCGTAGTAATGAAGGCATTTGATCCTATCCCATTTGGCCTTCGGCCTAAAGGGCGACGTTTGATAATATCAAAGCAGTGGTGACGTGTCGGCCTGAGTCGGTGGATTCCAGCCCGGCGGAAGAGACACGTATGGTGTACCGCTGTCGTCATAAGCTTGACGCCCCGATACCGTACAGGGGTAGGAGGTTCCGGGATGACCTGAGCCTGGTTGATGTAGGAGTATGAGGTGATTTTCCACCGTCTCTTAGACACGGGAACATGCCTTCCTTGCGTACTCGATACAACAAAACATTGCCCCATTTCGGGGGTCGTGGCCTCCAACCGGTGGATCAGAAGGATGTAGGCGTCATCCATACTTGCCCAGGGATCACTTGTGATCGGGGCAGGTCCATCCTCACTTACTAGGATTTTTTTACCCTTACTTTTGTAATAACCCGCATCCAGGTAGCGGGCCTCACAAGAAGCGAAAGGGGACACATCTCCTTGGAGAACGCCTACTCGACTGTTGAGGGAGTACTTGAGGCACTGGTGGTACGACGAAGGGACCACTACATACAGATGGAGCCATGGCCTACCCATCAACGCGTTGTAGGTGGTGTCCTGAGAGACGACCATGAACTCGGTTCTAGAAACTAAGACACCGAACCGAGTCTTCAGGTGGATCTTGCTGACTGGGGTTTGCTCAGACCTGTCGTACCACTGGATCCTGAGGTCATAGGGAGTCAAATCACCTTCAGACAGAGCCAGATTTCGTAACGTCCGGGTTGGAATTAGATTGATTCCAGAACCCATGTCAACGAGACAGCTGCGGATTTCCACGCCATTAAAGTGGCCAGTGATGTACAGCGGGTGAATGTGCCCCTATATAGGAGGGTCCTCATCTTCACCGGAGAACGAGATAACCGCCTGACACTCGGCATTTTCAATCATCTCGGTATGGAAGGCTTCTGCAGCTGCTACCTCCATCTCAAACTGAAGGGGGCTCCTTAAGGCCTCGGAAAGTGCCTCGCGCATTTCGGATGACAGGTGAAGGGCCTCAAGAATGGAGAGCCTCGCTGGAATGCCGGACAGGTGCTTCAGGACATCATACTTTCCTGCCAAACGCGAACCTCTGCTTACAGGAGGTCGCTCGACACTTGGAGGCACAACGGGTCCTGCTGGTTGAACCGACGATCAGCTAGTACTGGGTACATCCTGCTGCCTACTAGTTGAAGCCTGGAGGATAGTCGCCGGACTAGGATTTGATAGCAGAGGCTGGCCTGTAGCCGGGCAAGACTGACTGTGATATGAACGAGGCAGCTCTCCCCAATCCAGTAGCACGAACGGTGGTGAAGGTAGAGCCGAGGGCGTTAGATGGGGTCGCGCGTGCTGAGATCTGCGCTGAGCCTGCTGCCTAGTCTCAGTAGCATGCACGGCTTGGCCAAAAGTGCCTGCTGACGTACCTCGATGACTGGCGCGATTGCGATCCCGCTGACGTTGACGTCTTCTAGGAACGTTGGGGGGGTCTGCCTGGTGTCCCCCCTCATCGGGGGTCATATAGGGCTTTACCAGATCCACGGTGTTAACCAAAGCATACCCCTGACTATAGCTCAAGGATTCATCCTCCACTGGGCGGATTCTGGGGGGAATCCCCATTTCAGGGGGCATAAAATCGCCGAGAGTGCGGGATGACGACGACACCGGGGGTGCGCGTTGCTTCTTCTTGCGTCGCCGCTGCTTGCCCTTTTGGGAAGAGGTCGACTGCAAAGATGATGCGGAGGCACCAAATACTTATTCTGAAGGGTCCGACTACTTCAGGCACACCCGGATGATACCGTGGGCACGAACGACAGTTTTTCGAGCCATCCAGTCATCATATTTCTGGGATCCACGGCTGGGGACCTGCTGCCACTCACTTTCGCTGTCGCTGCCGATCTCTGAACCTGCAAAGACACCCGCCACTTGTGATGGTGCCGGGCCCAACTTGACTATGTTTTTGTTGAACTGGTCTTGAATCTAGTCCTTAAACACATAGCATTTCTTGAGGGTGTGCCCCAGAATCTGATGATATGGTCAGTAGTTGGGGTGACCGGTGAGATTTGCCTCTGCCGGCCTTCTACAATCGGGCAGACGCACAATCCCTTTCTCTAGAGCACTTCGGAAATAGTCAGGGACCTGATTTTTGTTAAACGAATAAGTCTGGTGCCTTCTTTCCAGATAGGGGGCCCTGGGGGCCTGGCCCTGACGAGGGGCCGGAGGGGCCTGCCGAGGAGGCGGCGCCTGATTGTCCCACCTAGGCGGCGGTGGCGCATTGCGCGGGGGAACCTATCGATTCTGAGGCGGTCGCTGCTGAGCAGGAGCCTGTGCTTGAGGTGGAGGACCTCTGCGGGGTTGCGGGGGTGGTGCCGCCGGCAGTAACTCCAGCTTCCTCGGGGCTTCTATTTGGGCCACCGCGGCGGGTTCAGCCCTAGCGGCCCTCTTGGCTAGGATCATGGGGGGCAACAAACGTGCCTGACTAGCCTATTGCAGAGCTTCCTCGAGGTGCTGAGCCTTATCTGAGAAATCCCTGAACCCTCCAGGGTAGTTCTGGGTGATCAGAGAGGGTACCTGCTCCGTCTTGACATTCCCCACACACATCGTCAGTAATTTCTTCTGAGTCAGTGGCATATCGAGAGAATACGTAAGTCCCTTCCACCGGGTGATGAAATCGGCAACCCGCTCATCAGGCCTCTTCTTGCACTTGAAGAGGTCTGCAATGCTGGTCTTCCACGTGGTGGAGCTGAACAGGTACATGAACTTCCGGCGGAGATCCTCCCAACTGGTCACCGATCCGATAGGGAGCTGGCTGTACCAAACGAATGCCAGACCTTCCAATGTCTGTACAAAACATCGTAGTTTGGCGGCTTCTTGCTGAGCCGGGGTCCCCAGCATGGGGCCACACCTGGAGGAGAAATGAGCCAAGTGCTGGGGCGGGTCCCCTGTCCTATTGAAGGGTGAGAAAGTGGGGTTCCCAAAACCCAAAGGTGCGGGCATATCATCCACCCACACGGGATAAGGCTTTCCATCCGGTGGGACCGCCACCTGCCGCGTTTCTAACGCTTCAAGGCGGGCTGTGAGTGCCACAATAATATCATCCGGGCGGGGGTCCCTGTCTTGACGGGGATCCCTAACCACAAGTGCATTGCAAGGTTCTTCAACACGGTAGACGGCTTCGGCCGCTCGTGGGTCAACTGGCTGGACGACCTGTGGGGCGACTGGGGGAACCCGGACTGGATTCTTTGGGTTGCCCCGTCGCTCAGGGGGGGTTGGCGAAACGTATCGCAACCTCTTTCCATACGTCCCAGATTATGCCCTGTCTGCGGAAGTAGCATGATCAGGGTTTCCGAAGGATCTAATTTTAACAAAGTTAAACTTAAGAAAATTCACAACACCTCTAACACCAATGAAATATTCGGAAAAATTACGATGTTACAAACTTCTAGTTCTATGAACTTGCTTAAATCTGGAAAGTAATTCTGAAAAACTGGTTTTGGAAATATGGAACCGGAAATTGAAACTTAACCAAAGTTTACAATATGAGATTCTACCTTAAAACATATCAAATCTAAATTAATCAGAGTACAAGTTTAAAGATATATAAGAAAGTTATAATTTCCTTACAATACAAAATGCAGCGGAAAAACAAGTAGTAAAACTACAAGTAAAAAGATATAAGTCTTTTAACCCAAAGAGAAGGGTATCCAACAACTTTGGATAAAGGTCCCTTGATTTATTCTTTCAAGAATGTCTATATTACCCACACCAGGGTAAGCCTTTGATACCATGATCAGAGTCTCTATCTTGCTATCCCCACAAGCACTCATCTTCAAGGTAGTTGGAACCTCTGTCTTCCTCAGCACGGAAGCCCTCGAACATCAAGGTAGTCAGCACCTCTGTCTTCCTATCCCCGGAAGCCCTTGATTGTAATCACCAACAATTGGAGTCGTACAAATAAATTCTGCACAAGGAAAAGTTTGAACAAGTCATTCAAACTTTCAGCACGAAGCTTGAGAGTTGATTAGAGCCTCTCTCTCTAGAAATCACTTCAACAGCATGTAAGCACAAGTTGTGTCCAAGTTGTGTGTTGTGTATTGAGATCATTCAAATGAGCTCTTATTTATAGGAAAGGTTGGAATGGTCATCTCCCTACTCCAATGGTCATATTTTATTTAAAATTCAGAGGGACCATTACACATGTCACTAAACCAACAGTTAGATAGAAACAGAATGGACGACATCATTTTATGACAAAACATGTTTAACTGAAAGCACAACATCGTTTTGTAATGAAACAATTATAAGTATAAGAAAAATTGATGTTCAGAATGTAAGAAAATAAAATTTTGGAGTCTAACCAAAATGGAATTCAGTGTCTATAATAAAAGGATATTCTGATTCTTTTTTATAAGAATTCGGAACCTGAATTCTATAGAAATCTGGAGTCTGAATTTCTAAGGAAATTGGCAGTCTTGTTTCAATAGAGTTCAAAATCTGAACTTACAGAGTTCAGAGTCGAACTTTTAGAAGTATGGAGCGGAACTAGTAGAAGTTCGGAGTCAAAATCATAAAATTTCAGAGTCAAACTAGAAAAAGTTTAGATTCGAACTCATAAAAGTTTGGAGTAGAAATAGTAGAAGTTTGGAGTCGAACTCATAAAAGTTCAGAGTCGAACTAGTAAAAGTTCGGAGTCTAACTCATAGAAGTTCGGAGTCTAAATCATAGAATTTCGGAGTCGAACTCATAGAAGTTCAGAGTTGAACTCATAGAAGTTCGTATCCAGAATTCGAAATTGAACTTTGTTAGAGTTCGTATCCTAAAATCAGAGGGGAACTTTTTTAGAGTTCGTATCCAGAATTCAGAGTGGATCTTTATTAAAGTTTGTATCAAGAATTTGGATTGGAACTTCATTATAGTTCATATTCAGAATTCAGAGTGGAACTTCATTATAGTTCATATCCAGAATTCGGAGTGAAACTTCATTACAGTTCATATCTAGAATTTAGAGTGGAACTTCATTACAGTTCATATCCAGAATTCGGATCCTAAAACAGATTGCTTCATATCTTAGCATTATATGATTCCGAGGTTTTGGGTATGAATCTGATATTTATACTGAAGAAAAATATTGATATGTATAAGGAAATCTAGGTTTGGGTAAATTTATTTAAGGAAATTTTCCTTAGAGAATTAAAATATAGATTTGCTTAAGTATAAGGTGTTTGTGATTTTCAATACAAGAAGGAAATAAAAAGTCATAAGGGAAACCTTATTGACTCAATAAAGGATACCCGTGGGAATCTCCCCTAGTGATAGATAACTCCACCAGGGCTTGAAAATGTCTATTTCTACATCAGATTCCATTGTGTTACCAATGTGTTATTACATCATCATTACATTTAAAAAACCAAGATCATATTTCATAAATCATTTTTGATGAAAAATCCATTTAATTTCTTTTTGAAATTTTCATAAAATATTTTATACCATGATACAATACTTCTTACATGTTTAATAATCCATTCCCTTTTCCTAATCAACTTTTATGAAATTTATCAAACACAACATTTGTATCAAAAAAGTTTTCAACAAAATACCCTTTTTAGAAAACATTTCCAAAGAACTGAAATATTAGTTCACCTCTCAGGTATTTAAATTCATAAATTTCATAAATAAAAACCAAAGGGAATCATAAAAATATAATCCATGAAAAGTTATATACTATAGGATAGAGGCACCTACCTCAAGATCAATGAAAAAATCATTTCTCACAAGTTTAGTGATATGAGAGAAAGAGACCAGATTCTCAAGAAACTAGATTAAATGGAATCAAAATCAATACTGCATGTCCATGATTGATCCGGTAATTGAGTTAAATAAGGAAAAAAAACATTTATAAAAAGGGAATAGAGAAAATAGAATTGGTCTAACTCATATGATTAGGATCAATGGATAACCAAGCTTTGAACTGACATAAATATGCACCAACGGGAAGTGGGAGAGAGCCAAAATACTCATCAAGGAGTCTATAGAACAATAGAAATTGAATTATGGTCTTAAGGGTCATATTATAATATATAAAACTTGAATTTGGGGGAAAATAATTTTTATCCCTTAAAAATCCATATGCATAAAAACATCCATGACTAGTCGTCAGGCATCCATTGACTTTTTAGTGGTGACCATCTGAAGAGCTGGTGGTTGTAAGTAGTGAGCCTGTACCTCAGGAACTCTATTGGTTAGATGATGGAATTAAAATGGATGGAAATTGGGATTTATTGATCTACAACACTTCTAATGGACTTCACTATAAATCCAGTGGATTCTTACTATTAATAAGTATTAAATACACTTATCTTAACCTAAGTATGACCCATAATTCAAATAGAAAAAAAGTCACTCCATACCTAATTCGATTTACTTGCATGGGGAAATTATCCCTACCATAAAATATTTCCCTCCCAATAAAAGATTAGGATTATGAATTTGAAAATTTATAAATACATTCATGCATGATCATAGCATTGAACTCCCATGTCTCATGGATATCCCTACCACAATACCACCTTATTCAAACCATTTTGACTTTCCTTCCATGAAACACCTTATATTATCAATTCAGTTTATAAATAATATTTTCAAATTTTTTTTATAGGCTCAATTTAAACATCCACCCACTCAGTCAAATTGAAAAGATCTAGCTGATACTTCTTTATTTTTGAAATAATGAGCATTTAATCGATAGAAATCAAATGATTTGGTAAGTCCAATCGATAAAAAATATTACCATGTCACTCCATAATATCAAATGGGCCGACAAAATGAGGTTCTAAGTTACTTTGTCTCCCCAAATGTCTTTGTCCCATCATTGGTAAAACTATGAGTAAAACCCAATCACCTATCCCAAACTCCAATGGATGATGATGCTAATAAATATAGGATTTCTGGTGACTCTAAGTTATCATTAACCTCTTCCTAATCAATTTCATGATATCTATCATCTCCTAGATGTTGATTTTTTCAACTAACTATCCTTATATAAGTACTTCCCAATAAATATTCTATATATAAGGCTCCCATAAAACACCTTAAATGGAACAATCTTGATTGAATCATGATGACTATTTTTATAGGGAAACTCTAGTAAGGGTATATTTTTCTCCCAAGATCCACTGAATCCTGGAACACATGATCGAAGCATGTCTTCAAGAATATAGATGTCTCGCTCAGACTAGCAATCCATCTATGGATAATAATCTATGCTGAACTTTAATTGAGGGCCCATCATTTTTCTAAATCCAATTCAATATCAGTATGTTAAGAAATGGACCCTATCTAAAAAAACTACCAATAGTACAACATGATGTCTGAAAATCTCCCGCACATACAAGTTTGCAAGATCCTCAACCTTCATTTTCTCATTGATGGGTAGTAAATTCACTGATTTCATGTGTTGATCAATAACCACTCATATGTTATCATTACCAATAATAATCTAAGGTAGACCAATCATAATGTCAATTTTAATCTATCCCACTTCATCACTAGAATGGGTATGGGTTGTAGAAAACTATTAGGCCTCTAATGTTCCACCATAATTTTCTAACACATAAAGAACCAATACACAAACTTCACTATTTTACACCTCATTCTTCACCAATGTAATGAAATCTCAGAAAATGATACATCTTGGTAGCTCAATGGTTCACAAACCATGTGGATCCATGCCCGTTATCCATCAATTCCAATGTCAGGTTCATTGAAACAAACATATTAACTTGGAAAAACAATTCTCCATCAAGATACCTAGACTAGGCAACCGAGATCTTCCCACCATATATATTCCAACTAAATCAATGACACTCATCATCCTTCACCAATCCATTTTGAATATAGTCATATATAAGTGATATAAATTATGAACAAGATAGAAATACTAGTCCTCTATATCTCACTTCATCCAAGAGAATCTCATAAAAAAAGTCCATAAAAACCACCGTTATACTTATTCCTTTACTGCATGAGGTGGTAATTTACTACTCAAATCATATACCACCATTTTTCCTTCTCAAGGGTCATGAAAAATATCAAAAGAAAATCTATGAAGATAATATACCCAATATATCTATGTCAACTTCATATCTCTCTAAGTGAAAATACAATTCAAACTATTATGGTTTAAACACACCATCAACCTCTCCCAAAAGAGGTACTGGTGTCATGTATTAAGGCCATGTATCACTGTCCCAAAATAAAGATCTTGAATGGGATAGTTCTTCTCATGAGGCTATAACTGACGAATTCCACAAGATACTACTTTTATACCATAAATCATAATACAACCCGAACCCATACTTATTGTATCAAATTTAACATTATAACCTACACACAGCTCAGGAAGAATGAAGATTAGAGCTGAAGAAAATTTCAATTTAAACCCATCAACATATATATGACATTGATTAATCTAAAAAATATTTACAACTTTATAAGTTAACTATATCATTGGAGATATATGCTTATAGAAGACCCAATAAAAAAACCTGTAATAACATGGAAATCACAAAAAACTTCAGAATTCTAAAATATTTCTATGATTCTTCAAAGATATCACTACCTAAATATTTTTATGGTTTACTATGTCACCCTTCTTAAAAATTGCATGGACTATAAATTTCACCTCTGAAATCCAGAACTGATATTTGGATAGCTTGTCATACATTTTTCTCTCAAGATTCCAAAAATTACTTTCAAATTATTAGCAAGATCCTACTCTGATCTAGAATAAATAAAGATATCATCCACAAGTATAACCATGAACGAATCCATGAACCATTGAGAGATTAGATTAATCATAACCATAAACACCAAAAGATAATTATTGAAGCCCAATAATGTGTCTAGATACTCATAATTACCATACCTTATCCTAAGCTTCATATTAGTGATATATTCCTCTCAGAGACTCAGCATATAGTACCCCGATCTTAGATCAATCTTTGAAAACCAATGTGCTTCCTTGGTCTGAAAAAAAACATCATCAATCCTATGAAAGGGTTATTTATTCTTTACTATCACCAAGTTGAGTTTCTAGTAATCAACCTAGATTTAAAGTCTCCTATCCGTTTTTGGATAAATCGGGGGTGATGCCCAGATTTAGAACACTAGGATGAATAAATCCCTTATCCTAGAGATCCTCAAGATGAAACTTTAATTCATTCTATTCCATTGGTGAAATACAATATAAAGGCTAAAAAAGTGTCTCATCCACAAAAGAAAGTATATTTAAAACTTGACATCCCTATGGGGTGGAAACCATGAGAAATTATTTGAAAAAATTCAATATAGTCACTCACCACCACAAGAATAGGGCCACTAATATATTGATCAACAACACCTATAATTTTCATTGAAAAAAGCCATGAGATCATTTTAGAATTAGGGGAAATATGAAATGATCTCCTAAATTTAGGATCCCACTCACCTTAAAAGACATGATTGACTACATCATAAAAGATAAAAATGATCTGTAAATGATAGTAATTGATCTAGGATCTATATCTAATCATCCATTCTAGGCCAATGATGAGATAAATAATGTCAAGATCAAGAGATAGAAAATCTCATAAGGTTTCATGGGAAACAATCACCACCCGACATTAGGGAAATTTGAAAATCAACTCTAAATGTTTTCTTAAAGGAGTAGAAAGATCAACCCTTAATGGAACACCTACCTAATACATTTTTCCAGAGCATTTTTTGAGGAAAAATTAGGAAAGTTAACATGTCATAACTTAAGTGAGTTAATCAAAAAAGGAACTCAAAAAATCATTACAGAAAAAATAATATTATTGGAGTTACTTACCCGATATAAGCCCCATTTCAGAAAAGTTATCTAAATATTTGCATTAGCACTAATAAGATATTCAATATGGTTAACTATCATGTCCCAATTATAAACCCAAAAAATTGATAAGCATGGAGAAGATAAAGCAATGAGTTTTACCAGAATCAAACAAGGAGATAACCATAGAAGATGCAATAAAAACTATACCTCTTATAGTTTTTGATCATACCTATGACTCCTCTAGTGAAAAATCTATTGAATAATGACATAAAACATTATACCACATTTTCCTTATAACCTGAGCATCAAACTATGATTTAGGTTGAAATCACACCCCTTTTGATGTGTTATATCTAAGATGATAGCCCTTGGTGAAGGATTATCTTGCTCTAGATCCCTGATATTTCATTTCACATAAATGATGAATATGAACAGATTTCCCACACACAATAAACACATTGGGCACACCCATACAATCAGGTTTTAGGTGTACATTTCTCCCACACAAGTAACAGAACACCTAGATCAAAACTAATTTTTTTGAACACTCATACCACCACCTTAGTGATGGCCACCCTACTTCCTCTTCTGTCTAGAAAAAAAAACTATGGCTACCTACCACCCTCATTGATGATCCGAAGAGTCCTGCATTCCTAGATATATCCACCGAAGCCATACCTTCCTTGTCCATAACCTCAGTAAAGGTGGGTAGGAACATAATAATAAACATAAATAGAGTACCATCCCTCAATCCCATCTCAACCCTTTGTGCCTTGAAATAGTCTTTGAAAACACGCTCTAGAGATAGTTGTACCAACTTAGCAACTATGTATCAAACACCCAGACACCACGATCTCACTACTATAGAGAAATGAACTCATATGAATTTTCAACTATAAATTTTTCATGATAGAACTATATATTGAAGGATTTCTTGAAAATGTTCTAGGAGGAATATTAATGAAACTTGAATTGCATAATAGATTCCAACAACTTTTTTCCCATCCCTTCATGAAAATAAGTGACCAAACGAACCTTGGAGTTTTTCATCATTTTCAAGAAGTGTAAAATCCTTTCAATCCACTTCATACATTATTTTAATTCTTGGGTTCCCTTATCCCCATGAAAATTCAATGAATGATACATAGTGAATTATTTAGCATAGTTCTCCCTTCATCCTAATTAAATATTGGTGACTTAGACCATGGAATGGATTGTATAGATTATAGTTTCCACCAAAGATGATTCTACTAGAATATTAACTTACATGGATTTCTCCATATTTTCCTCTATTGAATTCAGAGATATTCTGCTTAATAGAGCCATAATCTACCAATAAAGATGATGGAAAAACATTTAGAACATAATTAAATACCTTTATGATAAAATTTTTTAGAATAATGAATCCCAAATGGCAAAAACTACAAAAAAGTATGTTAGAAAACCCTAGACATCCCATGTAAACTTGAGGCTTATCATGAAAGTGAGCTAGATAAGAACAATGACACACCACCTATCAAGTTCTATTAGTACTATATCTTGTTTATCAACAATGAAAAGTAATAATAGGGTGATACAAAAGTTTTATCATAGGTGTCACCAATAACAAGGACATTTGATACCAATTTATAACAGACCAACCCTGGTCAACCCATAATGTCCCCTGAATTGGCCCTCTATGAGGCCTGGAGAACATTCCCAATCACCAAAGTATTGATATAAGAACCAAGGTATCATAAAAAGATACATGGCAATAATTACACCATCATTATACTTATAATAATATAGAAACAATCATAGTGTCCTACCTGACATCCAAAAGACATCCTATGTGAAAGAAAACCAAACTGTAAAAGGTAACATCAAACTACTAGACAATAAGGTCTAGAAGAAAAATTCAAAGACCATAAAAATGGAACTCAAATAAACCCATGCTTCCATACCATAATAAACATAAGTCACCACCATCCCATACCACAAGAACAAAACATGATCATAAAGATTCTTCCTCTAAATAATGCTCTCCCTTTATATATATCCTACAGGATATAAGATACAGTCAATCAAAGAAAAATGTATCATGCAAGAACTAAATCATATTAGGATACCACAAAAAATATATGAAATGTCTATTAATGTGAATATATTAATAATTGTATAAAATTGATTAAAAAAATTAAAACAAATCATTTTCGATATAAAATCAGAATTTTATTTTCTTTTCAAAAACATTCCATATTCAAATAAAAAAATAAATATCACATAAAATATTTCTAAGATGAAAAATAAGATAAATTAAATAGGTTTAAAGCATAAATATACAGATTAATAGGGAAAATGGGGATATAAAATAGGCAACTACATAATATTTTCTTAATGAACATAATGGAAAATAAAAAATCAAGGGTGTACATAACTAAAAAACACTAGTTGGAATAAGTGAATGCTAAAGTATAGGGACCTCGGTCCTCCAAGAAGGATACCCTTAGGCAACTTCCCTTGTGATAGAAAAATACACTAGGGCCTGCATATGTGTATTTCTACATTCTACCCCAAGTTCTCCACAATGGGCTTTTATATCATTGTTACATTCACAAAACCAATTTAACATTTCATAAAATACTTTCCAAGAAAAATCTATTTTTTTTTTCATGTCCACATTTTCATAAAATGCTTTATATAGTCATATCACAATTCTTCCATGCTAGAAAAATCATTCACTATTTAAAATCATCTTTGAGGTAATTTATCAAACACATATTGAAGATCAATTTTTTTTAAAATAATTCTTTTAAAAAAATTCCATACCTCTAAATGATTAATTCACCCTTAATGGATCTCAAATAATTAGTTTGATATATAAAAAAAATGTAATCATAAAACAAATAAGGGATTACAAGGGATAGATAGTACGATATGGAAACCAACATCAATATCGATGAAAACTCATTTTCCTCTAGACCTATAATGGAAGAGGAAGAGATCAGATTCTCAAGAAGTTTTATCCAATGAAAACAATTTCAATTATCCATCTCCACAATGGATATAGTGATATAGTCTCATAAGGAATACAATTCATATAGAATATGATAAGAAATAGAATAGAATATATTTAAATTTCTAGATTATTATAAAAAAAATACATGATTTCAATAGACATTAATATCTTCCAACATGAAGAGGGAGAGAGCCAAAATCATCACCATAGATCCTGTAGATCAAGATAAATAAAATTACGTTTGTTTGTTTTAAATTATAAAAGGTAAAAACTAATTTGTGAAAAAAGTAATTTTATGACATATAAAACCACACCGCTAGTTCCATCATCAGTTATCCAATATGTATCCACTTTCTAGCTAGTGGGTACAGATACTGATCCTGCACCTATAGGTCCTCCACAGGTGGGCTGGTGGGAGTCCACCAACTTGTCGATGGCACCTGTAGACCTATAACTATTCTTTTGACTGACACTAGCTATCCAGTGTCCTCATGTTTCTACCAAATGCCAAAAACACTTATCCTAACCAAAAAACCGGCCCAAATTCAAAGGGACCAATGAAAAAAAATCTCCATACTTGATTCGACATGTTGAGGTGTAACAGTGAGGCACAAGCCACTGCCACATGACCAATTATCCATGGGATAATGTTTTGGGCCCCCATATAAACCTGATCATCTTACACATCCTAATTACATTATTTATTATTAATAAAAATAATATAGTTAACAATAATCACATTATTTTAATTTTTTACATATTATTAATTTAATTACTAATAATAAATATTACAATTAATAATAATTAATAATATTATTAAATAATAATTTAAAAGTTATAAATTAATTAAAATTAATGATATAATAACAATGAATAAATAATAATTAACAATGAATAAATAATATAATTAATAATAATCATCCATAAGTTACTTTCAGATCTTTCAGACACCCACAACAAGAAATAGAGTGTTACAAGTTTATGAAATAAAGTAATTGAATGTGTTTTTTATTTTACATGATCTTCATTCTATCTTATTTACATGACAAAATTCTTATTTTAAATATATAAAATTGTCCTCCAAATATCCATTGATGTATAATAATTAAATATCCTCATATTCAACATAAAATCCAAATGTATTAAATTATCTGATTTTCCATTTAATTTTTCATACATGGCCATGAAAATATATTACTTAAATAATATTATATTTAGGATTGGTTTATTATTGTGTGTAATTTCATATTAATTCCTCAATGTTAATTTAAATCATAGTAAAAAACTCAGATCAATTCCCATGATTGGTCATGTAGTTAATCCATTATAACATGCAATTACTCTACTCTAATGTGCAGTCACTCGATGCCATCATACAATCAATTCAATTCATTATTAAAAATTTAATTCTATCTTTTGGTCACCTGATTATATCATACAATCAATTGGGAAGAACAAGCTGTTACTTTATTTTTTCTTATGGATTATTGATTACTCTTATGGTTAGTTGATGAGGTTGTAAAATTTCCGCCATGGTAGATCAATTAGGAATACCATCAATCCAATTACCTATGTTATTTATTATATAAATAGTGAAATTATGATTTGTTCTAGATTGAATTATGTTGTTAATCAAGTCATTCTGGAAGTCAGTCCAATACACTTTCAAGCAATCTAATATTTAAAGACTCTTCTAACACACAGTCCTAGATTACTTCATGTTATCAATCAAATCCTTCTAGAATTCAATCCAATATGGTTCATTCATTTAGAGTACATGGATCCTAGGGACCCAACTAACATAACATCCTAATGATTTACCATGGTGGTTTTTTACATGGTACTATTTAAAGAAATGATATTTTTTCTGATATGTTTCCATACCGCGACACCTTAATTATAATTAATTATTTTTTATAATTATTTTTTAAAGGGTTTTTAGTTTTTTAAAAATATTTTAAAAACATTATGGGAAGTAGTTTTCTTAAAAAAATAAATCTTGTTACATTTTTTTATAAAATAATAGAAAAACCAATTTTTATATGACTTATTTTAAAAATATTATGGTTGTATTTCTTTTTAAAGTTAAGTCATAGGACTTGGTTTCTCTTTTGTAAATTCTTATGTGAATTTTAGATTCTGAAGCCTATATTATCTGTCATTTTTTAGATTCAAATTTTAATCCTATTTATTTTGGTCATTGTTTTTGTGTGCTTATATGGTTGGAGGTGACCCATGAGGTCATATGGGGGTATAGTTTTTAGGTTTCATTTCAATTACACTTATATTTTATTTATTTATCTATTGTAAAATAAAAATAATTCCTAATTGAGACATATATGAATACTAATAGTAATTTATTGAATGGGAGGATCTAGAATTAATCTCAGATCTTTTTAATGTACTACATGGGTTCCAAGTTCGGGTTGGAGCTAGGGTGGTTCATCAAAAAATGTGTGGGCCTGTATCACCAAAAGTTATGGTAACAAAAAAAATATTTTGGGTTGTCCGCAATGATTTTTTCTCATCATGTTTAGAGAAATCATCAAAACTAGGTAGAAATGAATTTCTAAAATCCACTATGAGATGATACTTTCACATATAATTTATAATAAATTTATATAATTAAGAGTTAATTTTTTTTGAATTATTTCTTTCTTGATGAATATATAGAACAATATTGTCTTAAAACCATTTCATCAAAATAATCAAGGGTTTATTTATTCTAGCAGTGATTTACACTTTCTCCATGAACCTACAATCCTCATCATATGATTCCCTAGGTGTTAGAAAATATGAATCTAACTCTTAAAACTATAACTATGGATTGAAATCGGTTCATCCCAGAGGACAAGAATTCATTTTGACAGTGGAGAAGAATTGATCTATGTTCTTTAGAGCATTTCTAGGAGGGAGATACCTAGGGATTGATAGGGTTACAATAGGAACTTGGTGTACACACTAATGGAATATGTTTCTCACTTCCACACAATGTCACAAATATGTTTATAGAGTTTTAGGGTTAGAAAATAAATTTTTATTTAAAATCCATTATTATTTTATTTTTTTCCCAGCAAACCCCATGTCTAAAAATAATAGATTGTTTATTATTAACTCAACATGTGCTAAAATCATGGCTAAAATGAATATTATTTTTATTTAATAGATAAAATAATATTTATTCAAATAATATTCAATATAAAATTTCTCACAAGGACTTTAAACTTGGAATACCAATTATTCTCAATATTAATTAGGAATTAGTTGGTGATTATTTATATAACTAAATAAATATCACCACATTATTCAGAAATTAATATATAAATAGTATATTCACCAAAATAGTGAATTAATATTTAAGAAATATTTACATACATAAATAAATAAATACTTTTTGACCTTGTCAATAATCCAAAATTAATAAATATTTTTTTTATTCATTTAATTAAATAAATAATTACACGGTGAATAATTATTTATTAAATATTCAATTCACCTATATATTATCTCAGATAATTTGATATTTAATATATGTGATCCAACCAAAATGAACAACTATCAAACTATGCTGAAGAATAATATTTTTGAACATGTAAGATTCATAGGAAATTTAACTGATGTTACAAATACACTTAATGTGTGTCCCAATGGCCCCCTTTTTAGTGGTATTAGGCTGCATTGCATAAATTCCAATGTTATCATCTAGAAACATGTCATGGATATCATAGATAAAGAAGTTCATGTCAAAATGACATGTAATATCTTATGAATGTTCATAGCATAATACAATCCCTTTATATTGAAATATTTAATCTAGTAGGTTGCATATTTGTATCATCAACCTATATTCTCAATGTCTCATATATTGACATTCTAAAAACGAACATACTAATAACAACACCATAACTATACATTTAATTATAAATTTTAATTTCCATAAAATGGATTGATATATCAACATATATTAGAGAATATAAGAAACAATTAATTTATCACATTATTTGTTAATACAATATCACTCATGAAAGACCTAATGTATCCTACCTCATACTGAGCATTATTTATGTGGTTTTCATCAAAACATAAAATTACATGACACATGTCATTTATTAATAATAATCTTTAAGTATATGGATCATTACACATGTAAGTATATATGAACCTCTAATGAAACATATAAATGTATATTTTTTTAGCGATTTATGTTCGCATGATCTCCTAAAATGAATATTACCAAGCAAGAACACCCAGATAAAGTCTCAAAAAGTCTTATGAGTGCCCACCTATAATATCCTATATCATTTACCCATAAAATAATACAATTTGGATATAGAAATTATATTTAAGAATACTTTCATGACCCTTCTAGGTTCTAATTACAGAACAGAGCTATTATGATCTTTCTGTGAGACAAGTACTCTTAAGACATAATATCATACTATGTCACATATAAAAAAAATCATGATGTGATAAGATTGTTTATTAATAATAAAATATTTAATCAAAGGTAATTATAAAGTACTTAAAAGTTGGTTTGACGTAAGAAACCCTAACATAATCCCACATTCACTAGATCTAACTTCTAATAACCTTTAGTCTTCTAGCTATCACATGATGTTAATGATTCGGATGAGAAAAGGCTTTATTCAAGATATTCACCATGTTTTACTTTGTATAATCTAATCTCATAGTGGGATCACCCATTTGAAAAAAAATCCCTCAAGAGGTAATATTTGTGGATTATGTTCTTGATTTGTTAATGTTACCTTGGCTCATTTATGGGATCCACCTATATATTGTTATAATAATAAATTATAATATCATATCAACTTATAGACACTAAATAAATATTTGGACAATGTTTTAAATCCAAAAAAGTTTTTTTTGTATGTATCAAAATACAGTACACACCCATAATCCACTATAGAATCAATGAATACTGGATTATTTATAATCTTCTAGCTCATAGTTCATCCATTGAGACTGAATACATATCCTAACTATGAATTCAAATCATTTTGATCTATTTGGAAACTATCATTTGTATATAATTTGATTAATTGTTCCTCATACCCTCTATATACCATGAACATATCCCATGTATTCCTCAAATATCTATATAGACTCTTAACAATAGAATGATTATCTTTTCCTATATTAGCTTGATGTTTAACAACTGTGATTAATGAATTGGAAACATCAAGCTTAGTACATAAGATGAAATACATGATATATCCTATTACAGATTCATATAAGATCCTACTCATTATATATATGTATATATTTATCTCTCCCACTATTGTGTCTGATGAAATTTTTTTTAGAGAGATGTATATCATGTGATATTGGAACTAATACCCCTTGGATTGTTCCATACTAAATCTTTTTAGTATTTGGTCAATGTATTTAATTTTTATTATTCTATATTTTCGGTTGAATATATTATGAATGATCTTGAATCCATAGATATATATGGCTTCACCTAATCCCTTTATAGAGAAACCCTAGTTTAAACAATTATTTACTGACAATAAGATTGGTATTTCATTTCTAATAAGTGTTATTTCATCAACATATACTACTAGGAATATGACCAAAATCCCATGAAACCAATTTTAAACACATGAATCACATTTATTTCTTATGAAAAAAAATTATCTTATGAATTCAGCCTATTGAATATTCCTTGAACTAGATTTCTTCTTTAACCCATGAATGGATCTTTATAACATTCATATCTTATTGGAATTTCCTGAAGTTATAAACACTTTGGGTTGTATCATATATAAATATTCCAAAATGTTTCAGTTAATGAAAGAAGTTTTAACATCCATCTATCAAATCTCATAGTCATTGAAATATTCTGTGGAAAGTAGAATTCTTAGGGAATTTAAAATAGAATCTGGGAAAAACTTTCTTCTTAGTCAAATCCTTGAGGTTGTTTAAAACCATAAGAAACTAAAATTTCTTTATAAGCACTCACTTTACCTTCGATTTCTATTTTTATCCTGAATAACCATTTCCAACAAACAAAATTTACAAAAAATAGTTGATTAATTAGAACCCAAAATTGGGTCTGATGCATGGAATCCATTGTATAATTCTTGGATTCTTTCCATCTTATAGATTCTGATTTTTATATTTACTCTTTATAGGATAAATGATTATTATTTTTAACGATTATCTAGTCAATATATTTGGTGGCTACAAATCCATATCTTTATGTTACTAAAACTTATATTGTGATCCTATATAGTTCTTATGTTTCACGAACCATATCATCCAGATATTTTTATAAAACCTGTTCCTGTATCAACTCTTGTGTATCTTGATTATTAACTTCATCATATTAAATCTTTCTACCAAAATCCATTTCAAGGATGTGGCATCTCATTAGAAAAATGTATTTTATTATTATAATAACCCTCATGTATGAGGTATTGTATAGATATTATCCCCCTTTTTCCTTAAGATACCTTAAAAATACACTTTTCACATAAGTTTTTTAGTTTTTTTTCCAAAGGTTTCCTTAACAAATTCCTCACAAACTCCTGCATGAGTATCCAATAACACAAATTTCATTCCATAAATTAACTCATATAGTATCCAATTTTTCTTCATAATTTTTGGTTGGCATAGGATGTTCACTGCAATGTATAATTCATATCCCCAAAATGATAACATAAGATTTATATATATTATCAACAACCTTACCATGTAATGTAAGGAACAATTCCTCCTTTCAATAACATAATTCTACTTTTTTGTATAAGGATGAGTATGTTGGGATAGAATCCCACACTCCCATACAAATTCAATGAATTCTTGTTCAATATACTCACCACCTTAATCCTATTGAAGCTTATTTATCATATTACCAAGTAGATTATTTTCCTGTTTCATGAATTAATTGAATTTCACAAAATATTTTTACTTATTCTTCATTAAGTATGAATATACATATCTAATTAAATTAAAAGTAAAAGTAATGAAGTAAGAATACCCACCTCTATATTCTACTATAAATGGTCCACAAATATCTACGTATATGAAATATGCATAATTTATACCAAATTGAAATTTTCAAACAAAATGTGGATTGATCATTTTACCATTTAAGCAAGTGTAAAAAATATAATGTGGTTTTGGATTAAAATATTCTATGAAAACAACTTAATATAGATTTTTCATATATATATTATTTATATAAAAAGAGAGTGATTCCAAAACTGGATGTGAAATAAGTCATAAAAACTTGATTCTTCATCAATTTCCAATACTTGTTTTTCATAATTTTATACATAAAGTACATTATTTAAATGTTCGATACCATAGGATACACTATCATTATAATAGTGAAAAAATTATTTTTAAAAAATATAAATCATATATAACTCAGAATTATACAAAAATTATGTTTTTGGTAATATTTGGTACATAAAAATAATATTTTAAAACCAATAAAATCTTGGTTAGATATGAAGGGTGGTAATATGAAATGACTAGATCATATATCCCTTCACCATTTTTAGCTTGAAAATCCACACCTACTCTATGAATATTTAAAAATAAACTTGGTTGTTTTATTTTTTTACATATATGAGAAGAAAAACCAGGATCTAATACCCAAAGTGTTGATATAGAAAGATTGTACTTGATAATGAATACACCTGATGCCCCCCTTTCTTATCCAATTGAGTAAAATTATTCTTCCAGTGGCCCAACTAGCCACATCAAAAACATACTCCATCCTTTTCCTTTTCCTATCATTGAATCTTTGTATTCATAAAAGGTTGTTACATGGGAGAATTAGACACAATAAGATTCTTGATCCCCTTTCCCATGATCTTCCTTTTATTATTGACCATAATAAATGCAGGCTTTTCACACCCCATGTCTTTATCTACTTTGAAAATAAGGGTAAGATGTTCTGAAAGAGTCTTATCAATATTTCTTATATTATAATTTATAACGCATCTTGAGAAACTCTTAGTAAATGAGGAAAATATATGATCAATGTAGAAAATCTTTAGGGATCGTAAACCCAAAGATGTATAAGTACTCAATGCAGTAAATATTCTTCAATATATAAGGCCCAAATAGCAAAGAATCTTCATGTTTCCACATGAATAATGCATTGGTGATGTCACATCTCTCATATATCACCTTCTCTTGTTAAGAATCCTAGAGGTAATAAATGATGCTATATGCATCCATATAAACTTGTCACATTAAAAGATTGCTAGATATGTATGATATCATGAAAAATTTGACATATTTTGAAACCACCAAATGTTATATATATATATAGTTCTTCTTCACTAGTTTTCCCACACATCAAATTTCTATTCTTGGTGTAGTGTAACGCCCAAACACCTATACACTTCCAAGAGATTTGAGACTGTGAGAATGTTATACTTCTCTTGAATTTTTTGTAGTGATAGGGTTAAATTATTATGATTTTACATTTCTATATTAAAAAATACAACAATTTTAATATTTTATCTATACTACTGATTTAGATGGAATTTTTTTATTTTTTTAATGTCATGCAATTTTATCAAGTTCTGATAGACCTCACCATAAATCATATTATCCTATAGTGTGGATAATCCTATCTAAAGGATCAATATTTCTCTTCTAATGACCACAATTAGGGTTTATAAAACTACCTAAAGGTATTTAGGTTGGTGTAACTTTCCAACTACATTAACTTGTAGCTCCTTAATTTTTTGAGTGGACTCCCCAATCAGGAAACTCAAAATTACGACTTCCCCAACACCTTGCCTACTAGTAGAAGTAAGTCTCATAGAGGCAATCAACCCCTAATGAAAGCTATGTTAAGTCAACTCAAAACTCAATATATTTATTCCCCGATAATTGAAAGCACCACAACAGAGGTTTTTCAAGAACATTGAGCTATAGTTCGATTTATAACCACGTAGTGTAAGGAAATATAGAGTTAATATTTTATTTGAGGGATGTTTATCATTATGTGTAAATTACCCAATTTATCTAATAAAATTTATTTTAATATTAATTTTATTTTAATTAGGTGATTAACCATGTCTATATAAAGTTCACACATATTTTAATATTTTTTTAATTTCATAAATAATGCTTGTTAATTGAATAGTTTAACGAATTTAACATAAATAAATATTTAACCATGAAATTGAATGAAATAATATAAAAAAGTGGAATGAACATGAGCTTCTCTAATTGATGGTTTATCTAGAAGACAACAAATAAAACTTTCACCCAAGGTAACTAACTCCCAGAACCATGTTTATTTTGAGTTGTATCATTTAACCTATACTCCTGTGTAACTTTTGGATTGGTTTATCCTCGACTTTGAGCTTGAATTATCTCTACTCGCATGGGACCTCTATCTATCACATAATTTTACTCACACATAGGTGAGGAGAACTGAATAATTTGATTATTAGAGTTTATATAAAATAAACTGTGGTCACAAAGACACTTACATAATGAGAAGAGAGTAATGAATCAAATGACATTATTTAATTTAATAAATTATTACAGAAAACAAGAAATATTAAATTAAACAAACCAATCACATAAACAATATGGTTTAGGCTCATGGACATCCACATATAATTTATAGAATAAAAAACATTACACTAGAATGAATTCAATTCAATTAATTCATTACTATTTAGATAATTGTGCTTTAATTAATTCAATTAATTAATTAATTAATTTCCTTTATCCAAATGACTATTTGATGTTTCTTGGAGATACCCATTATAAACTTAATTTGAAAAATGGATTGACTAGTAATTATGGATATATAAATGGAATTTATCAAGTATTTCATAATTCTGTAAACCTTTATTACATTGAAAACACATTAGATTTGAACAAAGTAATTATGTTTTTAATGAAGAAAATAATTATTTTTATGTAATTTAATTCTATTCTTTACTAGGAGACTACACAAATTATACTAACAATATAAATTTCATGTTAATTTCGTTACATGTATTTGAGATAAAATCCAAGGGACTCAGTTTGTATCCTGGTTGGCTTACATGATGAGTACTAATGAGATACATGTCATGTGTTCTGTTTTCCTTGTGTTAACATAACCCACCTATGGGATCGATGTGTCTTAGGGCATGGGAATTAATGAGTCACATGATATGTACGATAGATAAATGTTGTGTGTCTCATTAATGATATCAGTTGTCAGTCTCACACAACGTGATTCCATATATTTGACCATACATTTAGTGTGTATTTCACCTCTAAACTGTATAAACTACATGGATAGTATACTAGGTACACATCGTGTGGTCCAATAGACTGCATGATAGGAGGAACAGGTAAACATGGGGGACAATGTGATTCCATATATTTGACCATACATTTAGTGTGTATTTCACCTCTAAACTGTATAAACTACATGGATAGTATACTAGGTACACATCGTGTGGTCCAATAGACTGCATGATAGGAGGAACAGGTAAACATGGGGGTGTGTGTAAAATAATTCATGTTTTATTAGTACTCATTGAGTCATATATCCAATGGGATCTCAAGGTGCAGTGAACATGGGTGCTTGATGTGTTCTATTGGTCACATGTTGAGTATCCTTGACTACTAACCAGAATCCTTAGCACCTCACAATCACATCTATGATCATTTATCATATATTTATAATATTTTAAAAATTATATGAAACTTGAATAAAAAGAATTAATTTTTCTAAGATATATTAATTAAACTCTAAATTAAAGAAAAAATAAACAAAATGTGAAAATAACAAAAAATTTATACAATTGATCTTTGAATAATAAATAATTATAAATTATTATGTGATTAATTTGATACTACCTGAATATTATTTGGATTAATAGAATAATTATGGATGGTGTCTCACAAAATTTTTACCTAAAATTCTTCATATTTATACTCATAATTAAATTGAATATTGTTCCAAAAATATGTGAAGACTGGATATTTTTAGATTTTATTTATAATTAATTTAGTTATTTAAGAATTGCCTTTTTTTTTGAAATAATTAATCATTGTTGAGTTGGTTCACCAACATATTTGTACCATCATTGCGTCAGATGAACCTAGGGTAAATTCCCTCAAGTAATTATCTACATGTTCTCTACAAACCTCCGATCATTACTATAAAATTATCTGGGTGATGATCATTATTGATAAAAAAATCCTTCAAGTGAATAATAATTTATTTTGGTTTAGGATAAGAATTTTTCTATGTAATTTAGAGTGTTCTAGGGAGGGATCTCTCTATGAATTGAGAGGGTTATATCTATACTTCATTTCTTACAATGATGGAATGTGTCTCTCACTTGTACATAATGTAATAAATTGGTTTATATAGTGGTAGGGTTTGAAAAAAAATACATAAGGGATTTCATTATTTTCATAATTCTTGGTAGACCCCATGTCTAATAATAATAATGAATTTATTATTATTGACTTCACATTCACTAAAATTACAGATAAAATAAATATTATTTTTATTGAATAAATAAATTAAAATTTACTCAAATAATATTGAATATGACATTTCTCAACATACCATTAAACTCGGTCCACTAATCCTTCTAAATATATATCATCCATTGAATAATAAATACTTATTTAATTAAAATAATGTCACAAGATTGTTATCCAATAAATATATTAATATTATATTCACTAAAATAGTGAATAAATATTTATTAATTATCCACATAACTAAATAAATAAATATCTTGTTACCTTGTTAATAAAACAGAATAAATAAAAACTTTATATTCACATAATTAAATAAATAATTTCCATCTAAATAAATATTTAATAAATATTTAATTGATATATATTCTTTCAATTAACTTATGATTGAATATTTGTAATCAAACCAAAATAAATAATTATTAAACCAACTAAGAGAATGATATTTATTAAACAAGTTAAATTCATATGTAATTTAACTGATCTTCCAAATACACTTAGTGTGTAACCCTATAGACCAGTTTCTTTGTGGAATTAGACTACACTACCTAAAGTCCAAGGTTAGCTTCTAGAAACGCATCAAGACTTCGATAGAGAATGAAGTAAATGTATAATGATATGTAACCTCATAAAAACATACACTATTTAATATAATCCATTTATCTTGATATATCTAATCTAGAGGGTTTCATACTGGTGTCATCAATCTATATTCTCAATATGATGACCCAATAATATTATATATATATAGGAAATCATTTCTAATGAACATTTATTATAATAGACAAACACATGCTTGAGGACCGTAATAGTTTAATGTATTTGAATACTTGGAAACATAAACATTGGTTAATAAGTGAGTTATGTCATCTCCCACTACATTCTTCATAACTATCACCCTTTTTAGACATATCATACATAATACATATCTCTATAACCTTGGTAAAGGAAACATAAAAACGGGTGAGATCAGATGCTCGGTAAGGGAAACAAGGGATATTGGTGAGAATAACATGAACATAATGGTATGGGAACATAGAATAAAATTTAAAAAACATAACCTATATATCAAAGATCATAGACATGATTCATGAAATAAATATTTCCTATTAATAAGACATGAATCATAACATAATCAAATAATATGAGCCATGATAGAATAACATGGAATAAGATATGGATTTGTGACATACACATAAGCATAGAAAATAATTTCTATATTAGTAAAGGATCACTTACAAGGATAGATTATTGGAATGGTTTCACTCCACAAACCATAACAGTAGTCAAGGATCACTCCCAAGACTGTTATGGTGGAAACTTTCCTTACATAACCATGTTCACCCCTCATTCTTGTCATGTCTATATAATGAGTTAAAAATATTTACCCAATGCATTGGAGTGAGATATAGGTCCCAACCATCACATAATGAATTCATACATATGTGTGACACAAGGTTATAAAATTTCATCATAAAATAATCCATGAAATTAAATGGGTATTATAAAAACATCATCATATCAGAATATATGGAAAATAAATAGGTTCCAAAATCATTATATCAAATCCTATGGAAGACGATGAAGGTTTCATAAGAATATTATCATTGTATAACAAGTGGAAGAGAAAAAGGATTCATAAAAATCATGATAATATAAACATTAAGGATTTAGAGAAATAATAATAATGTTATCCTTAGATCATATAATGAATAATTCATAGGTAACATTAACTGATGAAATTGTACATGGAAAATGTTTTTGATCATTTAAAACATTTCTTATGGAAAAAAACCTTTATGATTTTTAAAAAAATAATTTTAAAACATAACATTTTTTGAAAAACCTTTTCATTGAAAACGTAATTGAAAAATTATAAATTAATATTGAAATAAATTATTGTCTAGGACATCAGTAAATTCCATTCACGCAACATACATAAAAATAAAGATTCCTTTCAGATTTTCAATAAAAGAGAAATTAGTATTGCTTGGAAAATGACATGAATATTCATTTAAAAATATTTCAAAAAGCATAAGAATTCTGAAAATGTAATTAAAAAATATGTAGTTAATAATAAAACATTTTTGAACACATTTTAGAAAACATTATTTCAGAAGAATACACATTTCTGACTAAGGAGAGAAATCAAATAATATTTTCTTAAAAATATTTATTAATAGTTTTGACTACCAAAGAGTGGAAAAATGGTACCATTACTTGAATATATCATTAATAAACATAATATAATAAAATTAATGATAATTATTGATATTTATATAATGATATATCAATATTATAGATCATAAACAATCCTAAAAAACGATGATATTGTGACATAAAATATTTACTAATTTGGTAACATTAGATCATAATACCCATGAATTAATAACTAAAAAAGAACATTAAATATCATGATTATAAATATATTAATTATAATAAATGTCAAAGTGTCTATATATACACCTTATAAAGGAATATCAGTTCATAATATAATGAACATCTCAAGGAAGGAAAATTGAGAGAAAATTCCCTTACATCATTGATAACATTGAAACTATAAACCCCATTAAAGAGAAGTCCTTTAATATATATGAGAATAATTGTATTTTTTAGGATAATAATAATAATATACATAATTATTATATATTTACACTAGATAAAAGGAATATGTGGTGAATATGAAAAGTGTATCATTGAAGTAAAAAGTGAGATGGAAATCTCTTACCTTAAGTATTGACTAATGTCGTACTAGTTAAAACCTCCTGTATAATAAATATATGTTTAATATAAATATTTTACAGAATAATATTCATATATATCATACCATATATGATTTTATTATGATCATTTATTACCTGATTATTTATAATTTCATGATAATGTTGTGTTTAGGGCAATAACCGCTTTAGTTTTCGAGAATGTTTTAACTTTTTATTTCTTGGTCATATTACTTATATAATTATTTAATAATATAAATAATGAAAAATATATTGAAATATAATATTTATATATTGTATAAGTATTTATAGTAACCCATAAAATTTAGTGATAGAAAATTAAATACATCGTTCATGGAGATAGTAAGAAGTATGTATACTTGAACACTATTTTTTCCAATTATTGACATATTAAAATAAGAAAAAGTAAATAATATATATATTATTACTAAATAATCATGGTTATATAATATATATCCCAATTTTTTATAAAATACATCCTTAACACATTCCATGTAAAGCTTGAACGAATCACATCTCTTTGAGAGGCGGTGGTTCACCGTAGACAAGAACGACATTATCATATTCCAAAAAAATAAAAAACATGAAGGTATATGTCATATAATAATTTAGAAATACTATTAACACCACATATATATATAATATAATATAATAACTATAAATAAATCATTATGAACATCCTTGGGAGATGATAATGGAAAAAAGAATGACATTAGTTTGCGAGGCGGTAGTCCACTGTGCACATGAAAGATGGTTTCATACCCCATTTGATGGAAGTGTATGGGGTTGTATGTCATACTAGAAATATAAAAAAATATAACTATATGTAAGATAATGCGGTTTTTTTGTGTAATCAGGATATAAAAACAATTTAAGGAGGAGTATGAGAAAATAAAATAAAATCACTTATTGATAAATGTTACATATACTTCAGGTATCCTTTTTAGGTTTTCACTAAAATCATTCCTTATATAGATTTATTCCCAAAAAAAGGATTATATGATTATTCTAGTGAAATTGGGATGTTATTTTTTCAGGTATTTGTCGAACCGAGGAAGGTTTAAGGTGTGAAGAATCGAGGAGAGTGGGTGGCCTTTTATAAATAATGACAGTAAAAAAATTGCAAGTTTTTGAAAGAGATAATTCCATCAACATTTTTCATTTGTCACAGGGGTCTAAATTTTTAAATTATATATAATTTGAGATGAAATGGTATATATTTGTCCATTAAATTGTTTTTATACAAGTTTATAAATTATTTTTATCCATATCTTTTTAGCTTAACTCCCTAATAAACCTAGTTTACCATAACCACAACAATTAATTTTTTCTGTATTCACTATTAATTTTGGTCAAAAATCAAGTATAACTTGTTAGAGATTATAAATTATTATTATTTAAAATATTTCATCCATTTTTCCACATTACATTCAAATAATTGGTAAAAATTATTTTCATATTAATCCCATAGACGTGATGGGAAAATGAGGTTTGGAAGTGAAAATGTTGAAAGGATGACAAGTTTTTATATCTAATTTAAATATTAAATTTATTAAAATGAAATAATTTGATTTAAAATATGTATAATTAAACTAATTATACTTTAAAAAAATTAAAATATTATCTAACTTTATAAATTAATAAATGAAAAATGTTGTTTTTAATTAAAATTCATTTTGTTCACTATTGATAAAAAATGAAACTTTTCTGAAAAATCTTGAAAATTAAACCTTTGATAATTTTTACAGTATAAATTTAAAAAATTTTAATTTTATCAAAGTAATTTTGTAAAAGTGTAAAAAAATTAATTTTGTTTTTGATCACAAAAAGGCATAAAAAGTGTTTTTTTTAGAAAATAGTATTTTCAAAACATATAAATTTTCTGAAAATTATGTATTCTATCATCAATATATTATAATTATATAAAAATTATATTAAATATTTTAAAAGTAGTTATTTCTATTAATATCACAAATTTTAATAGCTAGTTTATAACAACCTTATTTAAATAAATATGTCATGGTTTTGTTAAAACTCATTGTTGTGTGCAACATATACTATGTGAGTGTTTCATGTACCATAATATTAAGTTGTTGTTTCATATAACAAAATATTAACTTGGTGTTTCATGTAATGTAATACATCAACGAAATTTAATTTATTTAAATAAAATAATTCTTAAAAACTGTAGGTGTTACATTCTACCCCCTTTGAAATGAATTTGGGCCTCAAAATTCATCACTAAGACACAAAAAAATAAGGATACTTCTGCCTCATAATTTCCTCATGTTTCCTCATAGATTTATAAAACTAGTAGTTTTTCCACAATACATTGACCATGTGAGTTGTCTTTTTTCACAAAATATTCACTTTATGATCTATAATCTCCACTGGCTATTCCTTATAAGAATGATCTTGATCAACCTGTATGACCTCTAATTTTAGATAATGTGAATGGTTAGGTATTTAATTCATCATGAGGGATACATGAAACTCATTTTGGAATTGAGATAGGTTTTTTTAAATCTTCATGCCACAGACTACCCTCCCAATATGATCAATAATTTCAAATGGGACGATATACCTATGGATTAGTTTCCCTTTCTTCACGAATCTTATAATATTATTATTGATAAATCCATAGAAATACCTTATCCTTAACATGAAATTCTATATCACACCTAAAATTTTCAGTATAAACTTTTGGTTGACTCTGATTTTTTTATTGTGTTGCTAAATTGATCTGACATTATTATATATTTTTCAGCAATCTTAGGTCCCAATAGATTACTTTTCTAACTTTATTTGAAAACGTTGGAGATCTATATTTATTTCCATATAGGGATTCACAAGCAACCCCCCAAATTCTTGAGTGAAAGAAATTATTGTAAAAAACACAACTAGAGAAAGTTGTTTATCCCAACCAACTTTGAAATTCAAATTACAAAATCTAAACATATCATATAAGGTTTGATTTTTTTTTCATACTAACCATCTATTGGGGGAGGATATTTAGTTCTCAAACTCAACTCTATATCAACAAATTGCTAAAGACTTCTCCAGAACTATGATGTAAACATATGATCCCAACCAGATATAATGAAATGTGGTACTCCATGAAACCTTACCACTTATTTAATGTGTATCTAGGAAACATGGTTCAGAGAGAAGTATTATATGATAGAGATGAAGTGCGCTGACTTAGTAAGGTGACTGACTATCACCCATATAACATTATTTTTTGGTGTATTTAGGGATTCCAAAAACAAAATCTAGAGTCAAGTTCTCACATTTCCATTATGGTTTGCGTAATGTATGTAACATACACTTATAATTTTTTTATTTCATCCTTTACTTGTTGGAATACCTAGTACCAATATACAAACTCTGCGATATCTATATTCATGACATCCCACAAGAAGTACTATTTCAAATCTCTACACATCTCCATACTTCGAAGATGAGTAGAGAATGATGAAATGTGAAATTCCTCTAATAACCCCTTCTTCAATTCTGGTATGGAAGAAACACATACATGGTTCCTAAAACTCATCATTCCGTCATGATAAAGTTAAAATAAAGAACATTTATAACCTTTTTTTATGTCCACATATTCCTTCTACACCTCTTTAATTCTTTAATTGGATAGATGGTTGAACATTTAATTGAGTAAGATAATAATATTTATATATCTTAAGGATTTTATATTCATCCTTTGAAAATACATAAATATCAAATCTTTTTTTAATCCTCATGATAGATAATCTATCAAGATACTTTCTTCTCAAATAATCAACCAACTTGTTTTCTTTTCCATGGTGAAAATGGATTGGGCAGTCATAATCATTAATATTCGATAACCATCTTCTTTAGTGCATATTCAACTCCTTCAGTGTAGATATCTACTTTAATATTTTTTATTGGAATATATTTCACACTTTTTTCCATATAGATAATGTATCCAAATCATTAATATAAAAATTACTGCATATAACTCTAAATAATTAGTGGGTATCATTTCTCATTAATTAGTAGTGATCGTGGGGAGTAATCTATAAGTATGTCATATTTTAGAATAACACATCCTAATCCATTATATATTGAATCACTGTTGATTTAAATATGTTATCCACTCTAGGTCAATGTAAGCAAAAATTCACTGACTAATCATCTCTTCAGTACCTTGAAAGTTTCCTCACATTCATCTATCTAGAGTAACTTGGATCATTTCCATGTTAATTTAGACCTAGGATTAGTTAGTAATGATAAATTCACCAAAAAACATTGATCATATCTAGATAAACTAGGAAAAATATGGATCTCAGTCATCATGGTTGGTATGGTCCAACAATCAACAACCTCTGTCTTAGATGGATATACTAATAAACCTTATCTCAAGATTATGTGACCAAAAAATGATACCTTTTGATGCCAAAATCCACAATTTTTAAAATTTTAATATAGTTTCTATTTCCTTAGGGTCTTAAATAAATTATCAATTGATATTCATTATTGTCCCTACTCTTTTAATAGATAATTATATCATCTATAAGGATTTCCACAAAATGGTCATGGAAATTTCTAAAGACTCTATTCATTAAATCCAAGAAGATGATGGGGGAATTAATAAGACCGAAAGACATCACTATATATTTATAGTGTCCATAAATTTTAAAGAAATTCAACTTGGGTATAACATCATCGACCCTAAATTGATGATATCCAAAAACAATTCCAATAATATAAAATTATTGAGCTTCATTTATTGGATCAAACACTTCATCAATACAGGGAAGAATATACTTATTATTTTTTTTACCTTTTTCTTCTCTTGATAATCAATATAGAGTATCCTAGATCCATATTTCTTTTTCACAAAAACAATATGTGAAATCTAAGGTGACACATGTGGAGGAATGAATCCCTTCTCAAGGTTTTTCTAGAGTTACTTCTTCAATTCCCGCAACTCAATCAAGTCTATTCTATAGAAAGTTTTTGAAATTGGTGTGGTGCCATGTATGAGTTCTATTAAGAAATCAACTTCATGTTTCGGTATAATAATTTCCAACACTTCTTGAAATACATCAACAAAATCCCACATAATAATAATATCATCTATGTTGAGTTTCTCCCCATCCATTTGAGATAAACACCACTTCTTAATGGGAAATGAGGCCCATACAATGGATGTGATCCGCATCAGAAGATTGTACTTATCATCACGTTGAGATACAATCATAGGTCGGTTGGGAATATCAAAAGTGACTTAACTTCCTTGAAAATTGATGTCGTTTTATGTAGAAAAATCCAATCTATGACTAAGATAACATCAAATTCAACCAAAGGAAAAATGATAATATTTTAAGAAGCACATTCCCACCTACATCATCCAGGAAGGAATCATATAATTGATATGCGATCATCATATATATTGGGGGGTTTTAGAACTAATTATATATCTAATAATTTTTATGGCCTTTTGATACCATTATTAAATTATTTAGATATGAATAAATTGGAAGAACTATACTTAAATAATAAATTATTAGTTATAGAGTGGATGGTAAGTGTACCTCTCACTGCATTGTTATCACAACCCTCTTCAGAAATAGTGATCACATGAGATTTCCCCTTATCCCTCATCTTAAGACGTTACTGACATCATTAATCATCATTAACCCTTGGGTTTTGTCACTGTTTATCATAATTACAATTCTATTTACAATTGAAGCACTGAAGTGTGGGTGGTGCATTCTGTGTAGATTTATCTCTATTTGCATCATTAGATTACTTATTCTCATCACATTAGAAATTAACTCTATGATGACCATCCCTTCCACACTTAAAACATTTATTAGTCCCTTTAAGACTATTTCATGGATTCTTCTTCCTATAAATTGTGTATAAAGGAAATATCATATTCTTCTATACATGGTTATTTGGTTTAACTTTGATCTTGATATTTTTTTTTTCAAAACCATGGGATTGATATGTTAATACAACCAACATTTCAACCTTGATTACACATCAAAAAATCTATTTGTATATATTTAAATCTCTTATGTATAACACCCTTGGGATACTTGGTTTTAATCCATAGATGAATCGATCAATCATACTTTTATGTTGGATGATAATACCAAAAACCTACCTCACATGTCTCATAAAATTTTCCTCATAGGTACCAACAGATTCATCATAATTTTGAATTAACTAAAGGAAATATTTCTCCATATTCATATGAATAACATGAGGAATGTAATTATTGAAAAATAAGTTCTTGAACTCATCCTAATCAATGGATTCAATTTCATCATGTTGCATCATATTCTTGATAAGAGTCAACCATTGATCCGTTTAGCCTTCCGAATAGTACACAACCAAAATGAATTATTCATGTTCTGAACACTCGATATCAAAATATATCTTTTTAGTGGTATCGATCCATTGTTCAACAACTAGTGGATCCAAATAACAACAAATAGAAGTCTGACATTTTCTCATGGAGGTCCTAATAGAACATTGTTCCGTCCTTTTTCTCATATATATTTCCAGTATGATTCATATTTTGAGAATGTTGTGTGAGAATAAAAACAATATTTTTTTCATTCTAGATCCCATATAATTTGGATTATTATGAATAAAATTATGGTATTTTAAATCAAACAAATCATTAACATGATTCAATTACTATTAAGTCACTAAAACTCTTCATACCACACCTATCCATGTTGAATCTAATAATAAATAAGAGATCCAACATTAGAACAAGCTAATAATACCTATACTCTATTTCTCTCTTTATCCATGTTAATCTAATCAAGTTAGGACATAAAGTACCACAATTCTGCTAATTAATTTATTATTTGAGGTGGTACTTTCCTTCTTAAATCATATAAAACCATGCATCCTTTCCTAGGGGTGTAAGAAATATAAAAATTAATGGTATAAAGATAATCTACCCAATATTTCTATCTCACATTTATATCCTTATAAGTAAAAATATAATTAAAAACTTTTATGGTTTGAATACACCTTAAACCTATCCCCTAATAAGAAGTGGAATAAAATCTTAAAAGCATGCATCATGACCACTAACTAACGATCTTGAACGGGATAGTTCTTCTTATGAGGTCATAACTAACAAGAGCCATAAGATACCACTTGTATCCTATTCATCATTATATAAACCAATCGCATACTTGAGGCATCATAATAAACATTATAATCAATACATGACTCAAGAAGAATAAAAATTGGAGCTAAAGTTAATCTAAAATTCAACACCTAAAAACATATATGGAACTAACCACTCTAAAAAAATTCACACACTTATGAGTTCACTATCAAATATGAGATACAATATTGAAGAAGTTGAAAATAAAGAACCTGTAATAACTATCTAATCATGAGAAACCCCATATCTCAAAAATATTTATGGGCTTTTTGAAAGACATCACCACCTAGAAAATATTAGGTTATACTATGAAAACCTTCTCAGAAAACACACGAACCATACATTTTAACTATTGAATATAGAATAAATATCTAGATAGCTTCCCATACAAATGATGTTCTCCTCAAATTCCAATGATGGTATTGAAATGATTTGTAAGATCTTGCTTTGATCTGAAATAAATAATGATATCATCTATAAATAAAACAATGAAATAATCTAAGAACCATTTGTAGATTTGATTCATCAAACCCATAAACACAATAAAAGAAGTATTAAATCCAAACGACACATATAGATACTCATAATTTCCATTACTCCTCCTAAACACAATTTTTGAGATATCTTTCTCTCAAAAAATAAGCTAATGGTACCTAGATATTAGAATAGTCTTTGAAGACCAATGGGATCCCTTTAGCTGAATAGAAAAGACATTAATCCAATAAAAGTGTGTTTTTTCTTAACTATCACCTAGTTGAGTTTCCATTAATTATCATTGATTTAGAGACTATCATCCCCCTTATTTTCAAAAATCACTAATTATTCCCAATTTTAAACACTAGGAGGAATAAATACCTTATCCTAAATATCTTAAAGATGAATATTTAATTCTTTCAAATCAGCGAATGACATACATAATGAATGTAATAAAAGGGTCCTCATCCCCATAAGCAAGTATATTGAAATCTCTTCTTCCTTATTGGGTTGAAAAACTATGAAATAATTTAGAAAAAAGTTAATATACTCACTCACCACTATAGGAATATGTTCAATAAGACATGGATTAATAACATCAAGAATCATTTTTGACAATATGAATTATATCATCTCAGTACCCAGAGAAATGTGAACTGATCTTCTTGATATAAGATCACACTCACCCTGAAAGGCTTGGGAGACTTAATTAGAAGAGGGTAAATGGATATAGAAAAAATATAAATTGATCTGGGATCAATAAGTAATCATCTAGTCCATGAAAAAGATGATATCAAAGATGTCATGATCAAGAACAGGAAATCCCATATGGTTTCATAGGTTACAATCACCACCCGATAGTTGGGACATCTAAAACCCTACTCTAAAATATTTTTCAAAAGACTATAATTAGAAACTATGAAGGTAATAAGATCCAATTATAATCTTAACACATTTATATCGTTAAGGAGATAATGGAATAACTTTCACAAGTATAAATCAAGTCCATAACCATATATGATATAATAAAAACTCTACCTCTCATTATTGGAGATCCTACATCTAACTCCGGTAGTGAGTACTCCACTACATAAATACATAAAAAATTATCCCTAAATTTATTTATAACCACTTTATCACCCTTGTAATGAGGTTGATAACCCACCCCTTTTGATGTGTTATTTCTAATCTAAGATCCCTTGGTAAAGGTTGATCTAGCTCTACTACTGTGAGATGATCTTACACAAAAACACTAAATGTGGACTGATTTCCCCAAAAAAGTGAGAAACCTTGGGAACTACCAAACAATCACATTTTATGTCTACATTTCTCCAAAAATGGTGTTAGACCACCAATATTTTATCTAATATTTTATGTACACTCTTTCTCCCACTTCAGCGCTGGTCACCCGGCTTCCTCTTCTAGTAAAAAAATGAAATCTGTCTACCGACCACCATCAAAGATGGAATGAAGAGTATTATATTCCTAGATATATCCACCTTAGTTATAAGTACCATGTTCATAAACTCCGCAAAGGTGGGTTAGAACATAAGGATCAATATAGATAAAGTATCATCCCCCAATCCCATCTCGAACCATTAAACATTGATATGGTCATTGAAAATAAGATCCTGAGATAGGTTCACCAACTCTATAACTGAGTATCATGACCCATGAAACAATGATCTCCATACTATAGTAAAATGGACTATCAAAACTTTTATACTATCAGTGTCTCATGATAGAATTATAGATTTAAGGATTTCTTAAAACTGGTCAATGTGTGATCTTCGCGCAACTGGAATTGCACAATAGATTCCCATCACTTCCTTCCCAACCATTCATTCATATAAATGAAAAAACGAACCTTGTATTTTTTTAGTTTTTTCAAGAAGTGGAATAACCTTACAATATAATCGATCAATTATTTTAAATAGTAGGGGTCCCTTATCACCATGAAAGATCATTGAATACTTCTTAGTAAATTCTATATCATGTCCCACCCTCTATCCTAGTTCGACATTAGTGACTAGGACCATGGAATGGATTTTAAATATTATTGTTCCTACCAAAGCCGAGTGTAATGGCATATTCACTTATGGGTATTTCTCCATAGTTTCATCTATTGTATTCAAATATGTTCTTCTTAAAGGTGTCATAATCTATAAATTAGGAGGATGTAGACCACATAAAATATAATTAAATACCTTTATCATATAATAATATTGAAAACTGAATCCCAAAAGGCTAAAAATAAAATAAATAATTTTATAATACTATTTAATTCTTGTGGTAACTCAAGATTTTCCTTGAATGTGAGCTGGCCATGCACACTCCCACAACACCTATCAAGTTTTGATAGTCCTATATCCAATGTATCAATAATCCTCAGACAGAAGAGGATGATAAAAAAGTGTGATAATAAGTATTAATTATAAACTTACCATTTTATACCAATTTTTTATAGGCCAACCCTAGTGAACCCATAATGTGACCTAAATTGGCATGTTATAAAGCTTGGAGTGCATTTCCAATCACCACAGGCTATATATAAGAACCATGTTATCCTATACATAAATGTGGGAATGATTTAAACCTTATTAGACATATAATAATATAAAAACTATCAAACAATCCTAACAAACATCCAAAATACATCATATGTGAAAAGAACAACCCATAAAAAGTAACATCATATAGTAGGAAAATAAGGTCTAGATGAAAAATTGGAAGGACATCAATGTGGAACTCAAACCAACCCATGGATCTATCTTTTCATGAACATAAATCACCACCATCCCAACCCATGAGAAGGAAAAACAATCCAAGAGTGTCATCCTATATATAATGCTCTTCCCATTACCTGTATTCAATATGATCCAGAGTACAAACCCCTGATAGAAAAAGTATGATGTGAGTAATAAATCATAATATGATACCAACAAGAATCTATAAAAATATATATCAATGTTCATATATGAATTATTGTATAAAATTTATTTCAAAACATTTCAAAAGAAATGATTTTACACATAATTTTATTATTTTATTTTCTCTTAAAAATATTCCATATTGAAACAAAAAAAATAAATGAAATTTACCAATGATTCATGAGAATATAAAGCCAATAGGTTTCAAGAATAAATATACATATCAAGTGAAAAAATGGGAATATAAAATAAACAACTAAAAAATTTATCCTCAAAGTATTGAATAGAAAATGAAAAACCATGGGTGTACACAACTGAGAGAAATAAACACTAGCTAGAATATGTGAACTCTATAGTCCAAGGACCTTATTCCACTGGAAGGAATACCATTTGGAATCTCCATAATGATAGATAACTCCACAAGGTCTTGAAAATATATATTTATACCTTATACACCATGTTCTTCCCAATGTGTTATTACATCATCAGTACATTCAAAAAACCAAGCTCATAATTCAAAAAACATTTTTGATGAAAAACCCATTTAATTTCACATGGTAGTTTTCATAAAATAGTTTCTAAAGTGATACAAATATACTATAATGATTCAAAAATCATTCCCTTTTAACAATCATCTTTGAGGAAATTTATCAAACACATCATGTGTATCAAAATAGTTTTCAACAAAAGGCCCCTTTTTAGAAAACATTTCCATAGAACTCAAAGATTAATTCACCTCTCATGTATTTGAAGTCATAAATGTTGTATATAAAAACCAAAGAGAATTATACAATTATAATTCATTAAAATGTATATACCATAAGATAGAGACACCTACCTCAAGATCAATCAAAAAATCATTTCCCACAGGACAGGTGATGTGAGAGGAAGAGACCAGATTCTCAAGAAACTAGATTAATTGAGAAAAAAATATCAATTCTACATGTCCATGATGGATCAAGTAATTGAGTACCATAAAGAATAAAAAACATTTATGGAAATAGAATAAATATAATATAATGCGTCTTAAAAATAGTTTTAGGATCTATAGAGACCTAAGATTTCAACCGACATAAATATCCACCAACAGGTAGTTGGATAGAGCTAAAATAATCACCAAGGAGACTCTAGATCAATTAAAATTGAATTATGGTAGTAGGGGGAATATCAGAGGATATAAAACTTAATGTTGGGAAAAAATAAATTTTATCCCTTAAAAATCTTTTTGTATAAAAACATCCAAAACCAGCCGTTAGGCATCCACTGACTGGTTGGTAGTGACCTACCAGAGAGATAGTGCTTGCAGGCAGTGAGCCTGTACCTCATGAACTATATTGGTTGGATGATGGAATTCAATTGGATAGACATTAGAATCTATATAACTATATTTTTTTTCTATCATTCACTAGCTATCTAGTAGATTCTAACTACCAATAACTATGAAAAACACTTCTCTTAACCCATAGATGTCCCATAATTAAAAGAGACAAAAACAAGAGACTTGATACCTGAATCTATTTAGCTGCATGTGGAGCTTTTCCCCACAAAAAAAAATTTCCCTCCCAATAATGGATCAGGATTATGAATTTTAAAATTTATAAATACATTACCACATGATCGGAGCCTTTATATCTCATGTCTCATGGTTGTCCCTACCACACTACTATCTATTTCCAACCAACAAGATTTTTCTACCATGAAACACCTTATATTTTCAATTAAATTTATAAATGATATTTCCAAAAACTATATTTCTAGGCTCAATTTCTATAGCCACCCACTCAATCACTTTGGATAGATTCGGATGATACTTATTTAGTTTTGAAATATTAAACATTTCATCGATAGAAGTCAAATGATTTGGTTAGTCTGATCGATAAGACACATTCTTGAGTCACACCATAATTTTAAATGGGTCAGCATAATGAGGTTCTAAGTTACCTTGTCTCCCAAAATACCTATGTATTATAATTGAGGAAACAATGAGGAAAACCTGACCACCTATCACGAACTCCAATTGATGATGGTTCCAATAAATATAGGATTTCTGGTGACTCTAAATTATTGTTATCCTATTTCTGATAAATTTCAAGATATCTATCATCTCCAAGATGTTGATTGTCCCAACTAAGTATCTCTATATAACCTATTCCCAATAAATGGGCTATCTATAAGTTCTCCCATAAATCATCTTAAATAGAACCATAATGATTGAATCCTAATGATAATTGTTATAGGAAAACTCCACTAAGGGTATATTTTTATCCCATGACCCAATAAATTCCTGAACTCATGATCTAAGCATGTCATCGATAATATATATGGCTCAATTAGACTAGAAATCCATCTAAGGATGATAATATATTCTCAAATTTAATATAAATCCTATCATTTTCTTAAATCCAATATAATTATAGGATGTGAAGAAAGGTTCCCTATCAAAAAAAATCCAACAATAAACCATGATGTTTAAAAATAACCCACACATACAAGTACCCATGACCCCCTGCCTTCATTTTCTCATTGATAGGAAATAAATTCATTAATTTCATGAGTTTATCAATAACCTGTCATACCTTATCATTACCACTAGTAATATAAGGTAGAATAATCATAATTACAATGCCTATCTATACCACTTCTTCACTAGAATGGGAATGGTTTTCACCAAACTTTTTAGACTCTCATGTTCCATATTCATTTTATAACACAAAAATAATCTATATAAAAACTTCACAATTGTAAACATAACTCCTCACCACCAGTAATAAAATCTCTAGTCAGGATACATATTTTTAGATCTAGGGTTCAAAAACCAATTATATCTATGCCGTTTATCCATCAATTCCAATATTATATTCATCAAAATAACCATCTTAACTTGGAAGAACAATTCTCCATTAGCATACCTAGACAAGTCACCAGAGGTCTCACCGCCACAAATATTACAACTAAATCAATGACACTCAGAATAATTCACCTATCATTGTTTAATATAGTCATATATAAGTAATATTAATTGAGAATAATATAGAAATAATATTCTTCCATATCTCACTTTTTCCAAGTGGATCTCAGCAAAGAAGGAAATAAAAAACAACTCTCCTACTTATTCCATTATTGCAAGAGGTGGTACTTTATTGCTCAAAACAAATACCACCATGTTTCCCTTTCCATGTTTGTGAGAAATATTAAAATCAAAGGTATAAAGATACTCTAATAAACATCTATATCTTAGGTTTATATCCCTATAAGTGAAAATATAATTCAAACTATTATGGTTTAAATACACCATAAACATTTACCAAATTATGTAGTGGTGTCATATCTTAAGAGCATGTATCACTTCCCCCAACTCAAAATCTTTAATGGGTTTTCTCTTCTCATGAGGCTATAACTAAAAAGATCCACAAGGTACTAATTTTATACCCTATATCAGTATACAACATAAAACCATACTTGAGACATCAAATTAAACACTATAACCTATACACGACTCGGGATGAATCAAGATTAGAGCTGAAGTCAATTTCATTTTCAACCATAAAAAGATCTATGGAACTGATCAATTTAAACAAGATTCAAACCCATAAAAGTTAATTATATCGTATGATATAAAAGATTTAAGAAGACCCAAACAAAGAAGAATAATAACAGGTAATCCAAAGAAACTTCAGAACTGGAAAATATTTATATGATTCTACCAAGATATCACTGCCTAAATATTTTTTGGGTATACCGTGACAACCTTCTCAGAAATCACATGGATCAAAATTTTCACCTCTTTAATCCTGAACTAATATTTTGACATCCTACCATATTGATATTGTTCTCTCAAGATTCCGAGAATGATATTCAAATTATTAGTAAGATCCTACTATGATCTGGAATAAGTAAAGATATCATCCACATGTATAACCATGAATGAATATATAAAACACTAAAAGATTCAATTCATAATAACTGTAAACACCATAAAATAATTACTAAATCCAAATAACATGTCTAGATACTAAAAATTATCAAACCTTAACCTAAGCTTTGTCTAGATATTTCTTCCTCTTAGAGACTCAAGTGATGGTACACCAATCTTAGATCAGTATTTGAAAACCAATGTGCTTCCATGAGATGATAATAAACATCATAAATCCTAGGAAAGAGAAATTTAATCTTTACTATCACCTGTTTGAGTTTCTAGTAATAAACATAGATTTAGATACTCATATCCTACTTCTTTGGATAAATCATGGGTGAAACCAAAGTCGAAACACTAGGATGAATAAATCCATTATCCTCAAGATCATCAATCTAAACCTTAACTTTTTTTAATTCAGTAGGTGTCATATAATAATAAGGTAATGAAATTGTCTTAATCCCCAAAATTAAGTATATTTAAAACTAGACATTCCTATGGGGTGAAAACCCTAAGAAATCATTTAGAAAAATTTTGAGATACTCACTCACCACCATAAGAAGAGGGCCACTATGACATATATAACAAAATGTAGTTTTTTTTGAAAAGAAGTCACGAGATCATCTTATCACTAGGGGAAATATAACATGATCTCCTCAGACCTTAAAAGAGGGTTATTATAAATAGAAAAAAAATAATTTTCTGTCAGTCTTAATGGATCATAAAGATCTATCATTAAAGAATACCTACCTAATAATTTTTTCAAAGCACTTTTAAGGAAAATGTGGGAAACCTAAATGTCATAAATTAAGTGTGTTAAACACATAAGGAACGCAATATATCATTATATAGAAAGCTAATATTATTAGAGTTTATTACCCGGTATATGCACTATTTCTGAAAATTTATCTACATCTCTGGATTTCCCCTGATATGGTTTTCAATATGGTTATAAATTGTGTCCCAATTATATTCCCAACAAATTGATAAACTTGGAGAAGATAAAGGAATGAGTTTTACTAGAATAAAACAATGGATTGACCATAGAAGTTGCAATAAAAACTATACCTCTCATAGTTTCCTATCCTACCTATGACTCCTATAGTGAATGCTCTATTTTATAAAGTCAAAAAACATCATCCCTCATTTTCATTATAACATGAGCATCAACCTAGGAATGGGGATGAGATCCCACCCATTTTTATGAGTTAGAAATAAGATGATATCCCTTGATTAAGGTAAATCTAGATCTACATCCCTAATACTATCTCTCATAGAAATGATGAATATGACCAGATTTCCAACACATATGAACAACTTGGTAAAATCCATACAATCGGGTTTTAGGTGTACATTTCTCCAACACTGGTAATAGAACACCTAGATAAAAAATAATTTTTTTTCACACTCTTACCCCCACCCCAGCGATGGTCACCCTAGTTCTTCATCTAATTTGAAAATAAAATATGGATACCTACTTCCAACACCAATTATCCAAATATTCTAGTATTCCTAGCTTTATCCACCTAATCCATACCTTCCTTGTCCATAACCATTGTAAGTTTGGTTAGGAACATAATAATTTACATTAGTAGATTACCATCCACAAATCCATTCTAAAACATTAATTACTTGATATAGTTTTGGAAAAATATCTCTAGGGATTGGTGAACTAACTTAGAAACTATGTATCAAACACCATGATAGAACGATTTCACTACAATAGAGAAATAAACTAATGTCCCTTTTATACTATTGATGTCTCATGATAGAACTATGTATTGAATTATTTCTTGAAAATGTTCTAGGATACATATTAATGCAACTTGAATTTCATAATAGAGTCCAACCACTTTCTTCCCAACCCTTCATGAAAATAAGTTACCAAACAAACCTTGTAGTTTTTCAGTATTTTCAAGAAGTGAGAAATCCTTTCAATCATATTCATCCATTATTTTAATTATTGGGGTCCCATATCACCAAGAAAGTTTTATGAATGATACTTATTGAATTATTTAGTATGTTATAACATCCATCCGAGTTTAATATTGGTTATTAGGACCATGGAATGGATTTTCCAGATTATAATTTCAACTAATGATGATTTTACTTGAGGAATTTCTTACATGGGTTTCTCTGTAGTTTCCTATATTGTATTTAGAGATGTTATTCTTAAAGATCTATAATATTTAAATAAATATACTTGAAACCAATTAGAACATAATAAAATTCATTGATGATAGAAAAAATTTAGAAAACCTAATCCCAAAATTCTAAAACTACAAACAAGGATGTTAGGAAACACTATACTTCCTATGGTAACTTGAGGATTGTCAAGAAAGTGAGCGTGATGGGAATAATGAAACACCACATCTAAATTTCTAAAAGTAGTATCTCTAGTCTATAAAAAACCAGAAGATATAATAGGGTGATATAAATGTTTTATCATAGGTATTATCGATAACTAGGACATTTTATGAAAATTTATAATAGACCAACCATAGTCAATCCATAATGTCACCCGAACTGACCCACTATAAGGCCTGGAGCATATTCAACATCACTACAGAATAGAGATAAGAAAAAAGGTATCATAACCATATTTTTGGGAATGATTTATCCATCTATATACTTATTATAACATATAAACAATTAGAGTATCATACCATACATATAAAATACATCGTATGTGAAAGAAAACAAAACCATAAAAGGTAAAATCTAACAACTAGACAAGATGGTCTAGAATAAAAATTTAAAGACCATCAACATGGATCTCAAAGTAACCCATGGGTCAATATCCTCATGAACATATGTCCCCACCATCCAAACCCACTGGAAGGAAACACAATCCGGAAGAGTTTCCCTATAAACGATGTTGTTCCCTTTACCTATATCCTACAAGATAGAGAATACAAACAATCGAAGTAAAATTTAGGATGTGAGCACTAAATAATAGTATCATACCCCCAAGAATATATTAAATTTATATTAATGTGCATTAGTTAATTCTTGTATAAAATGGATTAAAAAACATTTCAAAAGAAATAATTTTTCATATAAAAGCATCATTTTATTTTATTTTCAAAAACATTCTATATCCCATTAAAAAAATAAATATGACATAAAATTAATCCATGATTAATAATAAGATTATATAAATAGGTTTCAAGAATCAATATAAATATTAATAGGGAAAACGAGGAAGTAAAATAGGAAACCACATAATGTTTCCTCAAATAATCAAATGGAAAATCAGAAATCAAGGGTGCACACATCTACGATAAACAAACAGTAGTTAGAATAAGTGAAATATAAAGTCCATGGACCTCAGTCCTCCAAAAAAGATACCCTTAGGCCAATTCCCTAGTGACAGATACCTCTACTATGGATTGAATATTTCTAGTTCTCCCTTGCACCCTAAAGTCATCCCAATATTCTATTATATCATTATTACATTCAAGAAACCATTTTAGCAATTTATAAAATATTTTCTAAAGAAAACCCATTTCATTTTTGGTCCACATTTTCATTAAAAATTATATATAGTGGTACCACACTATATAAATGCATGAAAAACCATTCTGTTTTCAAAATCATCTTTGATGCAATTTATCAAACACAACATGTGTATCATTTAAAAAAAGAAATTTATATAAAAAAATTCCATAACCCTCAAAGATTAATTCACCTATCATGGATTTAAAATAATAAATTTAATATATCAAAACCATACGGAATCATAATAACATATGGTATTCCAAGGTATAAATAGTATGATATATAATACTACTTCAAGAATGATGAAAAAATCATTACCCTCTAGACTAGAAATGGAAGAGGAAGAGGTTGGATTCTTAAGAAATTAGATTTGATAGAAAAAATTTCAATTATATATGTCTATGATATATCTTGATATATAGTCTAATATTTAATCAAAATCATGGAGAAGAAGGTAAAAAATATAATTTAATAGGTTTAACTCACCATATTATGATAAACAATGATCTAAAATTTCAATCGACATGAATATCCACCAACAGAAAGGGGGAGAGAGCCAAAATCATCACCACTGATTCTATAGATCAAGAGAAATAAATTTAGGGTTGTATGGGTTAAAATACAGGAGGTAAAACTTAATTTATGAAAAACATTCATTTTAAAATATTTGATTTTTCATTTAATTTTTCATACATGGACATAAAAATATATAATATAAATATTATTCAATTTAGTCCTGTTTGACTAATGTCTGTAATGTAATCTTAATTCCTCATAGTCCATTTAACACATAGTCAAAAACATGGATCAATTTCCTTAACTAGTCAAGGATTCAATCCATTGGAATATTCAATTGCCTTAATCTAATTTTCAGTCACTTGATTCAATCATACGATCACATTAATACATTATCAAAAATGTAATTATATCATTTGGTTACTTGATTATATCATACATTCAATTTGGAAGAACATGATGTTGTTTTCTATGTTCTTATGGCCTCTTGGTTAGTCTTATAGTCAGTTGAGTAGTTTTTTAAAATTTTACCATGTTAGATAAATTACGCATACCATCGATCCACTTAGCCATGATATTTATTCAATTCCTAGTGAAATTATGATGGGTTCTAGATTACTTCATGTTGTCAATAAAATCCTTCTGGAAGTCGATAAAACACTCTTGTGGTTGATCTAGTACTGAGAGAATCACCTGACACATAGTTTTCTTGGTTGTTTATATGGTATCTCATTCACTTATGAATAGTTTTATATTTATCCAAAAAATAAATGTTTATATAATTAAAGACCAAATTCATTAATAATAAAACAATCATGATTTGAGATCATTAAAAAAAGGAATTGGTGGACTAATATAAGAATATACATATTTTTAATGATATAAAATCATTGAATAAATAAATAAATAATTTTCACAAAGAAATATGTTAATAAATATTTTTCCCATATCATTTCTTACATTATTTAATATATCTTTTGGGATGATAAAAAATATTATTGTATAGGCTTTAGTAATATTAAGGTAGACATAAAAAATAAATTAGATGACATTATCTGGAAACCTAAAAATAATAAGATAAAATGAAATATCTATGGAGCCAAGAACGAATAAAATATATGACATTAACTATAAAAATTATAAATAATAAAAACAATTATATCACATACCTTAATTAAAATCTATGTCTATTAAGTATGTAATAGAGTAAAGATTTTTATTTGGATATAGTAGTAGGTGAAAGGGTAGGTATAGGAAAATAATAAGTTCATAAAATTATAATCCCTTTAGATATAGGTCTAATAGGTGGATATCTAGAAAAAAATAGAATAAAAATACTTATAGGAGTTGTATTAGTTGTAAATAAAGCACTGATAAGAGGAATATTAGAGAAACTATAATGTCATTGTTGGAAGAAAATTGTAAGGATCCAAAAATCAAGTGATATAAAATGAAACTTGAGATCAATATTCTATAACATGCATGAATATTTACTTATTAGTCAAAACATTATCCAATTATGGATCCATGAACAGAAACACTTCCAAAACTGGATTAAAAACAAAGACTAAATAAGGCACCCTTAAATCTCTATACAAATACCTAAACATGGTAAAAATATAGATTTGTAAATACATTATGGAACCTTTAATAATATCTTTATCCTTTTAATCATTAACTATTTCAACCTTAACAATATTAAACAACATATCACCATGAGTAGGAGGATCTCTCCACATCAAATTCGTAACATCAAAAAATGTGTCTAAATTTACTCATGAACCATCATCTCAATGTGGTCTTCATCATTATACATAGGTAAAAAAGGAGGTGTATCATTTATGGAAGATTATTTTAAAACTTTGAGATATCTATGGAATTTCTTAATCAAAATATCTGTCAAATATTCATGGAGAACTCTAAAATTTACTCCTAAGAATTCAATATCATGATCCATATGATCCACATTGAGAAATAACTTTGGACGAGTGTTTGAAACAACACTAAAAATTATAAACTCTATATATTATTATCTACTATAAGAACCAACACTCCCCATAATCAAAAATATATCTTTTAAAAGTTCCAATAATTAAATTTTTAACTAAAACAATCAAAAAATAAATTAAATGAGGAAGAAGAAGTTGGGGGAGATAGAGAAGGGATAAGTGTGGATTCATTCAAAAACCTTATATAGGGGTCACAACATGGTTCATTCACCATCATATGAGTCAAAATTAGATCTTTTAATCTCAATAATTGAGATACAAGAATATTTTATTGGAAAAATATCTATTTAAGGATGTAAATCATAAATTGGAGATCATAGGATCGAGACATCTGAGTTATGAAATGGATTTGAAGTATTAACTGGTTTTATAAGACTTAACCAAACATATTTTACAAAATATCATCGACTGAGAGGTCTATCCTTCAATTTACCCTAGAATATGAGAGGATGGAGATTTTTCAATTTTTTGGAGCTCTGGGAAATGAAGTTAATGTGTATTGACAAGGTTTGGGAGGGATTCCACCATTAGCATCATCCCTACCATCATTATTAAGTGTATAAGGATCCAAACCAATAAGAGGGATTTTAGGATGTGTATAGTCAAAGATTAGTGCTCCCCTGATTTTAAAAATAGCAGGACTATCTATAACTAGATTATCATTTTCATTACTTCTTAAACCTGTGATATTTGGTCAAAAAATAAGGGATCTAGGATTATTCTTCACCTCAAGAGATAATTCTCCTTCCATGATTCATTTATATTTGGCAACCACTAGAGATCAACTCATGATTTATTCATAATCCCTCAAGAGTTCATTATTAAGAAAAAATTCCAAATCCTTCTCAATTTCATCATAAGAGTAGTCATATTAAACAACATAGTCTATTTCCATACCCTGATCTACGACTTCTTTCAGTCTGGTTTGCCTTTTCATTTTATTATAATTCTCATACAATTTATTATCACTCACAAACCAAATCTTCTTCCAAGGGTTACGAACAATTTTTTATTGGAGGTGGTTTGATTCAAAAAATACCACTTGAAATAGTATATTTTTCCACCCCTGGAAGAACTATTTCATTAATCTCTAACAAATTTGAGATAATATTTAGATAAGATAAATAATTGAATCAAGAAGAATTTTTTCTCAACTTAACTATATGACTCATAATTAATCTATTAAAAATAATCAATACTCTTTTCACCATCATATAAGTAATGTTTTACTCTTGATTTCTTGAAATGCTAAAATATCATTTTTAGGAAAAATATCATGCTAAATAAACATATGTGACAACTTTCACTCACCACTAAACTCAAAATCAATTAGCCTTATAGGATTTATGTTACTATTTAATTCTTATAAATCCCCCTAAAACTCAAAATTAGGATTATATATAGGATAATAACTTTTATATTCCTCATACATACATTGATTCGGTACTTCTAAACTCATATATTCCAAAGTTGAAGAAAATAAATGTTATTGACTATTAATAACTATTCGAATGTGATCCCATATTTCACCATCTTCAAAAAATATATTCAGATATAAATTTTTTAATAACCAAGGATAAAAGATTATCCCACTACTCATTACCCACTTAGTGTATCTTTTATATCACACAACTATTCATTCTAAGTATTAACTTGATCTAAACCATTTTACAACCATTTCCTTTTCTAGAATGACTCTACATTACACTAGGTGTAACTTCAAGGGATTTACAGTTCTACTAGAGATATATTTTGATATTTTAGATGTCTATGTGGATTTAAAATATTCACACTCAAATAAACAATTTATCATTAGTATTCTCAATTGAGATACAAAGGTTATAATATAAAGTGTTCAATTAATAAGTAATGGTCAAAATTGGGTTAATATTAGGTTTTGAGAGAAGATTTTAAAAATAATATTCAAATTAGGGCTCTTTAAAATAATTTGGGGATTAGTAAAAATCAAGGCATGTTAATAGAATATAATAGACTTAAAAATTTTAAAAACACATGTTGTATATTCAAATAAAGAATAATATATTTTTTATAAAAATAATAGAAAATTAAGGTAAGTAATTTAATCAAATGTATATTAACAAAAAATATTCCATATAATTTTTTTCCAAGGTATATTAAACATAAAAATTAATTTAATATTATCATATTAATTATAACATTACAATATACATGAGATAAATAACATAAAAAATACCTTATATTAATTCAAGATATTTCATATTAGAAAAAAATAATTAGAGAGAATTAATCACTCCTGGTTTTTTCTGATATAGTTCAATATCTAAAAATTAATAGGATTTTTTAATATTTCATTAAGATTATGTTCAGTGCTAATTAATTCAATAGAAATATACTATTTTTGAAAAATATAACTCAAAAATTTATTTCTTGTATATATTTGTTTATTCTAGGAATTCTATACATAATTCTTAGAAATATAAATAGCACATATGTTCTCACATTTTATATAAAAACTTTTACCCTAAAATCCATAATCATTAAATGTTTATTTCATCAGCTGAATTTTTGGACAATATCTACCTACTACTATGTATTCAACTTCAAAAATGGGTAAATAAACATAGTTTTTCTTCTCACTACACCATAATACTAGAGGATGTCCCAAAAAGTGACATCTTCTAGATGTGATTTTACAATATAACTTATAACCAACAATATAAACATCAAGATAATTAACTAATTCAAAATAATATCCTATAGAATAAAACTACCCAAAATTAAATTTACGCTTAAGGTATTTATAAATAAAGTTAATTACATTTGTATGAGATTAATTGGGGTTTTCTTGTAAATGATCATGCACAAAAATACTACAAATAATATATATCCAGATAGAAACTAGGTATAGTAAACTAACAACAATACCTATATATGCAATTTGGTTAATTGGTTTTCTATTTTATTAAAAATCCTATTAAAATTTTATACTCATTTGAGTGTCACTACATTTTGTGTTATCAATTGAAAATAATTTTAAAATTTATTTTTTGTTCTTGATTTGATTTAAAATAAATCATTCCTTGTTTATAAAAATATTAAAACCAAGTAAAAATAATATAACACCCATTAAAATCATTTTAAATTCATTTTAAAACATTTTTGAAAATTCTACAAATAAAGATTTTTTGGAATATCCAAACATAATATCATAAACAAATATTTGAACAACTAAATCATCTTTTAAAATTATTTTTATAGAAATTACAGGATTTTCGATTCCATTAGAACATAATTTAGAAATTAATTAATAGTGGTTCCCTTTATAATAATATTTATGAGCATGTTTTAAACCATAAATATATTTAGAATATTTATAAGTCAAATTTGTAAAATAAGTATTTTGAAAATTTAGAGGGTGGTTAAACAAAAAAATCCTCAACAATGTAAGCATTAACAAATTCACTCTTGAAATACTTTTGAAATAGTTTTAAATTAATATGTGCATAATATGAAAGTAGTAATATAATAGATTAAAGTGTTGCTACAGGTAGAAAATTTTCCTTATAATCAATCCATTATTCTTTAATATAACCTAGTTCAACCAATCTAGATTTATTTCTTAATATAGTGCCATATTCATCAACCTAATTTATAAACACCCATTTAGTGAAAATATTTAGGTCTTTAGGTCTTTCTACTAGTTCTAGGATTTCATAATTTAAAACTAATATAACCCTTCTAGCATATCCATTAGCTATAATTCAACATTTATAGATTTAGTAACATTTTTAGGATCATGATGTGATAAAAAATATTTATTTTCAACCTGGTTTCTAAGAGAATCACTAGTTTGAGTAGCTGTCTCTTGGTCTCTAACAACAACATCTAAAGTATGATCTCTATGGGTTCTAATTGTTTTATTAATATATGTACTTGGGTTTTATAATTATTCCATAAAATTACATTGGTTAGATTGGATAAAATTATGAATTTATATAGATTAGTTATGAGTCTTTTTAGGATTATTGATATTAAAAATTGATATATCATCCCCAAGGTCTTCTAGAGAAAATTTTTCCTCTTGTGGATCCATTTCATCAAAGGTGATGTGCAAATCTTCTTTCATAACATTGGAGCTTTTACCAAATAATATATGATTTTATAAATGATAATCAACTTAGGAAAAAATATTTATCACACTTTATAGAAAATTATTTACGATTCAGTTTTTTATTAAGAATAAATAATTTACATCCAATTAATATAAAGAAATTAAATTTTGGTTTTCTATCATTCAATAATTAATAGGGGATATTCATTAAATATTTTTAATAAAAACCTTATTGATAATATTGAAATATATATTGAAAGTTTCATCCCAAAATTAGATAGTTCAATTACACTCATTATTAATAGTCTAGGAGATTTATTTAGGTATTCTATTTTTACTTTGAACTACACCATTTTTTTTGAGAAGATATAAGTGAAAAAAATTATTACAGCCACGTTGTGAGTTTAAGATCTCAATTCCTTGATTTTAGAACTCATGTCCATAATCAATTCATAATGACTTGATGGTAAGTCCATTATGTTTTCCTATAAACATAATATATTTTAAAAAGCATGTAAATTCTTTTCTTTTGTGAGAAAGAAAATATACCAATATAAATCTTGAATAATCATAAATGATAACATGATAATAATAATTTCATAATACTATTGAAACTATAAGTAGTCCAAAAAATTCTTTATAAACTAGTTCTAGGGGTTGAGATATTGGAGCCTCTTTCTTTGGTTTAAAATATATCTTATGCTACTTCCCTTTTTTGTCAATGATTGCATATTTTACCTTTTATAAATTATAGTTTAGGAAGATAAGTAAATAAAATTTTGTTATTAATATTTATATTAGTTTATATATTTTAGTTGAATCTACTATTATTCTATAACTAAGAATCTTTATTAAAAGAACATTAGTAAGAAAAATGTTATAAATCAAGGAATCTATATTAACAAAACACACATTATCATTCCCTAATGTAGTAAATACCATGTTATGCATATAATCACAAATCAAATAGCCATTGTTTTATAAAATAAACAAAAAACAATAATCACATAATTTTGAAATACTAATAAAATTATATTTTAAACCATGAATATAAAACAATCTATAAATTAAAACAAATTCCAAAATATCAATTTTTCCAAGGTAATAATATTTCCTTTAGTATTGTTACATGAAGTGACATGTCCATAATCAAAGTATACCAAATTATATAAATACGAGAATTCCCCAATAATATGTATGAAACGTCTAATATTCACATACCATAAGTTCATACTTGTACTCTTCATGTATTTCACATACAACAATTAATTATGTAATAATTTTGTTACCCATGTTTTCTTGGGTCTAGAAATATCAATACATAATGATATGGGAATACATAATTTCTTAAAAAATATATCAATTACAAAATTAATAATTATAAAAACAAATAACCTCTTTAGACTAAATTTACATGATTTGTTTCTTGAAATAAATTATTTTTAACTCAGAATGAATTTTTTTTCATCTTTTACATTAACCATGACGATAAACTATTACAGTAATATATATAGGGTGAGTATTTTTATCTGGAATCATAATCAATGTTTCAATTACTTGGGTGGACTTTCCAGGGTACACAATGAGTTTTTAATTTCAAAATTTAATTTCATTAATTTCCTTAAACAACACAAAATTCTTCTTTTTTTAAATACATAGATCATATAGTAATGTAGAAAAAAATCTATTTCTTTTGAATTTTATATTTATTATTGGGAAACAATATCTCATGGTTTCCTCTTGGTGTTTTGGGGGTGATTATTTTTTTAAATCTAGATGACTGTGAATTGGTTTGGTTGGTGTTGCCGAAGAAGGTTTTTAAGTTGGCACAATTTCCTAGTGTTTTTGTAACTCTTTGGCCTCAAAATTAGGATCTTGGTTTTTAGAAAATGAATTTTTTTCCCCAAAATGAGTTTTTCGACCATAAACTATAGTCTATGAATTAAAAAGGTTGTATAAATAATGAGTATGGAAAATTGGAAAAGGAAGGATTTCGGCATAGTAGTGCTATGCAGAATGTAAAGAAAACTATACGTACCATAAATGAAAAATTGTTCGAGGGAGGCTTGGAGTCCATATGATGATTTTTGTTCATATGATGGATCATAATTAAAAAATGAGGTAGTGATTTTTGGTTGTTGCAAAGATTGATTCGTTCAAAGAATACCTTAGATGCCTTAAAAGAAGAATAAAAACTCTATGCAGACCACATAACAGAATTCATGGTGATGCTATAGGGCATAAAATATTTATGTGATTCATTTTATCACACATTTAAAATATATTTTCCTATATAATGAATAACAATCCAATAATTAAGAGAGTAAAAAATTCATAGTGAACATAATCACTATAGGGAGAACTCACTGAAGTCCAAAGTGGTTCATTGGAAAACAATTCAGTGAAAGAAGTAGTTTGTGGGGGAGGTTTCTGTGAAAGGAGAAGATTTCAGTGTAGATAGTTTGTGGAAGGAGGTTTGTAGGGATCTATAGATCACAAAGGAAAAGAGTCCACTGAAGCAGAGGTAGTTCGTAAAAGATAAGGGAGTCCATTGAAGGGAGCCAACCCACAAAAGTGGTAATGGTCTATAGAAGTAGTAGAGGTATAGAGAGGAGAAAATGGTATATGAAAGTGATTCAGTCCAAGGAATAAGTGGTTGTCCATGTAATAAGTGGTGATCCATGAATCACTCTCACTATGTGGTGTAAGGATGTTTTTGGAGGAAGAAAGGAAGATCACGATGGGACCAAAATAGTTTGCGAAAGTAATTTCTGCAAAATAATAGTACATGGAAAAGTGGATTTCATCAACGTGTGAAAACATGAATTAAATAGAGAATCTATATATAGTCGAGGATGTGTTCATTCATGAAAATTAAGGGACCTAAAATTCCATAACATGTGAGTGTGTACCTTACATAATAGTGATAAAAGGAAGAGAAATACAGTGATCCTTTCCTCTGGCAGTGGGCCGTAGAAAGGGACATAGGGAGTGACTCTTGGGAAAGTATTGAGTTGACACTAACCTTTGTAAAGGATGTGATCCTAGCCATAGAATTTATCTAGACCAAACCATTTATTTTGACAATGAGCCTTATTGGATTTAGTAAATTGGAGCATCTCCATTGTATGCTCCTTAGATGTATCCTAGTAATGGTGAAACAAGTAAAATTAGTGTGTCTCATGCATGATTTAAATTTTTTTCACACAATTGATTGGGAAATAGAGGGAAGATTATTTTGTAACAATGAAATAATATACAAATAGGAAGTTGTTTTAATCTATCATTCCTTGATTTACCCCCTCTTAGGATGTTTAACTAAATTGGGCTAACATTAACCCTTTAGATCATTAAATATTTCTTCCAATATATTGTAGTATTCGAATAATTATTCTATATATATGTCAGATTCATCGTGATTTTCATTTTATAAGGAATGAAAATAGTATTTATTACCTCAGTTGTAATTCCAATAAATAATATATTTTCATTCTCATGAGAATCATTTCTGGATGAGTTTGAATCAATTCAACTGACATCTAATGCACTTTAAGTTTCCCTTATGTCTTTCCTATGTTTCCTCCCTCGATCAACATATTTCTTCTTGTACTTAAATTTTGGGAAATCAGCTCTGATATGACCTTTTCTTTTTCACTCATAATAATTATCTTCTCTAACATTAACATCTTTCTTCTAGTTTCCTTTATTTTCACACTTTCCCTTTAAATTTTATTTTTGAAGAGATTATTCTTCATATAATGAATCCTAAACCTTGTAGAAAAATGTTCCATCTACTTATCAATATCTAAATCATCTTCAATTCAACTAGTGTTATCATTTTTAACAACTTCCTCTCCATTTTATTGAGATATGATGAATGAGATGGATTTTTTGGATTAAAATTTATCATTAGTGTTTATATTCAACTAGTCCTAAAAAATTATTAGTTTTCCAATTAGTTCCTTGACTTAGTATTTTCTGATGTCATAAGATTATCTAATAGAGATATTAGTTCTTCTCTAAGAATAATTTAGAAATATCTATATACATATTAATTGATCTTTTTCATCCACTTTATTTACAAGAGAAAAAATGGAATTAATGATTTCATTGAACCTAATATTCATATCAAAAACAGATTCACTAGGTTTCATTTTTAATATATCCCATTTAATCATATAAATATTCAATCTCATTTATTTGAAATTTAATGTTTGTTAATGTGATACTTAAAGAGTTTACCAGATTTGAAAATCATCATCATAAGTAGATATTATATTAAATTCATCCTCTCCTGAAGCACAATATAAAGAATTAATTAATTTTTTGTTTCATTAATAAGTAAACACAATTTCATCACTCTAGTTAGCTCTATAATTTTTTTTCATATCGATCTTCTATTACAGTCAAAATATCAACTCAAAAATTCAAGATGAATTTTCATTATGATTTTCCAAAGATCTTTGTTTATTCAAATAAAATTAGATGGACTATTTATATATTTAACTTTATATATAGAGTTATCCGTAAGTAAAATATTTTAATAATAAAATAAAACCAAGATCAAGCCCCTATAACTTGGTCAAGTTTTATACAAAAATAAAAAATGATAAATACTGATTGTCAAGGATGGAATCGCGATCGCCGCTGAAAGCACCTCCAAGCAAGCACTCAAGAAACCCTAACGCTGATTCTGGATCCTTTTTGGATGTGGTTTCTAGTCGAGCTATTGAGTTAAAGGAGCCTCCTGGAAACCTGAATGTTTATACTTGTATTGAACTGAAATTGTTCCGACATCGAGGCCACACTACAATATCATTATCACCGAATGAGGTTCTCATAATCTCCTTAAATCATCATTTCATACTTATTGGTAAGTTCTTTAAACGTAGTCCCTCTTTTATTTTCTTAAGAATGTCTCTAGAAGCTATTGGGTTCATTAATTATCATATTGGTTTATTGGTCTCCTCAAATGTTGTTTTTGTATTTTCCTCTGAAGATGATTACTATCATTTCTGGATGAGGAATTCATGGGTGTTTAGGGGATTCCACATGAAAGTCATTAAATGGACCCTATATTTTGATCCTAACTTCGAAGCACCCATCATCCCAATCTAGTTAAGATTTGCTGGCCTTCTGCTACATCTGTTCAAACGATCAACCATTTTTCCAATTTCCAGCCTAATTGGCCATCCGCTTAAAATAGACTATGCTACCAACAATCTTTACAAACCCTCATTTGTGAGGGTTTTCACTGAAGTTTACATCTCTCAATCTCTTCCATCCATTGTTTGGGTACAAAATGGAGAGTCGGGCTTTTATCAAGAGATAAATTATGAAAACCTACCAGCATATTGTAACAAATGTCATAAGATTGGTTATTCTTCTAAAGATTGAAACCATAAATTCACTTTTCCACACCCTCTCACCCGTAACAATTTAGTATGGGTGGAAAAGGTTAAGTAGAAATTAGCTCCTAAAGACTTTAATGAATATGCTAATAGATCCTTAGGGAAAATGGCCCTTGATGGATATGTTGATACCCAACCCCCCAGGAGACTACACTGATGGACAATGCCCAAACAAACCTTGAATTGGTGGATAAAAAGGCCATAAAGAGGCTCAATCCAAATAGGAATGTGGCTGATCATTCTAAACAGCCCCAGCCTCTGGGCCCTACTACTGATGATTCCTCTGGCTTTGTGGATGTTGTTAATAATGCTCATCCCACTATGGTCACCTCAAAAGTCACACCTTCTTTTCAGATGGAAAAACATGAGACACAATCCAAATTTAGTGAACCTAATCAAGATGAACTTGACCATGTATGTGAAATTGAGGATGCATATCAGCAATCGAGTACTAAAAAAGGGAAGAAGTCGATTGTTGACCCAGATGGATTTATTATTCCACCCTCCAAGAAGACCTAGAAATGTATGAATTATTCTATGATGGCGAGAACTATTGTCAAAAAATGCTCGAGGATTCAATTGGAAAAACCTGTGATCCTTCCTCAGCTATAAGTTGGTGGATATCCCTCCTCCTCGGATGAAGAGGATTCCTCCTCACCTCTAGATTCAGAGGAGTCAGAGGATGCTATTAACATCAAGAATTGCACTCGTGTTATCAAGGAAGGTTATAAGGAGAAATTTTACCCCTGGATCGAGGAAAAAGAGAGAAAATCGTTTGGAAGATATAATAATAAAAAGATAACCATATATGAGTATTTGAGTATCAAAGAGTAGATGTTTGATAGGGTGGAATTTGAACTTGATAGAGACCATAGATGAGTATTTGAGTATCAGGACATGAATAATGAATATTTATTTGTTAAATAACTATGAATCCATTATTCACCAATAAATAAATACATATTATATTCACTAAATAAAAAATAAATATTTAGTAAATTTTCTGCTTATATTACATTCACTTGAATAATTGGTTAAAAATATACATGATCAAGCAGAAATGAATAATTATTAAAAGACATGTGGGAATAATATTTTTTCAACTTGATAAACAGTAAATAACAATATATTATCTAACTAAGAGCCTAGATAGACTTATTGTGTGACCCTTTAAGACTCTTTCTAATTTGAATTAGGTGAAATAGCCTAATGTCATGTTTTAGAATATATAAACATGTCAAAGAACCCAAAGAGAAAGAAGTTAATTCCACAATGACATGTTACCTCACAGAGACACTTACTATGTAATATAATCCCTTTATAATGAAATCTTTAATCAAGCTATCCTCATGCCTATGCCATCAACCAAAGTGTTTAATGTATATTTCTTTGACTTCCTGGGAAATTTAATTTCCTATCAAAAACCATAGACATGTATTTACTTCGGTTATAAAACTACTATCAAAGCTCATAAGATATCATGTTTTGTTAAAATAAAATGGAAAAATCCTTTCTTACATGTTCACTATTGTAATATTAATCATGACACACCAAATGTATAATATCCTTCCATGAACATATATCTTCATGGTTTTAATCAATAAATCATAGTACAAAACTCATAGTATTCATTAATAATAATCTTAATGTTTATGGATCAATACACATGTATTCATATTGGAATATCTAATGACATATAGAAATGTGTGTTTATTTCTAGAGGGTCATTCACAAAACATTCCATAATAGATATTATTAAGTGTGCATCGTATGAGAAGGTGCCTCAATGTCCTCTAAATATCCACCCATAATATCTAATATCATTTGTGTCCCTCAAATGATAACATACAGCTATAGAAAATTTATTCAAGAATACCATCATATCACTTCTGGGATCTCATTATAACAGGGAACTGTTATAACCTTTTTGTGTGACAACTAATCTTAGGATATTATCACATACTTTGTCACACAGAAGTACAATCATTATCTCATAAGTAGTTTATTAATATTTAAAAAAATGAATACATGTTATTATAAAGTACAAAAAAGTTGGTTTTAGGGCCCAACTCTAACAGACTCGTACTTGCACTAGAGCAAACTACTAACAACATTAAGTTCATTATATATTACATGATACTCATGATTCTTATGAGATTGTCCTTTCGTCAAGGGGTCTTCCATGTTATCTTCCTTGGGTACTCTTCATACAACAACATCACCCCTATGACAAAAATACCTCAAGAGGTGATACTTCTGAATTATGTTATTTGTCTATTGGTACGACCTTGTATCCTTTGCAAGATCCACCACTGTAGTATTATGACAATACAATGTGATGGGATATTTTCTTCTTGGTACCACATCAAGATCTTAGACGAAGTTATGAATCCAAATGGATTCCTTGGTTGCATCATAAGTCGATATACACTCTGACTCCATAGTAGAATCACTAAAAACTCACTTCTTTGAACTCTTCCATATCTTAGATCCTCTGTGGAGATAGAAAACATATCTTGATTACAACTTTAGATTGTTATGATCTATATAAAAACCAACACTAGTATAAACCTAATGACCATATTTACATATCCTCCATAAACCAGGAACATATCCTTAGTTCTTCTAAAATATTTAAGGATATCCTTAATAGTAGTCCAATGTTGTTCTCTTATATCTGTTTGATATCTACCTACCGTACTCAATGCATTGGAAACATCAAGTCTAGTACATAACATCACATACATGATTGATCCTATCACTTAAGCGTATGTTATATTACTCATTCTCTATTTCTCCTATTGCATTTGAGGACACATTTTCTCAGAAAGATGTAAACCATGTGACACTGGAACCAATACCTTCTTGGATTGTTCTATAAAAAATCTATTTAGTATCTAGCCAATATATTTACTTTTAATTAGTCAAAGAAGCATCATAGATCTAACATGAATGATACTGATACCTAGAATATAATCTAATTCACCTAATTACTTCATGGAGAAACAATTGTTTAAGTAGTCTTTAATTGACTTCAAGACTAAAATCTCATTTCCAATAAGTAATATTGCATCTACATATACTACTAGGATAACCACTATATTTCTACTGAACCTATTATAAATAGATGAATCACATTCATTCTTAATGAAACCTAATTATTATATGGATTCATTGAATCAAATGTTCCATGACCTAGATGATTTCCTCAATCCATAAATTGATATCTTCCACTTGAATATCATTTTGGGATCACTTGAGTTGACAAAATCTTCTAGTTATTTTATATAGAAATCATCATGAAGGATCCCACTAAGGAATACAGTTTTTACATCCACCCATTAAATATCATATTCAAGGTAAGCTACTATGTCAAGTATAATTATAAGGGTTTAAAAACCGAAAATCTTGAAAATGATTCATCATATTGAATTCTTTGAGGCCATTTAAACCCTTTAGCCATTGGCCTTTCTTTATAAGTATTAACTTTATCTTCCATATCTAGTTTTCTCTTGAATACCCATTTTCACCCAATGGGATATTCATCAATTGGGTAATCATCCAGAACCAAAACATTGTTGTAATACATGGAATCCATATCATAATTCATGGATTCTTTTCATCTAATAGATTATGAGATCTCTAATTTATCTTTGTATGAGAGTGATTTTTCATTGCATATCAATAATTATTCATCATCTTCGGTGGCTATAAAACCATATATATATAGTTCTCTTATCTCTCTTACACTCATATGCAGTAATTGTCTTTTAGTAACTAATTCTTCAACATGGACCTATGAAATCTACTCTTTATCCAAATTTTTTGTGTCTTAATCGTCGACTTCATTGAAGTCAATCTTTCTCCCACTATCCTTTTTGAGGATTTTATACCCCACAAGAAAGATGGTTGGTCTAGGTAAAATCAGTTCAAGTATGAGGGGTTGTATATGTAGTATCCCTTTGTTTCCGTGGGACACCCTATAAAGATACACTTTGTTCATCGGGGTGCTAGTTTATTTCCAGAGAAGGTCATAACAAATTCTGTGCAACCCCATACAGGTGAATGATAAAAAACGAGTTTTTTACACTCTATAACCAGATGGGAATTCCATTTTACACTTTAGTTGGAACTCAGTTTAATTTTTATTCCATATTTTTTAATGAATATCCCCAAATGGATAATGGATGATCTGTATGACTCATCATTGACCTTACTATGTATAATGAGGTACAATTCCTCCTTTCACTGACACCATTCTACTGTGGTGTATAAGTTTTATAGAGTTGAGATAGAATCCCAAAATCCTTTAGAATTTTGATGAACTCTGGTTTAAGATATTCACCACCTTGATCTGATAGAAGCTTATTTATATTCTTACCAAGTTTTCTATATACTTCATTCTTGAATTCCTTGAATTTTTCAAAGTACCCAATCTTATTCCTAATCAAGTATATATACCCATATATACTCAAGTAACCATTTATTATTATGAAGTAAGAATATACACCTCTACCTTATATTGGAAATGTTCCACACACATCACTATGTACTAATCTTAGAAGCTATGTGGCATTTTCACCTTGTCCATCCAAAGGTGGTTTGGTCATTTTTCCTTATAAACACGCATTCCATATTTTAAATTATTTTACCTCAGAAGAGTCTACATAACCATATAGATAGATCTTTTTCAATTGATTCTAGTTTAAATGAATAGGATTGTGGTTATAATGATGTTTGTTATATGATTCATGTTAACTTTATTTACTATCAATTATAAACACTTGGTTTTTGTAATTTAATAAATAAAAAAACATTATTTAAATGTGTCATACCATAACATATGTTATCCTTATAAAATAAAAAAAACTATTTCCAAAAAGTGAAACTAAAACCATCTGTATCTAAGAATTACATAGAAACTATATTATTGGTATCCATAGGTACATAATAAAAATAGTTTAAAACCTAATTCATTCCTGTTAGAAATGAAAGGTGGTAGTCACCAATGGCCAGATCAGTCATCCATGCACCATTTTTAGCTCTCAGATCCACATTTAATCTACAAACCTTTCACAATATAGTTGGTTTCAGCATTTGAATTTGAATATGATCCCCATAAGTTATATCTAATACTCAATGTGTAGATATTGAAAGATTACAGTCAATAACAAACACACTGTTTTCTTCCCCTTACTTCTACGTGTTTTTCCTCTTCTAGTGGCTTGACTTTCCACATACAAAACATACTTTCTCCTTTTCCTTGCCTGAGATTTTTATCATAATCTTTATATAAGGATGGTTCTGAGGAGATTTAGATTATTTAAAGGTACTGGAACCCTTTTAATTTTTCTTCATTTTTATATCCACCATAAAGAATGTGGGTCTGTCACACCCTAGGTCCTTATCATCTTGGAAAATTAAATAAAGAAGATTTGAAATATTATTCTACTTATTTCTCAAATTTTAATTAACAATAAAACATGAGAAGGTCTTGGTGTAACGCCCCGACCCTAGTTACCCAGAGTCGGTGCATTATTACATAACATTGGCATGATCACAAGAAGATCAAATCTCGAAAGACCGATTGGTTTAGTAGCCTTGGAATAACTAGATACATTCATAAGTTTTACATTACATCATAAATTGAAAAACTACTACAACAACATAATGTCTCCATAAACCACACTCATACATAAAATCCCTGCAGTTCATTCATAATTTACTTCTTCACATCCTGGGAAAAATAAAACATAGAAAAGGGGTGAGCTCAAATGCCCAGTAAGGATAACAATATAGCGGAAACTTTCATAAATAAGAATAAACATTTAAGGAAATGCATTACTAAAACAAAAGCCTTTTAAACTTGAACTTCAACATAAAATGGCAAAGGTAAAAATGAAATAATGCCATTTAGTTACTCACATGGATATTCTACTAATCGAATAATCACATGCAAAAATCAATAACCACTTTCATAATGTTGGAATGCATAATGCCAGACTATCATAACCACTTAGCCAAGGCCTCGTGTCAAGAATACAAATAAGATTTTGTCAAGGCCTTGTGCCAAGACACTAGTTTGTCTCATGAGACCTACCGATGCATCTAGGAGCTATAGCGGGCTCCACCCGTCACTTATTAAGTCCAATGCATTCCCATATGAAAAGGTTTAAACATAACATAAACATTCGTATTAAAACTAGCATACGAAATGTCAATAATTTCACCATAAACTATGAATGGTATAAAAATAGCACATCCACAGTCAAACATATCACAAAACCTTCAATACAATATAGAATTTTTGTATCATAATAAATCAACTTCAAATAAGCGTAAAATCCATCAAAGGATGTTGACATAGATGAAATCAAAACACTTTTTAGAGAAATATCTCTTTCTATTTTTGAAATCATTTGAGAGCCATATGAAATAAAACATTTGCTTTGAAAATAATATTATAAGCTTGTAAGGAAAGATTTGAAGATTTTATAACGGCGGAAAATAACCGCACCCGCCGTATAAGTTAAAAAAACATTCTTACCTTAATTCTGTCGAAAAGGTTAAAAGGACCTTGTTTTGAAAACGACGGAAAGATTCCTCTTATAAAAAGTCAAACAAGGGTATAAATGACTTTAACCCATATTCTTGTAAATAATAAAAATGTTTTGAAATACATTTTTAAGAAAACATGGATGTGGATGATAAAGAGATTCCAGTAGATTATTACATATAAACAACCTCGGATAATGAAGAGATTGTGAAATAACCCTTACCTTGTACTTTTCCTTGGTTGGGGTAGGTTAACCTCCTATATAATGGTGAAATAATTGTTATTAAATTATACAAGAATCATATATATTAATATGATATCATATATTATCTTTTAACATTGATTTGTTAATAATATCTTAGAATTATCGTCGTTTCGAGTGTTAACTTACTCATTTTCTTTTATATGTTTTGTTACATAAGCCATGTTTGTTGTATCTTATTCATATCCAGAATGATATCAAGTCCTTAAACATCATTTTTAAATCAAAAAATGATAATTATACTTGAATGGATACGATGGAGAATGAATCTCATCGCGTTCGTGGAGACGGTAGTCCGTACGTACGCACGAGCGACGATATCATTCTTTTGATATTAAAATAATATATAAATGGATGGTATATCATATATACAGAATCATTAACATGTTATATTTATTATTTACATGAGTTACACATCATTATTATACCCATCCAAATAATAATATATTGAATAACAATTACACCACGACGTGGAGACGGTAAGCCGTACGTACGCACGTATGGTGACATGTTATTCAAAGGGTGGATAGAATACTGAATATGGTTGTACCATATTTATAATAACATCACAGTATATGTGAGATACTGGAGTTATTATTTTAGAATGGTAAGAACAAAGGAAGAAGAAGTGGAAGAAGAAAGGAACTTAGAAAAGGGTGGTGAAATCATTACCTCTTCTTCGGGTTCTTCCTTTTGATTTGATCAAAAGGGCTCCTTAAGTTGGCTTTCTGATCAAACTAAGGCATCTAGGTTGTATTGAGGGATGTTGGGATAGTATTTGGGCAGAGTTTGGCCGAACCAAAAGGCTTTTAAGGTGTGAAGAAATGAGAAGGAGTAGTGCCCTTTTATAAGAGGGGTGAGGGGCACCTTTGGAAAAGCTAGAAATATTAATTTATAATAAATTCATATTCGGTTTCTAATGGCTAAAAATCTTATTATTCAAAGGTTAAGGTGGGGATAGGTCGAAAACCACTCAACCAATAGAATTTAGACAGGTTTGGGTACTTATATTAACCTTATCTTTAAGTATTAACTCTAAGTTAATTAGTTTCACTTTTACAATGTCTCTTTGTATTTTTATATAATATGGTTAATAAACTTACTACATACATCCAAGAGAACCCCAAGTGGTACATTAATGATGAACCTATCATTATATAAGTCTCTTGGCCGAACCTTAGATTTTTAGGAATTTAATATCAATAAATAATATAATATTTGTTTTAAGAACTCTTTTATGTCAATTTTGACACTATTCAATAGTTGATTTTTGTGAAACTCATAACAGATTGATTACTTCTAAAAAAGTCATATAAATCAATCCTAATATATCATATTATCCTAGAAAATTAGTTTAATTAATTAAAAGTTTCATATTATATTTGTTTGGGTATTTATAATATCAATTATTTTAATTTTTCACTATTATAGTAATTACTGCATCATCATTGTGTCATAAATAAAATAAATTATATAATGTATAAAAATTATAAATAAAATATCATTATGTATGAAATCTTTTTATCTTTCTAATGAATATTTATAATCTAAAATCCAACTTATATAACCCTATGTAACAATTGTTTTTCTAAAAGATATATGCTTGTGTCATTTTTGTATTCATTTTGACTTAATTAAAATAAAGTGTCATTATCACTTACAAGTGGATCCATGGGGTCCCAAAATCGACCCAAAGATTCCCATGGTCGACCATGTATCAACCAATAGGGTTAAGACACGTTTTAGGGTAATTTAGTATTATTATAATATTATTTTTTAACCCTTATTTACCGGATTTACCCTTAACCATGGTAAATAAAATATTTACCGCAGTAATTATTCAAAATGTTTAAAAATAAAAGTTACCTATTTACACAATTTGAACATCCTGATTCCAAATATGGAATCCATTTTCCTAAATTCAAAACACAGAAGTGGCAGAAATTAATTTAAAATTAATTCCCGCTGTCAAAACAAAAAGCGTGTTTTTAAGAGATAATAACTATCAAAAGATTGACACTTGTTTATGTTCGGTTTAATTGTAAAATTATGTCCAATGACCAACATTATATTAAATGGTAAAAATATATTCTAAATATACTTTAAAACCACTCAAATTCATAATTTATCAATATTAATTATTTTGATTAAAAAAGTTGTTTTTAATTAAAATTTAGTAATTTTCACTATTCATCAAAATATAAAAGTTATCCGAAAAGTACCAAAATTTCACCCTAGGCTAATTTCGATATTACGAATCCAAAAATGAAGTCCATTTTAAAATATAAAATATATATAATTTCAAAAATTAGGTATTACTATTCATAACGGCTAGTTTGATTGGTTGTGGTGTGTGTTAAAACTCAAGGTTGCGTACAACACACGCTACTGTATTATTCAAAGAAAGCGTACCGTGGAAGCTTGGGATGTTTCATTTTAAATTTTTGATGTCCCCATTTAGTCAAAAGTTTAAAATATTGTATTTAAAAAGGTTTCACTATTAAAAGTTGATAAAAGTGCAATACTGAAAATGAATCTGTTCTTGCATTATGACTAAGAAACTCATAATATGGATTCTAAAATTATAAGGATTATATAAAGTTAAAAATGTAGTTAATGCTATTCATGACCTCTTTTAATGGCTTTTTTTTGTAAGTCAATGTGTGATTGAACTCGGTGTTGCGTGTAGTGCAAGTTATTGAATTATTTTGAAGAAATAACACACTATGAAATCTTGGGGTGTTACATTCTCCCCTCCTTCAATAAATTGCGCCCTCGCAATTTGAAATTGTTCTTCTAAAATAAAAGGTTGAAAATAGAAAATATATTTGTGGGAAAACCCACATCGGAAATTGGGTTACTAAAATTTATTCTTAATATGAGGAAAAGAGAAATGAAAGGGTCACCACCGAATTATGATCTCGATTAGAGAACATTGGTGGAAATTAGAGACATATAATTGGAGGAAAAACGTAAATATTTATAGGTAGTGATTGAGGTCATCAATCACAAACAAGTATAAAATTGAGGTCCTTAAATTCATCAATCTATGATTATTTGAAATACCATCGGTTCAACAAAACATAGGGTATTAGGATAACACATTTTTGACGTTTCAAAATATCTTAGTCGAAATCCCACATCGAAAAATGAATTAATGAGGCCTCTATTTAAAATAAAGAGTCGAACGTATGAAGATTACCGAAAATAACACATAATAGGGTTCTATGTAGGAAAATATGGATATGGAAGAAAAATCTAACCATCAATTATCTGATGGAGAGTGGTAGAGAACATGGCTATGAAAAGGCCAACAATCCCAAAGCCATAAATTAGTGATGATTTAAGGTACCATCTAGGAAAACATTTTTGTTCTAAGTTGCTTTTCTTAATATTGAGGAATTTATTTATGAGATTGGCTAAGATCATAAAGAGATATACTTAATTTATAATTAGAGTTTTATCCATTAATAAATTTCTACCACAAACTCATCTTCCACTCTAAAAGATAATAGAATGTAAAAAAAATTCTATTTACACCCTTCGTATTGGGTTCCAAAATAAACGAATTTATAATTCATCTAAAGATCTTTTAATAAAAACTACATTATTTAATCCAGTACATCTCGTGGGCCAGTGGTAGGTGATACACCCTTGTCTCCCTTCGGTTGCGGGTTCAAGTCTCGCAGCCTTGCCGGACGTGACAGGTTGCCGCCCGACCTCCGGGTTGTCCTTTTATGGCAATCCAAAATAATCCAAACTAGAACTATCCAAAATACTTCTGTCCAAATTCACAGTCCAACATTTATAAGGAAGGTAAACATAATTTAGATCCTTTTTACCCCGTAATAGCATATGAATACCTTCATCATGTATTACCATATTCCTTATTTATTACATTCATGCTCCCTTATTCCATATAGAATGCTGGATATACTTCATTAATCCAAAAATGTTTTAAACCCCAACAATGATGGAATATACAAATCATTAATCAGTTCCAAGGTAGTCAAGAATATCCAATATAATTTATCCATAACAATCACATATTATTCCAAAATCACTACCTCAGTATCTGAACTATATTATGATTTATCATTCTCTCAACCATATATTTTCCAAAAATTTATCCTGCTATTGAGTCACTTTTCTTTGTTCCACACAATCTCAAGTCCTTAATGAAATAGTACTGCAGTGCAATCCTTATATACTCCATAATTATTATAACAAGCACATTGTTGATACAACACTCAATTGACATAATCAACATAAGAACTCTAATCATTCCTCTTCATCTGTGGTAGTATAATAACTTGATTATTATCCAATAACAACATTTGCGGCATAGTCTGATGACCGGGACATAGGTTCGCGTAGTGTCCAAACTCCTTGCAAACGAAGCATTGTACATTTGAAACCATTTTCTTACCCTTGCAGTCACGTACTTTGTGCCCTTTTCTCCACACTTATAACAAACTCCCATTCCTTTCAGGCAAGTTCCAGGGTGTTTCTTTCCACAGTTACCACATATGGGAAAATTCTTCTTTTCCCTCTTCCCTTTATCCATCTTTCTCTCTTCTATCCTTTTCTTCTCTTGTTTCCCTTCAAATCCATAGGACTCAGTACACTCTTTACATATCTTATCAATACAGGATATTATTTCTTCATATGATGAAAATACAAGAGAGACTATTTCTCTTATAAATTCTAGCTTAAGTCCATGAAAGATATGATCCTTCCATCTCTTTGGATCATGTGCATATCTGGAGTTCTCATTCCTTCTACTGGGCGCCATTTCTAAACAATGGCATACACTAGATCAGTTTATGAATCAATATACATAATCCCATACTTATAAAACACTCAATATAAATTGAACTATTTATGGATATAATCCATAATCATAAAAATGTTTTCTTTGAGGAATTATATACTCATAAACCCTTCATAATGATTTTTAAAGAAAATGAGAGTTATCCTAAGCATATCCCCCGGGAGTGTCGCAACCAAGAGTGCAGCAAGGCCCGTTGTCATGCACCAGTTCCTGTTCGAGTCTAGCTCAAAGCGGTGTTTTCGGGTTTTACCCCTAGGTACATCTGTGCCAGAGCCGCCTCTACCTGCTCGTATCCAGACAGGGATGTATTGCTTGGAAAACTCACAAAATCTCTACAATACCAAAATTCTAGGAAGTTCTTCTATACTAATCCTCAAAGTTCATCTTAGGTCTACGTGCTCTAATCAGAGTTTATCTAAATCTAGCTTCCAAGGTTTGTACTAAACTTCCTCTGATACCAACTGTAACGCCCCGACCCTAGTTACCCAGAGTCGGTGCATTATTACATAACAGTGGCATGATCACAAGAAGATCAAATCTCGAAAGACCGATTGGTTTAGTAGCCTTGGAATAACTAGATACATTCATAAGTTTTACATTACATCATAAATTGAAAAACTACTACAACAACATAATGTCTCCATAAACCACACTCATACATAAAATCCCTGCAGGTCATTCATAATTTACTTCTTCACATCCTGGGAAAAATAAAACATAGAAAAGGGGTGAGCTCAAATTCCCAGTAAGGATAACAATATAGCGGAAACTTTCATAAATAAGAATAAACATTTAAGGCAATGCATTACTAAAACAAAAGCCTTTTAAACTTGAACTTCAACATAAAATGGCAAAGGTAAAAATGAAATAATTCCATTTAGTTACTCACATGGATATTCTACTAATCGAATAATCACATGCAAAAATCAATAACCACTTTCATAATGTTGGAATGCATAATGCCAGACTATCATAACCACTTAGCCAAGGCCTCGTGCCAAGACTACAAATAAGATTTTGTCAAGGCCTTGTGCCAAGACACTAGTTTGTCTCATGAGACCTACCGATGCATCGAGGAGCTATAGCGGGCTCCACCCGTCACTTATTAAGTCCAATGCATTCCCATATGAAAAAGTTTAAACATAACATAAACATTCGTTTTAAAACTAGCATACGAAATGTCAATAATTTCACCATAAACTATGAATGGTATAAAAATAGAACATCCACAGTCAAACATATCACAAAACCTTCAATACAATATAGAAGTTTTGTATCATAATAAATCAACTTCAAATAAGCGTAAAATCCATCAAAGGATGTTGACATAGATGAAATCAAAACACTTTTTAGAGAAATATCTCTTTCTATTTTTGAAATCATTTGAGATCCATATGAAATAAAACATTTGCTTTGAAAATAATATTATAAGCCTGTAAGGAAAGCTTTGAAGATTTTATAATGGCGGAAAATAACGGCACCCGCCGTATAAGTTAAAAAAAACATTCTTACCTTAATTCTGTCGAAAAGGTTAAAAGGACCTTATTTTGAAAACGACGGAAATATTCCTCTTATAAAAAGTCAAACAAGGGTATAAATGACTTTAACCCATATTCTTGTAAATAATAAAAATGTTTTGAAATACATTTTTAAGAAAACATGGATGTGGATGATAAAGAGATCCCAGTTGATTATTACATATAAACAACCTCGGATAATGAAGAGATTGTGAAATAACCCTTACCTTGTACATTTCCTTGGTTGGGGTAGGTTAACCTCCTGTATAATGGTGAAATAATTGTTATTAAATTATACAATAATCATATATATTAATATGATATCATATATTATCTTTTAACATTGATTTGTTAATAATATCTTAGAATTATTGTCGTTTCGGGTGTTAACTTACTCATTTTCATTTATATGTTTTGTTACATAAGCCATGTTTGTTGTATCTTATTCATATCCAGAATGATATCAATTCCTTAAACATCATTTTTAAATCATAAAATGATAATTATACTTGAATGGATACGATGGAGAATGAATCTCATCGCATTCGTGGAGACGGTAGTCCGTACGTACGCACGAGCGACGATATCATTTTTTGATATTAAAATAATATATAAATGGATGGTATATCATATATACAGAATCATTAACATGTTATATTTATTATTTATATGAGTTACACATCATTATTATACCCATCCAAATAATAATATATTGAATAACAATTACACCACGACGTGGAGACGGTAATCCGTACGTACGCACGTATGGTGACAAGTTATTCAAAGGGTGGATAGAATACTGAATATGGTTGTACCATATTTATAATAACATCACAGTATATGTGAGATACTGGAGTTATTATTTTAGAATGGTAGGAACAAAGGAAGAAGAAGTGGAAGAAGAAAAGAACTTAGAAAAGGGTGGTGAAATCATTACCTCTTCTTCGGGTTCTTCCTTTTGATTTGATCAAAAGGGCTCCATAAGTTGGCTTTCTGATCAAACTAAGGCCTCTAGGTTGTAGTGAGGGATGTTGGGAGAGTATTTGGGCAGAGTTTGGCCGAACCAAAAGGCTTTGAAGGTGTGAAGAAATGATAAGGAGGAGTGCCCTTTTATAAGAGGGGTGAGGGGCACCTTTGGAAAAGATAGAAATATTAATTTATAATAAATTCATATTCGGGTTCTAATGGCTCAAAAGCTTATTATTAAAAGTATAAGGTGGGGATAGGTCGCAAACCACTCAACCAATAGAATTTAGACAGGTTTGGGTACTTATATTAACCTTATCTTTAAGTATTAACTCTAAGTTAATTAGTTTCACTTTTACAATGTCTCTTTGTATTTTTATATAATATGGTTAATAAACTTACTAAATACATCCAAGCGACCCCCAAGTGGTCCATTAATGATGAACCTATCATTATATAAGTCTCTTGGCCGAACCTTAGATTTTTAGGAATTTAATATCAATTAATAATATAATATTTGTTTTAAGAACTCTTTTATGTCAATTTTGACACTATTCAATAGTTGATTTTTTTGAAACTCATAACAGATTGATTACTTCGAAAAAAGTCAATTAAATCAATCCTAATATATCATATTATCCTAGAAAATTAGTATAATTAATTAAAAGTTTAATATTATATTTTTTTGGGTATTTATAATATCATTTATTTTAATTTTTCACTATTATAGTAATTACTGCATCATCATTGTGTCATAAATAAAATAAATTATTTAATGTCTAAAAATTATAAATAAAATATCATTATGTATGAAATCTTTTTATCTTTCTAATGAATATTTATAATCTAAAATCCAACTTATATAACCCTATGTAACAATTGTTTTTCTAAAAGATATATGCTTGTGTCATTTTTGTATTCATTTTGACTTAATTAAAATAAAGTGTCATTATCACTTACAAGTGGATCCATGGGGTCCCAAAATCGACCCAAAGATGCCCATGGTCGACCATGTATCAACCAATAGGGTTAAGACACGTTTTAGGGTAATTTAGTATTATTATAAAATTATTTTTTAACCCTTATTTTCCGGATTTACCCTTAACCATGGTAAATAAAATATTTACCGCAGTAATTATTCAAAATGTTTAAAAATAAAAGTTACCTATTTACACAATTTGAACATCCTGATTCCAAATATGGAATCCATTTTCCTAAATTCAAAACACAGAAGTGGCAGAAATTAATTTAAAATTAATTCCCGCTGTCAAAACAAAAAGCGTGTTTTTAAGAGATAATAACTATCAAAAGATTGACACTTGTTTATGTTCGGTTTAATTGTAAAATTATGTCCAATGACCAACATTATATTAAATGGTAAAAATATATTATAAATATACTTTAAAACCACTCAAATTTATAATTTATCAATATTAATTATTTTGATTAAAAAAGTTGTTTTTAATTAAAATTTAGTAATTTTCACTATTCATCAAAATATAAAAGTTATCCGAAAAGTACCAAAATTTCACCCTAGGCTAATTTCGATATTACGAATCCAAAAATGAAGTCCATTTTAAAATATAAAATATATATAATTTCAAAAATTAGGTATTACTATTCATAACGGCTAGTTTGATTGGTTGTGGTGTGTGTTAAAACTCAAGGTTGCGTACAACACACGCTACTGTATTATTCAAAGAAAGCGTACCGTGGAAGCTTGGGATGTTTCATTTTAAATTTTTGATGTCCCCATTTAGTCAAAAGTTTAAAATATTTTATTTAAAAAGGTTTCACTATTAAAAGTTGATAAAAGTGTAATACTGAAAATGAATCTATTCTTGCATTATGACTAAGAAACTCATAATATGGATTCTAAAATTATAAGGATTATATAAAGTTTAAAATGTAGTTAATGCTATTCATGACCTCTTTTAATGGATTTTTTTTGTAAGTCAAGGTGTGATTGAACTCGGTGTTGCGTGTAGTGAAAGTTATTGAATTATTTTGAAGAAATAACACACTATGAAATCTTGGGGTGTTACATTCTCCCCTCCTTCAATAAATTGCGTCCTCGCAATTTGAAATTGTTCTTTGAAAATAAAAGGTTGAAAATAGAAAATATATTTGTGGGAAAACCCACATCGGAAATTGGGTTACTAAAATTTAGTCTTAATATGAGGAAAAGAGAAATGAAAGGGTCACCACCAAATTATGATCTCGATTAGGAGAACATTGGTGGAAATTAGAGACATATAATTGGAGGAAAAACGTAAATATTTATAGGTAGTGATTGAGGTCATCAATCAAAAACAAGTATAAAATTGAGGTCCTTAAATTCATTAATCTATGATGATTTGAGATACCATCGGTTCAACAAAACATAGGGTATTAGGATAACACATTTTTGACGTTTCAAAATATCTTAGTCGAAATCCCACATCGAAAAATGAATTAATGAGGCCTCTATTTAAAATAAAGAGTCGAACGTATGAAGATTACCGAAAATAACACATACTAGGGTTCCATGTAGGAAAATATGGATATGGAAGAAAAATCTAACCATCAATTATCTGATGGAGAGTGGTAGAGAACATGGCTATGAAAAGGCCAACAATCCCAAAGCCATAAATTAGTGATGATTTAAGGTACCATCTAGGAAAACATTTTTGTTCTAAGTTGCTTTTCTTAATATTGAGGAATTTATTTATGAGATTGGCTAAGATCATAAAGAGATATACTTACTTTATAATTAGAGTTTTATCCATTAATAAATTTCTACCACAAACTCATCTTCCACTCTAAAAGATAATAGAATGTAAAAAAAAATTCTATTTACACCCTTCGTATAGGGTTCCAAAATAAATGAATTTATAATTCATCTACAAGATCTTTTAATAAAAACTACATTATTTAATCCAGTACATCTCGTGGGCCAGTGGTAGGTGATACACCCTTGTCTCCCTTCGGTTGCGGGTTCAAGTCTCGCAGCCTTGCCGGACGTGACAGGTTGCCGCCCGACCTCCGGGTTGTCCTTTTATGGCAATCCAAAATAATCCAAACTAGAACTATCCAAAATACATCTGTCCAAATTCACAGTCCAACATTTATAAGGAAGGTAAACATAATGTAGATCCTTTTTACCCCGTAATATCATATGAATACCTTCATCATGTATTACCATATTCTTTATTGATTACATTCATGCTCCCTTATTCCATATAGAATGCTGGATATACTTCATTAATCCAAAAATGTTTTAAACCCCAACAATGATGGAATATACAAATCATTAATCAGTTCCAAGGTAGTCAAGAATATACAATATAATTTATCCATAACAATCACATATTATTCCGAAATCACTACCTCGGTATCTGAGCTATATTATGATTTATCATTCTCTCAACCATATATTTTCCAAAAATTTATCCTGCTATTGGGTCACTTTTCTTTGTTCCACACAATCTCAAGTCCTTAATGAAATAGTACTGCAGTGAAATCCTTATATACTCCATAATTATTATAACAAGCACATTGTTGATACAACACTCAATTGACATAATCAACATAAGAACTCTAATCATTCCTCTTCATCTGTGGTAGTATCATAACTTGATTATTATCCAATAACATCATTTGCGGCATAGTCTGATGACTGGGACATAGGTTCACGTAGTGTCCAAACTCCTTGCAAACGAAGCATTGTACATTTGAAACCATTTTCTTACCCTTGCAGTCACGTACTTTGTGCCCTTTTCCTCCACACTTATAACAAACTCCCATTCCTTTCAGGCAAGTTCCAGGGTGTTTCTTTCCACAGTTACCACATATGGGAAAATTATTATTTTCCCTCTTCCCTTTATCCATATTTCTCTCTTCTATCCTTTTCTTCTCTTGTTTCCCTTCAAAGCCATAGGACTCAGTAAACTCTTTACATATCTTATCAACACAGGATATTATTTCTTCATATGATGATAATACATGAGAGACTATTTCTCTTATAAATTCTAGCTTAAGTCCATGAAAGATATGATCCTTCCTTCTCTTTGGATCATGTGCATATCTGGAGTTCTCATTCCTTCTACTGGGCGCCATTTCTAAACAATGGCATACACTAGATCAGTTTATGAATCAATATACATAATCCCATACTTATAAAACACTCAACATAAATTGAACTATTTATGGATATAATCCATAATCATAAAAATGTTTTCTTTGAGGAATTATATACTCATAAACCCTTCATAATGATTTTTAAAGAAAATGAGAGTTATCCTAAGCATATCCCCCGGGAGTGTCGTAACCAAGAGTGCAGCAAGGCCCGTTGTCGTGCACCAGTTCCCGTTCGAGTCTAGCTCAAAGCGGTGTTTTCGGGTTTTACCCCTAGGTACATCTGTGCCAGAGCCACCTCTACCTGCTCGTATCCAGACAGGGATGTATTGCTTGGAAAACTCACAAAATCTCTACAATACCAAAATTCTAGGAAGTTCTTCTATACTAATCCTCAAAGTTCATCTTAGGTCTACGTGCTCTAATCAGAGTTTATCTAAATCTAGCTTCCAAGGTTTGTACTAAACTTCCTCTGATACCAACTGTAACGCCCCGACCATAGTTACCCAGAGTCGGTGCATTATTACATAACATTGGCATGATCACAAGAAGATCAAATCTCGAAAGACCGATTGGTTTAGTAGCCTTGGAATAACTAGATACATTCATAAGTTTTACATTACATCATAAATTGAAAAACTACTACAACAACATAATGTCTCCATAAACCACACTCATACATAAAATCCCGGCAGGTCATTCATAATTTACTTCTTCACATCCTGGGAAAAATAAAACATAGAAAAGGGGTGAGCTCAAATCCCCAGTAAGGATAACAATATAGTGGAAACTTTCATAAATAAGAATAAACATTTAAGGCAATGAATTACTAAAACAAAAGCCTTTTAAACTTGAACTTCAACATAAAATGGAAAAGGTAAAAATGAAATAATTCCATTTAGTTACCCACATGGATATTCTACTAATCGAATAATCACATGAAAAAATCAATAACCACTTTCATAATGTTGGAATGCATAATGCCAGACTATCATAACCACTTAGCCAAGGCCTCGTGCCAAGACTACAAATAAGATTTTTTCAAGTCCTTGTGCCAAGACACTAGATTGTCTCATGAGACCTACCGATGCATCGAGGAGCTATAGCGGTCTCCACCCGTCACTTATTAAGTCCAATGCATTCCCATATGAAAAGGTTTAAACATAACATAAACATTCATATTAAAACTGGCATACGAAATGTCAATAATTTCACCATAAACTATGAATGGTATAAAAATAGAACATCCACAGTCAAACATATCACAAAACCTTCAATACAATATAGAAGTTTTGTATCATAATAAATCAACTTCAAATAAGCGTAAAATCAATCAAAGGATGTTGACATAGATGAAATCAAAACACTTTTTAGAGAAATATCTCTTTCTATTTTTGAAATCATTTGAGAGCCATATGAAATAATACATTTTCTTTGAAAATAATATTATAAGCTTGTAAGGAAAGCTTTGAAGATTTTATAACGGCGGAAAATAACCACACCCGCCGTATAAGTTAAAAAAAACATTTTTACCTTAATTCTGTCGAAAAGGTTAAAAGGACCTTGTTTTGAAAATGACGGAAAGATTCCTCTTATAAAAAGTCAAACAAGGGTATAAATGACTTTAACCCATATTCTTGTAAATAATAAAAATGTTTTGAAATACATTTTTAAGAAAACATGGATGTGGATGATAAAGAGATCCCAGTAGATTATTACATATAAACAACCTCGGATAATGAAGAGATTGTGAAATAACCCTTACCTTGTACTTTTCCTTGGTTGGGGTAGGTTAACCTCCTGTATAATGGTGAAATAATTGTTATTAAATTATACAAGAATCATATATATTAATATGATATCATATATTATCTTTTAACATTGATTTGTTAATAATATCTTAGAATTATCGTCGTTTCGGGTGTTAACTTACTCATTTTCTTTTATATGTTTTGTTACATAAGCCATGTTTGTTGTATCTTATTCATATCCAGAATGATATCAAGTCCTTAAACATCATTTTTAAATCATAAAATGATAATTATACTTGAATGGATACGATGGAGAATGAATCTCATCGCGTTCGTGGAGACGGTAGTCCGTACGTACGCACGAGCGACGATATCATTCTTTTGATATTAAAATAATATATAAATGGATGGTATATCATATATACAGAATCATTAACATGTTATATTTATTATTTACATGAGTTACACATCATTATTATACCCATCCAAATAATAATATATTGAATAACAATTACACCACGACGTGGAGACGGTAAGCCGTACGTACGCACGTATGGTGACATGTTATTCAAAGGGTGGATAGAATACTGAATATGGTTGTACCATATTTATAATAACATCACAGTATATGTGAGATACTGGATTTATTATTTTATAATGGTAAGAACAAAGGAAGAAGAAGTGGAAGAAGAAAGGAACTTAGAAAAGGGTGGTGAAATCATTACCTCTTCTTCGGGTTCTTCCTTTTGATTTGATCAAAAGGGCTCCTTAAGTTGGCTTTCTGATCAAACTAAGGCCTCTAGGTTGTAGTGAGGGATGTTGGGAGAGTATTTGGGCAGAGTTTGGGCGAACCAAAAGTCTTTGAAGGTGTGAAGAAATGAGAAGGAGGAGTGCCCTTTTATAAGAGGGGTGAGGGGCACCTTTGGAAAAGCTAGAAATATTAATTTATAATAAATTCATATTCGGTTTCTAATGGCTACAAAGCTTATTATTCAAAGGTTAAGGTGGGGATAGGTCGAAAACCACTCAACCAATAGAATTTAGACAGGTTTGGGTACTTATATTAACCTTATCTTTAAGTATTAACTCTAAGTTAATTAGTTTCACTTTTACAATGTCTCTTTGTATTTTTATATAATATGGTTAATAAACTTACTACATACATCCAAGCGACCCCCAAGTGGTCCATTAATGATGAACCTATCATTATATAAGTCTCTTGGCCGAACCTTAGATTTTTAGGAATTTAATATCAATTAATAATATAATATTTGTTTTAAGAACTCTTTTATGTCAATTTTGACACTATTCAATAGTTGATTTTTGTGAAACTCATAACAGATTGATTACTTCTAAAAAAGTCAATTAAATCAATCCTAATATATCATATTATCCTAGAAAATTAGTTTAATTAATTAAAAGTTTCATATTATATTTTTTTGGGTATTTATAATATCAATTATTTTAATTTTTCACTATTATAGTAATTACTTCATCATCATTGTGTCATAAATAAAATAAATTATTTAATGTCTAAAAATTATAAATAAAATATCATTATGTATGAAATCGTTTTATCTTTATAATTAATATTTATAATCTAAAATCCAACTTATATAACCCTATGTAACAATTGTTTTGCTAAAAGATATATGCTTGTGTCATTTTTGTATTCATTTTGACTTAATTAAAATAAAGTGTCATTATCACTTACAAGTGGATCCATGGGGTCCCAAAATCAACCCAAAGATTCCCATGGTCGACCATGTATCAACCAATAGGGTTAAGACACGTTTTAGGGTAATTTAGTATTATTATAATATTATTTTTTAACCCTTATTTACCGGATTTACCCTTAACCATGGTAAATAAAATATTTACCGCAGTAATTATTCAAAATGTTTAAAAATAAAAGTTACCTATTTACACAATTTGAACATCCTGATTCCAAATATGGAATCCATTTTCCTAAATTCAAAACACAGAAGTGGCAGAAATTAATTTAAAATTAATTCCCGCTGTCAAAACAAAAAGCGTGTTTTTAAGAGATAATAACTATCAAAAGATTGACACTTGTTTATGTTCGGTTTAATTGTAAAATTATGTCCAATGAAAAAAATTATATTAAATGGTAAAAATATATTCTAAATATACTTTAAAACCACTCAAATTCATAATTTATCAATATTAATTATTTTGATTAAAAAAGTTGTTTTTAATTAAAATTTAGTAATTTTCACTATTCATCAAAATATAAAAGTTATCCGAAAAGTACCAAAATTTCACCCTAGGATAATTTCAATATTACGAATCCAAAAATGAAGTCCATTTTAAAATATAAAATATATATAATTTCAAAAATTAGGTATTACTATTCATAACGGCTAGTTTGATTGGTTGTGGTGTGTGTTAAAACTCAAGGTTGCGTACAACACACGCTACTGTATTATTCAAAGAAAGCGTACCATGGAAGCTTGGGATGTTTCATTTTAAATTTTTGATGTCCCCATTTAGTCAAAAGTTTAAAATATTGTATTTAAAAAGGTTTCACTATTAAAAGTTGATAAAAGTGCAATACTGAAAATGAATCTGTTCTTGCATTATGACTAAGAAACTCATAATATGGATTCTAAAATTATAAGGATTATATAAAGTTTAAAATGTAGTTAATGCTATTCATGACCTCTTTTAATGGATTTTTTTTGTAAGTCAACGTGTGATTGAACTCGGTGTTGCGTGTAGTGAAAGTTATTGAATTATTTTGAAGAAATAACACACTATGAAATCTTGGGGTGTTACACTTGGGTAGTGATGAATTATGATATTAGTATGCAACTTATCTTGGAAATTAATTCATAAGATGTCAAAGCATTAAATATAGCCATTAAGATTGACTACGTGAGGCCTAGTTGGTGTAGAATCTCGAGGAATAGTTATAAAAAATAATCAGAGATATCATAACTATCTATTATCACCTTATATTAATAGAGATCTTGAAGGAGATATATCATGTTATAGGCATCCATATCCTTTTATTTCATCAAAATCTTATTATACATGGATGATAACATGATACATTTAACAACTGTAGCAACATTCAGATGTTTCTCATAGATATATAACACTTCATCACATACCTCATTACCAGGTGTATTAGGAAAAGGTTATTCTAGCACATATAATTTCCTTTCAGGGTGAAAAATGACACATATGTGCCTTTTCCATTCATTAAGATTGGTTCGGATGAGAAGGTTGTCTTTCTCAAGTTTGGATCACAATGAAATGTTTGATTTCATTTTTATTACTATTTATATAAATAATATAAAATGAATTTTAATACTTTATCTAATAAATTTTAGACAAATAAATAATTATTATATTTATTAGTATCCCACTATTTTATCAAAACCCAATAACCCTCACTTTTGGATTCAGAATATCCTATTTCTTGGACATCATAGTGGAAATGATCCATATTCCACTTTTCATTACTCCAACATTGGTTGGTCAAGCAACCTAAATGGTATTAGGTAAGCATTCCAAAAGCCAACTATATTAGCTCACAGTTCCCTAATCCATTGAGTGGACCCCCCAATCATAAAATCCTTAAACTGTATTTCCTCAAACTATTCCTCTTAGTTACACTAATTCTTTATTTGGAAGACATCCCTTGATTTGAACTAAGTTAATTCAACCCAAAACATGAAGTTAGAATTCCCCGATAATTGAGAGCACCCCAACTTGGGCAGGTCAACCAATTTGAAATGTGGTCTGATTTTAATTTAAGTAGTCGAAGTCTATACCAACATATTAATTATAATTGACGGATTTTTTCATTTTATGTGTAAATTTAAAATTAACATCCTTATAAAATTCTTATTAATATTATGTGGGTTTAATAAAGTGATTAACCAAGTAATTAATAATATTTACACATAAGAAGGTTTATTTTAGTTTTATCTTGCATGATCGTTAATTTATTAATTATGTATTTTGAAAAAACATCCATAATGAAATAACCATGAAACTTGAAAAAATAAAATAATAAAGAGGTATAATCAGGAGCATTACTAATAGTTATTTTATCTAGTGGTTGATAAACTAACCATTAACCTAGTGGAAAAGTACATTGAATCGATTATGGTTAATTTTATAGCATTCCACCTGTCCACCTAGGTATCTTCATGGATTGGTTTAACATTATCTTCGAACCTCATCCACCTCCACTACATTCGGAGCTCCATTCATTATATATGATTTTACTCAAATGTAGGTGGGGGAAATTGTTTACATAAAATAAACCAAGGGCATGCATTCCCTATATAATAAGTGGATATAATTCACACCAAAAAACAATTTAATTTAATTATAAATTAAATGAATCCAAACATATACAATGGTCTAGTCTATGCTCATGATCATCCAAATGCATGAAATGAATTTCACATTTAATAAAAATACCATTCAATTTTTAATCATTCGTATTTAATATAAATCACTTTCAAATAAAATAATTTTTATGTTTAATTAATCAATCCTTTTATCTTAATTCTTATATGGATTTCCTTGATATTCTCATCCATTATAATTTTAAAAAAAATTAAATAAAATACTTTCAAATTAATTGTGTACATAAATTTACATTGGAGGAAACATAGTGAATACCCATATGAATCTAACCAACATGTATTATACTCAAATATAGTTTTAACTTTTGCAACATATAAGAAAAATAAATTATCACATACTTTCATGATGTGTATTATCAACATAATGATTACATGAATTACATGATTTTTTGGTCACATGTTACACTTCAATGCATGTCGAGTAACAACTGTAATATGACTGATACAAGATATACATATCTGAACATTACAAATATATTAATTAAATATACATACATATAAATATATATATATATATATATATATATATTAAAATCATATCACATGGCATGTCCTATCGACATAATGACCACATACAAGAACATGTCAACAAGGTTTACATAATATAATAAATAAATTTTAAATTTTCATAATTTTGTAAAAGTAAAAGGAATTTACAGATGAGCTACATGTCATGCACACCTTTCACCATGTATTTTAGGTACACACATAGGTATTCAGTGTGTAAAATATACCTCAGAAAATTGGAGTACACTATGTGCATCATGGAATACACAGCATGTTTACCCTGAGTTTCACAATCACTAATCCGGTAGGCCATGTATGGAATACACAACCTGTCTATCACTATAATAGACTAAACATCATGTATGTGGGATACATGGTGGGTAATCCAATTGAATATTCTCTAGGTTATCCTAGTCAACACAAAATGTAATAATTAACTACACCATGCGTCAACAATTCACATGGATTATGTAATTTCTGAATTAAGTTCTGGTTCATTGAACACAATTACATGGTGTATAAATATGGTGACATGCTGCGTACTCTAGTATTGTTCCACCAAAATCCTTGTAAACTCTAGATAATTTATTCAATTTTATTTTAATCAAAAAATTAATCATTTCTATTAGATTCCTAAGAAATGAAAGAGGAAGAAGTAGATCTCACAATTTGGATTAAAAGAATTATTTAACATGAATTGAAAAACTAAATTACAAATTTATAAATTAGAAACGATCATTAAAATATTATAAATAATTATGCGACACCTAGGATACCACTTGTAGGTTCCGGGCGTAGTGAAAGCATGTGATGGGTGGTGCCCAACATTTCTTTTTGTCATGTTCAATGATCAATCTAAGATCTACACGATGGTAAACACTCTGTTCAATGAAATTGAATCAAAGAAGATAAAAACTATGAATCATTCCATAACTAGAGAGAGGATCACCACATATTATTTATAATTAATTTATTTAAAATAAGAATTACCTTGATGGAATTATTTCCTTGTTGATGGATTTGAAAATAGATCAATGATTCACCGTAGTCACGTTGTATAAATCAGGTGTGGATTCCCTATAATGGTAATCCACATGCATTCTATGAATTATAGATGTCCCCAAAAGAATCTTCAGGGTGGTATCATGATAGATCCTTTTTATTACGTTGTAATCCATTGATTGCTATGACAATTATTTCCAAATAATTCTCCATGATTTTGTGGAAGAATATTTATCTCTATTATTGGGAGCAATCTTGGAGAAGAGAGATCTCAAGAACTTGAAAGAATTCTCCAATTATGTTGTGAAAAACCCAAACAAATGAGTTGTTATATTTAGAAAATAACATAACTGGGTATATATATCATTAAGGTTAAAATAAAATAATTTAAAAAGTTCCCTAAATTATTTATTTAATCCTAGTGTAAACCCCATGTAAAATAGTAATAATAATATTTACCAACATTATCTTAACATGCGAATTAAAATTAAATATTATTTAATAAAATAATATTAAATATTTATTATTTTCACACCAAACCATTTAAAATCATTTCTCTATTCCTCCATAATGTTTATCCTTTCTTGAATAATGAATATTTATTTATTAAATAAATACTATTGCATTATTCACGAATAAGTAAATAAATATTATATTCACTAAATACTAAATAAAAATTTATTTAATATTAAACTCACATTATATTATCTTGAATAACTTGTGATAAAATATAAGCAATCACACAAACAAGAATAATTATTAATCCACTTGTAGGAATAATATTTATTCAACTTGTAAAATAATAATAAATAACCTATTATTTAACTGAGATTCTAGATACACTTAATGTGTGACCCTCTAGGATGCTTTCTCAGTGGAATTAGGTAAAGTAGACTAAAGTCAAAGGAAAGTGTTTAGTAACACACCAAGGTACACATAGATAAAGTAGTTAATGATTTAATGAAATGTAACCTCATATGGATTATTACTGTGTAATATAATCAGTTTTTCAGATATATATAATTGAGGACCCGAAATGCCAGTGACATCAACCAAAGTGCTCGATGTCTCTTTCTTTGATTTTATAAAAAATGTACATTCCTATCAAACACCAAGGCCATAGATGTATTTAGGAAATATCATTTCCATCAAATGTCCTGACTTATGAACATCTATTCAAATATAAGAGTCAAATCCCCTCCCACATTATTCATTAATACAATATTAATCGTTGCTCACCAACGTATCCTACCTCATCCCAAACATATGTCATCATGGTTTTCATTAATATATAAAAGTACACAACTCATAATATTAATTAATAATAATATTTTATTATAAGGATGAATACATAGATCCATAGATAAGAACATCCAATGACACATAGAAATGTGGATTTACTACTTGTAGGTCTAATTGTCATAATATTCTATTGGATATTACTAAGGATGTACATTATAAGAAGGTGCCTAAAATTCTTTTTAGTCTCCACCTTGATTTCATGTATCATTTTTGTCCCTCAAATGATATCATCCATATATATATGTTTTATTCAAGAATAGTGTGGTAGCACTTCAAGGTTCTCATTATAGAGGGGAAATGCTAGAATCTTTTAGTGTGCATATACTCTTATGACTTTATCACATACAATTCCACACAGAAGAACAATAATGATGTGATAATTATTTTACTAATATTAAAAACAATGAATACATGTTATCATAAAGTACACAAAATTTAGTTATAGGAGACCAATTCCAACAAAGGGGACCACCAAAATCAAATTACTAGCCATCATAGGTTGGGAATCTATGGTTTAATGTGGTTTCCACTATTTTTGGGTTTCCAATACGCTTGATTCATTGTGAGGAGGCCAAATCTAGAGAAACACGTGACGAATTTATACATTATGTGAAACACTCATATACACAGTGTGTACATGGATGAACACACACTGTTTAGGCGTACCTAGTTGTAGTGGTCAGTGTTTTGTGGAAGATAAGGATCACATGTACTATAGATGGGACCACATTCCATGCAACCCTCCCCGAGTGACCAGTTCATGTTACATCAGCATATATCTAGGACCCCATATAGAAGGGAACTCTGTGTACTATGTGAGTACATGGGCACATGTTGTCACATGATCACGATCGGGTATACAAACACAAACTGACATACATTATCATTACTATGAGCACATGGGTAGGCCCCAGGTGGCTGAGACATGAGATATAGGAACTATTACATGCCGTATATGGTGACATGACCTCTCATAAATTTCCAAAGGACAACACAACTATGCATTGGAGTTGGAAAACACATTGTGTGGAACCCAGACACATTGTCTACCCCTTTAAGAAACATCCACAATTCATATCTCCATTTTCAAGAATTAGATTCTAGTTCTTGAGTATCATATCTTGGAGAGTTTACCATGTAAAATGGGATTGTATCCGTCATAGTGTTTTTTGACATATGATGTGAATTATTTGCGCATGGAATCTATATGTTATGGATGTATGGGCCCCCAGTTGTATACATGATAAAAAATAAATGACACTTGTGTACTGTGTGATGGTGATAATTTATTCTTGTTTATTCTTTACAATCACATTTCAATAGAATAATAATTGAATAAACTATTATTATTTTTAGTGTTTTGGAATTAGAAGAGATGATTTTTTTGCTCGTATATTCTTCACCTATAGGGAATATAAGGTGGAAGATGAGAAAGTGGTAATTGGTGGTGTTTTCAAGATGGAATAATGAATAATTCCATAATTAAAGGAATTTTTATAAGGATGGTATAAATTGAATCAGATTTCATTGAGTTTAAATGACTACTCAAATTGGTAAATCTAATGGATATAAGTTTGAGCCAAATCATATAAGGATTAAATTAAACTAGTAGGTAATGATGTGACTTAGAATAATAGCTGTTGGATAAGTAGCTTTTTTGAGTTAATGATGGTAATTTCCATTTTCATTCACTGGGTGATAAAAATTGGGTTATGATAAATTATTAATGAGGTGTTTGGTATGATAAATCATTTAAAGGCAATGCTCTAGATAGATTTTCTCTATAAATGAGGGGAGTATAATGTACTCTCTTGTAATTTAATGTTAACTTTAATTGAGTTGAGGAAATTTACATCAACTTTGTCTCACACCTTGATTAGTGGTACACCTAGGAGTCAAAAATTCGTACCACTTGTTCTAGGAATAATAGTGGTGATAAAGAAAAAAGTTAAATTAGATCTTAGTCCTACTAAAATATTATATAATAGTATTATATTACGTGATAACCCATGAAATAATTAGTTAGTTATAATAAGGTTAAGAGGAAGTGATAAAATAATTTATGTTCCCCTTAATGATCATTTTATTAGTTACATTCTTATAGAATAGTTGTATTCTGCAAATTTTCCTTGTATAAATATGTATAACTTGAAGAACCCTATATAATTCTCTTTTGATAATTATTACTTGGTTTCAATAAAAAAGAATATGAAATCTATTGCATCAATTTAAAATGGTTACCTTTAAAGAAGAATTCACTAGAGAGGGTGGGTATTTTAAGTGAAATTTTAAGGATAACAAAATAAGATTATAGTCTATTGTTATGATATTATCAAATTTTAATTTTCAGATATTCTACCTATATAGAATGGAAATTTATAAAACCTCCTTTGGTATGTTTAGTTAATAAATTTGTGACGGTTACACAGTATTAATGTATTTATAGGTTTTTGCATGGAAAGGTTCCTCTTGGGTGATATATGAAGACCGCAAAGAATCCAATTAATCGTTATGTTCAATCAAGGTGTTGGTTTAACACTTGGGTTAAAGTATATGATATAACTATCTTTTGATACTCTACTATACTTGAGTTATCCTTTTCATCAAATATCAATGGGAAATTGGAGGAAAAATAAAAACTACAGGACATGTTGAAAATATGTGTCTAGGATTTTGAGGTTTATATAGTTAGATCACTTGTCATTGGTAGAGTTTTCTTATAACAATAGTTATCACTCTACCTTTGAGATGTGTTATTTAAAGGAATCATGTATATATAAATTGGGGCTTTATTATAATTGATCAAAATTAAAGAATTATATATTTTGATTCTTGACATAGGGAAAAGGTGAATTATAGTAGATTTTGAAGTGTACTCGAAAAAATAAGAGATAATGAGAATTTTATATCAATTATTGTAGGAGAATTATAAATTTCATGTTCATGATCATGTTATTTCAATGTTCTCTACACATAATGAATAATAGAGTTATAGAAATAAGGATATGTTATAAAGGTGTTTTTTGGAACCCTTTTTTATCTGCTATTGGTTTGAAGAGGTGGATTTCCACTTCATTCTATCTACATAGCTTGAGTAGATGAATGTAATATTTTATTAGTCAGCAGTGGATGCATCTACATCATAATTCTTATGGGATTTCATAGAAAGAGTCAGATTTAGAGTGTAATGTGGAATTCATGGAGAAACCCATATAGGTTTAAGACTATCATGAGAAAGTCATATGGGAGGTGATTGATTCCTTTGGTTTGATTGTGGTAGAAGTATGGAGGATAAAACATGGGAACAAGAGTCATAAGTGGGGGTTCAAAAGACGATTTTTTTAGTTGTTTCCAATTTTATAAGCTATAAATATTTCCTACCTGAGGTAGTGTTTAATATAATTAAATGAAATTGAGGTTGAGAATTATATTTTTCATTAGGTTTGTAATCCCATTTAATTTATGGATTTTGATTTTGAAGGTATATATTTTTATTAATTTCATGTGTTAGTATTTTTAGGAGTTCATGTTTTTGAGGTTTTTATGTTTTAAGGATGAACATTGAGATTTATGGGGAAGAAAAGTTTTAAAGGTGTATATATTGAAGTTTTTCAAAAATTTCCTGTCTTAGTGTTCATTAAGTATTCAAGATAATTTTGTTCATTTCAAATTAGAGGTGGAGAATGGTTATAAATGTTTTTTTAGTTTGAGATATATTTTTTTATATTAGGTGAGAGTTTAGAGGAATCAAAAAGAGTTTAGTTTTTAGGGGTAGGGTAATTAATTATTTTTAAATGGAATGATGTAATTATTTTTGTCTAATTAAAAATTGAAATATAATCTAAATTGGAACTGAAATTGAAATTTCATAATTTTATTACTTATTAAGGTTCAACATTTCATTTAGTGGTGACATAATTTGAAATATTTATTTTCCCCTATTGTGAACCTATTTGTATAATAATATATGTGTAATTTTATTAATAATAATTTTCATGTGAACAAATTCCATAAAATTTTTAGGATTTGAGAGGATTCAGTTCCCCCTATAGGGTAATATTATTGAATCAATTATTAATTCTGGATTTTTAAATGGGTTTTAAAATAATTAATTTTTTTTGTTTTTATGTCTTTAAAGGAGAATAAATTTTTGAATACCACATTGTAAAGTTAGTTATACTATGGTTTCTATTATTATGGGAATTAGTTTTATCATTATTCAAAATGCTAAATTTAAATTAATAATGCTCTATTGAATAGTTCATGATACTGTCCACACGTGAATTCAGAATCATATAATGTTAAACATTGATTATCAAATTTTTACTTCACACACTATGTAGGTGTGAGGTGCTTAAGGGTGGATTTATTTTTCCAAATAGATCAATTGGTCATTCTAGTTTTATAATAGGATCAAATATATTGGTTTAGTGGGATATAATATTTAACTAAATTGGTATTATCTAGACCCTCAATCAGATCAAATTAAATCCAACAAACTTGCGCATTCTCTAGGAAGTGGAATATGGGAAACTTATTCAATTTTGTGGGATTCGATGGAAAGGATTAAATCTGAAAAAATTATAAACTTCCAAAATATTTTTCTTCCCAAACCCATAGGGTGGTATTAACCAATTATACGGATTATTTAATGCATATAAATTGGAGTTTTCTTTGAATGGAAAAATCAAAAAAATCAACTTCATCCCAATCACTCCAATCCCTTTCAATGATTGAGATTAATTTAAATCCTACAAAAATATTTAGTTTTCATTATTTGTTAAAAAAATTAAATTTTATTAGTATCCTGATTCTAGTTCTTCTTCATGGGATAATCTCCACTGAGTAATATTTTTGAGTATCATACCACCATTTTATCAAAAAGTGGATTAACTGGAAACGCATTCTACTACTGATTTTGTAGGGGATAATATACTATTAATAAAAGTGAAATTTTAATGTGGATTAGTGAGATAAATATACAATTATAAAAAAAAGAAACATAACATTACCCAACTAAATACCAAAAAAATATTAAGAGTATATTCCAATTGTATAAATATTGAAATTCTCAACAATGCAAAAAAAGTGAAGAAATTAGATGGAAATAATTTCATTATTTGGTAAAAGAGGATGTGAGTAATCCTTGAAACTCTTAAAGAGGTATTTATAAACTATAATTAAGTTGATTTACTTTTCTTTTATTTATGAAATTAATGTTTAAGATATGTCCAAAATGGAATTATTTACTAGTATGGAGAGAAATGATCATAAATTTATGACTTTCATGAAAACTAAAATTATTGGGAAAAAATTTACAACTATATAAAGGGAAAATTAATTATTAGAATTAATTTATATAGATGTATGTGATTTTTATTCTATACCAACCATAGGTAATAAAACATAATTTTTAACTTTTATTAATTATAATTTTAGATTTTTCTATGTCTATATTTTATATTTTTGAAGATAAAGTTATAGATAAATTTAGTATCTATAAAACTGTGGTTGAAAACCATTTTGGGATTAAAATTAAATTCATCAGGAATGAAATGAGAGTTGAATATTATAGTCCTTATTTTCATAATCCTTAGGGATCATATAAGAAATGAAAACAACTTATACACCTCGACAAAATGGTCTAGCTGAGAGAAAGAGTGGAACATTAATGAAATGGTTTGTTACACATTGTCTATCTCTGGTCACATAATACTATTTTGGGGATAATTATTATCAAATATACATAACATCCAAAATAGTGTTCCACAAAAGGGAATAATATGACTCTATATGAATTATGGAAGCAAAGGAAACCAAAATTAAATTATCTAATTGTTTGAATTTGTCACACAATTGTAAGAGAACTTAAACCTAAAAGGAAATGTTAGGTATAAAAGGTATTTATATCATATTTCATTGATATATAGAGAATTCCAAATCATATAGATTTATGGTTATTGAAAAAAATGTTAGAGTAACTATTACTATAATTACTGAATCAAGGGATGACATTATTGATGAATATATGTTTACCAATTTACCTTAGAGATTCCAAATAGAGGGATCTAGATTAAATAAAAGATAACCTCAATGAGATATGGTTTAGGATGTTTATAGAAGTAAATGAACATGTATATTATAGTTACAAAACAGTAGTTTTTTTTAATCTAGAGTCTAATAAAAAATAAAATAATAAATATATTCTTATGATGTATCTCTTTGTAAGGAACCAATAAATGATAAAATATACTCAAAATAGAGTAAAATACATGGATATTAGTTTACCGACATCATTTTAAACAAATAATAGTTTTAAGTGGAAATTTATTAAAATAATTAAAATTCCATGGTATCATAGAAAACAATAAATTTAGATTGATAGAATAAGGGTGTACTCAAAAGGAATAAAATGATTATTTTGATACCTATGCTCTCATGTATAGTATTTATTAAATCATAATTCTTATCACTTTAGCTTCCATATATAATTTGGAAACTCACCAAATGGATTTTAAAATATTATTTATAAATAGAGAATTAGATGGATGAATAAATAAATAAATAAATATAAATATATATATATATATATATATCCACTAAAAGGATTCATAGTAATTAAAAAAGGAAAATTGTTTCCGAATTAGTAAATCACTATACAGTTTAAAACATGATCAACAAAAATTGGAAGGATAAATTTAATGATGTAATTTTTAAATATGGTTTTTTAATTAACCAAGTTGATAATTGTTTATATAATGTTCTAGAATAATCATGGTGTTGTTATTTGTTTATATGTTGATTACATGATTTTTTTTTAATTGATATGATTCAAGTAAATGAGTTTAACTCTATTTTATCTTCAATCATTTGTATGAAAGTATTAGGTGAATAAAATATAATTTTAGTATTCATTATTTTTATGAGTAAGAGTTACATTTTCTTTCTCAATCAAATTTTATTGAAAAGACCATAAAGGGGTTTGAGTAATTTGATTGTTCAAAAGTTTCTACCCCATATGATTCTTGGAATGGGATGCTACCAAATATTTCTGGGTAGTTGGTTAAATTGAATATTAAATGGCTATCAAGTGTCTCATGTATTTCATGATGAAAAAAATACAATATATTTCATATGTTGATATAAATTTGAGAAGGTATACAATTAATCCATGTTATGCACATTTGGATTTGGTTAAAGGGGTACTCAAATACCTAAAAGGTACTATAGATTACTATATATTTTATAGTGAAAACATAATGTAATTGGATAGTTTTTTCAATATAATATGGATTAGTAATATGAAGGATCACTATTCTATGAGTGGTTGGGTTTTTATAATTAGAGGTGGATAAATCAATTTGGGATCAAATAAATAGACCTATATAATGGAATCCATAATTAATTTTGAGTTTATTTCTTTAGAAACTATTATAATATAAGAATAATGTATTATATATCTCTTATCAAATTTAATATTGTGGTATATTAAAAATTATATGATTTTTTTACATTATGATAGTCAAGTAATTTATGGTAGGTAATAAAATAATACTTATAATTGAAGATTGATACACATTGGTATCAATCATAGATATGTGAGGATGTTGAAAAATATGGTATTATTACTATGGACATATTTATATTAATCCTACATTTAGTTGATATAATAACAAAGGGATGTTCAAGGATGTTTTTGTAAAAAATTTCCTTAGTAATTGTTTCAAATTCCATATATCATGTTCACCAATGATAGGATTTCAACTTAACATGTGATAACTTCAAATATAAAAGTTCAATGTAGAAAATGGTTTCATGTGAGTGAAGGAAAACCCATGGTATAATACATCCTAGGAAAAATGGTGTATGGTTCCCATGAAAAAATTATGGTGAGTCTAAAACTCATAATAAACCAAGGAAATAAAATAGGTGTTAAAACATGAAAACACTTTTTGTTCAAGATATGGTAATGTAGAAGTAGGTCCACTCTATATTGTTTATGATTTTTTTCTCAAACATTCATGAAAGGATAAGTTAAACATGTCCATAATGGTGTTTAAGAGTAGATGAAGAAATAAGGAATTTGAATAGACTTTTATATGATGAATATGACTGATAAAAAGAGTTGCCTATTCAAGGAATTGTCAACTTATTTCCTTATTCTTGTTTTATTTGTATCTACTACATAAAGGTTTAATTTGATATGTACATTTATTTATAAAAGTTATTAAGAATAGGGTATGATGATTTATTTTTAAAATATATTTTAAAATATTTTAAAATGATGAGGGATTATTGGACATTTTAAATGTTATTGAAAATATTTAATTTTTTTACTATTACATTTTTAAAGAAAAAGACTTTTTGGAGTACAATAATGGAGAGTGGGTCGAAGTATTATTGTCTATATTCACGTAAACACATTTATTATTATTTAAAATGATAAAAAAGGGAATAATATATACAGGTAATGGAATACTACCCCTTTGGGCATGTTTATGAAATCACTCAATGTAGTGATTTGATGGGGCACTTCGCGCTTATAACATCACATTTGTGAGTTTGGTCACCTTAATATTTATTATGGATCTATTTTTTATACCAGTTTGGTCCAATTCCTAAATAGTAGTTTCCTATATGTCTAACTAATTCGCCAAATGAGTACGATTAGGATCATTGATCTAATAAGGTACGATCCAATGGATGTGTCCATTTTTTAGTAGGTGAGATCTAGGAAACTTATTCAATTGGAGAATATTTATTAGAAAGTATTAAATCATTAAAATTCATTCCTATCTAGAATAGTTATATACACAAAAACAAGGTATAGTATGACTTATCTAAAGCTTTAATCCAATTATTATAAATTAGATTTTGGATTGGATGGATAAATTGGTGAATTAAAATTGATCCTATGCACTAAAATCCTTCTAAAATATTGATATTACCCTCAATACTTCAACAAGAATCAATGTGTCTTTATCTTTGTGCAAAAAAAAATGAACTTTTATTTTTCTCTTAAGTTCAAATCCTTATCAAGGGATACTCTTTACTAATTTTTAGTGTTGAGTATCAATACAACATTTTATCCTAAATACAATTCATAAAAAACCCATTATACTGTCGATTTGGTGTGGGATAATATATTATTAAAGAGTGTGAAATCCTAACATGACTTGAAAAGTTCCATATACTACTATCTAAAAAAATTTCATACCATTACCCACCTGTATCCCCAATAGTTAGTTCCTTGTGCATATTGATCGTTGTTTTAAAAATTATTTTAATGTTTTTACTAGTTTGATAATTATGATTGAATATACATAAGATAACAATGTGTTAATTTAATATAGATGAAATCAAAATCAAGAAACATGGCCCCCAATTTGGATATTTTTAAATCTTATATAACTCTATGGTGGGATTTCATCATGAACAACTTAGATTATATTTCATTTCAAAGAGATTTTACTGGGTTATTCATTCCATTCTCCAAAGTGATAGAATTTATATCATGGTGAATTTCAAAAAACATGAATATATTCAATGTACCATAAGTCTAAGATGATGAGATCCCCTCTCTAAATTTTTTTCAGTATAGTGGTAGACTACTTTAGTAGTTCTTATTGAAATTTGTCAACTCAGATATTTTATCACACATTAAAGATTTAAGGTATGTTAATACACTTATAGATATCTTTTATATTGATAACGTACACTTTTTTTTTGGGAAAAATACAACTATTTAATTCATGAAGAATATTTTTTGTCTTTATGAAATATTCCATTCTTAGGCCATTAATCAGATAAAATCCTATGTTATATTTAGAAATAAGTTTAGGAGGGTCAAACAATGTCATGTTTTGAATATGATCAATGTCAACCATGAAATATTTCATTTAAATAATTTGGGGATACAATTTTTTGTGCTAGAGTTATGAATTCCTACATATAAGATATTTCTAATAGAATCACCTCTTAGCTTACAACATGTAAAGGAAAAAGCATACCTTAGGCAGGTATGTTCTATCATTTGAATAAAATTTTCACTTCCATGATTGTTCATGGTTTTCATATTTATAAATATACTTATAACATAATTAAGAGATTAAAAAGTCATATTATAAACTTTATATATACATGATCAAATTATGAGGATAAATTTATAATATTGGATTGGAAAAAAATTCCCATGTTGAATATTCTTGGTGGAGTTGGAATCAAAAGTTTAAGAATGTTTAATAAATCCCAAATTTTTGTCCTTCTTTAGTATCTTCATAGAAATAGTGAAAAATTAAATGAGTTGTTGTAGTTTAATATTATTGATAGATAGATTAATTGAAATTTATTCCACCAAAATTCATATATTTATATTACATTGTATGATTCCTTCAATGAAGTCATCAATCACGCTTGATTTTATCCTTCAATAGATTCTAAGTTAAAATTTTAGAATATAAAATTCATATACTATTGTATTTATGATTCGAACTATATTCCTCATGGGCTTTGTAATATCTACGTCTCTACGTCTTTATATTTATGGGATATTATTTCTACATGAATTCCTTATGATACTATCATGGATATTCATAAGTTTTATTTTATTGAAAACGATCTAAAAGTTTGGATCCCTTCCAGAATGGGTCACTTGAGTGGAAGGTTTTATTATATATATAAGAATGTTATGGTAAATTCCCTATTTAAATGGTTCAAAATATTTAAAATAAATCACATTTATCCTAGTCAAAAGGTCTTAACATGAAAAATGTAGTGAAATAAGGTGATGATAAACTTCACCAATTAGGTTTAACCACTATCTTTATTTTCTCTTTCTATTTTACCAAAAACTAATGATGTTCACATCTATTTTTTTAATGTAAATTGTTACATATATTTTTGAAATTTTTCTTTAATTTTTTGTATTTAATGGATTTTATTCCTAAATACATGCCAACTACAATTTTAATCTTAGCTAAAAATCCAAAACATGTTGGTTATTGAAATTGAAAACATGTTTTATCATATTTGGGTTGTACACTATAAAATCATATTTAATATAAATTATAATTTTATTATTATTATCCTTATGTATATTCTTATGTTTATTCAACAAGATAATAAAATACAAACCAAGACCATAAATAATTTTACTATAGATTCATCCATTCTCAATGATTTTAGTATTGGAGGAGTATTATGTATTTATAATATAAATTTATGCTAGCGTGTCCTAATTTGATCAAGATTAATAGTGATGGATAATACTCAAGGGATCCAAGTATATAAATATGTGGTTGTAATTTCAATAAATTTCATGGCTTTATCAAAGGTAAAATCATACACCATCTTGGGATCTTCATTACTTTGAATATTGGGATGATTGTAATTGTGAATTTTATTCATTATTACAAGTTGTATAACTAGAAATATCATTGGATTGAAGTAGATTCTATAACACTAATTAAATCTCTAAATTCAGTTACACTTTTTGTTCCATGGACAACTCTAATAGAATGGAGAATATTCTTACATATATTTAAGGGGATTTATGTTACAATGAAAACTATCTATAGAGAAAGAAACGTGGTTATTTATGCACTTTTTAAAAGGTCTATTGAGGTGAGAGTTTCTTTTTAGTCATTAAAACTACCTATTGATTCCATGTTTCTTTATCTTTTTAATGTTGTGGGTGAGTTTATACTCACTTCATCACGCTCCCTTGTAGCACTATGTTTCTTTTCATATATCTTATTTCATCAGATCAGGTCTTCTGACCCGACCCAAATCATTCCCAATAAAATAATAATAATAATAATAATGGATATTCAAGTACCCAACTACCATCGACCTTCTCCATATCCACCAGCATGGTCAACATTGATCGTCAGTATGAAAACCACTGGTCATGCCATCCTCTTCCCAATTGAACGATATAACTAACTTAAATGTGCCAACTAGATCTCAAGATCACTAAAGATTAATGGATCAGTGATCAAGACACCATGGATACTTTTCTATTCTCTAAAGGTTATCGTTTTCATTGATAGAATACGTATATTTTTACAATGAAGAAATAATTCATTTTAGATTAGTTTGTGGCGGTCAAAGGCTGAAATGGGGTTATTTATTTGATGATTTTAGAAAATAATTACTTAAATAGGGTTGTTTAAAAATTATCTACAAATATGGGTTATCCCATACATAAATATTGTTTAAGAAATCATATGGAAAGGCATGTATTACACTTTCATGAATATTATTCACAAAGATTTCTTATTTTTAGAAGAGCATACAAGGATGCCTATCATGCATGTAATGTTTTACTTAGGGATGATAATGGGTACCTGAAAACTAAGTATCTAGTCTTAGCTAACCTAATTAAATAGATTTTAAGTACTATTTAATTGAGTTTGGGTTTTAGGTCCCCTACCTGATTATTAATCAGGTAGGGTTTGTTTATCAATGATAAGATACATAAAACCATAATAAAATATAATACTAATTTTTTAATGTTTTTTTTGTTTTTTTTGTTTAAATAAAATATATGTTTATACTATGGAAGTAGGAAGAATAGAATGAGGACTCCATAAAAGTGGTTAGTTCAAGGCGGGGCTAGTTGAATTACTAGTGGTACGCTTGGGATAATAAATCCTAATGATTGATAATGGAAATCAGATGTGGGACACATGTGGACAGAGTCCCGGATACAATTTGTGATGCAACTCCCAAAGATTTATTATCCCCCGAGTGCTACTAGTATTTTGACTAGTTCTGACCTGTGACACTAATTTTCATAATATATTGTTATCATTCTACATACCTTTATCAGGAAATCTTATATTCAATTTAAATAAAATAATAATAAAAAATAACATTAAATTTCAATGGATTTTGGGAATTAAATGAGTATTTTTTTTAATTATTAAAGTTTGGGTTAGGGTAATGAATAAACGTGTTTAATTGGGTTTAGGTAGGGATCAGTTAATCTGATGGTCAATTAGTCTTGGGGTCAAAGTATCCCATAAATAATAGGCGCCTATCCTATTGTGAGACCTAGTCTAACTACTAAAAATTTTGGTAAATATAACACTATATTTTATCATTGCTAATAAAATATTGATAAAGGGTTTAATTTTATAAACAATAAAAAATGAAAATAAAATTTCACCCTTTAAGAGTGATTTTTTTAGTTGTTGGAGTAAGTAAAAATTCACCTTTTCTATCAATATCTTTATATAGTCATTGGTTTGGGTTTTCTTTAATAAAGGTTCTTTGATTATATATGTTTGTAAATTTTAATACATGTTTATTATTAAATGGGTATTTTTATACACATATATAAATATATATATATATATACACAAATAAACACATTTTAAAATGAATCTATATATTAATATGTATATATATATACGTATATATTGACACACACATTATAAATACACAGACACACACATGAATATCTATATAAACCTACATATGTTAAATATATTTAAGAATATTATATAAATATATTATATAAATGTGTTTATTCTAAATTTGAATTTTATAAATTAATTATAGACATTGTATCTGTAAATATACAATTATATATAAATATATAATTATATTCATAAATATATAATTTTTTTTAATTTTTTAAATGTAATTATATAAATTTATATAGTTATATGAATATATATATATATATATATAAATAAATATATATATCCAAAACTATTGAAATAAACAATATAGTGTAGTAGTGAGGGAAACCAAATTACAAAAAAAGGTTAGATGTTTAAATCTTTAGAGGCATGCATGACAGAGGAGGGTGGTTGTTGGGATTATATATATAATTAATGTTGATAGGGTGGGGGGATGCTTGTGTGCATAGAGATGACATGAATTAACACTGATATATATCTTTTAGGTTAGAGAGTAGTTAAAAATTTTGATTTTTATCACCACTGCAATTTTTCACAAATAAAGAAATAAAATTTCAGTCGTAAAAATTTGCTGATAAACACCACCTTTATAAGTGTTTTTAGCACTGGTAAATAACTTATTTATCATTGTTTGTAACAAATATAAAAGTGACCAAATTTTATTAGTACTGGAAACATCAATGCCTTTATAACACTATTACAACCAATTTCTAGAGGTAATAAAATATTATTTTATATTAGTGTTTAATTTATTAATTTTTTTAATTTTTTCTTATATATAAAATTTTAAATAGTATTTATTTTTTAATTTGTTTTATTTATCGTCAATTTCATTAAATTAACTCAAAAATATTATTTAAATTTCCATTTAATACCCTCTTTTACAAGTTTCTCTTGACATCATTTAAGTATTTTAGGTTTCTATAATTAGAATAATAATATATTATTATTAATATAAAATAATTAACAACTCATGATTAATAAAAAAATAAATTATTAATGATAATACATTATTAAGAATTAATAATAGTACATTATTAATTTATTATAATAATAGATAAAGTAATTAATAATGTAATTAATTATATTTATTATTAACGAGGTAAAAAATAATAACTAATAAAAATAATTTAATTAGAACTACTCTAATGAACTTTTTTATTATTGGACCATCTTTTCTTAACTCGGTTGAGATAAAATCATAAATGGACAAATGGCCCAGAGAAAAAGAGAATTAGAATACATGGCCCAAATGCCCACATTCTAAAAGGTGAAACTCATCAACTACGCCCAACACCACATCAAAAATTTCCATTCAGACCATCAATGTTGATGTAGTTTGTCTTTCCACACCCCTATGTATAAGAGTTTTGGGCTATTTTTGATGGCTGATGCCGTGTACCTCCCTATAAAATCCAGATTCTTTTTCCACAATTTCCACATAATCCATCTATCTTTAATCTACAGAGGTTTCTCCTAACTTAAGCATTAATTTTATTGGATTTCCTAGAGTCCCAAAGGCTCGAAGGACTTGATTAATGGTATATAGGTCCTGAAGGCCATTTGATTCCTCAAAGGCCCTATGAACCAAATACCGATATTTTTAGTCTGAAATCCAAATTGATATGAATAGTTCTTCTTTTATAGTACCTATTTGTTGTTCCCAAATTGTTTTAGCGCTACAGTACTACCACTTATGAAAATTCGCTCCCACCCTATTTTAATCATAATTTTATGATGCAGTATTATTGGGTATTTAGAACCTTAACACCACCCCATCCATGCATGATATAATTAACAATAATATTATTCTTAAAAAAATTTAATAATTTTTTTATAATCATTAATCTAAAACAGTCTAGGGTTAATGCTATTTATTAAGGAAAATAAACCTATTTTTAAATGGATTTAGGGTGAATCCATCACATGGACTATAGCAATAATCATTACATAGACCAGAATCCTAGAGGGTAAAAGGCCTTAAACCTTTACCCCCATCAAAAAATGTTGGAAGACAACACCACATTATAAGATCCTTGGATTATTACATAGAAAATATTAAATTATACCCATAGTACCCTCCTGCAGCATGCTTGGTCATTCCATGTCACATGCTCTTTCTCCATGCTGAACCATGCCATGGTGTTCATCTTGGAATCGCTACACTCAGTGTTACGTTATAGCACACCTCATCAATGACAACCATAAGTATTTTAACTATATTATTGTCCTCATTTTGGAATTGTGGTTGCTTCCATGCATCGTGATCACCTCTCTTACACCGTTGTGTCATATGAAAATTCTCCGAATTCGGGGGGATTCTTGTGTATGCACCATGGTTTGTTATATATTATTAGGGATACGTCACCACCTATGAAAGTGAAAAAATGAAAAATATTGGGCCCCCAGGGCCCAAAAAAATTTAAACACACCCTAATATTCATGGGGGACTATTGGGTCAAGTAATATTTATAAGACCAAGACCAGACGCTAATTAGACCTAAACCCAAAACATTAGTTAGTGAGGTGAAAGCCACTTACACTTGACTAGTTTCACATATGAAATGGAATGGGTCCCAACTCAGATCTAGACAACACATACACACACCATAAGATGAATGTGGGATTGTTCAGCTAAGAAACATATGCATGAATAAAAAATGCGTCACAACATGACCTAACACTATTTAAATTTTTTTCTTATTTTTTAGTAAAATTTATTTATATTTATTACTGTGTGAATTTTTATGTAAAACTAGTAATTTTCGAGCATTTAGTGAAACTCACATGGCCTAGGTGTACAGTTTTCCAAACCTTGTGATATCTATGTGATATATTTTAAAAAAATTTATAGAGCTAACTACACTACCGATGCATGGACTTCCAAACCATGCAGTATGCTTGTGCGAGATTCTCTAAGGGCCATGTGAGGGGCACAAAGATTGGCCGACCATGTGGCCAAACCACACATGGTAACCAGTTTAAATTTTTTTAAAATAAAATAAATATATTAATTAAATATCTTCAAAAGGGAATTATTCCTCCCACTCTTCCTCTCATTGTGCGATTCACCACCCACTACTCTTCCAACTGCATGCTACAGACCCCACGTCCCTTAATTTGTGGGGTTTCTCCTCCATTTTCTTCATTAGATCATCACATGTAATACTTTCCTCCTCTCCTTCACTTCTTACATTTTCATTTTCCCGTCAATGTAGTTTGAGTTTGGCCGAACCCTATGGTACAATCACGGTATTATTTTTGTGGGTTTTCATGTGTCTAGGTTTTTTTCAATCTCAAAGGATTATTTAAACTCATTTGATAAGAGACTGGGTCTTTCACATTGAAGGTAGAGGGGGTTCCATTAGTTTTACCTATATTTCATTTCATTCTTCCTCTTTTTACCAATTTTGTTTTGGGATTTTGTAACTGTAAGATTCCTTGTATTTTCTATTATACCTTAGATCTCCTTGGGGTAGCTTTGTTCTTCCGTTCATGAAGGCAAAAACTCGTGACATGGTAAAGGATACTTACACACATATGTATATATAAGTCATATATATATTTATCTGTGTGTGTGTGTCTGTACACCCTCTTTGTACATATTTAATCATAGTAGTGTGAAAATGTACTTTGCATCTCAGGGTAATAATATATATATATATATATATATATGTTCATATGTTTGTAATTTTAAAAGGAAGGTTTCAATTCTCTAGACTTCTTCTTGGTCTCTATTTCTTCAATGAACATCTATGAACCTCCATGAGAGAGCAGGGTTCTTTCAGCCTTTTTCTAACTTTGACTTTCTTTCTCCATTCCCCAAATCTTTGTTAAGCCTGAAAGTTCCATATCTTCTCGACGACCTTTCTAATCTTCAGATCTCTTACTCTGAGTTTTAAAAAACCTCAAAATTATTGAATCTCCCTCTAGTTGATCAATTTAAGCATATAAGACCTTCAGTAAATTCTTTTGACTGGTTCATCTTTGGATTTTGGGACCATCATGAAAGTGTTATTGATGGCTTGCTCAACAGCCACTATATCATGATTCGGTTTGAATCAGATGTGGATCTCAACAAGTCATGGTCTAGGGAACCTTGTAGATTCAACAGATTCCATTTCTTCCTCCTACAGTGGTCCTTCGATTTGCACATGAATCGTGATTCTCCTTCTACGGTGGTTTGGGTAAGCCTTCCAAATCCCCCTTTACCATTTCAGAACCCTTTGGTGATTCGAATGATAGGAAACCTCGTAGGAAGATATATTTATTTTTACAGCCACATTGAGGTCATGTGCTACCTGGTTAACCCTTGGGTTTGTGTTGAAATTGATGCTTCTCGTTTTCCATTCGATTATGTATGGATTACTCTTGGTGAGGATTACCGGTGTAAGGAACTGGTGATTTATAAAAATTAGATAGAGTTTAGTCCATCTCGCAAGAATTGGATCCACCATTTGGGGGTTTTTCTTAGGAGAATCACTACTAATTCGTTAGAGGTAAGTAGTAAGGGGAAGAATTTTGATGCAAGAAAAGGGGATGCTTCACCAGGTAAGGATCTGGAGGTTGGTGTGATACCTGGTCTAGTTAAGGAGGCATTGGGGTCCAAAGCTGGGGGACAACATCCGTCGAGTCCTATGGTGAAGAACCTTCCAGATGGTTCCCATAATGTGAATATAGAGGATGTTCATGGTTCTAAAACTCCATGTGCTATGATAACCCAGGTTAGTCTAACGGTAACTGAAGTGTTCAGCAGGTTGCGGTAGGATTTAGAGGGCTCCTCTAATCCCAATTCTAGAATGGTGTCTTGTTCGGGTTATAAAGAGGATAGTTTGGAACAATTCATAGATGGGGAGAAAACAGTGAAGGAACAGAGGGTGGGGCAAAGGGATCTAACTCGGGCATGGCCAGTCTGAACATTGGTTGGGGTACTAGAGGCCTAGACCCTTCGGCCATGCCCTTCGTCACATTGAGCACCAAGTTTGAAGGCATCTCGGAAGGCATGCTTAAAGAGGGTTTAAATGACGATGTTGTGATTAGGGGTGATGCCGATGGGGCCAGTGTTAAAGGGCACAATGCGGTAAGGATGGGCCATGAGGAAGTCCCTATGGCTGTGGAAGTGGTTGCTAATGTGGTTGGGTGTCTTACCTTGGTTGATTGTAACACGCCAGTTCCCAAGAGGGGGAATGCTACTGGTTGCAAGGATAATTCCTCAAAGAGCAAAGGGAGAAATGTTTCTGGGGGTAATAAAGAAAACGTGAGTGTTCCAGCCTACCTTTACTACAATGACATTGTACAGAATGAGAAAGAAAGGATTACTAAGTGTGAAGGAACTCTATCTGCTATACCAATAAGACGAACAAGAAAAGACTACTCTTACCTTTTGTGACCAGTGTGTACCAGATCTTCCTTTAAGCGGGATAAAGTTGTGATTCCTACATTAAAAAAATACAGCTTGATCAAGTAACCTTGCCCAGGGAAACCATTACTAGACCAGATCAAGAACATTGAGAAAAGTTATTATATTTTGAGGTGGCATAAATCGGCCTCTGAATGGGAATCGACTGCGGTAAAAGAGAACTCATGTGTGGGATGTGGAGATGATTACAGGTATTATGATACGTAGTCCCATGGTGGGCTGTTTGGTTTGTAGTTGTTCTGAATATGCCTATTTTGTGAATGTTTCAAGCCGTGATCTGGTATGTGTTAATGGTTGTGTGGTTTCTCACTTTTCCTAAAAGTTTTTGGAAATAAAAAGAAAATAATTTTTAGATGTATACAATATTCAAAGTGGATTTGGATATTCAAAATATTTTCTATTTTATTTTACATAATCTACCTAAGCTTCCTACATGGGTTATTAATGTTAAAATTATTCTTTCAATCGTGTTTTAAAATGTAAATTATTTTTCAATGTTTAATTTTTTTATAATGATAAAGAATGAGGCCCTGTTGGAACATTGTTTTCTTTTATGAAATTAGAAAACCCATATTAAGGCATTCCCCCATAAGATGGAAATGTGATATATGTGTGTTAAATTTGTCATATGAAATTTGTTCCTAGTCATGTGTTTTTTTCTGCGACTTGGAAAAGAGATTAACACAAAGGGTGAGACCATAGGTGAGAAGGTGGAAGAGTTTTTATGTAATAAAAATGAGATGTATATTTATATAGTAACCTGATAAAAAATCACATCCATATGACCATGGGAAATAAGAATCCTGGGTACCTAGGCGGGAGGAAAATAGACATGTACGTTGGACATGTCCATATGGATCTGTCTCAGGATCCCCAAACTGATTAAAATATTACACTGACTAAACAACATGATGATACTTTGGGAACTACTAGACTATTGGTTTAATTTTCTCTAGAATCTCGTGCCTAAGAAGGGGTTAAATGGTTGGATTGCTGAGAGTACAAAGATCCTAGGGACCCAATTAAACTAGCTACATAGGGATTGCCAATGGTGCTTACTTTCATTTACACATGTTTTCCATGGAAATAATTTAAAAATGATCTTTTATATTATGTTTCCATACAATGATTATTACTTTATAATTAATTATATTTCATAAGGATTTTTTTGAAATATTTTTTCATGTTTTGAAGACTATTTTAAAAATATGATGGGATTTAGTTTTATTGAAAATGGAATATTGTTATTTGTTCTTCTTACAAGAGTAGAAAACCCTATATTTATATTTATTATCTTAAAACTATCATTATTGGATTTCCTTTAAAGGATAAGGAATATGTAATTGTTTTTTATTTGGCATTCCAGCTCGACATTTTAAATGATCACAACAATATTCTCTATCATTTTTCTGTTTTAGTTTGTACCCAGCTCTAGTTCTCTCATGAAGCTAGTGTAGTTCTATAGTTGTAGGTGACCTTTGTGGTCACATGGAGGTATTGTTTTTAGTTTTTTTTATTTTTATTTAAACTTTTTCTTTCATTTCATTTCATTTTTTATTTATTGTATAAGATATGTTTTTCCAAATTGAGATATATATGATGCACGATACTAATTGTTAGCTTGTGATGATCAAGAACACCTCTCATGATTAATTTAGTCTCTATTGGGTGCTTAGTTTGGGTTTTACCTAAGTTGGTTTGTTATAAAATTATACCAGTGTAATTGAGAATTTTTATTTGGGGGTGTCTAGTAGTTCAGAGCAATGATTTTTTTAATTCATGTTGTTAGTAACCGATATATTCTTGATCACCACATATTTAAAAAAAATGAATTTCCAAGGTGGGTTTAGATGGTCATGCCACAAAATCCAATCTTGGTTCTTAGTTAATTTTGATGTTTTAGTTTTTTTGATAGGGGTTTTGATCTAAATTGATAATTTTTAGGTTTTTTTGAGAAAATCCAGTTGTTGAATTAGATTTTGGAGTGATTTTCTATGGTGAATAGTTGTTGTAAATAGTCTAAGAAACAATGTTCAGACCATGTAGCTACCTCTATTGGCCTATAGTGTGCTCAAATGATTGGTGCAAAGTCTACCAAATTATGTTGTCAAGTCATGTCTAACATACATTTCTGTATTGTTTGGGAAATTTGATCTACTAAGTGTTGAGTTTATTTTATTGACTTTTATGTAGGTTTATTTTTTTTTTGGCGTGTTACCTCTGAATTTTGAAAACAATGTTTAGTTTATAAAAAATTTGATGTATAAAATTAAATCTTTGATTCTTTGAGAAGAAAATGGGAATGGATTTAAAATTTTTTAAGGAGTGTTTTCTTGAATTTGTTTGTGAAGGTATAAAAAAAAGTGATTTGGTAATTTATAAAAGTATATTTTGGTATAAAAACATGGTTTCAAAACTGGTTAGGGTATTTCGATAGTGGTTTGGAAAGTAATTATATTAATTTTATTTGACTTATTTTATTCCTACAAATTCTCACATATGTATATGGATGTATGTGTGTGGTCAGATGACGACTATAGCTAATTGTGGATGTATAATTGAGATGTATTTAGTAAGAATATACATAAATATTCCTAGAATACTGTTGGTATGCAACCAACCTTTATATATTTTTTTTACTTTATGGAATTTTTTTTAAACGTGGATTGTGATGCTTTGACAATTGAGTGTGTTTAAATGGTTTTGGTAGTGGGAAAATGGTTTTTAATTTTAAATTGAAAATGATGGATTTTAAAAAGGGGGTTTTGATTCCGCTCTATGAATTGTTATCATTTATGAGGGTGGTATTTTGAGTTGAGGTTTGATCTCGTCTTGTTGTGGATATTTACTTTCTTTTTTTATATTATTCCACCCAAAATACATAGAATATTTTTAAAGAGTTTCTCCCAATTATTGGCAATGGCCATAATCCTTAGAGAGTGGTGGAATTTATTTAATTTCAATCATTAACTATTTTAAGTGGTGTCCATGGACTATAATATGTTGTAGGATATAAAATCTTATGGGTGTTCAACAATGTCAATAGACGGTGATAGGTTGTGTTGAATATCTTGAATATGTTAGTTTCTTTTTCTTAATGTTTAAGTTGAGAGATCGGCTAAAGGATTATCTCTTCATGTGGGGTCTCCATCCAGAGGTTAAGGGCTCAGTTATCTCAACTCAAAAAGTAATTTTTGGGATGTAAGTGGATCATGTGTTTCTTGCTGATAAAGATGTTAGTGGGAATCCTATGGTAGTTAGAAGTCTGGTTTATCTTTGTGATAGTAAGGTTTCCATATCTCATTAAGAGTGTAAACTAGAGAATCCTTTCCCAATGAATTTTTATTTTTTAGTTATTTCTTATTATTTTTCGGACCACTCAATCATTTTCATGAAATTTGGATGGTTTGGAAATTCTATGTCTCTCCATAATGATGTAACGTCTTGTCTTTAGTGTGGCTGTTTTAGACACCTAAAGAGGCTCTGTAAGAAACACTACTAGAATAATAAGTTTTAGTAAGGTATTATCATCTCTTGAATGTGGTGCAATAGATGTTTAAAAAATTAGGGATCTATTAATATATCTTACATTGAATATATTTACATTTTATAGGAGTTTCTATGTGTGGGGGATGTACATCCAACATTTTTTCTACAACATCGAAGTGGAAGTTGTTTATCTTTCCCCATACTATGAATTTTTTGATTTTGAAACCTATTTTTGGGAGGTCATGGTGGTCCCATTTTTTTTAGGATTTATATGTTTGTGCCTTATGTATGTGAAATCTAGAATTGATACCTTTCTTTGGTTGTGGTGTTGGTTTTAGGTGGATCTTTTTTGGAGATGATCAATCTTGGGAAATTATGAAACATGATTTAGATTGGTGTGTGGTTTGAGTTTCCATTGTGTGTCCCTTTTGGTTTTAGACATATTATATTGATAATTCCTCTTAATTAAACTACATTTCTAGTTAGTTATTTAATGGTTGAGAGACCAAATATAGGTCTTGTTCGTGTATTCTATTAATCTTCTCAGCTTTGACTTGTGGAGCTAAGTGGTCACGCCAATGTAAGATGTTTTTTCTGGATTCGTGAGTTGATTTTTCTTAGGAATTTAAGGTCTGACCCTAGTCCTAAAATGGTAGGTATATCACCATGAAATAAGAATATGTTGAACATATACTTTAATTCCATGAGTTTTCTTTTAGAAAATATTGAATTCTAGTTGTTAGTGTGATTCTTTATTTCCTCCCCCTGACCTAGATCATAGTGATTTGGTCAAACTGGATAGTGGGTCATGTAAAAAATGAACCAGGAGATCCAAAATCGACCATTATGGGCTTCTACAGGAATTTTCTAAGTTAGGTATCATGGTGTTCCATGTTTTGAGAGTGTTTTTTGAGTTATGACTCTATTGATAGTTGTTCCTTCATTTGGTGGTTAGAGTTCTATAGTCAGTTTTTTTTGGATGGATATATGGATTCTTGAGGATGGTATTATAGGTTATTTTTAGATATCATTTTTTTTATTTTGGGAGGGAAGTTATTCTTCATTTATCAATCTTCTAGGGGTCAATGATTTATTTTGGCAGGTGTCTTGTCCTTGTTTCGTCTCTGTGTTAGTAAGGTATTTTAGGAGTTTCTAGGGGAAGAAAAAATCATGGGGGGTATAATTTTCACACCCAGACCCAATAATATTTAACTTATTGTTTATTTTGGATTTTAATTTATTTATATTTCTTCACGAGTGTTTTTTTGAAACTATTAATTTCTGGGCATACAGTGCATGTTTCATCGTTAAATCACACAATTTTCCAAAATGTGAAACAACCTTTGGAATTTTTACAGATGTAACCACAAGGTCAGTGTACAGTCTTCCAAATCATGTATGATAACCATGTGAGGTGATATAGGGGACCATTGTGTGGCACATAGTTCACGTACTCTTTGGATAACCATGTGGAAAAACCTTTTGTAGTGTTTAGTGTTCAAAAAATTTAAAGAAAAATAAGAAACAAAGAAATTAATTAAATCCCCTTAAAGGGTATATCATCCTCCCCATATTCATCACATCACATAATATAGTCCTCTCCCATGTTCTATCTGCACACCACGACCCCCCTTCCCCCCAAATTTTAGTTGTTTTTCTTCCCATATCATCTTATAATCATCATAGGAAAGCATTTCCTCCACTCTACCATTTCCTTCTTCCTTTTTCTTCTTCCCCTCACTGTGATGTGAGATTGAACATACCCTAGGGTATGATCATCATCATATTTTTGTATTTTTTCTATGAGGATAGGGTTTTGTCTTTCTAGGGAGCTTACATGTCTTGGTTTGATATGATATTTGGTCTCACACATTGACTACAATTGGTTAACCATCAGTTTCAGGTATGTTTACTTTTGTTCTTCCTCTTTGGATGAATTTTATTTAGGTATTTTATAACATTTAGATTCCTTGTATTTTTCTTATATTCCTTGGACATCCTTGGGGTATATTTGGACAACCATTCCTGAAGGTGACAACTCATTACTCCATGAAGTCTACTTACAATCATATATATGGGTAAAGAATATATATACACACCCTCTTTGTATATATTCAATAATGGAGTTGTTAATATTTAAATTAAATATAGGTGTAGTTATATATATTTATAGGGTATATGTGTGTATGTGTAAAAGGAGGGTTTTTTAATCATAAGAGTCTGTGGTTTCTATTATTTTTATGAACCTCTTTTAAGTGTATTTGGGTTTCCATCACCAAAGGATGAATGTTTTGATGTTGGTTTCTTATGTTTGAGCATTAATTTGAATTCCTTTATTTCATGAGTGTTTTAAAATTGTGTTTTTATGATTACGTATAATGTATACACTATGAAAAGTGGATGTGGCTCTTGGAAATGGTTTTTCTTCTGTTTTACATAATTTACATAGGCATCAAAAATGGGTGCATAATTAAAAAAATTATGCATTTAACCCTATTTTGAAATGTAAATTATTTATCACTGCTAAATAATATTTCTAATCTTAAAGCGATGAGGCCCGATTGGAACTTTTTTTGGTTATTTTAAATTTAAAAACTCTTTTTAAGGAATTCCCCCTTGAGATGCAAATGTGATATATTTGAGTTAAATGTGCCATTTTGAAATCTGTACCTGGGGATGGGCCTATGGTTTGTTTGTGTGACTTTGAAATGGGATGCACATAAAGAGGGAGATCATAGGTGAGAAGGTTTTGGGGTTTTGGTGTAAAGTATATGAAATGTATATATATATGCTAACTTGATAAAAATTCACCTCTATTTTAACATGGAAGATGAGAATCCTAGGTACCTAGGTGGGCTTACTAAGGGCTATAAAACTTGAAGAGTTGGTAGGGATTAAGCCTAGGATCCGCAATAGAATTATTCTATAACACTCAATAAAAAACATGATGATGATTTTGGGACCAATCGAACTTTTCTTTCATCCACTCCAGACTCTCATGCACGAGAAGGGATTATATGGTTCATTCATTGAGATTACATGGATCCTAGGGACCAACCTAACCTAACTACATAATGATTTCCCATAGTGATTTATTTCATTTTACACCTATTTTACATGGTATTATTTTAAAAATGATCTCTACTCTTATGTTTCCATACTGGGAAAACTTTTTTATCATTAATTATCTTTTAAAAAAATTAAATGTTTTTCATGTTTTAAAAAATATTTTAAAAACTTTATGAGATGCAGTTTTCCTAGAGAACTGAATATTTTTATATTTTTCTTACAAAGGACTAGAATACCCGATTTTTATATATCTTATTTTCAGACTAGAATTATTTTATTTCCTTTTAATGTTAATGAATTGGGTGTGGTTTGTCATTTAAATTTTATAATGGGAATTTTAAATTCCAAGGCCTATATTCTCTATCATTATTTAGTATTAATTTCTTCCCCTCTCTAGTTCAGTCATGGTTCTAGTGTGGTTCTATGGTTGGAGGTGACCCATGAAGTCACAAGGAGGTACATTTTCTTGTTTTTATTTCCTTTAGACTTTATTTTTTTATTTAATTATTCTTTCATTATTTAAATATTGTACGATTTAATCATTCCAAATTGAGATATATATGATGACTAATATTAGTTTTTATCTTGGGAGGATAAAGAATATTTCTTAGGCTTTTTTAATGACCTACTTGGATTCCTAGTTTAGGGTTGAACTGGGTTGGTTCATCAAAAAAATATGTGGTCCCCCATCACAGAAGGGTATAGGGAACAACAAAAGTTTTTCGGGGAGTGGCCAATAAAATTTTTCCATCAACTTCAGAGTTATCATCAAAACTAGCTAGAAATGAATTTTAAAAATCCACTAAGATATTATATTTTCACATATAATTTACAATTAATTTATATAATTAAGAATTCCCTTTTTTTGAATTCTTTATTTATCGATGAATCTATAGAACACACTTGTCTTACAATTATTTCATCAAAAGAATCAAGGGTTTATTTACTATAGTATTGATTCACACGTGATCCTAGAACCTGCAATCCTCATCATAGGATTTTACATGTGTTAACAAATATGACTCTAACTCTTGAGATTATCACTATTGATTAAAATTGAATCCTCCAAGAGGACAAGAATTCATTTTTTCAGTAGAGGAGGATTAAATAGCGTTCTTCAATGTATTCCAAGGAGGGAGATCCCTATGGATTGAGAAGATTCTCTCTTAAATTCACCATACGCAGTGATGGATTACATTTCTCACTTCCACACTTTGTCACAAATAGGTTTTTAGAGTTTTAGGTTTATAAAATAAATAACTATTTAAACTCTCTTATTATTTTCATAATTCCCGGAAAACCGCAAGTCTAATAATAATATAATTATTATTATTGTTAACATGATATGCACTAAAGCCATAGATAAAACTAATACCATTTTATTTAATAAATTAATTAATATTTATTTAAATAATATCCAATGTTCCATTTCTCACCAGACCTTTAAACTTGGTCTACCAATTCCCCTCAATATTTACGAAGAATCAAATGATGACTGTTTATTTAATTAAATAAATCTCAATACTTTAATCACCATTAAATATATAAAGATAATATTCACCAAAATAGTGAATTAATATTTATGAAATGTTTACATATATAAATAAATAAATATTTTTTAACTTTGTGAATTGACAATAATTAATAAAAAATTTACATTCATGTAATTAAATAAATAATTACATGGTGAATAATTATTTATTAAATATTCAATTCGCATATATATTATCTATAAAAACTATATATTAAATATCTATGATCAAAACAACATTAATAATTATTAAACCATGTAGATAAATTATATTATTTCAACATGTTAGATTCATATAGAATTTTACCGAGGTTCAAAATACACATAGTATGTGTTCCAATGCCCCCTTTTTAGTGGAATTAGGTTGCATGGCCTAAAGTCCATGGTTGTCATCTAGAAACATGTCATGAGTATCATTGAGAAATTAATTCATGTCACAATGACATGTAATTTCCTATAAATGCACACTATGTAATTCTAGCCCTTTATCTTGATATCTCTAATATAATATGTTGCATACAGGTATCATCAATCTATATTCTCAATTTCTTTTTATTTGAAATTACAAAAATGAACTTACTAAAAAAATACCATCACCCTGAATTTAATTAGGAATTTAAATTCCCATTAGAGGGACAGATATATCAACTTTTGTTAAAGAATAAAACTAATGAATCATTTCTCACATTATTCATTAATACCACATCACTCATGACATACCTAATGTATCCAACCTCATAGTGAGCATATGTTTATGTGGTATTCGTAAACACATCAAAGTATGTGACTCATGTCTTGTATTAATAATAATATAAAATTTTAAGTATGATTACACATATATATATATAGACATGAACATATAATTATACATATAAATATGAATTTCATAGTAGATATTCTTGTTCACATGATCTCCTACATTGAATATTACCAAGGTAGAATACCCAGATTAAGTCTCAAAAAGTATTATGAGTCCCTACCCATGATATCCTGTATCATTTTTTGCATAAATTAATACCATTCATCTATATAACTTATATTTAATAATACTATCATGACACTTCTAGGTTCTGATTATTGAAGGGAGGTAGTATGTTCTTTCTACGAGACATGTACACATAGAACATTATAATATACCATGTCACATAGAAGAAAAATCATTATATGGTAAGATCATTTTTTTAATATTAAAATATATGAACAATGGTAATTATAAAGTACTTAGAAGTTGGTTCAAGGTAACCAGCTCCAACAAACTACCACTTTCACTAGTTCTAACCTCTAATAACATTTAGTCTTCTATCTCTCACATGATTGTTCATGATTCTAGTATTATAAGGCTTTTTTCAAGAGGTTCTCCATGTTTTGATCTATATAAACTCTTCACACAGTGACTTTAACCCTTTGGGAAAATCCCTCAAGAGGTTATATTTTAGGAGTATGTTCTTCATTCATTTATGTGACCTTGGATCCTTCATGAGATCCACCATTATAGTGTTATAATACTAAAATGTGATAAGATATAAATTTATAGACACAACATCACACTCTTGGACAAATATTTAAATCCAAATAACTTCTTTGGATGCATCAAAATACACTATACATAAGGAATCCAATATATAATCAGTGAAAACAGTATTCTTTAAACTCTTCTAGCTCAAAAACCCTTCATTGAGACTAAAGACATATACTTACTATTAATTTAGATCATTTTGGAATATTTTTAAACTATCATCAGTACATACACGGATGACTTGTTCCAAATACCATTTATATACCATGAATATATACATGCTTAGTATTCCTAAGATACCTATGTAGAGTCTTAACAATAGATCGATTCTTCTATCCTAGATCAGTTTTATGTTTAACTATCGTGCTTAATGTGTAGGAATCATCAAGCGTAGTACATTACATAGAATACATGATAGACCTTATTAATGTTATATATGGGATCCTAGTCAATATATATATATATATATATATCTCCCTATTTTTTCAGATGAATCATTTTCTTAGAGATATGTATACCTTGTGATATGAGAACCAAAACCCTCTTATATTATTCTATACTAAATATCTTTAGTATCTTGCCAATATATTTAATTAGACTTAGTCCAAAATTAATATATAATCTATCATAAATCATCTTGATTCCATGGATATATAATGCCTCACCTAAGTACTTCATGGAGAAATACTTCTTTAACCAATAATTAACTTATAGTAAGATTAGTATTTCATTTCTAAAGTATTATTTCAACATCATATACTAGTGGGAATATGTAAAAAATCTCACGAAAATTATTATAAACACATGAATCATATTCAATCATTATGAAACAAAAATATCTTATGGATTAAACAAATTTAATATTCCTTGAACTAAATTTCTTATTTAACCCATAAATGGATCTCTAAAACAAGCATATATTTTTAGGAATTACTTGAGTTATGAGTAATTTTTGATGTTTCATATAGAAATATTCCAAATTGTCAAGAAAATTAAATATTTTTTAACATCCATCTATAAAATCTCATAGTCATGGAATGATTCTATAGAATGTATAATTCTGATGGATTTAAACATAGAAGCTGAAAAAAAATGTTTCTTCTCAGTCAATTCATTGATGTTGTTTAAAACCATATGCCACTAGCCTTTATTTATATAAACTCAGTTTACCTTCAATGTCTATTTTTATCTCAAATAAAAATTTTCACAAAAAAGGATTTACATCTACTAGTTGATCAAATGGTACAAAAAATTGGTTCTGAAACATGGAATCCATCGTGGAATTCATGGCTTCTTTCCATCTTATAGATTCTGATTTTTATATTTCCTCTATATAGGATAGATTATTATTTATGTTAAATATAAACTAGAAACCATATTTTGTGACTAAGAAAATATATGTCTCTGTTACTCTATCTTATTTGGTGATCCAATAAAGTGATTGTATTTCATGAACCCTATATTCTATGGGTACCTATGGAACTTGTTCCTCTATCAACTCTTGTGTATCTTGATTATTAATTTCATTATGTTCAATATTTTTTCCACTATCCTTTTCAATGATGTGCTTCCACTTAAGAAAAATGGATTGTATTGTGGCAATAACCATCATGTATGAGGGAGTGTATAGATATTATCCCCTTGTTTCGTTATGATACACTAAAAATACACTTTCCACCTTGGGTTTTTAGTTTCTTTTATATATTTCCATAAAAAATTCCTAACAGATTCATACATGAGTATCTAAAAACACAGATTTCATTCCATACATTAACACATATGGTATCCCATTTTTCACCGTAGTCTATACTTGGTGTAGTATGTGTGCTATAGTTTATAATTCACATCCCCAAAAGGATAATGTAGGATTTACATTGCTTATCATCAACCTTACCATTTTAATAATGGTACAATTCATCCTTTCACTAACATAATTCCACTATTGTGTGTAAGGAGTAGTGAGTTGGAATAGAATGCCCCACTCCCATACAAACTCAATGAACTCTTGGTTAAGATACGCACCACATTTATCCTATGAATCTTATTTATCTTTTTACAGTGTACATTCTTTTCCTTTTTTATGAATTCAATAAATTTCTCAAAATATTTTTACTTATTCCTCATTAAGTATACATATACATATCTAATTAAAATAGAATATAAATAAATGATTTAATAATACTAACCTCTAGATTCTATTTGAAATATTCCAAAAACTTATGGGTAAACAAAATATGGATAATCTACATCTCTTTAAAATTTTGAACCAAAAGGTGGACTATCCATTTTACCATTTAAACAAGTGTAATAGATGTCAATTGGTATTAGATTAAAATAGTCTATAAAACCATCTTAATATATATCTTTCATATACTTATCCTTTACATAAAAAAAGGGAGTGATTCCAAAATATAGTGTGAGATTAGTGATGAAAACCTGATTCTTCATTAATTTACAACACTTAGTTTTTATAAATTTATACATAAAAACCATTGTTCAAATATTCCAAACCAAAATATATACTATCATTATAAAAGAAAAAAAATTCTTTTTGAAAAAATATAAATAATATCTATCTAATAAGGATACAAAAATTATGTTTTTGGTAAAAATTGTCACTTAAAAATAATATTATACAACTCATACAATCATGGTCATATATGAAAGGTTGTAATATCCAAAGGATATAGTAGCCATACATTCACCATTTATAGCTTGAAAAACCACCCCTCCTCTATTAATATTTCAAAATATACTTGGTTGTTATGTTTGAGTACATATGTGAGAACACAAAGCTATATCTAATACCCATTTTGTTTATATAAAAAAATATACCTGATAATGAATACACCTGAAGCTTCCCCTTGCTTCTCAAATTGAGTACAATTGTTCTTCCAGTTGCCTAACTTCCCATATTAAAAACATATTGCATAATTTTACTTTTCCTAACCTTGAATCTTCATTTTCTTATAAGGATTTTACTTGGGAGAATTAGACTTAGGAGGAATTTTTATCCCCTTTTATTTGATCTTCCTTTTCTTATTCACTATATGTACTTAATGAATTTCACACTCAATGACTTTATCAAATTGTAAAATAAGAGTAAGGTGTTCCAAAATAGTCTTATCACTATATCTCATATTATAATTAATAATACTTCTTGAGTAACTTTTAGTAAATGTGGATAAACCATGATCTGTGCACAAATCTTGTGGGATCGCAAACCCAATGATGATTAAGTACATACTGCAACTAATCATATTCAGAACATGAGGCCGAACTGGCATATAATATCCATACAATCACACGAATAATGAATTGGTGATCTCATATTCCTCATATATCACCTTATCTTAATAAGGATCCTATAGACGATACATGATTCTATATATATCCATATCACCATGTTTCTTTAAAAGACAAGTAGACATAGATCATATCATGAGAAATTGGACATATTTGGCAACCTCTAAATGTTATATACATAGATATTTCTTCTTCACTAGTTTTCTAGCATATATAATTTATATTCATGGTGTAGAATAATGACCAAACACCTATACCATTCCATGATATTAGAGAATGTGGGAAGGTTATTGTTCTCTTGAATTGGTTGTAGTAATATTTTTAAATTCATGTGATTTTACATTTCTTTAATAAATAATAGTAGAATTTTAATAATTTATATGGAATACTTATTTAGATACTCAATTTTAATTTTTTTTATTATTATCCAATTTTATCAAGTTATAATACACCTCACCATAAATTAGATTATCCTAAAGTGTGGGTAATAATGTCTAAAGGGTCTAATTTTTTGGTATAATGATACCAAAGAGGGTTTGTCAAACTACACCAAGGTATTAAGGTAGGTGTAACTTCCAACATTAACATGAAGCTCCTTGTTTTTTTGAGTGGACACCATAATGATGAAATTCATGATTAAGGTTTGCTCAACACTTTTTCTACTATTATAAGAAATTATCATAGAGGAAATCATCCCTTAATTCAATCTATGTTAGTTTAACCCAAAACACAAGATAAATATTCCCTGATAATTGAAAGCACCCCAATAAAGGTTGGTCAATCACTTTGAACAATGGTTTGATTTCTAACCAAGTAGTGTTAGGAAATATTGTATTTATATTTTATTTTAGGGATTATTATGTTTATGTGTAAATTACCCAATTTATCTTATCAAATATATTTTAATATTAAGTGGATTATAATTAATTGATTATACATGTCTATATAAAATTCACATTTTTTAATATTTTTTAATTTCATCTATAATGCTTATTAATTGAATAGTATAATAAATTTATCATCCCCAAATATTTAACCATGCAATGTATTGACATAATATAAAAAAGTGGAATAACCAAGAGAATATCTATTGGACGGTTTATCTATCAAATGATAAATCAACCTTTGAACTGAGGTAATTAACTCCCAGAACCATGTTTCTTTTGAGTTGTGTCATTTCACATATACTACTATGTACCTATTGTATTGGTTTTTCCTCGACTCTGAGATTGAACTACCTCCAATCACATGGTAGCTCCATCCATCACATAATTTTACTCTCACATAGGTGAGGAGGACCAAATAATTGGATAAAGGTCATTTACAAAAAATAAACCATGGTTGAAAAGACACTTATATAATGATAGGAGAGAAATGAATCACATGGCATTATTTAAATTAATTAATTCATTGTAGAACCATGAAATAATAAATTAAACAAACAAATCAGATACACAAGACGGTTTAAGCTCATGTACATCCACATAGAATGCAGAGAATACAAAAAAGCACAGTATCATGTATTCACATCAATTCATTCGTTATTATTTAGATAATCATGGTTGAATTTGTTCAATTAATTAATTAATTAATTCCCTTTATCCTAATGAATTTTTTATTCCTCTTAGAGACAACAATTATAAACATAATGTGGAAAATATATTAACTAGTAATTATGCATAAATAAGTGTAATTAATTAAGTATTTCATAATTTTTGAAAATGTTATTGCATGGAAAACACATTAGTTTTCAAAAATGTAGTTATCTTTTTAATGAAAAAATTAATTATTCTTTATGGAATTTAATTATATTATTTACTAGGATACTACACAATTTATACTAATGATCTCAATGACATGTTCATTGCTTTCCATGTATATGAGATAAACTCATAGGGACTCAGTGGGAATATTGGTTGGGTTACACGATGTGTACTAATGTGATCCATACCGTATGTTGTATTTTCCTTGTGTTAGCATAACTCACCTATGGAATAAATGTGTTCTAAGGACATGGTAATTAACGAGTCACATGATGCATATGACAGACACATGTTTTGTGTCTCATTAATGATATTGGTTTTTATTATCACACAGTGTGATTCTATATATTTGTACACACATTTAGTGTGTATTTTACCTCTAAACTGTACAGAATGTAGGGATTGTATACCATTTACACACTATGTGGTTTCATAGATTGTGTGAAAGAACAAATAAGAAAACATGGAGTGTTTTTCAAATAATACACATTTTATTACTACTCTAGTTCCATGTGTTTGATGAGATATCTAGGTGCAATGAACTTGGGAGAATTATGTGTACTATTGGTCACATGTTTAGTATCCTTGACTACTGGCCAAAATCCTTAGCACCTTTTAATGAAATCTCTGATTAATCTTTATCTATTATTAATCTTAATATAATTATAAGAAATTCAAATAAAAAAATTAATATTTCTAAATCATATTAATTACAATCCAAATTATTGAAAAAAATAAACAAGAAGAGAAAAATAATAACAACTGTATATAATTTATCAATGATTAAAAAAAATTATATATTATTATGTGATTGCTTTGATACCACCTAATGTTTATGGGGAGTAACAGAATCATGTCGGATGGTAGCCCAAAATAGTTTTACCTCAAATCCTTTATATTTATCTTCATAAATACATAGAATTGTGTTCTAAAATCTACAAAGATTGGATATTTTTAGATTTAATTTATAATTAATATAGTTAATTAAGAATTTCCTTTCATTGAATTATTTATTCATTGATTATTTGGTAGAATAGTATTTTAATACCATCATTTCATTAGAGGAATCAAGGCTATATTCCCTCAAGTAGTGATCTCCACGTTCTCTATGAACCTTCGATCATTAGTGTAAAATTCTATGGGTAATGATCACTATTAATCGAAATAAAATCCCTCAAGCGGATAAGAATTCATTATGGTGGAGGAGGAGAAATTACCTGTGTACTTCAATGTATTATAGAGAGGGATCTCTCTAGAACTTGAGAGGATGATATCTTTATCTCATTGTTTACAATGATTGAATGTGGATCTCAGATTTACATAATGTGATAACAAGGTTTATTTAGCGGTAGGGTTATAAAATAAATAATTACACAAGCGATTTTATTATTTTCATAATTCCTGGTTTTCCCTATATCTAATAATAATAATAGAGTTATTATTATTCACTTGAAATTCACTAAAATCCCAAAAAAAAAATATTATTTTTATTGAATAAATAAATTAAAATTTATTCAAATAATATTGAATATGAAATTTCTCACAAAACAATTAAACTCAATCCACTTATCCTTTTAAATTTTTATCGGAAATTGAATAATAATTATTTATTGAATTAACATAAGGTTATTGGGTTATTATCTAATAAATATATAAATTTTATATTCACTGGAATAGTGAATAAATATTTATTTATTATCCACATAACTAAATAAAAATATATTTTTATTACCTTATTAATGAATTAGAATAAATAAATATTTTATATCCACATAATTAAATAAATAATTACTACATGAATAAATATTTATTAAATATTTAGCACATATATATTCTCTTGAATAATTAGAGATTGGATATATGTGTTGAAACCAAAAATAATAATTATTAAACCATGTAAGAGAATGATATTTATTAAACACGTTATATTCATATAGAATTTAAATGAGGCTCAAAATACACTAAACATGTCACTCTATAGGCTGATTTCTCAATGGAATTAGACTACACTACCAAAATTCCAAGGTTAGCTTCTAGAAAAACATTGAGGATCTAAAAGAAAATGATGTTAATGTAACAATGATATGTAACCTCATAGAAACATACCCTATTTAATATAATTCATTTATCTTGATATCTATAATCAAGAGGGTTTCATAATAGTGTCATAAACCTATATTCTTGACATAATGAGCAAAGATTATTATACAAAGATATTACAACATTTCTGATGAATATTTATTACATTTCAAAAACACATGCCTGAGGACCATAATTGTTTAGTGTATTTGAAAACATAGAAACATGAACCTTGGTCCATAGGTGATCTATGTCATCTCCCACTAAATTTTTTATAACTAGCACTATTTTTTGACATATCATACATAATAAATATCCCCATAACCTGGTAAAATAAACGTAATAATAGGTGATCCCAAATGCTCTTTAAGGGTAAATAAGGTAGATACGTAAGCATAAAATAAACATAAGTGTATGGGAACAAGGGAATTTCATATAAAAACAATCCCACATATATCAAAGATCAGATACTTGATTCATGAAATAAATATTTCCTATTGACAATACATGAATAATAAGATAATTGAAGAACATGATCCATGATTGAATAACATGGAATAAGATATGGATTTGTGAAATACATATAAGCATAGAAAATAATTTCTATATAAGTCATGGATCACTTAAAAGGCAAGAATATATGAATGGGTTCACTCCCCAAACCATCATAGTAGTCAAGGTTCACTCCCAATACCATCATAGTGGAAAATTTCTCTTACTGAACCAATATCAATCCCCATTCTAGTCAGGTCTATATAATGAGATATAAATTTTTACCCGATGCATTGGAGGGAGATATAAGTCCCACAAATCACATAATGAAATCAAACATATGTGTGAAATAAGATCACAAAAATTGATCATATAATAATCCATGAAATAAAATGCGTATCATAAATAATTCATTATATTATTACCTTTGGAAATGAAATTGGTTTCATAATCATTATAAAATAACTCCCAGAAATCAAAATTTGTTTTATAAGAATCATTTCATGGTATAACACGTAGAAGAGAAAAAAGTTTCATAAACCCCATGAAAAAATATAAATTAAATGGTATCCTGGGATCATGTCAGTAGTAAGTCATATGTATCTTCAATGAATGTAATTATATATGGAAATTGTTTTTGTCATAAAAAATAATTATTGAGGAAAATATCGTTTCGACATTAAAAAATATTTTTTAAAAATAAAAAAAATTGAAAAAAAATTATTTTAAAATAAAATAGAATAATTATGAATTAAAAAACAATATATTGATGGTTCATGAAATCATAAAATTCAGTTTATAAAATACACATTAAAATATAGATTCTTTCATATTTTTGGTAAAATCCAAACAAGAATTGTTTGGAAAGTGACAAGATGATTCCTTTAAAAATATTTCGAAAAAAGTAAAAATGGGAAAAAATGTATTTTAAAAATTTTAAGTTTAGAAGAAAACATTTTAGAAAACATTGTTTCTGATGAAAACAAATTTCAAACTGATGATAGAAATAATAGAATATTATATTAAAAATAACTTCTTAATAGTTTTAAGTACCAAAGAGTTGAAAAATGGAACCATTACTTGAATATATCATTAATAACCATAGGATAATAAATTGAATGTTAATTATTGTGATTTAGATCATGTTATATCAATATTAGAGATATATTCATAAACAATCATGATAAATGATGAGATTATAATATAAAATCATCACTAATTTGGTAACATTAGATCATAACCCCCATGATGGAATAAGTTAAAATGGAATATTAAATATTATTTGGATAAATAAAGACATTATAATATATGTAAAAGGGTTTGTATATTCACCTTGTAAAGGAATATAGGTGCATAACATAATGTACATCTTAAATAAAGAAAATTTAGAGAAAATTCCATGACAACATTGATAATATTGAAGTCATAAACCCCATGAAATAGGGGTCCTAAAATATATATGAAAATAAATATATATTATTTAGGATACGAATTATAATATAAATTCATGTTATTTATTTACATCACATAAAAGAAATAGGTGTTGAATATGGCATGTGTCTCACAGAAATAAAAAGTGAGAAATATTTCCCTTACCTTGTGTATTGGCTTTTGTCGTACTAGTTCAATCCTCTTGTATAATAAATATAATTTTATTATAAATCTATTAAAGAATAGTATTTATATATATCAAACCATATATGAATTTTTCATGACCTTTTATTACCTTTTTTAACAATTTCATGTTAAAGTCATGTTTGAGGAAATAACCGCTTTATTTTTTGAGTATGCTTTAAATTTTTATTTTTTGGTCCAATTAGTTAGATCTTGATTTCATCATCTCTAGAATGTAAAATAGGATATAAATATCTTATTTACTCAGTATATAAGTATTTATAGTAAACTATAAAATTTAGTGATAGGAAGTTAAATACACCATTCATGGAGATGGTGAGCCGTACGTATTCTTGAACTCTATTTTTCTCATTTTCTTGTTATATTAAAAGAAATGAATGTAAATGATATATATATTATCATTAAGTAATAATGAATATGTCATATATATCTCAAAGGTTATTAAACTCATCCATAACACATTCCATGTAATGTGTAAATGGATCACATCATTTTTAGAGATGATGGTCTTCCGTACACACAAATGACATTATCATATTCCCACAAAGTAGAAAATATGAAGGTATGTGTGATATAATACTTCCAAAATCATAATAACATCATAAATATAATATATTTCATATATAATCTATAAATACATCATTTTGACAAACCTTGAGAGATGGTAATGAAAAAATGAATGACATCGGTTTGTGAGGTTGTAGTACACTATGAACCTGAATAATGATTTCTTAAACCATTTTATGGATGTGTGTAGGGTCATACATTATACCCATAACATAAAAAAAATATCATTATATGGAAGAATTTTGAAAGTGAGAATTCTATTCACATTTTTCATATGTCACAAAGGTGTAAATTAGTCCATTATCAAATCATAGAGATATAATGGTATATATATGATCATAAAATTGTTTTTATATAATTTTATAGGTTATTGTTATAGATATATTTTTATTCTAACACCCATTTAAAACAAATTTTTACCTTAAGCACAAAAATTAATTTTTACTTCATTTCAGTCTAAAGATAAGTTGAAGTTATTAGAAATTAAAAATTATTATAATTCCATATATGGTATCCATTTTTTCTAATACATTCAATAAAGTTGTAAAAATTAATTTAATATTAATCTCATAGATATGATGAGAAAACATGGTTTTAAAGTGAAAAAGTGAAAAAGTTGATAGTGTTTTTAATCCAATTTTTATATGAAATTGAATACAATGACTTAAATTGGTTTAATTGATATATATTTGAACTAATTTTACTTCTTAAAAAATTTAATATATAATTTAACTTTATATATAAATTAACCACAGAAGTAGTTTTCAATTAAAATTCATCATTTTTCACTATCCATGAAACATGAATTGTTTCTGATTTTTTTTGAAAAGTTAACCTTAGAAACTTTTTAAAATATGAATTAAAAAACAATGTTTATATTATAAAATTAATTTTCTAAAATAGTGAAACAATTAATTTTATTATTGATAAAAAAGGAATAAAAATTAGTATTTTGAGAAAATAGTATTCTCAAAGCATATAAATAATTTACCGAAAATTATGTTTTTAATTATCAATATTTTTTATTTATATTAATTATTATACTTATTATTTAAAAATTATTTAATACTATCCATATCACTAATTTTATTATATAGGTTATAACAACCTCATTTTAAATAATATATGATGGTTTTGTTAAAACTCAGTGTTTCATGCAACACAATATAATCTAGTGTTGCATGTATCACAATATAAAATTAGTGTCATGTATAACACCATATTAAATTTGTGTTTCATTTAATGTAAAAAATTAAAGAAATATAATTTATTCGAATAAAATTATTCATAAAAACTCATGGTGTTACATTCTACCCACCCTAAAATTAATTTTTCCTTTGAAATTAGTCACTTTAATACAAAAAATGAGGATAATTCTACCTCATCATATCCTAATACTTCCATGAGTCTTCCTCAAACTACTTTTTCTCCAAAAAACATTGACCATGTGAGTGGTCTTGTATCATATAACTTTCTCTTTATGAACCAAAATTCCACTAGTTATTCCTCATAATAATGTTCTTACTCCACCAGTATGACCTATGATTTTAGCAACTGTGATGGTTTTTGTATGTACCTACTAATAAGTGATACATGGAACACATCGTGGACTTGAGAATGGTTTGGTGGAAGATCCAAGCTATGGGATCCCATCCTAATACAATCAATAATTTCAAAGGGGAAAATATACTTATGGATTAGATTCCATTTCTTCCTAAATCTCATAACCTTATTCCATGAAGAAATCCTTAGAAAAACCTTATCACCAACATCAAATTCTAGATCATGTAGAAAATTTATGCGATAATTTTTTTTGTCGAATCTTATATTCCCTATTGTGCTACTAAATGGATCTGACCTTATCTTGCATTTCTTCAGCTCTCATAGGTCCCAATAGATTTCATTATCTAACTTCATTCAAAAACATTATAGATCTATATTTATTTCTATATAGGGATTCATAAGGAACTATATAAATGCTTGAGTGAAAGATATTAATGATTGAAAACTCAACTAGAATAAGTTTCTCCTCCCAGCCACCTTTTAAATAAAAATAATAAATTACAATTTATACTCTAGGGTTTGATTCTTTTAAACTAACCATTTGTTTGGGGATGATACAAAATGATGGAACTAAAATCTGTATCATGTGCTTCCTGATAACTTGGATAGATCATTGAGGTGAACCTAAGATCCTGACCAGATACAATATAATATGGTACTACCTGAAAACTTACCACTTCTTTATTGTGTATCCTGGAAAGTTCATCCAGAGAGAAGGCATCATTAATAGTGATGAAGTGTGCTGACGTAGTAAGGTGACTGACTGCCACTCATATACAATTATTTTTTAGAGGATTTGGGGATTCTAATGAAAAAATATAGGGTAATGTTCTCCCATTTATATTATGGTTTGGGTAGTGTATGTAACATACCCTTATGATTTTTCATTTCATGCTTAAGTTGTTGGCATTCTAAGCATCGAGATACAAACTCTGTGATATCTATATTCGTGCCATTCCACTGAAATTACTCTTTCAAATATATATACATCTTAATACTTCAAGGATGATTAAATAATGAATAACTATGAGATTACTATAACAATCCATTCTTCAAGTTTGACATTGACAAAACTCATACACAGTTCATGAACCCTATCATTCCATTAGGATCATTGTTAAACTTAGAAACATTTTTAACTTTTTGAAGGTTTAATGGATCAATTTATACCACTTTAATCTTCACTTGGATAGATGATTGAACATTCAATTGAGTAGTGTAATAATTTTAACCATCCTTAAATATTTCTACATGAATCCTTTGAATGCATGTAAATATCAGATCATTTATAATCCTCATGGTGTATATGCTACCATGGTCATTTCGAATAAAAGCACCAGCCACCATTTTTTCATTCCTATGGTGATAATGGATTGAGAAGTCATAATCTTTAATATGATCTAACCATCATCTTTGGTTCAGATTAAACCACTTCAGTGTGAATATATACATTAAACTTTTATCATCAGTTTATATTTCACACTTTTCTCCATTAAGATAATTCCACCATATATTTAATGAAAAAATTACCACAGATAACTCTAAATAATGAGTTAGATAAATTTTCTCATGAATATATTGTTTTCATAAGGCATAATATAAGTCCATTTCATTTTATATAATAAAATAACTCAATCCATTCTTTGTTACATAACTATATATTAAAAACCCCATACCACTATAGGGTTATGTAAGCAGAAATGAAGTGACTAATATTATCTTTAGTGACTTGAGAGTTTCATCATATTCATCTATCAAGAAGAATATGTATCCCTTTAAAGTAAAATAGGTCATAGGACTAAAAAATCATTTGAAATTCCTCACAAACCATCACTAATATCTAGCTAAACAAAGAAAACTATGGATCTCAATCATCGTTGTTGGTATTTACCAACATTAAACAACCCTTATCTTTTATTGATATACAAATATAGTTTCTTTTGAGATTATGTGACATTAAAATTAAACAATTTATAGCCAAAATCCACCCTTTGTAAATCTTTTATATAGTTTCTCTTTACATAGGGTCTTTAATAAAATTATCAAATGATCTTACTTCTATTCCCTTCTCTTTGAATAGTTAAGAATACCACCAATAAAGGCTAACAAAAAATGATCTAGGTAATATCTAAAGGCTCTATTCATTAAATCCATGAAGATGGTAGGGGAATTAGTAAGACCAAAACACATTACTATATATTCTTAGCGTTTATAACTTTTAAAGAATTTAATCTTGGGTATATCCTCATTGTCCCTCAATTGTTGATATCAAAAAAAATTCCAATATTGGAAAAGTATTTTGATTCATGGTTTTGATCAAACCAGTCATCAATACAGGGAATAATATACTTATTCTTAATTTTGATCTTGTTCAGCTTCGGATAATTAATGCAGATTATCATTGATCTATATTTCTTTTTCACAAAATCAACAGATGCAACAAAATGTGATACAATTGGATTAATTAATCCCTTATCAAGTTTTTCTTTGAGGTACTTATTTAATTCCTACAAATCAATTGAATCCATTTTATCGGTAGTCTTTGAAATTACTGTGGGACCATGTATGAAAACTATTGAGAACTCAACTTCGTGTTTTTGTTGAAAACTATCAATCTATTATTAAAATACATCAACAAAATCCCACAAAATAGGTATATAATATATTTTGAGTTTCTCACCAACCATTAGTGACACACACGCCTTCGGAATGTGAATTAAATCCCAAAAAATGGATGTGATCTTCATCGAAAGCTTGTTCTTATCATCACACTGATAGACAATCATAGTTTGGTTTAGAATATCAAAATTGAATTACCATACATGAAAATAGATGTGGGATATATGTTGATAAATCTAATCCATTCCTAAGATAACATAGGATTAAACCCTGTGAAGAATGATAGGATTTTCAGAAAGCATATTCCTACAAATATCAACTAGGGAGGAATCATATACATGATATGAGATTATCATACCATTATGGGGTTTCATTGATAATTATATATCTAATAATTTTTGTGACCATTTGATAACCTTATAAAATTCTTTAGATATTAATGAATTTGTAGAACTAGAGTCAAGTAATACATTATCAGTTCTAGAGTGGATGGTAAGTGTACCTTTCACCGTATTGTTATCACACCAATATTTAGAAATAGTGATCACATGATATTTCCCCAGATCCCTCCTCTTAAGAGGTTACTAACGTCAATAATCATTATTAAACCTTGGGTTTGGGATCTAGTTATCACAATTCCCATTCAATTTACACTTGAAGCACATAAGTGTGGGTAATTAATCTGATACAACATCCTATATTTTTACTTCTTTAGATAACTTATTCCATCACATTGGAAATTAATTTCCTAATAACCTTCCCTTCAACACTTAAAAAATTTATTTTTCCCTTTAAATTAATTTCCAAAATTATTCTTTATACATATTGAGTACAAAGGAAATATCATATTAATTTATACATGGTAATTAGATTTTACTTTAAACAGCAACATCCTTTTATTTTCAAATCTGTGATATTGATATGTAACTTTAACCTCTATTTCTACCTTGATTACACATCTAAAAATATCTTCCTAGCTACTGAAGTCTCTTATAGATAAAACCCTTTGGAGAATTTTTTAAGCCACTAATGAATGAATCAACCTTAATTTAATGTTGGATGACAAAAATAAAAGCCTACGTCACATTTCATGTAAAAGTTTTCTCATAAGTACTAATGGATTCATCATCACTTTGCATTAAATCAAGGAAATCCTTCTCCATCTTCATATGAATAACATGAGGGAATTAATTACAGAAAAATAATTTCCTAAAATCATCCCAATAAATAGACTCATATTTATCCAATTGTCTCCTATGATTGATAAGAGTCCACTATTGATCTATTTAACCTTCAAAATGGAATAACACCAAAGTGAATTTTCAATGTTTTTAACAATGGTGAACAAAAAATATCATTTTAGTGGTACCGATACATTATTCAGAAACTAGTGGATCAAAATTCCCACTGTTAGAAGGTGGAAATTTCATAATGAGGGATCCAAAAAGAATGTTGTTCTGTCCTTTTCCTAGTTAGATTTCTAGCATAATTTATATCTTGAGAAAGTTGTGTGAGAATAGAATCATGATTTTCTCATTCCAGATCTCATAAAATTTGTTTTATTAGGAATAAAATAATTTATTTTTTCTATGACGCATATCATTAACAAAGATTCTTTAGGTACCAACCATTTAATATAACCAAGAAACATAATGTAAGAAACAATTAGCATAGGTAGGAACCACATGATCATAAAAACCCACTTATAAGGTGTTTAAATTATGGAACCTAATTTTTTAATCTATGTCATGTTATGTTTATCCTAGATAATTCATAGTCATCTTCAATTAAAATATTTCATGATGGTTAATAAAGAGTTTATTATTTTTAAATCATGTCCATCAGGAGTGTCAAACCATGTATCTAGATCAATAATGTGTTTTCAGGGTTTTTACCCCTGTGTAATTTTTTTATAGATCCACATCCACTTTTAGTATCCAGATAGGGATTTAAATGCTTGGAAACCACTCACTCAAGTATTTACAAAAAATTTGTGTAGTTTCCTATAATTTGAATCATCCTTAAACTTATCCTTATATATTTACATAGGGATCTCACTATGATTTAGTTATCATAGTTTCCAAAGGATAACTATAAAAATAATTTTATTATAAATATAATGAATTAATATTAGAATATATATATATTATATCATTTATGATAAAAAATTATTACATTACACAAACAAACACCTAATAGCTGTTATAGTTTAGATTCTTTGAAAACATAGAAGCGTAAACAATGTTCCGCAAGTCTATATCATCTCCCACTACATTATTCACAACTATTACCCTTTATTGACATATAATACATAATACATATGTTCATATCCTAGGGAATGTAAACCAAATAAAGGGTAAGAATTAAGTTTCTGTAAGGGTAAATAAGGGAGATATATAAACATAACATGAAGATAAGGGTATCTTAATAAGAGTATAACAATTGAAAACCATAACTTTAATGTCAAAGATCAAAAGAATGAGTCGTGGAATAAATATTGGATTTTATAAAAATATTAATTAAAATACAATCAATGAATATAATCTATAAGAGAAAAATATTGTCTTAAGACATGGAATTGGGTCATACACATAAGTATTTATAATCATTTCTATATTAAACCAGGCTCACTTCCAAAGTTATCATATTGGAACAGGTTCACTACCCAAATCATCATAGTAGTCAAGGTTAAATCCAAATAACACTATAGTGGAAAAATTCCCTTAATAAATCATGTTCACTCCTCCTTCTTGTCCTATCTATCTCATGAGATATTAATATTTTCCCAACACATTTTATGGAGATATAGTTCCCACCAGTAACATAATGAAATCATATAGATGTTTGCAATAAGATCATAAACCTTCATAGTATCATAACCCATGAAATGAAATGGGTATCTTACAAATTTCATCATATTATAAAACGTGGAAAATAAGTAGGTTTAATAATCATCATAGCATAACCCTTGGAAACTGAATTGGGTTTCATAAGAATATTATCATGGTATAACCCATGGAAGAGAAACAAGTTTCATAAAAATCTTGTAATTATAAAAGTTAAACATTTTGAGAAATATTTAGAATCATATTGTTGAATTATATCCACATTAAGGTATAAGTAACATCAGTAGTAATAATCTTATACGTAAAATGTTTTTGATCATTTAAAAAATTTCTTGATAAAAATATCCGTTATGATTTGAAATATGATTTTTAAAACATATCATGTTTTAAAAACTTTTTTATATGAAAATAAACATGAAAAATTATATATTAATATTTGAAGTAATGATCAGTCATTATTCTATAAAATTTAGTCCATGCCTTACATGTTTAAATGAATATTTCTTTCACATTTTTGATAAAAGAAAAACATGAATTATTTGAAAAAAGACATGAATATTCATTTTAAAACATTTTAAAAAAAATAAAAATGGGTATTATTCTTTATGAATCATATTTTTGTAATAAAACATTTTTTAAAGAATTTTATAAAACATGATTTTGGAGGAAAACAAATTTTCATCCAAGGAGAAAAATAATGTCATATTTTCATAATTTTTATTAATAATTCCTTGTACTAAAGAGTAGTAAAAATATTAACATTACATGAAAATATCTTTAGTAACTAGAGGAGAATAAAATCCACGAGAATTATTGATAGGTATATCTTGATATATACACATTGGAGACTTAGTCATAAATAATCACGATAAATGATGAGATTGCAACATAAAAATTTACAACTTTGGTATCATTGGATCATAATAAGCATGAAGGGATAACATAAAATGGATCTTAAAATATCACAAGTATAAATAAATTGATGATAATAAATATAAAAGTTTATTTATAAACATCACTAAATAGAATATATCTGGATAACATAATGAGTGTCTCAAATAATGAAAAGTTGGACAAAATTCTCTTACCACATTAATGACATTTAAACTGTAAACCCCTTAAAATAGATATCCTAAAATGGATATGAAAATACCAATAGTTTTATTGAAAATTTTCACGAAATAATATCAAGGGAATTATGTAAACTACATAAAAGAAATAGGTGGTAAATACGACATGTGTCTTAAATATGTAAAATGTGAGATGCGAATCCCTTACCTTAAGTACTGAATTCCACCATACACATTCAGAAATACTATATAATAAATTTATTTTTATTATATATATACATATTAAAAACCATATTAATATATATCATACCATATATGATTTTATTTTGACCTTTTATTCATGGTTTATTAACAATTTCTAGTTAAATTCATGTTTCAGGCAATAACATTTTTATTTTTTCACGTATGTTATAACTTTTTATTTTTTATTACTGTTACAGAGATAAATATTTGTTGATATATATCATTTAAAACATGATATTAATATCATAGATATTCAATATAAAAGTATTTATAGTATCCCATAAAATTTTGTTATACAAAATAAAATACACTGTTTATGGAGATGGTAGGTCGTAAGTACACATAAATGTTGATGTTTTCATATTATTGTCGGATTGAAATAATGAAAATTAAATGATATATATATTATCATTAAATAATAATTTTTATTTAATATATTTCAGAAATTTTTATTAAACCAATACTTAATACATTCCATGTAAAGCGTGAATGAATCACATCGCTTCGCGAGGCTGTAGTCCACCATACACATGAATGATGTTATCGTATTCCCACAAAATAGAAATAATGAAGGTATGTGTGATATAATAATTAAAGAAAAATAATAACATCATTAATATCTTATATTTTATATATAAACTATAAATCCAACATTATTCCCATACTTGAGAGATGGTAATGAAAAAACGAACGACATTAGTTTGTGAGGCCGTAGTCCACCGCACACCAAAATAATGATTTTGTGGCCCATTAGATAAATGATTGTGTGGTTGTATATATAATAAATAACAAAAAAATCTCAGTATATTTAATATAAATATGATATTATATAACCATGATATAAAAATATTTTAAGGGGGTGGAGCAAGAAATAAAATAAAAATGGTCATTGATGAACGTTACGTATTTTTCAGCTATCCTCCTTTGGTTTGTAATAAAATACTTACTATGATGGAAATATTCCAAAAATAATTTTTCTATTATATGATTAGAGATGGTTTTAAGTGATTGGGTAGGTATTTTCCAAACCAAATAGGTTTTAAGGTGTGAATAGTAGAGGAGTGTGAGTGGCCTATAATTAGTGAAGTGAGTGGAAAACTTGTAAATTTTTAAATGAGATAATTCCAACCACATTCTTATAATGTAAAAAGTCAAAAAATAAGTACATTATAGAACTTTATAAGTTTAATGGTTTAATTAATTTTTAATTAACTTACTTTTAATTTTGGAAGAAAATTAATTTAAAATTTTTTGAAATGAAAAATAATTATATTTCCAAAAATCAAATCCATTTTTTCAAAATTCTATTCGTAGAAGTGGAAAAGTTTGATTTAATATTAATCCTGCCGAAGTGATGAGAATGGTGGGTTTTAAAGTGAAAAAGTGAGAAAGTGGAGAATGTTTTTATATCCAATTTCAATATAAAATTGATTAAATTTACCTAACATTGTTTAATGGATGTATAATTTAATTAATTATATATTAAAAAAAATTAAAATATAATTTCAATTTATAAATAAAGTAAACCAAAAATAGTTTTCAATTAAAATTCCATATTTTTCACTATTCATCAAACAATAAAGCATTTTATAAAAATATCAAAAAATCATCATAATATAATCTTTAAATCAAGAATTTAAAAATAATGATTATTTTATTGGATTAATTTTCTTAAATCTTCAAAAAAAATATTATTGTTCACAAAATATATAAACAGAAGTGTTTTGTGAACATGGTATTTTCAAAACATATAAATACATTACCAAAATTATACTTTTATTATCTATATGTTTTATTTATATAAAAAATTATAATTATTATTTTAAAACTATGTATTACTATTCATATCAATTTGTTTAATAGCTAGGTTATAACAAATGCGTCTAAATAAATATATTATTGTTTTGTTAAAACACAACATTGCATGAAACACAACTTAATCCATTGTTTCATTTAGTGAAACTTTAAATTGGTGTTGTGTATATCAGAATATTAACACGGTGTTTCATGTAATTAAATACATCAAAGAAATTTAATTTATTTAAGAGAAAATAATTCCTAAATAATTAGGGTGTTACACATATTGTATCTCCCTTTTACTCTTTGGAAATAAACATTCTAAAAACACTTCCATGACCAAGAACATAATCTAGTAGTTTAATTACCATAAAAGGGTCTGAGATATCTACATCCATTAAAAAATAAAATGGATAAATTTTTTATCTCTTTATTCAATTATAAAACATCACTTATGACGCACCCAACATATCGTACCTTACTACGACCATATATTGTCACGGTCTTCATCAATACATAAAAGGGAATGACTCATGGAATGTATTAGTAATAAAATTAATGTTTAAGTATTATTACACATGTATATAGATCAAAATATATTTCTAATGGTTTACCCCATTGGTAATCTTCAATGTAATAGATTATGAGAATGTGACATACTAAAGGAAATACACCATTAATAGTTTGTATCATTTGATTCCCGTCAAATAATATTATTTGAAAATATATATTATATTTCTGAATACAATTTTAGAAGTTGTGGTTTCCCATCATATCATGTAAATACTATGAAATTTTAGTGTGACTAGTGCACATATAAAATTATCATAAATTATGTTATGATAAAGAGAAATAATTATGTGATAAGAACATTTATTAATATTCCACCACATGAATACAAGTAATAATAAAGTACATAGAAGTTGTTCTAGGGAACCAAATTCAACAATCATGACCCAAATGACCCACATAACCTAAGATTCATAGGGGACTGTTAGGTCTTGAAAAATTATTATGACTAATACTTTTTGATATGAGGACTCAAACATAGAACCTCAAATGGTGGGGTATAATCTACTACCGCTCAAACAAGTTACCATTGACAAAGGTGTAGGGCCCCATCCTGACCCAATCAGTGTATCCACTCTATGATGAATAGGGGAATTTTTGGTCCTGAATCACATGAATATCTAAAATATATTAAAAAGTGGTCTCTAAATTGGAACCTCATCTAGTGAGGCACACATCACTGCCACTGGGATGCATTCCCAAAAACAATTGTGTAGACCCCCAATAGGACCCAGTCAACTCCCAGACTATTAGATTCATGGGGGATATTTGATCTAATAAAATCTGAATTGAAAATATTTGATGGTAATAGGAAAAGAGTAAGTCTCACACCGTGAACTGATTGATGCACACAACCTGATATTCATGGGGGATTATCCTGTCAGACAACACTTTCAGTACTAATACATATTTACAATAGGACATTAACCATGAAACATGGCTAGTGAATGCAATAGAGCATCCTGGATCAACCCATAATGCCACTCAAATTGTCCCTAAACAAGGCCTGAAGTGCATTATTGATAACCGGACTAGTGAAAATCTCCAAGGTATCATATAATAAAACTTGGGAATGGTTTCACCATAAAAACATATGACAAGATTAAAAAATAAATTTATCATAAAAACTATCCAATATACATCATATCTGAAAACAACCCGTAAAAGGAAACATTTAATAACTGGATAATAATCTCTAAATGAACAATCAAAATGCCGTCAAAATGGAACAATAAGAAACCCATGGGTACATCTCCCCATTACTGTAAGTCACCACTTTCTCAACCCACTGGATGGAAACATGATCTAGGGGAGTCCACTTCCACATGAAACACTTTTGTTTACCTTTTTTCTATAAGAAAACAGTTATAAATTCATGAAGTAAAAAGTAGGGTGTGATCATTAAAGCTCATTAGGATACCACCATGAATCTCTATAATTTATATCTATATACATTAATTATGTTTTGTATAAAATATGCTTCTAATCATTTTCAAAGGAATAATTTTACATATACAATCATCCTTTGAGTTTCTTTTCAAAACATTCCATATTCAATGAAACAAACAAATATGAAATAAAATTTATCCATGATGTATAAAAATATGAGAAAAATAGGTTTTAAGAATCAATATAAATACCAAGAGGTTAAATGGGAATATCAAATATATAAGAATGTAATTTATCCTAAAAAAGCAAAGTGATAATCATAAATCAAGGGTGTACAGAACTAAGATAGAAAAATATAAGCCTATAAAAGTGAACTATAATGTCGGGAGACCTCAGTTCCCCAAAATGGTATCCCTTTGGTATCTTCCCTTGTGATATATAAATCCAATATATATTTCATATTTCAAGTTTTCCTCTATACCCAAGGTCTTCCCAATGTGATATTATATCATCATTATATTCAAGAAACCAAGTTCACATTTCATAAGACATTTTCAAGGTCAAATCTATTTCATTTCATTCCCATATTTTCATAAAAATAATCTATTGCGATACAACACCACTTCTATTCATGAAATACAATTCATTTTTCAAAATCATATTTGTAGGAAATTATAAAACATATATTTTATATCTAAATAGGTCTCAACAAAAAACCTAATTTAGAAAAGATTTCCATATCTCTTATTTCATAGTTCACTACTCAGAGATTTTGGATCATCAATTATTTATATTAAAACCAAAGGGAATCATATAAATATAAGGAATGATAAGGGATATACTATATGATAGGGAAACCTACCTAAAGAACGATGAAAACCTCATTTCCCACTAGATTGATGATGTATAAGGAATAGATCAAATTCTAAATAACATAGATCCAATGAAAACAAAATCAATTCTACATGTCCATGATTGATCCAGTAATAAAGTCTCATGGGGAATAAAAAACATTAAGAGAAAGCGAATAAACAGAATAAAATGGGTCTAATTCATAGTATTATGATGAATAGAGACCCACGATTTCAACTGGTACAAAGATCCACCAATGGGAGGTGGCAGAGAGCTGAAATCACCACCAAGGAGTTTCTAGATAAAGAGAAACGTAATTATGGTTTAGAGGGTAGATTAAAGGAGGTACATATTAATTTTGGGCAAAAAATACATTTTAGTTTTTATAAAACTACACATCCAACAACATTTCCAACTAACTACTAAGCATCCACTATCTGGTTGGTGGTGACCAGCCAAAAATATAGTGGTTGCATGCAGTGAGTATGAAGCTACTGATCCTCTATTGGTTTTTAATAGAAGTCCACTGGCTGGCCATTGGGACTTATAGACATAAAACTCTTCTATTATCCTTCATTGTCTCTATAATGGATTCTTACTACCAATAACTACTAAAAATACATATCTTGACCAATGGATGACCCATAATTAAATAAGAAAAAAAAACAAAAGTGGCTCCATTCCTAATTACATATACTTGGGTGTGGAAGTCCACCCCACTATAAATTCTTCCACTTCTTATAATTTCTCAGGATTATGAATATCAAAAGAGAAAAATCCATTACTTCATGATTAAGGTCCCACACTCCCATATATCATGGTTGTCTCTACCAGACTACTATATTATTAAAACCTATGAGGTTTTCCTTCCATGAAATAGATTATCTTATCCATTCATATATTGAAAAATATTTTCAAGCACCAAGGTGTTGGGATCAATTTAAAAATCCACCTACTCAGTCACATGGGATGGATCCAGTTGATACTTCTTAAATTGGGAAATATACAACATTTCATGGATAAAAATAAAATGATTAGGAAAGTCAAATTGGATATCCACCTTCTTGAGTCACTCCATTATATCAAATGGGCTAACATAATGAGGTGATAACTTACACTATCTCCCAAAAAATCTATTTCACATATGAGGTGATACTATAAGGAAAAAACTACCACTTATCACAATATAAAACATACGAAAATGATAATAAATATAGGATTTTTGGTGACTCATAGTTATAATTTACAAATTATTGATCACTTTCATAATATCTTTCATCTCCGGGATGTTTTTTGGTCCAAATAATGACTCTTCTATAAACTCTACCCAATAAAGAGGTCATCTTCAATGAATCCCATAAAACATGTTAAATATAACCATCTGGATAAAATCCTAATGACTATTTTTTTGATAATTCCACTAAAGGTATATTTTTCTCAGAAGATCCACTAAATTCATAACACAAGAATGAAGCATGTCTTTAAGAATTTGGATGGATTTATGATACTAACAATCTATCTGAGGATGATAATCCATGATCAGATTTAACTGAGATCCCATCATTTTTCACAATCCAATCCAAAATCAGGATGTGAAGGAAGGTTCCCTTTTTGAAATAAATTCTAATAGAATAACATGATGTCAGAAAATATCATGCACATAAAAGTTCCCAAGATCATAATCCTTAATATTCTCATTTATAGGTAGTAAATGAACTAATTTCAAGAGTTGATCAATAACCACTCATAACATATCCATAAAAATAGGATTCTGAGGTATCCTTATAGAAAATTCAATGTTTATCTCATCCCACATACTCACTAAAATGGGAATGGGTTGTAGAAAACTAGTAGGAATCTGATGTTCGAGAAAAATTTTATGACACCTAAGGTAGTAATATAAAAAATAGGAAATAAATCACCTCATTACTAGATAGTAATAATGAAATATCTGGTCACGATACATCATGGTATCTCTACAGTGAAAAAAACATTCCTTAGTACCCACTATCCATGAATTCCAATCCTTGGTTCATCAGAACAAACAACTTACCTTGGAATAATATGTCTCCATCAAGAGACCTATAATACTCACCCGATGTCTCCACACTATAAATATTATTTCTAATGCACTGAATCACCACATCCTACACCTATCATTATTGAATCTATTCCTAAATAAGAGATCTAAATAGAGAAAAAAACTAAGATTACATGTCCTCCATCTCTCTATTTATCCATGAGAATCTCATCAAACAAGTCCATAAAGTACCAGAATACTACTAATTCCTTTATTTTATGAGGTTTTACTTTTCTAATTAAAGAATATACAACCATACATCCTTTTCTAGGGGTATTGGAAATATAAAAATCATTGGTCTAAAGATACTCTACCCAACATCTGTACCTCAGGTTTATATCCCTATAAGTAAAAATATAACTAAAACTCTTATGTTTTTAATACACTGTGAAACTCTTCCCAAAGAGGTAGTTTAATCAAATATTAAGGGAATGTATCATTTCCACCAACTAAAGGTCTTGAATGGGATAGTTATTCTCATGAGGGAATACATGACGCGATCCATAAGAGACTACTTGTATTGCATGCATCAGAACATAACTCAAACCCATACTTAAGGCATCATAGTAGACATTATAACCAACAAATGACTAAAGAAGAATCAATATTTTAGCTAATGTTAATCACACTTTCAAAACCTCAAAAACATATATTGAACTAATCACACTAAAAATATTCATACCCTTATGAGTTAACTCAATAATATTAGATACAATCATGGAGAAGTCCTCAATAAAACAACTATAATAACCAAATAATCCAAAGAAACTCCATATCTAAAATACATTTCATCACTTCTTCAAAGACATCACCACATATACCTATTCAGGGTTCATTGAGACACTATTAACTAAAATCACATGGATCATAAATTTCACCGATTGAATACAAAACTAATATTTGGATAGCCTCCTATACAGATGATGTTCTCCCAAGATTCAAAGGATGATATTAAATTTTTTTGCATGATCCTGCTTTGATCTGGAATAAATGATGATATAATCCATTAATAAAATAATGAAATAATCCATGAACCATTGGTATATTTGATTAATCAAACCCATAAAAACTATAAGATAATTATTATATACGAATGACATGACTAGATAATCAAAATTCCAATATATTCTCCTAAACATCATCTTAGAGATATCTTCCTCTCAGATACTCAGTTAATGGTAACCTAATATTATATTAATCATTGAAAACCAATGTGATCCCTTGATCTGATCAAAAAGAAAATAAATCCAAGAAAGATATATTTCTTCTTAAATATCACTTAGTTGAGTTTCCAGCAATCCAAATATATTCAGTGACTCCTATCCTTCTTCTTGTGATTCCCAAGGGGAATCTCTAGGTTGAATAAATCCCTTATCCTCAAGATCCTCAAAAAAACCCATTAATTATTTTAATGATGTGAGTAACATACATAATGATGGTAAAGAAATGGTCCTTATCCCAAAAATAATTTATTTTGAAAAAATATAATTACCTATGGTGTGGAAACCCTGAGAAATAATTTAGGAAATTATCAGGATACTCACTCACTACTATAGGAAGAGGTCCACTAATACACGGATCAACAACTTTAAGAATCATTTTTAATAACAGACATGTGATCATCTTCGCACCAGGGGAAATGTGAAGTGATCTCATTGATCTGGGATACCACTCACCTAAAAACACATGAAAGAATCCATTATAAGAGAGGAACTATATCATAAAATAATTGAAATTGATCTGGTATCTATAATTAATCATCTAATGCATTCCAATGATGATATCAAATATGCCAAGATCAAGAACAAGAAAATCCCATATGGTTTCCTTCGTGACAATCACCACCCAATAGTTGGGACATTTAAAACACTTCTCTAATTTTTTTATTAAATGAGTTGAAAGAGACACCATGAGAGGAATAAGTTCCAATTGTAATATCAACACATTGAAAACCTATAAGAAGAAAAAAGAATCAGTTTCACCATTATCAAGAAAAAATATATGATACAATAAAAATTGTACCTCTCATAGTTGACAATCCTACCTATAACTATTCTAGTACCCACTTCACTTCATACATACATAAATATTATCCCTCTATTTCTTTACAATCTCATCATCACTATTGGAACGATGTTGAGATCCCAAACCTTTTGACGGGTTAGTTATAAACTGAGACCTTTGTAATGGTTGATCTAGTTCTACTACCCTGATATGATATCCCACAGAAATTATGAATATGACCAGATTTTCCACACAAATGAAACACCTTAAAAAGTATAATACAATATTATTTTATGATTACATTTCAACAAAATTTCTAATATAACACCTATTTCTGAATAAATATTTGATTCTAAATCTTTCCACCACCTCAACGTTGGTCACCCTACTTCCTATTCTAGAAAAAAAATGAACCATATCTATCTACCACCATCAAAGGTTCACTAGTGAGTCTTTTATTCATATCTATATCTAGATAAATTATAAATAAATTTTACATAATATCCATGACTATGGGTATGAACATAGTAGTTAACATAGATTGAATATTGTCCCCTAATCCCATCTCAAACATTCACACATTGATATAGTCTTTGAAAACAATCTCTAGAGATAGGTTCACCAAATCAGTAACTGAGTAGCATACCCCATGAAACAATGATCTACCTACTATAGAGAAATGAATTATCACACTATTTATATGATCAATTTATCATGATATAATGATAGATTTAAGGATTTCTTAAAAATTATCTAGGTGAGAAATTCATGCAACTTGACTTGGAAAATAGATTTCCACCACTTCCTTCACAAACCCCCATGCATATATGTAGAAGACCAAACATGGATTCTTTCTAAGTTTTCAATAAGATTAATATACTTCAAATCCATTCAATCCATTATTTTAATTCATGGGGGTCCCATATCACCATGAAGATCAATCAATGATTCTTATGGAAATCCATACCATGACGCACCCTATATCCCTATTCAATATTGGTGACTTGAACCGTGTAATGAATTTAAAATATTATAGTTTCTACCAATGCTAAGTCTAATGGAGGATTCAATTATTGGTTTTTCCTTATAGTTTCTTCTTCTGTATTCATGTATGTTCTTTTTAAAAGCGTGATAATATATAAAACAGGAGGGTGGAATCCATTAAAAACATAAGGAAAAAACTTTTTCAAAATTATTTTTAGAAAACTAAATCCCAAAAGGGTAAAACTACAAAAATGAAGTTATATAACCCCATACATCACATAGTAACAAAAGGATTTTCATTAATGTGAGCTGGCAAAACACACTCCCAGACCACCTCTAAATTTTTGACAATCCTATATCCAGTTCATAGAAAACCCTAGAAAAAAGGGTGATAAAAAGGGTAAACATAATTATTAAAGTTAACCAAACCATTTGATTCCAATTTGTAATAGGACAACCCTAGACAACCCATAATGTCACCTGAATTGTTGAACTATAAGTCCTTGATAACATTACCAATCACCATAAGCTAGATATAATCACCATGTTATCATATAAATAAATTTGGGAATTATTCCTACCTTAAGATACATATGATAAAATAGAAATAATCAGACAATCATAGTAGGAATCCAAAATACATCATATGTGAATAACAACCAAACAATAAAAGGTAACATCCTACAATATTAAAAAAGGTCTAGATGAAAAATTGAAATTCCATCAATGTGGAACGTAAAGAAACCCAGGGGTCCATACCCTAATGAGCATAAGTAACCACCATCCCTACCCACCAGAAGGAAACCCAATCTTGGAGAGTCATCCTCTTTATGATTCTCTTCCCATTACACATAGCCTATAATATCAAGGATACAAACCCCTAATATAAAAAATAGGATGTGAGGACTAAATCCTAGTATGATACCACTAATATTATATACATTGTCTATTGTTATGAATCTGCTAATTCTTGTATAAAATATATTTCAAAAAATTTCAATAGAAATCATTTTCTATATAAACTCATCATTTTAGATTCTCTTAAAAAACATTCCATATTCAAAAAGACTAAGAAATATGAAATTAAATTTATCAATGAAGCATAATAATATGAAATAAATATGATTCAGGTATATATAACCATTTAAAGAGGAAAAATGGTAATGTCAAACAAACAACCATATAATGTATCACAAAAAAAAGGACAATCACAAATCAAGGGTGTACACAACTAAGAAGAATAAACAATTGCTATCATAAGTGAACTCTATAGTCCAACGACCTCATTCCACTAGAAGGGATACCCTTGGGAATCTCCCCTAGTCATAGATAACTACACTAGGGAATGAAAATTCCTATTTGTCCATCATACACCAAGGTCTTCCAAATTTTCTATTACATCATCATTACATTCAAAAAACCAAGTTCACATTTCATTAAACATTTTTATAAAAAATAAATTCTATTTTATATAAAAAAAATTCATAAAAAAATCTCTATAGTGATAAAACACTACTTACATGCTTCAAAAAACCATTCCCTTTTAAAAATCATTTTTGAGGAAATTTATCACACCCATCATGTATATAAAAGTAATTTTCAACAAATCCCCTATTTAGAAAACATATCTACAACCCTCAAATACTAATTCACCTCTCATGTATTTTAATCCATAAATGTACTATATCAAAACCAAAGGGAATCAAACAAATATAATTAATTCCAAGGGGTAGAACATAGTATAGAGACACCTACCTCAAGATCAATGTAAAACTCATTTCCCCAAAGACCAGGGATGTGCAAGGAAACAACCAAATTCATAAGAAAAAATATTAAATGAAAAAGAAAACAATTATATATGTTCATGATTAATAATGTAATCAAGTACAATAATGATTCAAATACATTGATATAAAAAGAATTTATAGAATAGACTGGGTCTAAATCATAGGATTAGAACCAACAAAGACCCAACCATTCAATAGATACAAATATCTACCAATAGGAAGGGTGAGAGAGAAAAAATCATCTCCAATGAGCCTCTACATCCAGAAAAATTGAATTATGGTAATAAGGGTCAAATTACAGGATATAAAACATAATTTTGGGTTAAAAATACATTTTATCCCTAACAAAACCATACTTCTAACAATATCACTGACCAGCTGTAAGGCATCCACCGACTGGTTCGTGGGGACTAGCCAATGAGATGGTGGTTATAGGTAGTGAGAATGTACATCAGGCCCTCTCTTGGCTGGATGATGGAAGTCCATTAGATGAACATTTGCATTTATAGTCTTAGATGTCTTCTAGCAGCCTTAAATGGTTAGAAAGTCACTTCGTACTACCAAAAACTGTGTAATACACTTCTCTCAACCTACAGATGGCCTATAATTCAAAGAGAAAAAAAGAGTCTCCATACCTGATTCAATATACCTACATGTTGAAATCATACCAACAATAAAAACATTACCTCCCAAAAATGGATTAGGTTTATGAAATTGAAAATCTATAAATCCATTTATGTATTATCAAGGCCTTGAGGTCAGATTTCCTAAAGATGTCCCTACCACACTACCATCTATTTCAAACCAATGGGATTTTACTTCCATGAAACACCATATCGTATCAATTCACATTGTGAATAATATTTGCTAACACTATGTTTTTTCTCAATTTTAACATCCACCCACTCAATCACATTGTATAGATATGGATGATACTTATTTAGTTGGGAAATATTGAACATTTCATCATTAGAAGTCATATGAGTCAGTAATTATAATCAATAAGACACCTTCTTCAATTGTTCTATAATTTAAAATGGACCAACATAATGTGGCTCTAAGTTATGTTGTCTCCCCAAATGACTATTTCCCACCATCGATAAAATTATTAGGAAAACTTGATCACCTATCCCACTCTCCAATAGATAACGATGCCAATATATATATAGGATTTTTTGTGACTCTAAGATCTCATTGACATCTTTATAATAAATTGTATGATATCTATCATCTTCTGGATGTTTATTGGTCCAACTTAAGATATTTCTATAACCTCTACCCAATATAGAGGCCATCTGTAAGGCCTCCTATAAAACACCTTAAATGGAGTAATCTTGATTGAATCCTGATAACTATTATTACTGTAAAACTACACTAAGGGTATATTTTTCTCCAAGGATCCACTGAATTCAATGATGCTTGCTCAAAGAATGTATTAAAGTATCTAGATGGGTTTCTCAGACTAACCATTCATATAAGGATGATAATATATGCTCAAATTTAATTGAGATACCATAATTTTCTGGAATCCAATCAAATGATAGAATGTGAAGAAAGGGTCCCTATCTAAAAAACTACCAATATTACACCATAAAGTCTGAAAATCACCCACACATACAAGTTTCCAGGATCCTATACCTTAATTTTATCATTTATTGTAATTAAATTCACTGATTTGAGGAGTTGATCAATAACCACTACTACCTTATCATTACCACTAGTAGTCTAAAAACCCAAATAAAAATGAATATATCTCTCCTATCCCACATCCTCACAAGAATGTGAAAGTGTTGAAGTAAAAAAATTATCTTATGAAGTTCCACCTTAATTTTAAACCCATAAGATAACAATACAAAAAAGTCACAATTGTACACATCATTACTCACCCCCAGTAATGGCATCATAGTTCATAATATATCTTGGTAGCTCTAAGGTTCACAATCCCCGTTATCCATAATTTCTAATCTGAGGTTCATCATAACAACCATTACACCTTGGAAGAAAAATTATCCATCGGGAGACCTAAAACAATCACTTGAGATCTCTCCACCATAAGTATTCCTACTAAATTACTGCCACTCATCATCCTTCACCTATACATGTTGAATGAAATCTATTATAAGTGATATAACCTAAGAAAAAGGTAGAAATACCAGTCCTTCATATCTCACTTTATCTATGTGAATATTATCAAAAAAGGCCATAAAAACCACTCTTCTACTTATTATTTTATTGTATGGGGTGGTACCTTACTACTCAATGAATATACCACCATGCTTCCATTTCTAGGGTTGTGAGAAATATAAAAAACAATGTTATGAAGATACTCTACCCAATAACTCAGCCTAAATTTCAGATCCATCTAAGTAAAGATATATTTCAAAATATAATGGTTAAAATACACCATAACCCTATCCATAAATAGGTATTGGTGTCAAGTATTAAGAGGATGTATCATTACCACAAACTCAAATTCTTGAATGTGATAGTTCTTCTCATGAGGGTAAAGGTGATGGGATCTATAAGCTACTACTTGTATCCCCTACATTAGAATAGAACCCAAACCCATACTTGAGGCCGTAAATTAATCATTATAACCTAAAAAAGGCTTAAGAAGAATCAATATCAGAGTTTAAGTCAATCTCACATTGAAACCCCCAAAATATATATGTAATTAATCACTCTAATAAAAAGTTACATCCTTACGAGTTAACTATATCATAAGAGATAAAAACTCAGAAAAGTCCCAAACAAAGAACATTTATTAACTAGTTAATCCCAATAGTATTTTGATCTCCAAAATATTCCCATTATTCTACTAATATATCACCCCTAATACTTTTTAGGGTCTGCTATGACACTCTTCTCAGAAATCGCATGGATTAAAAATTTCCTCTCTTGAATCCAGAATTGATATTTGGATAGCTTACCATATAGAAGATGTTATATCAAGATTCAAAGGATAATAATCAAATTCTCAGAAATATTCTGCTATGTTCTATACTGAATAATGATTTCATCCACAAGTATAAAAATTAAAGAATCCCTAAACCATTGAAATATTTGAGTCATCAAAAACATAAACAGTATAATAGAATCAATAAATCCAAATAACAAATAGATATACTAACAATTCTAATACCTTATCCTAATATTCATCCTATAGATATCTTTTTTCTTGGAGATTCAGCTGATGATACCCCTATCTGAAATCAATCTTTTAAAACCAATGTGCTTCCTTGTGTTGATAAAAAAGGTTATCAATCCATGAAATGGATATTCATTCTTTATTGTCCCCTGGTTGAGTTTTTGGTAATCAATATAGATTTAGAGACTCCCAAGATGCTTTGTTGGGGAAACCGTTGGTGGTGCCCAAGGTGAAATACTAGGATGAATAAATACTATATCCTCAATATCCTTTTATTATTTAAGTTCAATGGTTGACATATAAGAATGTAAAAAAATTTCTATCATCCCCAGACAAAAATTATTTTTTGAACAAGTCTTCCTAGTGGGGTAGGAACCCTTATAAATCATTTGTAAAAATGTCTTCATACTGACTCACCACTCCAAAAAGAGGGAAACTAAGATAGGGATCAAAAAATATATAAACCTTTCTACCATTGATATGAAATCATCTCAGTACTAGGGGATATATGACCTAATATCCTTGATCTTGGATCCCTCGCACCCTAAAATACATGACAGACTACATCCGAAGAGAGAAACATGATTTAGAAATGATAGTAATTGATCTGGGATCTACATTTAATGATCATTTCCCTATTAATGGTGAGATCAAAGATGTAAATATCGAGAGATAAAAAATACCATATGGTTTCTTGGGAGACAATAAACACCTAACAATAAGAAATTTTAATAAACCTAATCTGGCTTCTTTCTAAAAAGAGTAGAAAGATCCACCACAAAAGGAATACCTACCTTTTTTAGATCAATATTAATGAAAATGTTTGAAACCTAATATTTCAAAACATAAGTATTTTAAACATTGAAGGAACTCACAAAATCAATACAAAAAATAGAATATTATCAGAGTTATTAACCTGGTACAAACCCTAATGCAGAAATGATATCTCTATATCCATATTAGCCTTGATATGGTCTCCATGATAGTTTTCCATCATGTCCTAATAATAATCCCAATACCTTGATAATCATGGAGGAGATAAAGGAATGAGTATTATCAGAATCAAAAAAGGACATATCCATAGAATATGTAGTAAAAAAATTTCCTCTAATAGTTTCCAATCCTACCACTGACTCCTCTAGTGAACACTCGAATGGGTAAAGATAAAAAAATCATCCCACCTTTTCCATACAATATGAGCATCACCCTTGGAATGAGGTTGAGATCCCACCCCTTTTGATGTGATAGATCTAAGCTGAGAGTTCTTGGTGAGGTATTATCTTTCCTTAAAACCCTCATATTCTCTCTCATAAAAATGATGAATATGATAAAATTTTACACAAAGTTGAAACACCTTGCGCACATCCAAAAAATCATGTTTCAGGTGTCCATTTCTCCCACACTTGTAACAGAACACCTAGATCAAAACTAACATTATTTGAAAACTCTTACCACCACATTAGTGATGGCCACCCCGCTTCCTCTTCTTGATAGAAAATGAAATATGGATACCTTCTCCTATCACTGATTCTCTAAAGAGTCTTGTATTCCTAGCTATACCCAACTCATCAATAACTGTATTATCCGTAACCTCTATAAGGATAGGTAGGAACATATGAATCAAAAAAGATAGAGTATCACCCCATATCCCATCTCAAACCATTGCACCTTATTATAGTCTTTGAAAATAGGCTCCATAGACATGTGCACAAACTCAGAAACTAAGTGTCAAACACCATGACACAACATCTCACTTATCTAGAGAAATGAACTCTGGTGCCATTTCAACTATCAGTGTCTCAGGATAGAACTGTATATTGAAGGATTTAAGAAAATTTTCAAGGATATCTCTTTATAAAGCTTTATTTTCTCAATATATTCTAACCACCTCCTACTAAACCTTCATACAAATAAGTGACAGAACCAACCATGGAGTATTTCAAAATTTTCATGATTTTTAAAATCCATTCAATCCTCTTGATCCATTATTTTAATTCTTGGGTTCCACTATCACAATAACAGTTCGATGAATGATACTTAGTGAATTATGTAGCATGGAACACCCTCTATCCCAGTTCAATATTTGTGACTTAGACAATGGAATATATTATATAGATTATAGTTTCCCCCAAAGATGATTCTACTTGAGGATTATCTAATAGGGATTTCACCATAACTTCCTCAATTTTATTAAGAGATGTTCTTATTAAATGAGACATAATCAATAAAATAAGAGGAAAAAGAACATTTATAACTTAGTTAAATACATTTATGATAATTTTTCTTGAAAACTGAATCCTAAAAGGCTAAAATTACAAACATAGATGTTATAAATCCCAATATTTTCAATGGTAAAACAAGGATTTTCATGATAGTGATCTGGCTAGGAATAATTCCACCGCACCTCTCAGCTTCTAAAATACTATATCTAGTATATTAACAACCCATAGATATAATATGATGATACAAAGGCTTTATGATAGGTATTAATGATTACTAGGAAATTTGATAATAATTTATAATAGACCAACGATAGTCAACCCATAATGTCAACATAATTTTCCATCTATAAGGATGATAGGAAATTACTAATCACTGTGGGATGAAGATAAGCACAAAGGTATAATAAAAAGATATGTGGTAATAATTTCACACTTATTATACTTAGGATAAGATAAAAAAATTAGATTATCATACCATACCTCCAAAACACATCATATGTGAAAAACAACAACACCATAAAAGGTAACATCAAAAAAATGAACAACAAGGTTTTGATAAAAAAATTGCAAAACCATCAAAGTATAACTCAATGAAAACCACAGGTCCAAATACTCTTGAAAAAAAGTCATAGACATCCTAACCCACCAGAAGGAAACACGATCTCTAATAGTTTTTCTCTAAATGCTGCTCTTCATTTTATATATATCCATTAATATACAGGATAGAAAACTAAAATAAATTGTAAAATGTGATCACTAAATAATATTAGGATACCAATAAGAATATATAAAATATCTATTCATTTGTATCGGTTAATTATTGTGTAAAATTGATATAAATTTTTTTTAAATGAAATGATTTTCTATATAAAATCGTCATTTGATTTTGTTAAAAACATTCCATATTAAACTAAACAAATAAATATGACATAAATTTTATCCATGATTCATAAGAAGATAAAATAAATATGTTTAAATCCTAAATACCTATATTAGGAGGGAAAATAGTCATATAAAATTTACAACTATGTAATTTTACCTTAAACTTCCAAATGAATAGTAATAAATCAAGGTTGCACACAACAAAGAAAAACAAACACTTGTTGGAATAAGTGAACTCCAAATTCTAGGGACCATGGTCCTCTTGAAAGGATACACTTAGGAACCTTCCATATGATAGATACCTCCTCTTGGTATTTCATTTATCTAGTTCCCTCCTATATCCCAATGTCTTCCTAATATGATATCATATCATTGTTATGTTCATGAATACAAGTTAACGTTTCATAAAATATATTACAATGAAAATCCATTTCATTTCATGTCCACATTCTCATTAAACATTTTCTGTAGTGATAACACACTATTTCCATTCTTGAAAAGCCATTCAATTTTTAAAAACTTCATTGAGGGAAATTATCGAACACATCATATGTGTTAATTTTAGAAAAAATCCTTCATAGAAAAAAAATCCACAAATGTCAAAGATTAATTCATATCTCATGGATTTAAAATCATCAATTTTATATATCAAAACAAAATGGAACTCTAAGAATACATGGTATTACATGGGATATGCAATTGGATAAAAAGACTATATAAATATTAATGAAAATCTCATTTCCCTCTAGAACTATTGTGGGAGAGGAAGAGATCATATTCTAAATAAATTTTATCCAATGGAAACAATATTAATTATCCATGTCCATGATAGATCTAGTGATCTGGTATCATAGGTAATCAAATTCATGGAGAAGAAAGGATAAAATAGAATAGAAAAGGTTTAACTCACCAGATTACGATCAATCGAGATCCAGGATTTCAATCGACATGAATATCCACCAATAAGAATTGGTAGAGAGCCAAAATCATCTTCATGGATCTTATTGATCAAGAGAAATAAAATTATGGTCATATATGTTAGATTCAGGGAGATAAAACTTAATTTAGGAAAATAAGTCATTTTATTACTTACTAAACAAAATTCCCAACCAAATCATTAGTTTTTCGTGGTGCATCCTTCGGAAGGCCAGTGGGTATATACAGTGATACTACACCCAAAGGTCCTCCACTGGTGGGTTGGTGGGAGTCCACAAATTATTTAGCAGCACCTAAAGGCTTAAAACTATTATTTTTACTAGCACAAGCTAGGGGGTGGCCTCATGTTGCTACAAACTTCCAAAAATTTTTCACATCCAATGAACGATCCCAAACTCAAAGCAAAAAAATGAAACAAAGGCTCTGATCCTGATCCCACATGTCGAGGTGTAATAGTGAGGCATAAGCCACTACCACTTTAACTGTTATCCACTCGATAACAGTGTGCTCCCCCATATGAACCTAATCGATGTAGACACCTTAATTACATTATTTATTATTAATTAAAATAATATAATTAATATTAAGTACATTATTATAATTTTGTACTTATTATTATTTTAATTAATATTATGAAATGATTTAATTAGTAATAGTTAATAATATTATAAAATAAAAATTTTAATGTTATAAATTTATTAAAATTAATTATATAATAATAATAAATAATAATAAATAATTAACCATGAATAAATACTATAATTAATAATAATCATTCAAAATTTTCTCCCATATATTTTATAAACACACAATAGAAAAAAGATTTTCATAGGTTTATGAAACTAATTAACTGCATATATGTTATCTTTTTCACAATATTCATTATATATTCTTTTTGTGTCTTATTTTCCCTTTTAAATAAAGAAAATATTACTCTAAATATCCATTGAAGATTAATAATTAAATATATTCATATTTAATATGAAACACAAAAGTATTAAATAAATTAATTTTGAATTTAATTTTTCATACATAGACATAGAAATATATTAGCTAAATATAATTTCATTTAGGAATTTTTGACTAATTTGTGTCGTGTCATCTTGATTCCTCATAGTCAATTTATCACATAGTCAAAAACTCGGATAGATTCCCTTGATTGGTCATGCATTCAATCCTTTGGAACAGTTAATCACTTCACTATAATGTGCGATCACTTGATTCCATCATATGATCACTTCAATACATGATCAAAAATTTAATTCTTTTATGTGGTCACTTGATTATATCATATAGTTTATTGGGCATAACATGCAATGGCTTTTTTGTTCTTGGGGTCTCATCGTTACTATTATGGTCAGTTGAAGAGTGTGTGAAATTTACATAGTGGATGATTAATTTGGAATACAATAAATCCACTTAGCTATAATATTACATCCATACCTAGTGAAATTTATTTTATTTATATATTTCTTGATCTAATCAATAAAATCATTCTTACAGTCAATCCAACACTTGTGAAGTCAATATAGTACTTAGAGACTCATCTAAACCATTGTTTTCTTGTATATTTATCTTGTCCCTCTTTTAATTTTTAATATTTTCATATTTATTTGATAAATACATGTATGTAACATATATCACAAAATTCACTAATAATAAAATAATTACAATTTGATATCATTAAAAAAATGAATGGATGGACTAATTAAAGATATTCTAATTCTTAATGATAATTAATCATGGAATACATAAATAAGTAATGTGATTTAAGGAACAAGATAATAAATAATTTTCCCTTATCATGTCATACATTATTTACTACCCCTTTTAGGATAAAAAAAATATTAGTATAAGGTATTGTTATATAGAGGTAGACATAAAAGAGGCATCAGATGATGTTATCAAGAAACCAAAAATCAAGAAGATAAAATGAAATATCTATAGATCCAGGAATAAAAAATATAGATTTATTTAACATTAAAATGTATAAATAATTAAAAAAATGGTATTAGATACGTTATTAATAATCTATTTATATAAGGTATTTAAGAGTGGAAGAATTTTTATTTAGATATAGAAGTAGGTGCAAGGGAAGGTCTAGGGGAAGAATGTGTTTATAGAATTATAATCCCTTTAGCAACAGGTCTGATATGGTAAATATCTAGAGAAAAATTAAGACTATAAAGACTTATAGTAGTTTTAGAAGTTTTATTGGTGTAATTTTAATCACCGATCAAAAGAATTACTACATGAGCTATAATGGAATTGTTGGAATAAAAGAGTTAAGGATTCAAACTCTAGTGATATTAGATGAAACTTTATATAAATGTTCTATAATATGAATTGACTTGTCCTTATTAGTCATAAAAATATCCAATTATGGATCCATGACAAAACAATGTCCCAAAAATGGGTTAAATGTTTTTACTAAAGGAGGAATCCTAAAATTGTTATCCAAATACCTACATGTGGTCTTAAATAAAACATGTAAAATATATAATTGGTTATACTTAATGTATCCATTAATAAAAGAATTATCCCTGGTAGCCTTAACTATTTCATCCATAACCATACCAAACAAAATATTACCATGAGTAGTAGGGTCCATCTATATAAAATTTATAGCATTCTAGAAACATTCCAAAATGTCTAAATTTACCCATTCACTATCTTTTGAATTAGGTCTTTATCATTATACATAGGTGAAAAAGGAGGTGTAGGATTTATAGAAGAACTTTTTACAACATTGAGATAACTATGGTCTATATTAATCAATATTTCTATCAAATAATCATGGATAAATATTAATTTTTCACTAAAACATTCAATCTCATGAGCCCTGTGATCCACTATGAGAAACAGCTTCAGATGAGTGTGAGAAAAATAGTAGAAATTGAAAATTCTATATCTTATTATTTACAATAACACCCAACACTCCCCAGACTCAAAAATATATCTTTTAATGTTTCTATTAATTAATTTTTTTAACTAAAAAAATTTAGGTGATGAATTAAAGGTGAAGAAGAAGCTGGTGTAGATGGAGAAAGGTTAAGTGTAGATTCACTGAAAACCATATCTGAGGGTTGTAACATGGATCATCTATCATCAGATGAGTAAAAAAAGATATTTTAATCACGTGAATAAAAAATTTAGAATATTATATACAATCTATATATTTTTGAGGATATTATATAAATCATAGACTGGATCACATAGGATTGAGACATTTGAGTTCTAAAATGTATAGGAAGGATAAATTAGGTTTTAAGAGTGGAACCAAACATATTTTAAAAAATATCATCAACTAAGAGGTCAAGATTTCCTTTTACCCAAATAATAGGAGTCTATGAAGATTCATTAATTTTATATGAAGATATTGGAAAATAAGTTATGGAATTTCAACTAGGTTTTGGTGGAGTACCACCATTAGGATCATCCCTACCATCACAGTTAGTATCATAAGGATCCAAATCATTAAGAGGTATTTCATGATGTATAGAGTAAAAAATTAGTGATCCAATTATTTTAAACATAGAGTACTATCTGTAACTGGATGGTCATTGTTATCAACACCTGAATCTATAATATTTTGTCCAAAAATGAAGATCTTGAAGTATTCTCCACCTCAAGATGTACTACTCATTCCATTAGTCATCCATATTTTGTATCCACTGGAGAGAAACTCATGTCTTATTCATAATACATCAATAGTTTGTTATTAAGATCAAATTCCATTTACATTCAAATTTCATTGTAAGATTAGTCATATTCAACCACTTAGTTAGTTTCCATGCATGGATCAACTATTTTTTTTTGTCTTGTTGGTTTATTTAAAGGATTATAATACTCATATAATTTAGTATCATTCATAACAAAAAATATTCTTCCAAGGGTTATAATAATTGTTTATTCTCTTTTAGTTGGTTTCATTCAATCAAATACCACTTGAAAAAGTATATTTTCCTCCCGTTGAGGAACTAGTTCTTTAAGTGCTAACAAATATGAGATAAACATAAGATAATATAAATAATTGAATGGAAAATAATTATTTCTCGAATCATCCATATGAATCTTAATTAATATATTAATTGTTATCTATACTCCATTCCCAATCATATAAACAATATAAAAACATTATTCCTTAAAAATACTAAAATCTCTTGTTTATGACAAATAACATGGTGAATAAACTTAAGCAACAAACTGCACTAACCACTAAACTAAACCGAATTTATCTTTTTAGGATATCAGTTGCAATTTTGTTCTTTTAAAGCTCCCCCACAGTAAAAATGAGGATTATTTATTGGTTAATAACTTTTAGATTCCTCATACTCACTTTGATTATATACTTCAAAACTTCTATCTCACAATGTTGAAAAAAATAAAAACTACTGACCATCAATAACCATTATAATGTGATCCCATATTTCACAATCATCAAAAATTATATTCATTAAGATATATTTTAATAAAAAATCATAGAAGATTCTCCCACTACTCATGAAATACTTGTTGTATCCTTGCTAAAACACAACTCTCTATACTAATTATTAACTTGATCAAAACCATTTTACATCTATATCATTTTCTATAATTACTCAGCTTGACACGAGGTGAAACTTAAAAGGTTTTTAGGTTATAATAGAAAAATATTTTTAACTTTTATAAATTCATAAGGTGTCTAGAGATGCATCCTCAAGTGAATTTTTTTTTCTTAGTATTATCTATTAAGATTCCAAGGTAATAAAGAAATGGTTCAGTTAACAAGGAATGGCTAATATTGGGTTATGCTTTGGTTTTGAAAGAAGAGTTTAAATTAATATTATAATTAGGGATCTTTAAAATCATTATGGGATTTGTAAAAAGTAAGGAATAGAAATATAATAAAATAGATTTATTTTTTTAAAAAAAGCATGTTGTATCATCAAATAAGGCATAAAACAGTTTTGGATGAAAATTGCATAAAATAAATGTAAGAAATTTAATCTACTATATATTAAAAAATAGAATCTTATATATGAAATTTTCCCAAGGAATCATAAACATAAAAATTAATTTATCATTATCATATTTATCATAAAATAACAAAACGAATTAGATAAATCACTTAAAAATACATTATCTTAATTCAAAATATATCATATTAAAAAAATGAAATTGATATAATTAATCATTCTAGAATTATTTATATAATTTAATATCTAAAAAATAATACGATTTGTTAAGATATTTGTAATACTATTTTTGGCACTGATGAATTCAATAGTAATATCCCATGTTTGAAAAGGATCACTCAAAAATTGATTTTTTCTATCAATTTATTTTGTCCCGAAATGAGATGCATAATTCTTAGAAATATTAATATCACAAATTTTGTAATATTTTATAGGTAATTTTATAAACTAAAACCCATAATCTAGAAACGTGTGTTTCATCAATTGAATTTGTGCACAATAGCTACATGTAACTTTGTATTGAGCTTCAATAATGGATAAAGAAACATATTTTTGATTCTCACTAATCCATGATACTAGAGACATTCCCCAAAAGTGTCATGTTATTTATGTACATTTTATATTAAATTTTTAACCACCAATATAAACATCCTAATTACTAACTAATTAAAAATCATATCCTCTAGAATAAGACGATCAAAAATTAATTTTACTATTAAGCTATTAAAAAATAATTTCTACTACATTCAGGTGAGAAGAATTAGGTTTTTTCCTGAAAATTATCATCCAAAAAAACTATATATAATATCTGGTTGACTATTAGTTATTTATTGTAAACTACCAATAATAACATTGTCTTCCTTTTGGTTAACTATTTTTCTAGTTTCATCCAAATCCTATTTAAATTTTATACTAATTTTAGTGTCACTACCATTTTTGTTATCATTATAAAATCATTTTAAAATATCATTTTTGATATTTATTTGATTTAAAATAAATCTTTAAGTGTTTTTTAAAATATGAAAATCAAGAAAAAACAAAAACTCTCCCATTAAAATTATGTTAAATTCATTTTGAAACATTTTATAAAATTCTACACATAAGAAGTATTTTGAAGATCCAAACATAATATTACCAACATAGATTTCATCTACTAAAAAATATTTTAAAATTTTTAATAGAAAGTGTAGGATTTACTATTCCATTTGAAAAAATAGAAATTATGAAATAGTGGTTCTTATCATAGCATGGTTTATGATATTTTTTTATACAATAAAAATATTTAGAATGTTAATAATCCTGAATTTGTAAAATAAGGATTTTTGTAATACGTGCGATTTTTAAACAAAAACATCCTCAATAATATAACCATTAAGGAATTCATTATTAAAATCAATTTGAAAAAGTTTGAAATTAATTCTCTCTTCATAGGAAGGTAGTTTTCTAATGGATTCAAGTATTTATATTTGTACAATTATTTCTTTATATTCAATCCCGTATTCTTGAATATTACATTCTATAAACAATCTAGATTTATTTCACGATATAGTTCCAGATTCATCAAAATTATTTATAAAAACCCATTTAGTGCTAAATATTTTGATTTTTTAGTCTTCCTAGGAGTTCCTCGATTAATTCCTTTTAAAATTATTTAACCCTTGTAGCATAACCATGACCCAAAATTCAACATTGATAGCTTTAGTGTTATTTTTTATGTTCGAGATGTCATAATAAAATATTGATGTTCATCTGAGTTTCTATGATAAACACTAGATTGAGTACCTTTATCGAGGTCCCCAAAAAATATATCAGAAGGATGGTATCTATGGGTTCTAATGGTTTTATGAATAGATGTACATGGTTTTGCCAAGTCTTCCTCAAAATTAGATTGGCCAGATTGGATAACTATATTAAGATATATAGATTGGTCAATAGTCTTTGTGAGATTACTGATTATAAAATTTGATATATTATCTTCATAGCCTCCAAGAGAAATTTTAGGCTCATGTGGATATGTTTCATCAAAGGTGATGTGTACATCTACTTCCATAACATTGTTTCTTTTATTAAAGTCTCTATACGATTTTCTAGAGGCTGAGGAACCATGGAAAACACTTTTATTGTTCTTTAGAGAAAATGATTCATTATTTAATTTTGTATTAAGAAAAAATAATTTACATCCAAATACTATAAAGTAATTAAATTTATATTTTATATCATTCCATAATTTATATGAATTATTCATAAAAATATGTCTAATTAAGACACTTTTGATAATATATAAATCTATGTTGATAGTTTCATCCCAACATTATATGGGTAAGTCACACTCATTAATCATATCCTAGAAAATGTATTAAATTATTCTATTTTCCCTTTTAACTAATCCATTTTTCTAAGGAGTTCTTGACTAAGTGAAAGTGTGATTATAGCCATGTTATGAGAGTATGGCCTCAATGTCTTGATTTTCAAATTCATGACCACAATAAATTCTTAAGGTCATTATGTTATGTCTAGTATATATGTTTCTATAGAAATAACATATTTTTAAAAACATGTACATTCTGCAAAATTCTAAGCTAGAAAATATACCCATATGAATCCTTGACTAATCCTAAATAATCTCAAATGTATAAGGATTTAATAATCTTATTGAAACTATATATTTTCCAAAATATTACATGTGAACTGATTCTAGGGTTTGAGAGGTTAAAGCCTCTTTATTTGGTTTAAAATAAATATTATGTTAATTAAATTTTGACAAGGATAAGATACTTTATCTTTTAGACATTCAATTTTAGGATGATCCATATCTAATTTTTTTAATTAATGGGAGTTTTTATATTATATTGGACTATTCTATTATTAAATAATTGAGAATATTTATTTGAGTAACTTAAGAATGAAATAATTTTATAATCAAGGGAAGCAATTTTAACATCACACACATTATCATTCATTATGGTAGTAAGTACTAAATTATGCTTACAATCGTAAATCCTACTAGAATTATTTTCAAACATAACCTGAAAACCATCATCAAATAATTCATAAATAATAATAAATTTATATTTTTAACCATCAATATACAAAAATCATGAAATTAAAAAAAATTCTGAAATATCAATTTTTTCAAGGATAATAATATTTCCTCTAGTATTGTTACCTAAGGTGCCATGCCCACCATCAAATTTTTCCAGATTCTTGAAACATGATAATTACCCAATCATTTTTCTGGAATTTAAAATATACACATACCATAAGTTTTTAATAGTACACTTCAAGTATTTCACATACAAAAAGTTAATTAAGTGATTATCTTTATACCTAAATTTTCATGGGTCTAGAAATATCAATACATAATGAATTCAGATCCATAATTGATAAATAGATCTATTAATTAAAAACTAAATAATTATAAAAACAAATATCCTATTTAGACTAACGTTATATGAGTTGTTTTTAGAAATAAATGATTTTGAAAATCAAATAATTTTTTTATATTTTACATTAACCATGATGATAATGAATTCCATTGGTATATCCAGGTGTAATTTGTTTGTATTTATAATCATAATAAATGTTTATCTTACATGGGTGAACATTTCAAGGCCCGTACCACATTATTCATTAGAAAATTTATTTTCATTAATTTTGTATAAAAATACAACATTATTTTAATTTTACATACATTGATCATGTTGTAAAGTAGTATAAAATCATGATACTTATTTATATTTTTATATTTATTATTGAAAAAATATCTATCAATGTGTCCACTTTGTGTTTTTAAGGTGACTGTGTTTTTTGAAAAATCCAGATGACAGTGAATTAGTTTGGATAGTGTTACAACAACTTGTTTTTAAGGTTGACCAATTTTCTAGTGTTTCCCAATTGGATTTTGGTTTTTGGAAAAGGAATGTTGTTCCTAAAAAAGAGTTTCCATATCACAAAAAAAGTCCATAGAACCCAAAATGGAATAATGAATGGGTTTTGAAAATTGTAAAATGATATATTTCTGCATAGCAGCATTATGCAAACCGCGAAGGATGCTATATATACCAGAAATGAAAAATGGTTCGCTGGAGGCTTGGAGTCCACAAGAGGCTTTTGTTTTAGGATGGATTGTTATTTTGGAAATTAGGAGGTGATTTTTGGCCTCAAAAAAGGGTGATTCATTTTAAAAAGACATCGACCACCACGAAGAAGAAGAAAGATTCTATAGAGACTTCATAGTACATTTCACAGTGAAGTCTGTACCGAATCAAAGATTTAGGTAATTTGGATTAGTGGGATTTTTTCATTTATTTTTCCATATAAGGACCACTAATTAGATCATTATGAGAGAGTGAAATTCATAGAGAATATTATCGCTATGGGGAGAATTTGGTTAATTCCAATGTGGTTTGTAGGTTATTGATTCCACAAAGGAAGTAGTTCATATTGGAGGATTCCATGAGTAGAGAAGATTTATACAATGATAGTTCATATAAGGAGGTTTTAGGGGATCTATAGATCACAAAGGAAAAGTTTCTACAAAAGACTTGGAAGTTCACTGAAGATGAGGTGTTATGTGGAAAGAAGACGGTCTGTAGAAGTGGTAACGGTTAGAGGAAGTAGTAGAGGTCCATAGAGAAGAAAATGGACTGAAAAAGAGAGGCATTCCATTGAATAAGTGGTTGTAAATAGTATAATTGGTTGTCCAAAAATCACTCATACCATGCGGTGCAAGGTAGTTTGTGGAGGGAGAAAGGAAGTTCATGAAGTGAGAAAAATATTTGTTGAAAGTAATTTCTGAAAACTAATAGTACACATAAAATTTGATTACATAAATGTTTGAAAACAAGACTTTAACATAGATCTAATCCATAGTTGAGGATGCATGAATTCATGAATATAAAGTGACCTAGAAGTCCATAAAATGTGAGTGGATCATTTTCAGAGTAGTGAAAAAATGAAGAGGAAGATGGTGATACATTATATTGGTAGTCAGCTGGAGTAAAATAATTAGGGTGTTACCCTTAGGAAAGCAGTGAGTTAGCCCTAAAATTTATAATGGTAGTGAACCTGGTAATAGAATCGATCTAGCTCAAACCTTGTAAATTAGAAGTGAGCTTTAGTGGATTTGTTACATTGTCATATCACTATTGTATACTCCTTGGATGTAGCCTAGTGAGGGAAAACCGTGTAAAAGTATTGTGTCTCATGCATGACTTAAATTCTTTTTATACATTTCAATAGTAATGATAGAGAATATTATTTTTTATGATGAAACATGATCTGAAGTGGAAGTTGTTCAAATCTATTATAATTCGATTCACCCCCTCTTAGGGTATTTAACATCATAGGACAATCATTTATCTTTTCGATCATAAAATATATCTTACATCATATTGTGATGTTGAAATAAATATTATATAAGATTGTGATGTTCATCATGATTTTCATTTTTATATGTTATAAAAATAGTATTATTTACCTCAGGAGTTTTTTCCATACCGAAAAGATTTTTCATCTCATGAGAATCACTTCTGGATAAGTTTGAATCTCTTGGAATATCTTCTAAATCAATTTAATTTTCCTTTATGTCTTTTTTTTGATTTGATCCCTTCATCATCATATTTCTTCTTGTACTTCAATTTTGGAAAATCAACTTTTATGTGTCCTTTTCCTTTTCACTTATAACAATTTACTTCTCCAATATTATCATCTTTCTTCCATTTTCCTCTATTGTCATGAATTACATTAAAATTTTATTTTTTAATAGATTCTTCTTCCTATAAGACTTTTTAAGGCATATAGATAAATGATTCATCTTATTATAACTATATAAATTAGCTTCACTCCCATTAGTTCTATTACGTTTAAAAACTTCATCTAAAATTTATTGAGATATGATGAATGAGATTGATTTTTTGAATTGAAAATTATCATTATATTTTATATATAAATATTACTAATATATTATTAGTTTCTTGAATTGGAATTTAATAATGTCACAATATTCTCTAATAGTGACATTATGGCCTCACCATCATTCAGAAAGATATCTTAATATCCAAATTACTTTACCTTTTTCATCCACACTCTTTACAAGATAAAACATGGTATTAATTATTTCATTGAACTTGAGATACATATAAAAAATATATTCATTAGGATTTATTTTGAATGTATAATATTTAATCATATAAGTATTAAATATCATTTATTTGAAATTTAATGTTCCTTAATGCAATGCTAAAATAGTATCCCTGATTTGAAAATTATTATCACAAGTAGATATTATTCTTAATTCATCCTCTCCAAAAGATAAATATGAATAATTAATTACTTTTTAGTTACAGTAATAATTAACCTTTGTGGAATCACTCCATTTATCTCTGGAAAGTTTTTTTTCATATTTATCTTCTTTTATAGTCAAAATATCAAAACCCATACGTTCACGATGAACTTTTATTATGATATTCCAATGGGATTTGTTTTGTCCCTTAAAATTAGATGGACTATTTATAACATGACCATTATACATAAATTTATCCATAAAATAAATATTATAAAATTAATATAAAATAGAGACCATGTCTATGTGACTTGATCATGGTCTAAAAAAATAAAAAAGGGCAATAAAGAAAAAAAAATTGATAAAAAATATAGGCCGACGCATAGTTATCAAGAGGTGGTAAATTGAGAATCGAATAGTTTTTTTTTGTTAAAACTATTTTAAAATAAGTTCCCCAATTTATAAAATAATTAATTAACTAAAATGGTTTTTATATCTAATTTGATGTTTTAAAATAACCTTTTAATGGCTTGATCAAAACTAAGTTATAATAACTTGAAATTATCCTAATATTTCAAGATTACTTTAATCACATAAAAAATAGATATATCACGGGTAAAATTCAGTTATCTAAGTATTATTGTACTAAATGGATTTGGAAAACTATTTTACAACAGAGTAAAAAAACATAAATATACCATAGTGGAAATAAAAAAATAGGTCCAGTCTTAAGCCGAAACATAGTTCTCTCCACTTGATCTTAACTCATTGTCAATAATGTTTATTAAAATAAAAAATTGATGCACAATATGGATCAGGTATACTTATTACAACAAAAAAATGGCTATCTTGGAAATCCCACCATCGTTTCCACATTTTATCATGGAAATATAAATATGTAGAAAAATAAATAATGAATATTAGAGTACTCTTAAATTTTGTAAAAGAGTATGAACTTAAGAGAAATAAAAATTAAACTAATCACCACTCAAAATTAATGTAAAAAAGAGAGAGAAAGAAATACAGAGAGATAAAATTTGATATAGCTTTAATACTAATCATGTTTTGGATTTTCTATAGAGTAATATTTTATTCTATCATTTTCCTTTAGTTATGAGAGAACATTAAATGGTCACAAATACTCTCTCAGATATTTCATAGATTCACAATAGAAAATAATGTGTAATGAGTTTATGAATCAGTGTATTGGAATATGTGTTCTCTTTATCAATAACATCATTTTATATTTTTCCATAACTTTTTTATTCTTTTAAATAGAGAATATATTTCACCAAATAACCATTAAAGATACTTGTATTTAGTATAAAATATTGAAGTATTAAATTCACAGACAATGAAATTAATTCGTCTGAAATGGCCATTGAAATATATTGCATAAATATTATTCTGGTGAGGCAGAGTTAATTTATGTTTGACTTGTCAACCTAATTCCTTGTGGTCTATTTAACACTTTGATAAAAACTATAATATATTCCATTGAATGGTTATGTGGTTGATTCATTATATCATGCAGTTAAATCACATTAATATGCAGTCACTTTATGTCATCATAGAGTAACATCAATACTTTTATAAAATATAATTATATCTTGAATTCACATGATTATATCATGCGATATATTTGGAAAAAATATTTTTCTTAATTTATTCTTATGGTAACGTGTTTACTCATTCAATCAGCTATGGAATTTCTGAAATTTCCACCATAGTCAATCAATTAAGCATATGGTTGATCCACTTAGTTGTGTTATCACTTTCATACTTATAAAAAATCATATGAGTTATGAATTGATTCAATCAATTAATAAAATCCTTCTTATATTTGATCTAGTACTCTTTCATGTAGTCTATTATAAGGATGTCACTCATCTGGAAAATGATCAATTTTCTATTCATGGAGCCTCTCTAACACTTAGTAATATTTTCATATTTTTCAAGAAATTTTTTTGCTAAAAAATGTCATAAAAATCATTAAATATAAAATAAACATGATTTGAGATCACTAAAAAAAGGATTGATGAACTAAGCCTATAGGATCTATTCCATGTTTTTTTTCTATGCATTGAAGCATCATTTTAATATTCAAAATGAATTTTATTTCATCGATTGGGTAGATTTCTATGTATAAAATGATGTTATGTTTACATAAAATCTAGTTGTAAATTCAAATCATTGGTATAAGGTGTTTCATGGGTGTTTCATTTCAATGTTTAATGTATCGTGGAATAATGATGGCTTGGAGGAATATATATTAGAATGTGAATCATGGATGCGCACTCAGTACCATGATCTATTTTGAATATTATTTTTCCTTAAATTTTATATGATTGTTTCTTGTTGTTTTGATTGATATTTTTTATCTAATATCTCTTATTATGATTCAGTGATTGAGTCATTTTGGTTTGATAGGTATCCTCTACTGGGTTTGGGGTTTATTTGATTTCGTTTTCTTTCAGGGTATGGTTTTTATTCTAAAGGATGATAAATTTTTGATATAAATATAATGAAATGGATTGAAAATTCTCATCCTTACACTTGTATAGTTTAGTTCTTTAATGTATCTAGATAAGGATAGTGGAATGAATGTGTTTCTAGATCTATCATTTCAATTGAAAAAGAAACATCTTGATGTGTCTGTGGGTGTCGCACTATGAAGAGTTAGGGTAGCTATGTAGCTTAGAATGCCATGTCATGGGGGTTAATTCATGGAATGGTTCTTATGATATAGTGTTGGGTGTAATACATACAAGTTTTTTGTTTTATTTTTGTGAGGGGGATGTACGGTTGTAGCATGAAGGGTGTAACATCCCTTACATAATACTCCCTCACATGACCAATCCAGGTGGGTTATGTGATTTCTCCTACCCGTACAACAAAGGATTTCAAAGAGGAGAAAGGGTTTAAATAATATAGTGGGGTGACTATACCCTATATTACAGAGTATAAATAATATCATAAGTAATAACATGTACAAAAAATAGCATAAAAATATAAGTAATCGTTCATGAAACCACAACAAAATAAAGGACAAAATAAAACAATTATAATAATAATTGAATCATTTAATTAGGGACTAAATGTATCTAAATGATATGATGAGGGTCAATAAAATAAAATACTAGTTGAGTGTATAAAAGTCTATATGGATCTTGATTTTGAACCCCATGTTGGTCTCATCTCCATGATCCAACCCGTTAAGAAAGAAATCAATCAAACATGGGATCCTTCCCATTATCCATACCTGGAACCATGAAATCATCCCAGGTACGAAAAGGATGCCCGAACAAGGTGTGATTAAAAATCAATAGGCCACCACCAACATGTTTGAACAAATCCTATCTGAGTATATATTTCATGCAATATATTGATAAAAAGGGGTATTAATTTAATAAATTAATACTACACATAAAATTGACCCATTAACACTAAAGTTCTAGTTTAACACTCTGGATTATCCAAACATGATTTTTCATTATGTTATAATTCTTTTTCAAAAGGAAGTTCCGCGAAAATCATGACAAATTGCCTATACCATGTCTCAAGTCACCAAACTAGGCTCCATACAAATCTCCATGATTGAGTCCTTACTTCTTCCCTATTTGAACATAAAAAAGGGTAAGGAAACAATATCATACATGGATCCATGAAAATTATCATATTGGAGTATCTTACATCATTTAGGGACTACTCCACCAAGGGGAAAGTATCTAATAACAAGAAGTGGATTCTCCTTCACCAAGAAAAAACATCAGAGCCATATTTCATGAGATAGTAGTGCAAGACCATAGGAAACCTATGTGAAATAAAATATAAAATAAATCTATGTATACCATTTATCTCAAATAAAAATTCATTCCACATTGATTAATTTATACCATTTTAAAATAACCATTTATACATTTTCAAATAGAAGATTCTACTACATCAAGATGAATCATCAAAGTAAAACCATAAAAGGTTACCATTTATCACAATTCACAAGAAATTTTTTATCAAACCAAAGTTCCAATTCACACTGTTAGGATATGATTTACATTTTTCATATCTACAAATTCAATGATTTCAAGGGAAGGGTTAGATCTCAGGTGGCCAAATTCCCATCCACAATGCCATTGGAACTAGAAAGATTGATGTGAGGTATAATCAATGTGATTATCATGGATAGTTTTATTCATATAGTATGGTCACACAAATGTATTCCTAGTTTGATCACACTAATGTAAAATAATAGGAATGTGAAACAAAAAAGAGGAATTTTTTCAAGACCACCCACCTCAAAATGGAGAAGATAAGAACAAATACCAACATCTAAGGTGATATATATCTCCCCTATTCATCATAATCTGGTCTTAGAAAACCATGAAAACTTTCTTATTTATAAAATAGTATTCTTATAGGTCACCTCTGGAAGGATCTCATCAAGATAGACCTATCCCTATAAGTAAAGGTTTGAATTAGATAAAATGGTAGTTCAAAAGACTTTAAAAAGATATTTGGGGTACCTATAACTTGAGTGAAAGATATAGAAGACAAATTAGTTTATAGGGGATCAAGGTATGTATTGACTTACTAAATAATAGAAAACCACACTAAAGGCTCTTAGATTATGCCAAAAAATACTTAGGCCATAATGAAGACCCCCTAGACCAAGACACTTCTAGCATGGTCAAACCATGCTCGAAGGACACAACATCTCTCAGACTAAAAATATTATTAACCTAGGGAGACTCTATGGTGTAGACAAGGACACCATGCTACTAGCACACTGTAACATCCCAAGTAAGTAATGAATAATATATATTTTTATCTATGTCTATTAGTGAATTAGATAGTGTTTTAGAGGCTTAAAATGAGAATAAATCCAATCTTAAGCATGGAATACACTAATATTTTTAAAAGATTATTTTACTGCCTTTTGATGGAAAACCATTTTTTTAAATCTATATTTTGACAATTTTATAATCTATGTTTGTCAAAATAAACTTATTCTTTATGATTGGGACATCAAAATTTACTTTTTGTGAATTTTTTCTATTTTTCCGATAAAGTTCGTTTTTTAATGAATAGTGAAAAATGTTGTATTTTAATTCAAAACCTCTTTTTAATCTAATTTATTTATATGATTAGATTGTCTTTTGAATTAGTTTTGAAGTGAAATTAGAATATATTTTTACCATTTAATCCAATGGTGGTCATTGGAATCAATTTCACTTTGAAATTGGACTTAAACTAGTGTCAATCTTTTGATACTTATTGTTTCATAAAAACACGCTATTTGTCATGACAACGGGAATTAATTATTAAATTAATTAATGTAACTTATATGATATGAATTTTTTAAAATAGACATCATTTTTGAATTCAGAATATCAAATATAGCTTAGGGTGAAGTTTTGGTATTTTTCTGAAAAACATCAATTTTTGATGAATAGTGAAACCACTAAGTGGTAGTTAAAGAAACTGATTTTTGGTTTAAATGATACTTTGACACTTCTATGATTTGATTTTCAAAAATCCGACATACATTCTTGTCATTAAGAAGTAAAATGTGGTTCAATGATATTAAAATAATTTTTTGGTGAATAGTAACTTTTAAGTTTTTAATCGCGATTAGAGGTAATTAGTGCAATTTAAGGCAAAAATGATATTATAATAAAATGAAAATACATAGACACATGTACTACTCTTATTGGATGTGTCATGGACGACCAAGACAAGCCATGGGTCAACTTGGGTACCCCATGGAGCCACTTTGGTAGGAAAATGACATTAATATCTTTTTATTTAATGTTAAAATTAAAATGACACAAACATGAGTTGTTTTACTAAAAAAATTTAAATGAGGTTATAAAAGTCAGATTTTAGACTATAAATATTAATTATAAAGGTAAAAAGAGTTCCAACATCATGATATTTTTTTATAATTTTTATACATTAAATAAATTAAATTATTTATGACATCATGATGATGCAACGATTACCTCATTAATAAAGGATTTAAATAAAATGAGAAGATAGTGTAAAATATATGACCTACACATGTCCAAAACCTATTGCATGGGTATATTTCGAACCCTTATCACCATACCCTATAATTATATCAATTTGGGAACTTTTTAATCCGAAACGCATTTTAAAATAAAGTAATATTTCTTTACTTTCCAAGAGTACCCCTCCTCTCCTCTTATAAAAAGCCCCCACCTATACCTCCTTAACCACACTTCCATAGCCTTTGGATCTGCCAAACCCTGCCCATTTTGTCTCTCCACTTCACTCTCTTACTCCTTTAAGCCTCACTTTTGGTAGAAGTCTTTTCGAGGAAGCCTTTGAGCTCATACCAAAGGGAGTTACCCGATTTTATGGTAATGTCTTCACTTGTGTTCTTTTGTTTTATTTTGCTTCTCCAACCCCCTAAAATATTTTTATTCATTTCTTTTGTAAAAACACCAGTATCTTCCATATACTAGGATGTTTTTATAATAAGGATTCTATCTAAACTTACACACACCAACATCTAATGGTTAAGGAACATACTATTTCCGTGGATGACGAATTTCTGCCTCCCGAAACGATGATTGTTCAACATTCTTTTAAAACCTTCAAAGGTGTCCATTAAGATGAAAATATATTTATATATTATATATAATATGTTTATGTTTTCTTTAAGCTTCTATATTTTTAATTTTGGGCATACCTTTATAGTTTCCATTATGCGTAAACGCGATATCTTCATTTAAGGAAGTGCGGACTACCACCCCCTCAAAGTGATTTGATTCGTTAATACCATATGTGGGACGTATAAAGGATGGAGTTATGATATAATATATGATATTACACTAGAATTATAATATACCTTTATATCATTATGATTCCATTTCATAAAATACGAAATAGAAATGGAACCAGCATTCATGCGTACGTACGGCTTACCGTCTCCATGAACGGTGCATTTCATTTCTTACCTCTAAATGTTATGTAATATTATAAATGCATGCATGTACTGGAAATATATGATATATTTGATATCTACATCATGAATACCTTTATGGATATAATAGATACACGAACAACTTGTAAATATAAAGGTTTTATTTTTGACTCAAATACCAATGATCGTTAAAACGACCGTTATTAACTTAAATAATTACATAGTGTTCATGACAGGGCAATAAGTTATATAAAAGGAATAATGAACATGAAAAAGGTTCTTAAACAAGTAGAAATTAACTCAATTTTATTATTCAGGAGATTAAATAACGACCGAGTCTAGTCAGACCTGAGGTATGGGACTTCGTCTCAATCTCCTTTCATTGAGGCATATTTTGTTTTATACACAACCTTCTTTTATATGGTGTATAAACCCCTTTTACTTTAACGTTTATTCAAAAGGAATTTTTTTTATATGAAGCGTTTACTAAACGACAAAAGGGAATGATTTTGTCGTATGTTTGCAGTGACAACGACTTCTCCACCGCCGGGACCATTATTTGAGTTTCGGCTTCCTCTACAAGCCATTCCTTTTTTTTAAAGAAAAATAAATACCATGTTTTACTTTTCTTTTATTTTGGTATTGAAAATGGTTTTCATAATGTTTTTATATCAATGTGTTGTATTGATATCATGTGATTGATAGGTGGAAGTGTTATGTTTCCTTTATGCATGTTTTATGTGATACGATTATGTTGAGGTTCTTGGGGATTTTTATGAAGATGGGTGGTTCCGTGATAAACTAAGGGCGGGTGAGACCGATATCGCTCTCCAATGCATTGGGTAATGCTAAGGAGTGAAATACTAAGGTTTCTTTGAAGAGATTTAGGGAATATACTGTGATGGGTATTCCAAACGCAACTAAGAGGGTTACTCCCTACGTAAGAATATTATGAATGCCTCAAGTTACCTTTATGTCTTATGATTTCTATGATTTATTATTGATTTGATGAGGTATATTAAAGTGCTTATGTTTTATGGTTAAAGTATGATTTCATTCTTATGTATATATGTACCCATGTTTCCTTTCCATATTTTTATATCCCTTACTGAGATTTTTATGCTCATCCCAAGTTTATGAAATGTTTTTCACAGGTCAAGGGAAAGGTACATGATATGATGATAGTGTTAAGGAAGTGTCAAGAAAGAATCCATGTTTTATTTTAAATATGTTTCTATTGATGGAAAAAATGAATTCTATATTTTATGTAACCACTTTGTTTAAATGTGGAATGTAATTCATGTTTTATGATCTAATTCTCTAAAACTCTAAACCTGAAAATATCCTCAAGGTTTAATCTTGTAATAAATCATGATTAAGTAATGTTTAATGCCGGGGGTTATATTTGGTATCAAAGGTTAGTTTAGATAACTTTAGGAGTTATAATTCTATTAAATGATTATCCAAAAATATTTTTTTTAAATGATATAGCATTTGAAGATTACGATGTTGCTTCATCTAAGACATGTTTGTTCAGAATGTTTTTTTGTAGAGGAAACATGGAAGTAGTGCTAGGAAGGCATACAGAAGGAAATAGCCTTCCAAATAAGTATCCTGAGATGGTTGGAATTGGAACTGAATAGTTTGTTGCGGTAATGCCGCAGTTGACTCAAGCGATAAATGGTGGTGGTATCCATGCACTAGATCAGCCAGATCAACCGCAGAGGAACATGTCAGTGGTGGAACATTTCATGAGGCAACATCCCCCATCATTCAGAGGATCATCTAACATTGTGTTAGCTAAAGGGTGGATTAAAGCACTGGAGATGATTTTTGATGTCATGGGGTTTTCAGACAATCAAAAGGTTAGTCTTGTTATTTACCGTTTGGAGGGTGAAGCAGATCAGTGGTGGTCGATGGTTAAGAATATTAGGGACGCTGATGAGATTGATTCTCTTGACTGGGATGAATTCAAAGGTATGTTTCTTGAGGAGTATTTTCCAAAAGCTGTTTGACTTAGGATGGAAAAACAATTCTTGGAATTGAGGCAAGAGGAAGACTCAGTGGCTGCCTATGAAGAGAGGTTCACTCGATTGGCAAGGTAAACTCCAAATTTTATCCGAGACCTTGATAGTAAAATCAATCGTTTTTACTCAAGATTAAAACCAAAATATCGAAGTGAATTAGCTTCTTGTGAGTTTAAAAGTTATGAAAAGCTTGTTCGATGTGCTGAGAAGTTGGAAATGGAGTTTGCCGATGATCAAGTGTTCTATAACAACCAGCAGAAGAAGAGACCGAGGTGGCATGAGAAAGGGAATAATTCTTCAAAAAAGCCTGATGTTAAGAAAAATAAGTTTCCAGTTTGTGATAAATGTGGTAAAATGCATGCTGGGGAATGTCTTCTGAATTCTGTAAAGTGCTACCAATGTGGTAAGATGGGACATAAGGCTCGTGATTTCACTGAGAAAGATCAAGGTGATGGTAAGTCCAAATTTGATTTACAGTTAGTGAAATGTTTTAAGTGCAATGAGATGGGTCACTATGAAAACGAGTGTCTGACAAAGAGATCGAGTGATGGGAAGCAGTTAAACTACAAGCAGAAAGGGGTGGTGAAATCCTTTGCAACTACTTCAGCAGATGTCAGGCCATCAAATGAAGTTGTATCAGGTACTTTGTTTGTTTTTTCAGATTATTCCAGTGTGTTGTTTGATTCGGGGTCCACACATTCTTTAATTTCTGAATCCTTTTCTAGTAAAATGGGAATACCATCTCAATAAATGACTCCTAAACTTGTGGTAAAAACACCTAGGGGAAATGTTGAGGAAAAAAGAATTTATAAGAATCTTCTTATCATTATTTGTGGAAAGAACCTACTTGATAACCATATTTTTCTACCTCTAGTAGAGTTTGATGTTATCTTGGGTATGGATTGGCTCTCTATTTACCATGCTAAGATTGACAGTAGAGCTAAAGAAGTTTCTTTTCAAAAATACTTTCAGTTTGTGTACAAGAATGGACCCTTACTGTTGATAACTTATCAAGAGGCCGAGAAACTTGTAAAAGATGGAAATGAATGTTACCTTGCACATATTGTTGAAAACAAGGGAGCTGTTCAGATTAATGATGTGCCAGTGGTAAATGAGTATCCTGATGTTTTTCCTGATGAGTTGCCTGGAATAATACCAGATCAGGAAGTTGAATTTACTGTTGACTTAGTTCCTGATGCTAAGCCAATTTCAAAACCCCCTTATCGAATGGCTCAAATTGAACTTTTAGAGTTGAAGGAGCAATTACAAGATTTATTAAAGAAAGGTTTCATTCGACCTAGAAAATCGCCATGGGGTGCTCCTATTTTATTTGTTAAAAAGAAATATGGTTCTATGAGACTTTTCATTGATTATAGATCCTTGAATAATATCACAATTAAGAACAAATATCCTTTGCCTCATATCGATGATTTGTTTGATCAGCTCCAGGGAGCTCAGTTTTTTTCAAAGATTGACCTGAGATCGGGGTACCATCAGCTGAAGGTAAAGGAAGCAGATGTTCCGAATACTCGTTTCGTACAAGATATGGCCATTATGAATTTGTAGTAATTCCTTTTGGGCTAACTAATACACCATCTGTATTCATGGACTTAATGAATAGAATTTTCCCTGAGTTCTTGGATACGTTTGTGGTGGTTTTCATTGATGATATTTTGGTGTTTTCTAAAAGTAAAGAGGAGAATGAAAGACATTTAAGGGTTTTTTTGTAAACCGTTAAAGAAAATAAAATTTATTGGAAATTCAGCAAGTGTGAGTCTTGGTTGCAACAAACTTCTTTCTTTGGTCACATTGTTTCTAAAGATGGGATAACCGTTGATTCTGCAAAAACAAAGGTTGTTGAAGAATGGCCAAGACCTACAAATGTAACAGAGATTCTTAGATTCCTTGGTTTGGCAGGCTTTTACCGAAGTTTTGTTAGAAATTTTTCACGGTTATCTAGTCCAATGACTAAGATAAGACGGAAGGGTGTTATGTTTATCTGGACAAAAGAATGTGATGATTGTTTTCATGAATTGAAAAGAAGATTGGTGAATGCTCCAGTTTTTTGCACTACCTTCAAGGAATGGTGAGTTTGTTATCTACAATGATGCTTTATTGAAAGGACTTGGTTGTGTCCTAATGATCAGGTAATTGCTTATGCTTCACGACAGTTGTAAACTCATGAGGTAAATTACCCTACACATGATTTGGAATTAGCTGATATTGTTTTCGCTTTAAAAATTTAGAGGCATCATTTGTATGGAGTAAAGTGTGAAATATATACCGATCAAAAAAGTTTAAAGTATATATTCACTTAGAAAGAATTGAACATGAGATAGAGGAGATTTTTAGAATTAATCAAGGATTATGATTGTACAATTCATTACCATCCGGGAATAAAAAATAAAGTGGATGATGCTTTGAGTCGAAAAAGTAATGCTTCATTAGCAATGTTTCGTTTGGAACGTGATCCTTTTGTTAAGGATTTGATGAACTTTGGTATAGAATTTGTTAGTGCAGGGTGTTCTTCTGTTTTGTTTCAGGTATCAGTGAAATCTTCTCTATCAGACAGAATCAAGAAAGCACAGAAGAAAGAGAGTGAGTTGCAGAAAATGGTAGAGCTGGTTCAGAAAGGTAAGTTGTCTGAGATAAACATTGATAATGATTGTGTTTTGAGATTTGGGAAGAGATTGTGTGTGCCTTGTGATTCACAGTTGAAGGGGGAGTTGTTATGTGAAGCTCATAGATCTCCATTTTCAGTTCATCCTGGAAGTACTAAGATGTACAGAGATCTGCGGGAGTATTACTGGTGGGATGGAATGAAAAGAGATATTGCTGATTTTACTGTGAAGTGTTTGACATGTCAAAAGGTTAAAGAAGAGCGACAGTTACGGAAAGGGATGCTTCATCCTTTACTAGTGCCACAGTGGAAATCGGAGAATATATCCATGGACTTCGTTGTCGGATTACCGAAGACCCCTCGAGGTAATAATGCAATCTAGGTTATTGTTGATCGCTTGACTAAATCTGCTCATTTCCTTGCTATACGAGATACTTTTTCCCTAGATCAACTTTCCCATTTGTATCTTAAAGAGATAGTCAGGTTACATGGACTTCCCCTCTCCATTGTATCTGACCGTGATCCCAGGTTCACTTCTAACTTTTGGAAAGGTCTTTAGAAGTTGTTGAGTACTGAATTAAATTTTAGTACAGCTTTTCATCCTCAATCAGATGGGCAGTCAGAACGAACAATTCAGACATTGGAGGTTATGCTACATTCTTGATCTATGGATTATCAGGAAAGTTGGGACCAACATCTTTCTTTGGTTGAATTTTCATATAATAACAGTTTTCATTCCAGTATACAGATGGCACCATTTGAGGCGTTATATGGGAAGCGGTGTCGAACTCCAGATTTTTGGGATGAAGTGGGTGAAAGAAAGCTGATGGGACCAGAATTGGTAGAAGAGTTGGCAGAAAAAGTTCAGATGATACAGAAACACATGAGAACAGCTCAGAGCAGGCATAAGAGTTATGCGGACAACAGGAGGAAGGATCTATCTTTTGAGGTAGTGATCATGTTTTTCTCAAAGTCTCACCATGGAAAAGTGTGATGAGATTCGATAAGAAAGGAAAGCTGAGTCCAAGGTTCATTGGACCATATGAAATTCTAGAGAGAGTTGGATTAGTTGCTTACCGAGTGGCTTTACCTCCGAGTTTATGTCAGGTACACAATGTTTTTCATGTTTCGATGCTGAGAAAGTACATGCCAGATCCATCTCTTGTTTTGAGTCCAGAGGTAGTTCAGCTGGAAGAGAACCTATCTTATGAGGAACAACCGGTTCAGATTCTTGACCACAGGGAGCAAGTGTTACGGAATAAGGTGATTAATCAGGTAATGGTTTTGTGGAAAAACCACATGATGGAAGAGGCAACATGGGAATCTGAAAATGCAATGAGGGATAAGTACCCCCATTTATTCGATAAATAAATAAATTGTGGGGACGCAATTTTCTAAAGGGGGAAGGATGTAACATCCCAAGTAAGTAATGAATAATAGATATTTTTATCTATGTCTATTAGTGAATTAGATAGTGTTTTAGAGGCTTAAAATGAGAATAAATCCAATCTTAAGCATGGAATACACTAATATTTTTAAAAGATTGTTTTATTGAATTTTGATGGAAAACAATTTTTTAAATCTATCTTTTGACAATTTTATAAGATATTTTTGTCAAAATAAACTTATTATTTATTATTGGGACATCAAAATTTACTTTGTGTGAATTTTTGGTATTTTTCCGATAAAGTTCATTTTTTAATGAATAGTGAAAAATGTTGTATTTTAATTCAAAAACTCTTTTTAATATTATTTATTTATATGATTAGATTATCTTTTTAATTGGTTTTGAAGTGAAATTAGAATATATTTTTACCATTTAATCCAATGGTGGTCATTGGAATCATTTTCACTTTGAAATTGGACTTAAACTAGTGTCAATCTTTTGATATTTATTGTTTCATAAAAACACGCTATTTGTCATGACAACGAGAATTAATTTTTAAATTAATTAATGTAACTTATATGATTTGAATTTTGTAAAATAGAAATCATTTTTGAATTCAGAATATCAAATATATCTTAGGGTGAAGTTTTGATATTTTTATGAAAAACTTCAATTTTTGATGAATAGTGAAACCACTAAGTGGTAGTTAAAGAAACTGATTTTTCGTTTAAATGAAACTTTGCCACTTCTGTGATTTGATTTTCAAATATCCGACATACATGGTTTTCTTTAAGAAGTAAAATGTGGTTCAATGATATTAAAATAATTTTTTGTTGAATAGTATCTTTTAAGTTTTCAATCGCGATTAGAGGTAATTAGTGTAATTTAAGGCGAAAATGATATTATAATAAAATGAAAATACCTAGACACATGTCCTACCCTTATTGGATGTGTCATGGATGACCAAGACAAGCCATGGGTCAACTTGGGGACACCATGGAGCCACTTTGGTAGGAAAATGACATTAATATCTTTTTATTTAATGTTAAAATTAAAATGATACAAACATGAGTTGTTTTACTAAAACAATTTTTAAATAGGGTTATACAAGTCAAATTTTTGACTATAGATATTCATTATAAATATAAAAAGATTTATTACGTCATGATATTTTTTTATAATTTTTAGACATTAAATAAATTAAATTATTTATGACATCATAATGATGCAACGATTACCTCATTAATAAACCATTTAAATAAAATGAAAAGATATTGTAAACTCTATGACTTACACATGTCCAAAACCTATTTGATCGGTGGATTTAGAACCCTTATCACCTTAACCTAGAATTATATCAATGTGGGACCTTTTGAATCCGAAACTCATTTTAAAATAAAGTAACATTTCTTTACTTTCCAAGAGTGCCCCTCCTCTCCTCTTATAAAAGGCCCCCACCTCTACCTCCTTACCCACACTTCCAAAGCCATTGGATCAGACTAAACCTGACCATTTTGTCTCTCCACTTACCTCTATTACTCATTTAATCCTCACTTTGGGCAGAAGGCTTCCCAGGGAAGTCTTTGAGCTCAAACTAAAGGGAGTTACCCGATTTTAAGGTAATGTCTTCACTTGTGTTCTTTTGTTTTATTTTGCTTCTACAACCCCCTAAACTCTTTTTATTAATTTCTTTTGTAACAACACCAGTATCTTACATATACTAGGATGTTGTTATAAGAAGGATTATAGCTACACTTACACACACCTACATCTAATGGTTAAAGAACATACTGTTTCCGTGGATGGAGAATTTCTGCCTCTCGAAACGATGATTGTTCAACATTCTTTTAACACCTTAAAAGGTGGCCATTAAGATGAAACTATATTTATATATGATATATAATATGTTCATGTTTTCCTTAAGCTTCTGTATTTTTCATTTTGGGCATACCTTTATGGTTTCTATTATGGGTAAACGTGATATCTTCATTTAAGGAAGTGCAGACTACCGCTCCCTCAAAATGATTTGATTCGTTAATACCATATGTGGGACGTATAAAGGACGGAGTTATGATATTATATATGATATTACACTGGAATTATAATATACCTTTATATCATTATGATTCCATTTCATAAAATACGAAATAGAAATGGAAGCAACGTTCATGGGTACGTACGGCTTACCGTCTCCATGAACGGTGCATTTCATTTCTTACCTCTAAATGTTATGTAATAGTATAAATGAATTCATGTACTAGATATATATGATATATATGATATCTACATCATTTATACCATTCTTGATATAATGGATAAATGAACAACATGTAATTATAAAGGGTTTATTTTTTACTCAAGTACCAATGATCGTTAAAACGACCGTTATTAACTTAAATAATTACATAGTGTTCATGACCTGGAAATAAGTGATATAAAAGTAATAATGAACTTTAAAAAGGTTCTTAAACAAGTATAAATTAACTCAAGTTTATTATTAATGAGATTAAAGAACGACCGTGTCATGTCGGACCTGAGGTACGGGACTTCGTCTCAATCCCCGTTCATTGAGGCATATTTTGTTTTATACACAACCTTCTTTTATACGGTGTATAAACCCCTTTGACTTTTACATTTATTCAAAAGGAATCTTTTTTATACGAATCATTTACTAAATGACAAAAGGGAATGTTTTTGTCGTACGTATGCGGCGACAACGACTTCTCCGCTGCCGTGACCATTATTTGAGTTTCGGCTTCCTCTACAAGCCATACCTTTTTTAAAAGAAAAATAAATACCATGTTTTACTTTTCTTTTATTTTGGTATTTAAAATGGTTTTCATAATGTTTTTTATCAATGTGTTGTATTGATATCTTGTGATTGAAATCTGGAAATGTTATGTTTATTTTATGCATGTTTTATGTGATACGATTATGTTGAGGTTCTTGGGAATTATTATTAAGATGGGTGGTTCCATGATGAACTAAGGGCGGGTGAGCCCGATATAGCTCTCCAATGCATTGGGTAATGTGATGGAGTGAAATTTTAAGGTTTCTCCTTAGAGATTTAGGGAATATACTATGATCGGTATTCCAAATGTAACCAAGTGGGTTACTCCCTACGTAAGAATGTTATGAATGCCTCAAGTTACCTTTATGTATTATGATTTCTATGATTTATTCGTGATTTGATGAGGTATGTTGAAGTGATTATGTTTTATGGGTAAAGTATGATTTAATTCTTATGTATATATGTACCCATGTTTCCTTTCCATTTTTTTATATCCCTTACTGATCTTTTTATGCTCATCCCATGTTTTTGAAATGTTTTTCACAGGTCAAAGGAAAGGTACATGATATGATGATAGTGTCAAGGAAGTGTCAAGAAAGAATCCACGTTTTTTTAAATGTGTTTCCATTTATGGGAAAAATGAATACTATCTTTTATGTAACCAATTTGTTCAAATGTGGAATGTAATTCATGTTTTATGATCTAATTCTCTAAAACTATAAACCTGAAAAGATACTCAAGGTGTAATCTTGTAATAACTCAAGATTAAGTAATGTTTAAGGCCGGTTCCTTACTCCCACTTTCCATGAAGGGATACTATGCTATATCATAATCCCCATAGTGTAGCTACCCAAATTTAATAGAACAATCAAAAATACCTACACCACAGTTGAGCTTCTCCATATTGCAATGATCAACCAATAATTTAGGGCCCACACCATAGCCTACCACCATGACAAAACTATACCATAATTGGATGTATCCTTAAAATATTTCCCCTATGACACCACATCAATGCATGATTCTCCATTCCACAATGACATTCATTAATACATAGTCGAAGACTCCATGGTCCAAAATGCTATAAATCTAGAATCCCTTCTTGAATCCTCCATAAATAACCATAATAGACTAATGATCTATGAAAAATGTTTAAAGAAAAAAATATTTTGAAAGAGGTTAACTAAAAATTTAAGAGGAACATACCAAAAAAAACTTGATCTTACAACCTCTCCACTATATAAAATCTCATCTGAATCTACACCAAGAATCACTATGTGGGAATCAGAAACCATATGTAGCCATATTGTATACATATTAGAATCTTTATCCCAATTCTCTACTTGCACACACCAATACTACCACTATAATCACACTAGAGGTATAATATTATCTAAGAGAGTCTTCTCAATATAGTCCAAAATACGAATTAGATTGTCCTCAAAGTATGCATTAACATCTATATTGATGTCATCAATTTATATCATGTGATAAGGGATATGATTATATCTATAAATATATGACATGTAAAACACATCATGCCTGGAACTCTAGAGATTTGTAAGGGATAAATGATATTCCACTAGGATGACCCTTTCCAATATTAGGAATGGAATGAAAAAATTGGGTTATTTCATTCCTTTCATCTTGATTCCACATTTCCCCAACATGGGTGAAACCTGAAGAGAAACACGATTACCAAACTCAATCTTCTGAGGTCGTCCCTGATGGCCATTGTAGGATTTATACAAGATATGAGTGGTTATGAAACGTTTTTTTTAAACTAAACCTTCTGAGACACCTCCTACAAGAAACTTTGCCAATTAGTGATGAACCACCTACCTCTAACAAAAAAAAATTGAATGGAACAATATTATGTAAAAATAATCAAAATGAGATATTATGTTTGATGTTTAGATATTTCCATTAAAATTAAATTCCATGAGTGCTATATGCTACTCCCAAGAACCAAAAAAATCTAGAACATAGGTTTGCAACATATCATATAGAATCTGAAATGTTTATTTAGATTTTTCATCAGTTAGAGGATGATAGGATATAATTATAATAATATGTGACCCCAAATCCTTATGAATACTCTTCGAGAACCAAGACCTGAAATGAATATATTGTTAAGAAATTATACTCGTCAAAACACTAGGTTTCCAAACTATATATTGTATGTAGAGACTACCTGAATCATTAATAATAAAGGCCTCGTTGATAGAAAAAAGTGGGATACCTTTTTCAGTTGACCCATGATAACCCATACCGTATCATTCATGTGAGGTGTCTTAGTTAATCTTTTCATGGAATCTATATTGAAATAATCCCACTTCTATTCAATAATGGTTATAGGGTCCAATAACATATCCGAATTTTGGTGCATGACCTTCACATTATGACAGGTGAAACATCTCACTAAAAATCCCTCTATATCCTTTTTCATCTTTAGTAAATAGTATTTTATATATAGATCACAATACATATTCATCAGAACAAGATGTATCGGCCATTTAGAACCATTAAAATCACTCATCAGCTCCTCCCATAATATCATATAAACCCATAAATGACCATGGATATGAATAAAATCACCTTTTTAAGATACCATATTGATTGTGTCTCCATAGTATATAAGATGCCCCAAAAATCTATAATTTTTGGATATATAATTTCCTTTTGTTGATATAGACTTGAAGCACATGTAAAATAGATGTATATTTGAGAGCTACTCATCTATGGGGATCCTAGAAATCTTAGTGCATGCCAGTACAGACTGACATCAGCCACCACTCATCACAAGAATCATACACAACCACTATCTATTTCATCCAGGTTAAAAAATCAGTAATGACGTTTAAATTTACCAATTATTTAGCTAGATCAATGTTCAAAAACTATATATACTTGATCCACCTCCTCTATCGAAGGTAAATGACTTGTTGTGAAAATATGTACTTGAGGATATTATTTTCCATATACACCACAAAACTCTCAATAAATAGATAGTGTATACATCATATCAGAGAGTGTATCACTACAGAAAACTCTATATTGATATTAGGATAAATTCTCTCATGTGGTGTCACCTTTATGGAGCCATACAAAACCACTCGGTACTCCAGCATCATAACTACACTCAGTATAACATCATATTAATCATAGTACATGATCTATTTATTGCCTAACATTGGAAAATTGAGGATCATTGCTAAGGTTAACATACTATTCATATCCCAAAAATCCCTCTCACAAGAATTTGACAAAAAAACATCACCCATTTCATGGTCAGCCTAAACATCGGTGCGGCTAAATAGTAGAAATAATTGATGAAATACCAATAATATCCTCTAGCACTAAGAAAATTCTGAATCATAAATAAATTCATGCATCATTCCCATGATACCATGACTGCTTTCACTCCAGCCTCTAAGATAACATTGGAAAGATGATTATTTTATAAATATATAAGTTACCTTTAGATAAATTTCATAAAGTAAATGCTCTCTCAGTATACTCAAAATGATTTCAAGATGTTGGGAATGATCCTCTACAGACTAATTGTACAACAATGTTTCTTTAACAACAAATGACACAATATAATCTTGGAATAGAAGAAATATCTTATTTATCAAGGCCATGAATATTACTGTTGTGTTTTTCAGACTGAATGAGATCACAATGAACACATAAATTCCATATCTTCTTATAAAATTTATCTGGGGTATATCTGATAGTCTCACTCTTAATTTATGGTATAATGACATTGATTGAATATTATGGAAGGTCCTATCACCTCTTAGATGGTCTAAAATTTCATTAATTCATGGAAGGTGATATATGTTCTTGACCGTCATTTGGTTCAATCTCTAATAATCCACACATTAATGAATAGTACGATCATCCTTCATGGTGAAAATCATGTGAGAACCCAATTTAGAAGTATTATATTGTATGATTCCCTTTTCATGCATATCTTCCAACTGAAATTTCAACTCCCAAATCATTACTGGTTATATTCTATTTGACAGGATAGAGACTAGGTTTTCTTCTAGCAAAAACCCAATCATGGACACGATCTCCCACTCGAGTAGTAAGGTAGACAAAAAATTAGGAAATAAAACCTAAAAATGTTTCATAATTAGATGAAAATAATTATGAAACATTTTTTAGTATCCAGAAAAAGACTTTCTATCCGAGCCATTAGTCAATCCAATCTTCACTTAATTGGTCCTATAGGACCATCTAGACGATACCACTCACCCTATTTAGTATAGATACCCCCTTCTAGATATATAATGTAAAATAATATACAGTAATAGTCAATAAGATCTTGGTATATAACTATCTTGTCTATACCTATAATTAAAATGAATCTTATCATTTATTATATAAGAATATCCTAATGAAAATGGTAGCCACCAATTTCAAGATAACATGCCTTACAACATTTTATATCTCTTGAATACAATACCAACATTGTGTTGATGGTAACAATTCCATCCATGAAATCCCCCACCAAACCAAAATATTTATAAAATTGAACCGATATAATGGAATGTGTTGCTTCTATTTCAAACAAAATAGTGCATGTGCATATTTCCTTTAATTTGATTTCATATGATTTTGTTTGATTGCTTTTATTATGTATTTTGATGATATTGTAATTTATGTTATTTGGATTTTTATGATTCTTATCATATTGGAAATATAAGATATTTATCTATATTTTATTATTTAATAAGGAAGTTTGAAAATGCATATCTATTTCTCAAAAATTTAATGAAGTTGCTACTATGTTTTTAGAAACTCAACATTTCACTGTTTTAAAACATTTAGGTATTTATTTTAATTCAACTTATACATTTATCCGATTTGCATGAAACTTGATTCTATGGAAAGATAATATGTGTATCTTGATTTCATTAGTTTATAACAAAGTCTAAAAATATCGTTTGAATGGACTTTTAATTACTTGAAGTTTTGATATTCTGTTTTGAAGTAGCAGTTTTTCCAGAATTGTTTTGCTTCAGTTTTTTAATGATTTTAGGAACTGTAGATGTAGGTTTTAATTGATTATTTTTTCTTGGAAAGATAATATCTTTTTTCTACAAATAATTAGTGTTTACCGAATTCTGAATCTGCTATTAAGAGCCCTTACAAATTCGTTGAAGTTTGTCACAACATTTTGTCTAGATTTTTGTTACAAAAGTAAGGTTCATTTGTTATCAAAAGTATGGTTCATTTGTTATCAAAAGTAAGGTTCATTTGTTATAAAAATTAAGGTTCATTTCTTATCAAAAGTAAGGTTCATTTTTTATCAAATGTAAGGTTCTTTTTTTCCAAAGTAAGGTTCATTTGTTTTCAAAAGTAAGGTTCATTTTTTATCAAAAGTAAGGATCATTTGTTATCAAAAGTAAGGTTCATTTGTTATCAAAATTAAGGTTCATTTGTTATCAAAAGTATAGTTCATTTTTTATCAAAATTAAGGTTCTTTTTATCAAAAGTAAGGTTCATTTTTATCAAAAGTATGGTTCATTTGTTTATCTCACAAAAGTAATGTTACTGTTCATACCTTACGTTACTGTTCATACCCTACGATACTGTTCATACCCTATGTTACTGTTCATACCCTACGTTACTGTTCAAACCCTACGTACTGTTCATAACCTACGTTACTGTTCATACCCTACGTTACTATTCATACCCTACGTTACTGTTCATACCCTACGTTACTTTTTTGATCGCTCTGAAGTTATTATTAGCTCCGAAGTTACTATTCACTCATTCACTCAGAAGTTACTACTCACTCCGAAGTTACTATTCACTTCGAAGTTACTGTTCACTCTGAAGTTACTGTTCATTCCATGCAATTTTTTTAAAAAATTGATTTTTTTCAAATATATAGATTATTTTTTAACGACTTTTTTTGTAAAATCCTTATTAAATATAAGGATCATAATGAAAGAGTTTTTAATGTTTTTTGTGCTATATTTAGAGAGAAAATTAAATAAAATTCTTCAACGTATTTTATAAATAAATTTGGACTTTTTAAGATTGTTTAAATTTAAATGTTTGAATTTAATTCCAGAATCTACTACTTATTTTCAGAAACTATTTTGACTATTTTTAAATCATCTTAAATGGATTTAAAATTCTTTTTTGAATCATTCAATGATTTTATTAATCTAGAGATTTTATTGGAAGACTTATTCAAAATATTTTGAATTCCCCTATTAGATATATTATTCTACGGGAATAAAGAAGCAACAGTTCTGCTATTTTAAGGGAGATATTTATGGGATCTCTTAACTTAATTAATTTTGAATATTCTAAGGAAGTGGAGTTGTTGCATCTTCTAGATATTTTTATTCTATATATATATAGTTCTCTCTTGCAGGAAAAAAAACAACACAATTCAAGGAGAAAGGGTTGTGATCTTTGAATCTGTTGTGCATTTGAAACATCCTGTTACACTCTGCTTCACCACCTACTCGGTCTCTCAAGTGATGAGTTAATTCTGCTTCGACTACAATTTCATTGATGAGACATGCTGAACTAAACCTCAAGAACCAGTACCTGTGCTTTAATTTTTATATTCTCTTTCATCTAGTTCTGAGTCTGTAACACTACTTCCCATCTCTCACACACACTCTTATTTTTCTGTTTATGCCTTTTCACACAAAATCATTATTTGTTATTCTTTTTCTTCAGGTTGTGTCTCCCAGATTCTAAAGTCAGGATCTTAGGGTTGTGACTCCTTTTATCTAAAGTCAAGATAGTTTGGGTTGTGACTCCTAGTATCTAAAGTCAGGTTGTAAGGGTTGTGACTCCCCACACAAAAGTCAGTGTCATGGTTATCCCTCCACTAGAAAAGGATTTTGTAATTGGGTAATGATTCCCCTTTAAAAATAATTTCTAGTGCACATGTATCTCTCGAAAAGTAGAGAGGTATAAGAGTAGAGTAGGCCCACTTTGGACCAAACTACTATAAAAAACATCCTTGCGTTATTTAATTTTTTCACTGCTAATTAAATTTAATAATTAACTTTGATAATTAATTTATTTGATTAAAATTTTTAATCTGGTCTATTAACCCCCCCTCTAGACCATCTTCCATTACCTTGTCCGACCTAACAATTGGTATCAGAGGATAACCTTATTAAGAATAGTTTTGCTCTATATTTATATTTCATTATACTTGGTTGTTCCTTCCGGAATTTATCCAATCATTTCTTTTATCTGCTTTTATATTTTATTGTGCTAACCTATTCCTAGACCTCATAGTCTATGGATATCGATCTAATAAGATGGCAGGATTAAACTCAAATGATTCCTGGATTCCTCAGAAGCCACCACATTTTGATGGCAATGATTATGGATACTAGAGATCCCGAATGGAGGCATACCTCAAACAGTTGAGCATTGAGCACTGGTCTATCATGTCAAAACAATACACACTGCCTGAAGTTGATCCAGATACTCTTACAGGAATTGATGCTACTAGATATGTCTTAAATTAAAAAGTCGTTAATATTTTATATTGTGCTATTAACAAAAGTTTTTTTTAGTCATGTTTCTTCATGCAAGACAGCTCATGATATTTGGAAGATTTTCCAAGTTACTCACCTTGGCTCTGACAAATTGATCCGAACCAAACTTGGAATGCTTCGTGCTGAGTATCAAGACTTCAAGATGGGTGAAGATGAAACTATAAATCAAATGTTCCATAGATTCACAAGCATTGTGAATGGAATTAATTCACTTGGAGAATCTCTGGAAAATCCTATACTTGTTGAAAGAGTCCTATGAGCATTACCAAAGAAATGGCATGCAAAGAAGGTTTCCATTGATGAAAGCAAGAACTTCAAAGAGTACACACTTGATGAATTGATTGGATCACTACTCAAATATGAACTGGAACTGAAGAACATAGCTGATGAGGAGTCAAAAAAAAGAAAGGGTGTAGCTTTTAAGTCTACAAATGTTATTTCTAATAATTATTCTGATTCTGATCTACAGGATATTGAAAAGGAAGACATGGCTCAGATTTTAACTGGAGTCTACAAAAGAATGAAAAATAAAGGTTTCAAAAACCAGTTTAGTGGAAATCCTCGAAAAGAAAAATATAAGGGAGATAATAAAGGTGATACAAATTACAATTCTTCAGATGTAACTTGTTATGAGTGCAGGAATAAAGGTCATATCAAACCTGATTTCCCTAAACTAAAGAATAATGACAAATACAAAAAGAAGGATAGAAAGACATTGGTAACCAGCTGGAGTTTTACTGAAGAATCTGATTCTAGTGAACAATCTGGAAATGACAAAGAATCTACTAACTTGTGTTTCATGGCATAATTAGATAATGTTTGTAATTCTAATTATTATTCTAAATGTTCTGATTCTGAATATGAATATGAAAACCCCAATGTTTTTGAATTAGATAAAGAAATTGAAAGATTATGAAAAGATATTTTCAAAGCTTCTGATTTATATAATAAACATAAAGAAGATAATCAAAAACTTATTTTTGAAAATAAAGCAATTTTACATGAAAATAAAATGTTAATAAACCCTGCCTCTTCTTCTCATTCAACTGTTTATGATAATTTGAAAACTGCTCAAGATTTGATTGAGAAATTGAAAAGGGAAGTTGAATGTCCTAAACAAAATTTATCTACTTTTATTCAAGGTCGTGAAAAATATCATGAGATGATGTCTTTGACTAAAACTAATAAAAATAAATATGGTTTTGGTTATGATAAAACATTACCTCAAATGTATAAAACTTGTTTTGTTAAAAGTAAAAATGGTTGTACTTCAACTGTTACTTGTTTTAAATGTGGCATGAATGGTCACTATGTCAATGATTGTTCACTTAGATTTAAAAAATCTTTGGGATTTACAAAAACTAATATTTCTAAATAGTTGCTATCGAGAGTACCTTACAATACATGTTTAAATTCTGTATGGGTACCTAATAATTGTATTACTAATCCTATTGGACCCAAAGTAGTTTGGGTACCAAAATTGTCAATTAATTGATTTTTGTTGGAAAAATGTCTTGGATGTCTCAAGAACGACATATGGTACATGGACAGTGGATGCTCTAGGCATATGACCAGAGACCCATCAAAGTTCACATCATACAACACATGTGATGGAGGCACTATTACTTTTGGAGACAACTCCAAAGGAAAAGTAAAACGTTTTGGTAAAGTTGGTATTTCAAATTCTACAATTATTTCAAAAAATTTATATGCTGAAGGTTTAAAACATAATTTAATTAGTATATCACAATTATGTGATGATGGAATGGAAGTTAAATTTCAAAATGATAAATGTTTAGTTTTTAAAGATGATTCATTATTATTTTATGCTAATCGAAAAGATAATATTTATACTATTTATTTTGCTGAACTAACTGTTCAACATGTAAAGTGCTTGAATGCTATACAAAATGACAACATCCTTTGGCACCAACATTTAGGACATGTTAATTTCAGAATGTTACATAAGCTCTCAAAGCATGAGAATGTTTTACAGCTTCCTTCTTTGAAGAAAGAACAACATCATGTCTGTGACGCTTGCATGAAAGGGAAGCAACACAAAATTTCTTTTAGACCTATCAATCATATTTTCAAAAAAAAAGCTAGACTTGTTGCTCAAGGATACTCTCAAGAAGAAGGTATAGACTTTGAAGATTCATTTTCACCTGTTACCAGGTTAGAGGCAATTCGAATTTTGTTAGCCTTTGTGTGTTTTCAAGGTTTTAAATTGTATCAAATGGATGTAAAAAGTGATTTCTTAAATGGTTTTATTACTGAAGAAGTTTATGTTTCTCAACCCCTGGTTTCGAAAATGAAATATCTCCCAACCATTTTTTAAATTATCCAAAGCTTTATACGGTCTCAAACAAGCACCTCGTGCTTGGTATGAAATACTTTTATTATTTTTATTAAAAAATGGTTTCAAGAAAGGAAATGCGGATCCTACTCTTTTTATTAAAATATCTTCTAATGACATTTTAATTGTTCAAATTTATGTTGATGATATAGTTTTTGGATCATCTAGTGACATATTTGGTAATGATTTTTTTTATTGACGTCTTTTGAATTTGACATGAGTTTAATGGGAGAATTAAAGTTCTTTCTTGGACATCAAATTTCTCAAAGGAAAGATGGAATTTTTCATAATCAATCTAAGTATGCTAAAGATTTAATTAAAAGATTTGGTCTTGATTCCTCTAAATCCATGAAAACCCCTATGTGTACTAATTGTAAATTAGATAGTGATGCATCTAGTAAATCAGTTAATTTAACAGTTTATAGAGGTATAACAGGTAGCTTGCTATATTTAACAGTATCTAGACCTGATATCATTTTTAGTATCTGTTTATGTGCTAGATTTCAAGATGATCTTAAAGAAAGTCATATTAAAGCTGTTAAAAGAATAATTAGATATGTTAAAGGAACTGTTGATTCTGGTTTATTTTATCCAAAATATAACTGTTTTAATTTAACATCTTATTCTGATTCTGATTTTGGAGGCTGTAGAATTGACCGAAAAAGCACATTAGGTATGTGTCATTTTTTGGGAAAATTTTTAATTTCCTGGTCATCTAAGAAATAGTTATCTGTTTCTTTATCTACTGTAAAAGCTGAGTATATCTTTGCTGCTAGTATTTGTGCTCAAATTTTATGGATTAAGAAAACTTTATGTGATTTTGGTGTTTATCTTGATAAACTACCTATTTATTGTGATAATACATCTGCAATTTCTATTTCTAAAAACCCCTTACAACATTCTAGAACAAAATATATTGATCATAGATTTCATTTCATTCGAGATCATTTAAATAAGGGTGATATTGTTTTAAAATTTACCCCTTCTGAAAATCAGCTTACAAATATTTTTACAATGCCTTTAGACTCTACTAAGTTTGAGAAAATTAAATTTTCTCTTGGTATGTTGGAATTTTAAATTTTATTTTCTACATTTGTTTAGGGGGAGCATGTTTTAACTTTTTGTTTATTTACAAAAAGGGGGATAAGTTTTGGAGAGAATTTTTGGAGAGAAATAATTTGGTTTTAATCATTTTAAAAATTCATTTATGGTTTAAATGTTATGGTTTTGTAATCAAACAAAAAGGGGTAGATTGTTTGTATATGTGCATATTTCCTTTAATTTGATTTCATATGATTTTGTTTGATTACTTTTATTATGTATTTTGATGATATCTTAATTTATGTTATTTGGATTTTTGTGATTATTATAATATTGGAAATATAATATATTTATCTTTATTTTATTAGTTAATAAGGATGTTTGAAAAGGTTTATCTATTTCTCAAAAATTTAATGAAGTTGCTACTATGTTTTTAGAAACTCTACATTTCAATATTGTAAAACATTTAGGTATTTATTTTAATACAACTTATACAGTTGTCCGATTTGCATGAAACATGATTCTATGGAAAGATAAAATGTTTATATTGATTTCATTAGTTTACATCAAAGTCCAAAAATACCGTTTGAATGGACTTTTAATTACTTGAAGTTCTGATATTCTGTTTTGAAGTAGCAGTTTTTCCAAAATTGTTTTGCTTCAGTTTTTTAATGATTTTAGGAACTATATATGTCGGTTTTAATTGATTATTTTTTTGTTGGAAAAATAATAAGTTTTTCTATAAATAATTAGTCTTGTCCGAAGTATTAATCTGCTGTTAAGAGCCCTTAATAATTTGTTGAAATTTGTCACAACATTCTTTCCAGATTTTTGTTTCAAAAGTAAGGTTCAGTAGTTATCAAAAGTATGGTTCATTTGTTATCAAAAGTAAGGTTAATTTTTTATCAAATGTAATGTTCATTTGTTATCAAAAGTAAGTTTTATTTGTTATCAAAATTAATGTTCTTTTGTTTCAAATGTAAGGTTCATTTGTTATCAAAAGTAAGGTTCATTTGTTATCAAAAGTAATGTTTATTTCTTATCAAAAGTAAGGTTCATTTGTTATAAAAAGTATGGTTCATTTTTTATCAAAAGTACGGTTCTTTTTTTATCAAAATTAATGTTCATTTTTATCAAAAGTATGATTCATTTTTTTATCTCACAAAAGTAATGTTACTGTTCATACCATACGTTACTGTTCATACCGTACGTTATTGTTCATACCATACGTTACCGTTCATACCCTACGTTACTGTTGATACCCTACGTTACTGTTGATACCCTACGTTACTGTTCATACCCTACGTTACTGTTCATACCTTACGTTACTTTTTTGTTCGCTCCGAAGTTATTGTTAGCTCCGAAGTTACTATTCACTCGGAAGTTACTATTCACTCCAAAGTTACTATTCAGTTTGAAGTTACTGTTCCATCCGATGTTACTATTCATTCCGTGCAATTTTTTTAAAAAATTTATTTTCTGCAAATATATTGATTATTTTTTAACGATTTTTTTGTAAAATCCTTATTAAATATAAGGATCATAATGAAAGAGTTTTTAATGTTTTTGGTGCTATATTTAGAGATAAAATTTAATAACGTTCTTCAATGTATTTTATAAATAAATTTGGACGTTTTAAGATTGTTTAAATTTAAATGTTTGAATTTAATTCCAGAATCTGCTGCTTGTTTTCAGGAACTATTTTGACTTCGTTTAAATCATTTTAAATGGATTTAAAATTCTGTTTTGATTCATTAAATGCTTTTATTATTCTGGAGATTTTGTTTTAAGACTTATTCAAAATATTTTTAATTCCTCTATTTGATATTTTATTCTACGGGAATAAAGAAGCAACAGTTCTGCTATTTTTAGGGAGATATTTTTGGGATCTCTTAACTTAATTAATTTTGAATATCTTAAGGAAGCAGAGTTGCTACATCTGATAGATATTTTTATTCTCTGTATATATATTTCTCTCTTGCAGGAAAAACAACAACACAATACAAAGAGAAAGGGCTGTGATCTATGAATCTGCTATGCATTTGCAACGTCTTGTTACACTCTGCTTCACCACCTGCTTGGTCTCTCAAGCACAGAGTTAATTCTACATCGACTACAATTTCATTGACGAGATGTGATGAACTAAACCTCAAGAACCAGTACATGTGCTTTAATTTTTATATTCTCTTTCATCTGGTTATGAGTCAGTAACACTACTTCCCATCTCTCACATGCACTCTTATTTTTTCTATTTATGATTTTTCACACAAAAGCATTGTTTGTTATTCTTTTTCATCATGTTGTGACTCTCGGATTCTAAAGTCAGGATCTTAGGGTTGTAACTCCTTGTATCTAAAGTCAAGACTGTTTGGGTTGTGACTCCCAGTATCTAAAGTCAGGTTGTAAGGATTGTGACTCCCCACACAAAAGTCAGTGTCATGGTTATCCCTCCACTGGAAAAGTATTTTATAATTGGGTTATGATTCCCCTTTAGAAATAATTTTTAGTGAACATGTATCTCTCTCCGAGTAGAGAGGTATAAGAGTAGAGTAGGCCCACATTGGACCGAACTACTATAAAAAACATCCTTGCGTTATTTTATTTTTCCGCAGCTAATTAAATTTAATAATTAACTTTGATAATTAATTTATTTGATTAAATTTTTTAATCTGGTCTATTCACCCCCCTCTAGACCATCCGCCATTACCCTGTCCGACCTAATAGGTAGATGATAAATAAATTTTACATCTGATGGTAGAAGGTCCTATATCAAAGCTAGTTGGGGTAGACAATATAACAAGAAGATGACTCATCCTTATTCCCTGGGATCTATTTGAAATCCCATGTGTTTCTCACTATAGATGGTACTACTTCCCCTATACTGGGGTACCTTGTCCCCTACCTCATCCTGAATTTCTATTAGAACTTTCTTAAATAGTATGTTGTGGTGTAGCCAAGTTCTTCCCAAACTTTAGTACCTATCCTGACCTGATTCCATAGATATTATACTATGAGGTATTAAAAAAATTGAATATGACCCATCCCACCATAAGCATGATGATCTATAGTGGGGTTAGTACACAAATTGTTCTTATGGACACCATTTATACACTAAAATCACTCTAACAAGACACAATTCAAAGACAAATGACAACTACAATAACTACTATGACTACTACTACCCAATAAGTAATAGTCATAGTGGTGCTTCTTGCTTCTGGAAGAAGAGTCACTAGATTGCCCTACTAAAACTGCCTAGAAAACACTTAGGAAATCTATCATTTTCCCTTCCATTATGAGAGATCATTTCAATATTTATAAAATGATTCTCAAGAAGAATAAATTCACATGCAACCCAATATCTTATCGAATCCCCTCTAGAAAACATCACACATTGTAAACCTCATCATCCACCAAGGACGGTGAAGAAAATTATAGGTTAGTGAATAATCCAGAATATTCCAACATTGAAATCCCCTCTCATTTCAAGTTTATGAAATTGTGATCCCTATAATAACACAATGTCAAATGATATAAATTGATCATAAATTTCACCTTGAAGTAATTCCATGATAACTCCTCTTGATACCTAATTTTCATCATAATGTATCCCCAATTTTTGAATAGTCCTCAACGCATGTAAGCAGCATGCTTCTCCCTCATATGAATTGGTGTTTAAATGTTCTTAATGATATTATAGAATGACCCAATCAAGAACATATCTTCCAAGGGGCCTCCCTACCAAGTGAAAGTAAAAAAGATGTTTGAACTATAACTTTATCATCTCTTCAGTCATAAATAACATGATGAAAAAATATCCATTTTCATGGATCACATTATCCAAAGAAAGCTATCGTGAAGCCAATACTCCATAAGATTCTCCAGAGTTACTTGATTATTTGAATAAACTACATTAAGAGTTTGTTTATTACCACTACCCCAATGATCAATCTAAAGAAGATGAGGATTCATTATCTTTGAAAGGGTTTAACACAGTTCTTAAAACATAATAAATTAAAAAATATTAATGCGAACATGTGAGAACAATATAGAAACAATTACCCATGGTATTTGTATATGTCACTTAAAAAGTGAATTGGAATAATATAATGGTCTATTTATTTTTATTTATCAGTTATATCAAGGGATTCCATTTCACAGTTCATATGGACAGACATGTCACATACAATAAATATGTCCCTAACATGAACAATTCATGTCATGATATTTAACTATGATCCTAACATGATTCATGCATACCCATATCATGACATTATTACCAATGAGTAAAATATTAATAAATAATAAAATCATAAACAAGTGAATCACCCAAGGTGAAATATTATCAAATCCATAATAATAAAATAACTTGAAAAAAATCCCATCCATGGGAAATTAGATATTCCATCATACATGGGTCACCTACTCCTCCGAACAAGCTCGTTACTAAGTCCCAACACATAATAGTCTGCTTTGTTCCTTTCCAGAATAATAAAGTAATAAATAGGAATCCGGATTCTCTGAAACCACTATATACTATCCCAACCTAGTAATCCCTCACATGACCAAGTTAGGTGGGTTACGTGACCATAAGAGAGCCTCCCTTTATTTGAGAGATTTTTTATTAACAGAAATGGTGTCAATAATATATTAGAGAGGCTATAATATCATGTATAGACTAATGATGATAGTGGAAGTGATAACAGAGTTTCAAAAACATAGAAATAATATAAATAATCAGTCATGAAATCAAAATAGAATATAGGGAAAAAATAATGAATCTAAATAATAATTGAATCACGCAAGGATATAATGAATGTATGAAAATGATTTTATGAGGATTAAATAAATAAAATAATATCCAACTCTGTAAAATACTCCAAATTTCCTGATACTGAACACTACGTCGGTCCTATCTCCAAGATCCAACAAATCCAACATATAATCTGGAAACATAGGGACCCTTACCCTTACCCATATCTGCAACCATGAAATCTACCCAAGTTATAAATGGTGGCCCAAATATTTTATGATTACAACTCAATAGGCCACCACTATCAACATCTAAAAAAATATAGTTTTAGTATATAGTGCATTAAATAAATTGATAAGAGGGTATTAATTAAATAAAGAAATACTATACACAAAATTAACCAATTAACACTTGATTTAAATGTTGAAACTCAATGCCAGCCAAACCTTCTTCAGCTCTTTGCCAAATGTCACTGTAAAATGGAAGATCCTTGGATATCAAGATGGATCACTAGTACCATGTCTCATATAACCCAACATGGTTTCATGTGAATACCCATGTGGAAGTAACTTACATCTTACCAAGGATCATGTCATAAAGAGAAAGAAACCATCCCAAATAATGATCTATGAGAATTCCCTTGTAGGAGTCAGATATATATTCCCAAGAGAAAATTTCCAAGGGGGAATCATCCAATAGAATGCAATGGATTCTCCTACACCAAGATGAAATAATGGATCCATGTCTCTTGAGATAGTGGGTCACTCCCTCATGCATCCTATCATAAATAACACAAATGATTAATCCATTTATACAATTTTCCATAAATAAAATGTCATGATAAGTTGGGTAATTTATCCAATTATCAAATCACCAAACATACATTCTCAATTAGCTGATTTTCCTATATTACGAAAAACACCAAATTCAAACTATAACAGGTTACCAATTTTCTGAATTTACATTCCAAACTAAATAAAACCAAATTATCAATTTACTTTTTTATAAAAATATTCACATTTAACAGATCTATTAATTCTATGATTTAGGGGAAGGCTCTTCTATTAGGTGTCTAGAAGCCTAGTCCAAATACCAATAAACTTAATTGGAAACATGGGACGTCTAAGAAATGTTATTTTAATGAAAACTATGTTTTATTAATTTAGGATAGTCATTCATAAGGAGTTCTAGTGCAATCAAACTAATATAACATAATTGGATTTGGAAATAAACAATAGAGATATATTAATGACCACCACCTCAAAACAGAGATGACACATGTAAATATCAAGGTCTAATGCAACATCTCACTCCCCCTTCCTTCAGAATATTGGTTTAGAGTATTAAGATAACTCTATAAAAAGTAAAATAGTATTATTAAAGTTCTAAACAACATGGATTGGATCATGATAGATCAATACTTAGAATGCGATGGTTTAATTTGATAAAAAGGGGCTTCAAGAGACTTTGAATTTATATCCAAGAAGCCTATGGTTTGATTGGAAGATATGGGAGAGAAATAATTTTAGAGGTGTTTAAGGTATTTATAGAGAACCTTTAAAATATATGAACATGGAGTTCCCATAATATCATAACACATACCACCCAGACCACAATATGCTCTCCTTGGAACACATCACAAGTTTCATGGTGAAACCATAACCAAAGTACATGATGCATCCCATTGTCTAGATAATATTAAACTAAGGAGTGGCCATGACACATCCATGAACACCAAATCCTTGACTAATTTTTCAAGAAAGGAGACTACATTGTAACCTATTACCCATGATATAGTAACCTATATTTTGGTAGAATAATGCAAAATCCCTATACCACGGCCAAGATTCTCCCCACTGTAGTGCTCAACCATAATTTTAAGTAACCCTAAAATTATTCTCACAAGACCATACATGTAATATTGGATCTCCAATCCACGCTGCCATACATTATAACATAGATAAAGGTTAGAAGACACAGAATCATCTACATCCCAAATCCCTTTCTGCTTCCTCCCAAAACATCCCAAATAGACTAATGTCTGATAAAAAATTTTCAAGAAAAAAAAGCCCCATTGAAATGGTTTAACTAAAATAGAATACTAATGTACCTAAAAAAAAGAGATAATACAAAGGGTTTTTTCAACAAAATGGTGGCTCCCATAGAATTATTATGTAAGGGTTAATAGTTGATGCATAAGAGTTACACTACTTTTAACATATACATATGTATTTATGTAAGGGTACATGTAGTTTTGAGTTTACCCTTTTGTATAGTTTTTTTATAGTGTGAGGATTCATATAAGAGTAGGTTTAAACTTATATGAGTATCCATTAAAGGTTGTCCATATATGTTTTAACATGAAACACAAAGTGGAATATTTCATGGTTATAATTTTTTTGGTATCATTGTGTTGTAGTGATCTTGTTAGTTCATTGACCAGTTCAACATTGTGATGTGATTTTCATTGGATAATATATAGCATCACGATGAACTTTCTTGCACCATGGAATTCATTGATTTCTTATATTTTATCTATTATTGACCATGAGATTTAGGAGAAGATAATTTATAATCTAATTTTATTTTTAGAGATGCATATTAATTACCCTCACTACGGTATGAGCATGACATATCTTGGAGAAATTCCTTAAAATTATATTTCTAACATAAATCTGGAACCCCATTTTAATTCTTATATATTCCTTCACATTTCCTGAAACACCAGGCATCCAAAGGGTAATCCTTGGAAACATTTGAGAACACTTTGGCTAGGATTATCCCTTAACATCTAATGAACAACAACTTTCTAATCCATGATGATTTTTTATTCCCTTATTTTAGGTTATCTCTCTATCCTTATTCCAGGAGAGATTATGAAATGAATTTTGTTTTGAATTTTTTATCCTTGGATTATGATTTTTATAGATATTTTTATGCTCTATGATGTTGGATTTTTCTTCACAAGATCTTTGATTTGTGATAATGTTTCTCTCTTTATTCATACACATAGATTATTGATTCTTTGGATAAATTCGGGGAATCCATACATCTCCTTATTTTAATTATATTTATGTTTAGAACTATCTTGCACTAGGTTTCTTTATTTGTACAGTATATATTAATGTAATAAATATAATAATTTATATAATGAAATTAAAGGGGAACGTATAATAATCACATGTGATTTATGTTAATTCTTATTATTGGTACATGTGCATAATTCTTGATTGATGTATATACTATGTAGAGACCTTTTTTCTACTATTAATTTTTTATCTAACTTATTATAAAAGGGTAATAACTTAGATATGCTAATTATATATTTTTCTTGAAATCTGGAATCTTTTCAATAATTTTTATATCATCCATTATTAACTTATTTGAAAAGGATGATTAAAGAGTGATTTCTTATTTTGATTTGGTGTTGGGTTTATGTGGTTTGTGGTTTTTGAATATGTTTCAATTTTTATTTTTAGATTGGTCTCTATTGGGGGTTATTGTGGCTGGTAACTATTGTGGTTTATGTGGAAATTATGGATACTCTATTATTGGGTTTAGAAATTCTTGCATAACTGGTTATGTGGAGGGGAAGTGGTTTTGTAGTGGTAGTTGTCTTGTGTTTTTATGGAGGTTGATGTGTCTATGAGAGGACGATGATGTAGGTTGTTTCATTGTTTCTAGGTGGAAAAAATATGGTTGGAATTAATGTATATGATAATGTTTAGTGGGAAGGAATATAATAAGAAGTGGTTTTTTAATTAAATAGAAATGGTTGAAAATATTGGATAATTTTTTTGATAAACTTGGGTTATAGATACTATTATTTTATACTAAATTTTAGATAAATTTATTGAATAGTGAATCTAATTGGTCTATCAAAATTTTAAATCTATAAATAGTCAAATTATATGATAAATTGGAATTTTAATAATAATTTAATTGATGTGATGTTTTAAATGGTTGGTTTTCTTCATGGTATTGAAAAGGAAATGATTATTAACAATTGGTCGTGGTGGTGTGATAACTGTTAGGGTTGTTAGTAGTGCTATTTTGGTATGAACCCTTGTGTTAGAAATATATGTGGTTAGGATATATATTTCCATTTATTTTTATTTTTTATGAACCACCATCTGTGTTGGTAATGTGGTTTGTGAGGGAATGGATGGAAAACTACACCCTCTTCTCTTCTCTCTCTTCCATGAATAGTACAAGTTGTAATGGCATGAGGTTATTGTGCATGGGACATGATGTCCATAAGTTAGAGTGTAAATGATGAAGATTTGATAACTATGTGATGATTATGTGATAGAATATGTGATACATATTGGGGAATTTTCATAGTAGGAGGACATGAGGTTAAGGTATTCAAGTTCATGATACCCGGTTGTGATGAGGATGGATGTGTTGTTATGATTTGGACTTATAGCTTGTGGTTGTGGTTATATGGTTATAATTATTATTTTTCATATAGATATACAAATATGTGGTTGTGTGGATCTCAATATTACAAAACTAGGTTTATCTAGTGCTGGGGTTTTAATTGTTCTAACTAAAAGTGCTATTAAAGAACCCCATTGTCTGCCCTAGAAAAAGATATATTAAATATTATCTTTAATATAAATAAAAATGAGCTGTTAGAGGCCCCCCTATTAACACTCATAAAAGAGAACTGATAAAGGCCCCCATAATAGTGCTAGTAGAAAAGAAAAGGTAAATGATTCCCTTTATCCATGCTAGTAAAATAGAATTGATAGGGGGGATTTATCAATGATAGTAAAAAAGCACTCATAAAGAGGAGGTCTTTATTATCACTTCTAAAAAATCCCTAGTATAGACCCACATTTATCAATGTTTTTTACTAGCACTGATAAAGGGTATATTTAAAAAATACATATATTTCATTTAAGAAATATATAAATTTATAAATACATTTATATTGATATACATATAATATATATATACTAAATATATTTTAGATAAGGCTAAAAAGGAATTTATACTTAATATATAAGATATTTAGTGAAAATGGATTATACGAAAAATATAATTAATAATTTGATAATTATTATCAAGTAATAGTCATTTAAAGACAATTAAAAGTTTATAAAATCGACAGAATAATAAAAAAACATAAAATAAATTGAAAAAGAAACTCAAATGTAAAATATTCCTAAATTTTGGTTTGAGTGTCTTTTTTCTCCCTACCGCATATCAAATCGAAGTCTGTGATAAGATGTACACCTCTACCATAGAGTTAAACCCCTAATCATGGTTTTGAGGCCAAAATTCCCAAAAGTCCTCCATAAATGTGGTTTTAGTTGTTGTACCCCATTTTTTTTACATTAAATGAAATTTCAGCCTTGTTTAAATGGGGTTTTTCTTGTTTTTAGTGGGAAATGAATTTCTTCCTCACAATTATATTAATATTCACAAAATGGTTTTGAAATTTTATCATTTTTCATAATAAATTATAGTTTATATTTAAATATATGTATATTTTCTTATATTTACTTATAATAAATCAATTTTATAAATACATATATACACATATTTATATGGAAATTTATTTTCAAATATATATTTTATATAAATATTCTATTAATTTTATTTAATGTAAAAAATTATCCATTTCATATTCATTATAAAAATAAATTCATATATATATATACCTATATAGTTAATGTTAACATATAAAAATTTGTGTGTAAATGATTAAAAAATATATATGTATATGTATATTCTAATATTTGTAAATAAAAAAATAATCCATTAAATTATTTAAACAATATCTTATCAATTTTTACATTATAAATATATATATATTATGTTTATATATACATATATGAATGTATTAATAAAAATATATATATTTATATTATATTATAGTGTATGTAAATGAATATAATATATAATGTATTTTAAAAAAATTAAGTATATATATATATATCATAGACACATATATTTTAAAAATTTATTTAAAAATAATTATACATATATGACTAAAATTATATTTGAAAATATATATTTATAATTAAATTGACAACAAAACAACATGGTGTAGTTGTAAACATGTTCTATATTTAAAGGACAATTGTAGTGTTCAAATCTATGCAGCTGAAGGAGGATGGAAGGTTCACAATGTATTGATGGGGGGTGGATTAATAATAATGGGGCTGTGGAAGCGATGATAAAGGGTTCGAGCTCATATATTTCTAAAAAAATATAATTTTATCCCCTTTATCCGTGTTTTTAGCACTGTTATAGGGTACCTTTATCAGTGATAAAAAAAGAAATGAAAAAGGGGTACATTAAAATTGAAAAAAAGCAATGTTATAGGTGTCCTCTAATACAGCTAAAATGGTGATAATAAAGTTGTGATTTATCAGTTCTTTTTCAGCACTGTTAAAAGACCCATTTTACAGTGATTTTATTGAGTTGATAAATTTCTAGGGGTTTTAACCACACTCTAGTGGTTAGAATTTTTTTGTGATGATAATGATTTATTTTAGTACAGTTAAAGGCCAATTATATAGTAGTGTATGGATGGTATGAGAGCAGCAAGCTTTTTTCCATTAGGGTATGGGAGTGAAAAACAAGAGGGGATGTCATTAAGGGGTGCCTTATTTATAATATATATATATATAATCCGTGTATGTGATGTTCTATGAGTGTGCTTTAGTGTGATTGGGTGATAACTTACATACATTATGTACAGTTTGGTTATGTTTTTTATTCATTGAGACAATAACATTCTTAATCCAAAATTTATGGGATGTCTTTAGGAGGATCGAACTAAGTATACTTGTATTCTCTCACCTATATATATAAATACATTTTTCAGGTTTACAAGAGGGATTTAGAGATTTAGTGAGACATTAATATATCAAGGATTGGTGTTGTTGATATAGTCACTATTATAGGAGTTTCTTTTTTGATATTCTATTTTTTAAAACATATTTATAAAATACATTTACATGAATTATTATATATTGATTTATTATTTTTGTTATTCATTTTATTAGTGGTTAAAGTTATGTTCCTATGATTATAAGGGTAATACCTCCCATATATGTGTGATAATACCATCAATTTTGGTCACAAACCCATGGCATATCTGTGGTGGGATATGTGTGTCACTATTACCTTCACTATAGGCTCGAGAGGGGTTCCCAGTAGAGTCGGTTCCAAAAAAATGACTAGATATAGTAATGAGGTTATCCATTTAGTAATTATTGTCATTATTCAATTCTCAAAACCCATGAGATGTTTTTTAGTTATAGTATTTTGTTCAATTATTGATTAATGCATATTTTGATAAATTTTTAGATATTCATTAATTATTTTTAATCTTTCCTCTGATTGTTTTAGATGAAAATGTTATCTCTTTTTATTTTTTATCTTTATATTGAGATTTACCCCATGGTAAAATAATTATTTTATGGGTTATTCTAGAAATTAAACTAAATTATGATTCTGATTATGTGATATTGGATTAATTTCTGTATTCCTATAATTTATTTTGATGGTCTCCTTCTGTTATCCATTTCACATTAACACTTTGTCACCTAAAGTGTTTTGGTTAACATAGTCCCTGTAGTATTGTCATGAGTAAGGATGAAGTGAATTATTTAGTGTTATAAATTATCTATTAAGCATACAAACACTTCCTGAAACATCCTTATTCTCTATTTTTCTTATTTCATTAGTGTATTAAATATACAGTGTTACAAAGATTGTGGTTATTGTGACAAAATATCTCTCTTAATATAAATTATGGATTAATTATACCTTATTAATTATTTTATTAAAAGTCACTTTTACCAAGATCTTATTTGAAGGATTTTAATTATACTATATATGTGTAAATATAATTAATTTTATTCATCATGTGAGAATTATATTTACCCAATGATTAATATGCATCAAATGGTTCATTTTTCCTTATATTTGGTGACCATGTATCCTTGTACATTCAATTTTTAATTTGGAATCAGGTTGAGGATATATGATAAAGATGTAAGTACTTTTCTATAATCTTTCTAGTAATAACCATGATCTATTGGTCTCTATGTGGTGGGTATTAAACCTTGACATAATAATTGAGAACATATTAAGATCTATGTTTTACTTGAATGTACTTTGGAATACCTATAGAGAATTATTCAAACATGAGTAATGATTTTCTTCTCCTTCAATTACCAAGGAAGGTGGCCAGAGGCAAACCCCTGACTATTTATTAAAGTAAATAAAAAGTGCATAAAGAGCGCGCCACAAAGTAAAAGTCATCACATGTCATACATATCAAACCCATTCCCACCTCCCGGATAGACATCCTCCGGCGTGGCTGATTCCCATTCTGAACTTTCATATTGCTTGAGGATCTTGGCATACATCCTTCGGAGATTCAGCTTCTCCAACGAGATCAGCTCTTTTGGCGATTGCTTTAAAGAGGACCGAGTAGATATTGGCTTCGGCAGCGTGGAGTAATCCTTCCTCGGCTTTCGACTTGGAGTGACAGGGATCACCTGTCCACACTTTCCCTTCCCATGTTTTAGAACATCACTATATGACAGCATGCCCTTCCAATTTTCTTTATCACTTTCCAAAGCATCAGCCCAATTCCCAGAAACCACACCATAAGAGCCAACAGCAACCTCCCGAGCAGCATTCACACTGTTACAGTCCACCATCTCCAAGCAGTGTGGCTGTCCCTCAAAGACTTGTTCATCATTTACAGCCTTTTCTGTATCAACCGGGACAATTTGCATCTCCTGACTAGCATCCAGTGTGATCTCCCCATTCAAATCCTCTTCATTCGCCATGACTTGGAACCTGTTATCAGTCTGAACCTCATTTGGAGGAACAGCAGCATGCAATTGCCTCCTGGACTCTATAGGAGAGAGCGCATCATTGGATTGCTTCCGGCCCTCTGAGCCCAACCTCCTCCCATCCTCCTTCATGCTGTCAATCACCCCTGCAGCACTTACAGCACATACAGCCTCCATCGGAAAATCAGTAGCCTTGACAACAATAGCAGCTCCCGGGCTGATTCTTCTCCCCTCAATCCCAGCGTTGGAGGCACCCACATCACGCATCACTGCAGAATGCAGGCTCACCCCACTTTCAGAAGGACCGGTTGTATGAGCACAGACCTGAGAAAGAACCACTGAAGGATTCGCCCGCACTCCACCCATGCCATCACCGGCACCATTCACCTCACGAACACAGTCCTGACGAGGCCCCACTGCATGTCGCGGCCCTACTTCACCCACGCCATCGTGAGAAGCACCAGTCCTCCTCCCATTTCTAGCATCCTTACCACTGCACCCCATCAGCCCTGAAACAACACCACCATGACACTGCCCATCCCGATGACCCAGCCGCTGGCACCCTGGACAGAAATCCTCCCATGACTCAAAGACCACCGCTTGCTTCCATCGGAGTTCCTCACCGATCGTGATCCAAATCCACTCAACAGGCGGTTTAGATACGTCCACCTCCACACAGATCCGCGGATTGACCGGGTGACATACCGAAGACGTTCGCGCGTCCGAGCAGAGGAACCGCCCAACCAAATTCCCAAGCATACGTATAATGGATGGGTTTTGAAACGGCAGCGGGAGATGAGGAAGACTAACCCACAACGTAGCTGAAGGTGAATCATGATTCAAACACAGATCGAACGTCCATCGAAGAAGAAAGAAGCGACATCCACCACATCGACGCGGAGCCCGCGACCAAGCGCAAACAAGATCTTCCTCCGAGGCAAAACGAATCATCAGTTGATTCTTGTCCAGCAACCCCACGACGGCACGATCCTGCAAATCCCACTTACTGAACACGAACCTGTCAAATTCGTCAACCGATGGTCTTCGGTGATGAAAACGAGCCACCAGAGTAAGGTTAAGGAGATTCGATGCCGTCGAGAACTCCGGGAGAGAAATCGAAACTTGAGGAATCCCAAGATGTAAATCTGGGACCTTTGGACTCAAGGAAATTAGAGGGAAATCAGGCAGAAAGTTAGGGTTAGAGAAGGGTACAAAATTCTCTCGCTTGTTCGTGAAACGCGGAAGAACATCCTCCCCCCGCCCACCGCCAGGGAGGGGGGGGGAATCAGCAGCGTTCATGCGCTAGGGTTTGGAACCTGAGCTCCATCGTCGTCGCCGTCGTCTCGCCTCGCGCTCGCCATCTTCATCGCCAGTCAAAATCTTTTCTTCTCCTTCAATTGATTTAACCATGTCTTGGGATTTTCCTTATCAAGTGATCATTGAGATTCAAGGATACATTAACAGGAGTGATTATATTTTGAATTTCAATGAAAAGTGATTATTTTCCATTTCATTGATGTATTAGTATAATTTTATAAATATATTGACCAATTTAATAGTGAATCATGAGAAATGGGGTATCCCTTTATGGGTGGGGTGTTGTGAGTAGAAAATTAAATTCAAAAAGATAATTTTAGTTGAACATTTCCTAGATTTATTCTTGGGGATACCCATTCACTCAGGCATTATATCAAATGGCCATCCTTGAAGGCTTTATTGTCATGTATTTTGGGTATTCTCATGAAGAAAATTATGATCAACACCTATTAATCCTATATTGATTAATACATTCTCTTTAGGTATGACCATGAAAAATATTAATCTTCATACTATGTGAACATATTTGATGGGGTTTGAGTATTCCTCCATTTGATAAATTGTTTGGCGGTCTGGGATCCCTTAATTGCATGGTGAAATTATTTGGCAGCTAAGGGTGTGATTTATTAGACCCTATATTTCATGTTAGTGTTCTGATGTTATTTGTGTATATAAAATTTTATTTTATAATAGTTTTTTTATGGGGATTTAAGATTATATTTTTGGTTAAATTTACCATTAACATTTGAAAATAATATCCTCACAGAAACTTCATTTCATGAACTTGATATTTATTTAGGTAAGATTATGTGATTGGGATAACCATACTAGATATTTGTATCCAACTTTATATATAAATCTCAGGTATTCAATAATATGTTGACCTTTCTAGGTATAATATTAAACTACTATATTGGGCCAATCATAATTATATTGATATCAATATGTGATCCATTATTGTTAATTGGGTATAATATGTTTGTTTTAGATAAACCTACTTTGTATTTTTGAGATCACCCGATTACACTCACACAATATGAGTTTATTATGCGTTTATAAAAATTTAGACTATAAGTGATAGGGGTAATATTTTTCGGGTGATGAATCAGATTTTTTTCATATGGATAGTATGTTTCGAGATATTTGAGGTTTCATGTGTTCTTTTGTATTCCTTTTCTTTAGTCTTGCATCAAGCTTATTACTTGTTATTGTTTTATGTTGTATTTTTACATATAATTGATTTATTTTTAGCATAATTTATTTTTATTATTAATGGATTAAACTAATTTAACTTATGTTTATAGATTTTTTATTTTGTCCTGTTTGTATATTAAATGTTTTCCATTAGAGGGATATTCCACCCATATGATTGATTGTACCTTCAATTATAGCTGTGAACCTTTGTTTTGTTGGAAGTGATATTGTAGAGTAACTCTTGGTCTTATTTTTTACCTGAGTGGGGTTTAGATTGAACAATTATGTCTCAAATTAGTATCAAATACACTATTTTAGTATTGGTATTTTGATTTTGTTCATGTGACAATTTTATTAGGCTGGTAGGGATATTATATTCCTAATATGAGAATAATAAGTAAATTAGGGAAATTGGATAGGGATGTAGAGGGCTCCGGTGATCCTGCTCAATTTTTTTTGATTGTCTAATAACTATACCTAGGGGATGAATGTGCTTCTAGTGGGGTAATATTGTAGATATAAGATCATTAATTATGTAGTTTCACATAGAACACGAGGATTATGTGTGCTAGTGATTACGATACTGGTTTATGTTGGGTGGAGAAAGATATATTCTCATCTTGAATCCATATATTCGGGATATTATTAGTTGAGGGGGATCATTTTAAATAATGACATATTATCAATATGCTATCAATGAGTTTCATATTATGGGGTTGGATCAATTCATTATACATCGATTATATCTTACTAGTACATTGATGAGATGATGATATATCTTATTCCACATATTATCAATTTTAATTATTATATATTTTGATTTATGTAGACATTGTATCATATTGAGTAGTCAACAAGTTGTTTTGAGGAATTTTGGTCATATCCTGCTAGGTGCAAACCCTATCCAAATTTTTTAGGTCTGAAAAAGAGATTTTTTATGTGATAGTTATTGGTTTGTAATTTGTTGAGAAATTTTTTATCTTGATCATAGTTTTTTATTATTTAATTTTCATCATAGGGTTAGTAATAAAGATCCTCCATTTATTAGCACAATAATTCTCAACTATCGGTGCTAAAAAATAATTGATATTCTGAGCACCATAAAATGATGGTTATCAACACTGATAAAAGTACACTTCATCAGTGCTAAAAATTACGGATAAAGAGATATCATTATCAATATTATGTATAATACTAATAATTAACTCTTCTATCAACACTGATAAACCATTTTTTTATATTTCGTATCATGATATGAGCCCCCAACCATTTATCAGTACCTATGCACCACTTAATAAGCACTTAGCCAAAATTTTATTAGTTCTTCCCCCAACTCCAAGAACACCTCTAATCAATACTTCCCCTAGAACATGGAAATCCATTTATCAAGGCTAATACCTTTATACCCACCCATGCCCATCAAGACACAAACCTTGGACTTTTTTCTACATGATTAACACCCTTACCACTACTCTATTTGGTTTTCTATCATATTTTATGGTAGATATTTTTATTTATATATATTTACATACATATTTTTTAACGTATATATTCATATGATTTTATATAATTATATAATTAATTTTAAATAAATTTATAACATATATATATTTACACACACATATATATTTATTTATTTATTTATGTATTATAGTGTACTTATGTATAATTTTTTAATCTATTTAAAATATTCATATTTATTGTAAGTGTATTTATGTGTGTCTATTTATATATATTTGTATATATGTGTGTGTGAGAGACTCTTCCTCCCTTCCTCCCCCCTCCCACCACTATATATATATATATATATTTGTTTCTCAGTGTGTGTGTATATATATATATAACTATGTGTGTTTCTATACATATAAATGTATATGTATATGTATTTTTTTAAATTTTTATTTATATGTTGACATTTATATATATATACATATATTTAATTACAAATAACACTAAATTATGAAATTGAGTGAATTATAATTCCATATTATCCATATGAGTGTAATCCAAAGGAATATATTCATTCTCTTAGGAAAAAAATAATGTAACGCCCCGACCCCAGCTACCCAGAGTCGGTGCATTACTTCGCAACATTGGCATGATCACAAAAGATCAAGTCTCGAAAGACCGATTAGTTTAGTAGCCTTGGAAACACTAGATACTTTCATAAATGTTACATTACATCATAAAGTGACAAACTACATTAACATGGTCTTCATAGTCCACACTAATATCCCATTCTGACTACCCCTGCAGGTCATTCATAAAATACTTCTTCACATCCTGGAAAAATATTAAAACATTGAAAGGGGTGTGCTCAGATGCTCAGTAAGGTTAACAATATAGCGGAAGATTTCATAAATAAACATTAACATTTAAGGCAATGTATAACTAAAACAAAAGCCTTTTAAACTTGAAATTCAACATAATATGGAAAAAGTAAAATGAGATAATGCCATTCAATCCTTCACATGGATATTCTACTGGTTGAATAATCACATGCAATATCAATAACCACTTTCATAATGATGGAATTCATAATTCCAGACTATAATAACCACGTAGTCAAGGCCTCGTGCCAAGACCAAAAATAAGATTTTTTCAAGGCCTCGTTCCAAGACACTAGTTTGTCTCATGAGACCTGCCGATGCATCGAGGAGCTATAGCGGGCTCCACCCGTCACTTATTAAGTCCAATGCATTCCTCATATGAATAGTTTTAAACATATCATAAACCATAACATAATCGTATCACATAAAACATGCATAAAGGAAACATAACAATTCGACATTTCAATCAAAATATATCAATACAACACATTGATATAATAAAAACTCTTTAAAAACCATTTTCAATACCAAAATAAAATAAAGTTAAAACTTTGTATTTATTTTTCATTAAAAAAAAGATGGCTTGTAGAGGAAGCCGAAACTCAAATAATGGTCACAGCAGCGGAGAAGTCATTATCACCACATATGTACAGAAAGAAAAACATTCCCTTTTTGTCGTTTAGTAAAACACTTCGTATAAAAATATTCCTTTTGAATAAACTTCAATGTCAAAGGGGTTTATACACCGTATAAAAGAAAGTTGTGTATAAAACCAAATATGCCTCAATGAAAGGAGATTGAGACGAAGTCCTTAAAAAGATCATTTTTAAAATAAAATAGATCTATTATGTGTATTCACTATAGGTACACATAAAGAAAGTAAAAATACAAAATAGGACATAATAACATCATGACATAATTTGAAAGTAGGAGATTAACCCAAAGAATGGAAGTTGGGTTAAGAAGTTCCCTTACCTTGCGTCTTGTCCTGACTCGACCGTTCTTTAACCTCCTGAATAATAAACTAGAGTTAATTTATATTTACTTAATAACCTTTTTTATGTTCATTATTCCTTTTATATCACTTATTACCATGTTATTAACATTATGTAATTATTTAAGTTAATAACGGTCGTTTTGTCGATCTTTGGTACTTGAGTCAATAATAAACTTCTTATAATTACATGTTGTTTATGTGGTAGAATATCCATTATCTTCAGAATTATATAAATGATTTATATGTAATATATATCATATATATCCAGTATATACATTCATTCATAATATTACGTAACATTTAGAGGTAAGAAATGAAATGCACCGTTAATGGAGACGGTAAGTCATACGTACGCATGAACGCTACTTTCATTTCTATTTCGTATTTAATGGAATGAAATAATAATTATGTAAATGTATAATATATTTCCAGTATAATATCATATATAATATCATTTACTCCATCCTTTATACAACCTACATATGGCATTAACGATTCACATCACTTTGAGGGGGCGGTAGTCCGCACTTCCTAAAATGAAATTATCGCGTTTACCCATAATGGAAATCATAAAGTATGACATAAATGAGAAATAAAGAATCATTAGGAAAACATAAACATAATATATATATCATATATGAAAATAGTGTCATCAAAATGGCCACCATTATAGGTGTTAAAAGAATTTGAACAAGCATCATTTCGTGAGGCAGTATTTCGCCACCCACAGAAACAGTATGTTCTTTAACCATTAGACGAAGGTGTGTGTAAGTGTAAACCAAATCCTTATCATAAAAACATATTAGTATATTTTAGATACTGGTTTTGTTACAAAAAAAAGGAATGAAACGAGTTTAAGGGGTTGGAGAAGCAAAATAAAACAAAACAACATTAGAGAAGACATTACCTAAAAAAATCGGGTAACTCTTTTTGATTTGAGACAAAGGCTTCCTTGGGAAGAATTATGCCCAAAGTGAGGCTTCTAGGAGTAATTCAGGGATGTTGGGAGAGTATTTGGGCAGATCTTGGCCGAGACAAATGGCTTGAAGGTGTGAATAAGGTGGGAGTGGTTGGGTCCTTTTATAAGTGGAGAGGAGGGGCACTTTTGGAAAGTAATGAAATGTTATTCTATTATACAATGCTTTTCGGATTCTAAAGGTCCCAAACTTGTATAATCCGAGGATAAGGTGATAAGGGTTCGAAATAACCTCATACAATAGGCTTTGTACAAGTGTAAGCCTTGTATTTTACATTATCTTTTCATTTTATTTAAATCGTTAAATAATGAGGTCATCGCTGCATCATCATGATGTCATAAATAATTTAATTTATTTAATGTCTAAAAATTATAAAAAAACTACTATGATGTACGAAATCTTTTTATCTTTCCAATGACTATTTATAATCAAAATTATTACTTGTATTACCCCATGTAAAAATTGTTTTAGTAAAACATTTAATGTTTGTGTCATTTTTTTACTTTAACAATAAATAAAAGGTATTTATGTCATTTTCCAACTAAAGTGGCTCCATGGGGTCCCCAAGTTGACCCATGGATTGTCTTGGTCGGCCATGGAACATCCAATGAGGGTAGAAAATGTTTCAAGCTCATCTCATATTATTAAAACATTATTTTTACCTTAAACTACACTAATTACCTCTAATCGCGATTAAGAACTTAAAAGTTACTATTCACCAAAAAATTATTTTAATATCATTGAACCAAATTTTACTTCTTAATGACAACCATGTATGTTGGATTTTTGAAAATCAAATCACAGAAGTGGTAATATTTCATTTAAACGAAAAATCAGTTATTTAACTACCACTTAGTGGTTTCACTATTCATCAAAAATTGAAGTTTTTCAGAACAATGCCAAAATTTCACCCTAAGCTATAATTGATATTCCGAATTCAAAAATGATGTCTATTTTATGAAATTCCAAACATATAATTTGCATTAATTAATTTTATAATTAATTCCCGCTGTCACAACAAATAGCGTGTTTTGAAAAAACAATTTATATCAAAAGATTGACAATTGCTTATGTCTAATTTCAAAGTGAAATTAATTCTAATGACCACCATTGGATAAAATGGTAAAAATATATTCTAATTATACTTTAAAACCACTCAATAGTATAACTTATCACTATAAATTATTTTGATTAAAAATGTTGTTTTAAGTATTTTTCACTATTCATAAAAATTATGAAGTTCTCAGAAAATTACAAAAAATTCAACATAGGATAATTTCAATATTAGGAATACAAAAATGAATTCCATTTTGAAATATAAAATTTCTATAAATTTAAAAAGTCATTATTACTATTCATAACGACTACTTTGATTAGTTGCAGTGTGTTAGAACTCGATGTTGCGTACAATGCAAGCTATTACATTATTGAATGAGAAGCGTATCATGGAAGCTCGGGGTGTTACATTCTCCTCTCCTTCAATAAATTGCATCCTCGCAATTTGAAATTTTTCTTTGTAAATAAAAGGTTGAAAAGAGAAAATACCTTTGTGGAAAACCCACATCAGAAATAAGATTAATAAAATTTAGCCTTAATAAGAGGGAAAGGGAAATGAAAAAGTCACCACCCAATTATGATCTCGATTAGGAGAACATTGGTGGTAATTAAAGACATATAATTGGAGTAAAAACGTAAATATTTGTAGGGAGTGATTGAGGTCATCAATCACAATCAACTGTCAAATTGAGGGCCTCAAAGACTTCAATCTATGTTGATTTAAAATATCTTCAGTTCAACAAGACATAAGGTATTAGGATAACACATTTTTTTTGTTTTAATATCCCTTTACTAAAGTTTAAGAATTAATTTATTCATTTAATAAGAGATAGGTATATATATATTTATGCTTGACAGTTAGAGTTTCAACCTTCAACTCATCTTTCACTCAAAAAGATAATAGAACTCAAAAATATTATACTTATCCTAATTGTATAAGGTTCCAAATGTTAACACATACCATTTAGATTAGTAAAATTATTTTGTAATAACCAGGGAATTCCTGTAGGCTAGTGGTAGGAAATAAAGGCCTGTCGCACTATGATTGTGGGTTCGATTCCTGCAGCTTGGTCTGACACGATGGGTTATGCCCCACCCTGCAGGTTGTCCTTTTCCTAAAACTATAGTATTAAAATAATCTTCATAAATTTTTAACCTTAAACAATAATATCCAAAGATCAACTTAATCCACTCCAACCTTTATAGTTATCCAAAATACCTCTGTCCAGACTTTCTCTAAAAGGTCTCTTAATTCCAAAATCAATTTATCAGATTCCCCAAACAAAGTAAAGTTTCTCTTATTGTCACATACTAAAGATATAATTACCTTCATCATATTAAAACCTTACTAAAATCAACAAGTAATGCAGTACAATCCTTATATATATATATATCACATTATTCTAAAAACCAGAATATAATCCATGAGTCCAAAGGCACCAATACATTAATTATTTTGCTTCAACTGTAGTAACAGCATAAGATTGTCCTTGATCCCTTGGCCTTTTCTGAGGTAAGTTTCCCTGATGATTAGGGAATTCATTTGCATAATTCCCCATTTCCCTACAATTGTAGCATTCAACATTGATAGCCTCTTTCTTTCCCTTGCAATCACGCGCCTGGTGACCTTTTTCCCCACATTTATAACAAACTCCCATTCCTTTTAGACAAGTACCAGGGTGATTCTTCCCATAATTATCACATAATGGAAAATCCTTCTTTCCATTTTTCCCTTTATCTGTCTCTTGTTCCACCATTCTCTTCTTCTCTTGCTTTACTTTGTTTTCATAAGACTTAGAGAATTCCTTTTCTATCTTGATAGCACATGAGACAATATCTTTGTATGTTAAAAACGATTGTGATACTAATGCTCGACGGAGAAATGGTTTTAACCCATCAAAGAAACGATCAATATTACCTCTTGGGTTACGTATATAATCTGCAACATACCTCGCTAACCTTGTAAAGTTAGCCTCATACTTTGTGACATTCTCATCCTCCTTTTGTTTCAGACTCAGAAATTGGCTTTCTATATCTGCTCTATGGTCATGAGGAAAGTATTTTTCTAAGAAAAGATCGTTGAACTCCCTCCATTCCATATTCGATATGTCATCATCTTCCTTTGTGTTTTTAATCAATGACCACCATTGATCAGCATCTCCAGTGAGGTGGTAAACTGCCATGATACCCTTTTCCCTTTCACTACTCCCCAAGGCGTGGAATATTTTCTCTAAGGAGTTTATCCATTGCTCAGCTACTAATGGATTTGTACCCCCATTAAATGTTGGTGGTTGTTGCCTCATGAAGCGGTCTAACATTGATCCTCCACGTTGTGGATCAGGGTGCTCCATACGAGTAAGGTTATTATTAATAACCTGAGTGAGTTGTCCTAGTATGGTAATAAGTTGATCAGCACCAGTTGTATCTCCAGCTCCACAATAATTATCTTGAGCAGGAGGGAAATCCCTACAAGGAGTGCGTGCATTGATACGGTTTCCATTCCTTCCACTAGGCGCCATTTCTAAACAATGGCATAAACTATATTAGTTTATAAATCAAAATACATAATTCCATACTTGTAAGATACTTAACATAAATTGAACTATTTATGGATATAATCCATAAAAATGTTTTCTTTGAGGAAGTATATACACATAACCCTTCATAGTGGTTTATAAAGAAAATGAAAATTATCCAAAGCATATCCCCCGGGAGTGTCGTAACCAAGAGTGCAGTAAGGCTCGTTGTCGTGCACCAGTTCCCGTTTGAGTCTAGCTCAAAGCGGTGTTTTCGGGTTTTACCCCTAGGTACATCTGTGCCAGAGCCGCCTCTATTTGCTCATATCCAGACAGGGATGTATTGCTCGGAAAACTCACAAAATCTCTATAATACCAAAATTATAGGAAGTTCTTCTATACTAATCCTTAAAGTCTATCTTCGGGCTATGTGCTCTAATCAGAGTTTATCTAAATCTAGCTTCCAAGGTTAGTACTAAACTGCCTCTGATACCAACTTTAATGCCCCGACCCCAGCTACCCAGGGTCGGTGCATTACTTCGTAACATTGGCATGATCACAAAAGATCAAGTCTCGAAAGACCGATTAGTTTAGTAGCCTTGGAAACACTAGATACATTCATAAATGTTACATTACATCATAAAGTGACAAACTACAATAACATGGTCTTCATAGTCCACACTCATATCCCTATCTGACTACCCCTGCAGGTCATTCATAAAATACTTCTTCACATCCTGGAAAAATATTAAAACATTGAAAGAGGTGAGCTCAGATGCTCAGTAAGGTTTACAATATAGCGGAAGATTTCATAAATAAACATTAACATTTAAGGCAATGTATAACTAAAACAAAAGCCTTTTAAACTTGAACTTCAACATAATATGGCAAATGTAAAATGAGATAATGCCATTCAATCCTTCACATGGATATTCTACTGGTCGAATAATCACATACAATATCAATAACCACTTTCATAATGATGGAATGCATAATGCTAGACTATCATAACCACGTAGTCAAGGCCTCATGGCAAGACCACAAATAATATTTTGTCAAGGCCTCATGCCAAGACACTAGTTTGTCTCATGAGACCTGCCGATGCATCGAGGAGCTATAGCGGGCTCCACCCGTCACTTATTAAGTCCAATGCATTCCTCATATGAATAGTTTTAAACATATCATAAACCATAACATAATCGTATCACATAAAACATGCATAAAGGAAACATAACATTTCGACATTTCAATCAAAAGATATCAATAAAACACGTTGATATAATAAAAACTCTTTAAAAATCATTTTCAATACCAAAATAAAAGAAAGTTAAAACTTTGTATTTATTTTTCATTAAAAAAAAGATGGCTTGTAGAGGAAGCCGAAACTCAAATAATGGTCACAGTAGCGGAGAAGTCATTGTCGCCGCATATGTACGGAAAGAAAAACATTCCCTTTTTTTCGTTTAGTAAAATGCTTCATATAAAAATATTCCTTTTGAATAAACTTCAAAGTCAAAGGGGTTTATACACCGTATAAAAGAAAGTTGTGTATAAAACCAAATATGCCGCAATGAAAGGAGATTGAGACGAAGTCCTTAAAAAGATCATTTTTAAAATAAAATAGATCTATTATGTTTATTCACTATAGGTACACATAAATAAAGTAAAAATACAAAATAGGACATAATAACATCATGACATAATTTTAAAGTAGGAGATTAACCCAAAGAATGGAAGTTGGGTTAAGAAGTTCCCTTACCTTGCGTCTTGTCCTGACTCGACCGTTCTTTAACCTCATGAATAATAAACTAGAGTTAATTTCTATTTACTTAAGAACCTTTTTTTTGTTCATTATTCCTTTTATATAACTTATTACCATGTTATGAACAATATGTAATTATTTAAGTTAATAACGGTCATTTTGTCGATCTTTGGTACTTGAGTCAACAATAAACTTCTTATAATTACAAGTTCTTTATGTGGTAGAATATCCATTATCTACAGAATTATATTCATGATTTAGATGTCATATATATCATATATATCCATTATATACATTCATTCATAATATTACGTAACATTTAGAGGTAAGAAATGAAATGCACCGTTCATGGAGACGGTAAGCCGTACGTACGCATGAACGCTACTTTCATTTCTATTTCGTATTTAATGGAATGAAATCATAATTATATAAAGGTATAATATAGTTCCAGTATAATATCATATATAATATCATTTACTCCATCCTTTATACATCCCACGTATGGCATTAACGATTCACATCACTTTGAGGGGGTGGTAGTCCGCACTTCCTAAAATGAAATTATCACGTTTACCCATAATGGAAATCATAAAGTATGCCATAAATGAGAAATAAAGAAGCATAAGGAAAACCTAAACATAATATATATATCATATATGAAAATAGTGTCATCAAAATGGCCACCATTATAGGTGTTAAAAGAATTTGAATAATCATCGTTTCGTGAGGCAGTATTTCGCCACCCACAGAAACAGTATGTTCTTTAACCATTAGACGAAGGTGTGTGTAAGTGTAAACCAAATCCTTATCATAACAACATCCTAGTATATTGTAGATACTGGTGTTGTTACAAAATAAAGGAATGAAAATAGTTTAAGGGGTTGGAGAAGCAAAATAAAACAAAACAACATTAGAGAAGACATTACTTAAAAAAATCGGGTAACTCTTTTTGATTTGAGACAAAGGCTTCATTGGGAAGAATTCTGCCCAAAGTGAGGCTTCTAGGAGTAAGTGAGGGATGTTGGGAGAGTATTTGGGTAGAGTTTGGCCGATCCAAATGGCTTGAAGGTGTGAATAAGGTGGGAGTGGTGGGGGCCTTTTATAAGTGGAGAGGAGGGGCACTTTTGGAAGGTAATGAAATGTTATTCTATTATACAATGCTTTTCGGATTCTAAAGGTCCCACACTTGTATAATTCGAGGCTAAGGTGATAAGGGTTCGAAATCTCCTCATCCAATAGGCTTTGGACAAGTGTAAGCCTTGGATTTTACATTATCTTCTCATTTTATTTAAATCGTTAAATAATGAGGTCATCGCTGCATCATCATGATGTCATAAATAAGTTAATTTATTTAATGTCTAAAAATTATAAAAAAAATTCTATAATGTAGGAAATCATTTTATCTTTCCAATGACTTATTATAATAAAAAATATGACTTGTATAACCCCATGTAAAAATTGTTTTAGTAAAACATTTCATGTTTGTGTCATTTTTTTACTTTAACATTAAATAAAAGGTATTTATGTCATTTTCCAACTAAAGTGGCTCCATGGGGTCCCCAAGTTGACCCATGGATTTTCTTGGTCGTCCATGACACATCCAATGAGGGTAGGATAAGTGTAAATCTCATCTCGTATTATTAAAACATTATTTTTACCTTAAACTACACTAATTACCTCTAATCGCGATTAAGAACATAAAAGTTACTATTCACCAAAAATTATTTTAATCTTATTGAACCACATTTTACTTCTTAATGACAACCATGTATGTCGGATTTTTGAAAATAAAATCACAGAAGTGGTAATATTTCATTTAAATGAAAAATCAGTTATATAACTACCACTTAGTGGTTTCTCTATTCATCAAAAATTGAAGTTTTTCAGAACAATGCCAAAATTTCACCCTAAGAAATAATTGATATTACGAATTCAAAAATGATGTCTATTTTATGAAATTCCAAACATATAATTTTCATTAATTAATTTTATAATTAATTCCCACTGTCACAACAAATAGCGTGTTTTTAAGAAACAATTTATATCAAAAGATTGACAATTGTTTATGTCTAATTTCAAAGTGAAATTAATTCTAATGACCACCATTGGATAAAATGGTAAAAATATATTCTAATTATACTTTAAAACCCCTCAATATTATAACTTATCAATATAAATTATTTTGATTAAAAAAGTTGTTTTAAGTATTTTTCACTATTCGTAAAATTTTTGAAGTTCTCAGAAAATTACAAAAAATTTATCATAGGATAATTTCAATATTAGGAATACAAAAATGAAGTCTATTTTGAAATATAAAATTTCTATAAATTTAAAAAGTGGTTATTACTATTCATAACGGCTACTTTGATTAGTTTTAGTGTGTTAGAACTCGATGTTGCGTACAATGCAAGCTATTACATTATTGAATGAGAAGCATATCATGGAAGCTCAGGGTGTTACAAATAAGATCCCCTTAATTGAAAAAAAGACAATATAATATTAAAAAATTATGGTATTCAAAATAAAAACATCGTCTTGGTGGCCTTTTGGTCTATTTTTATGATTGAAAAATAGTGATCAAGGTTCCACATAATTAATAAGGTGTAGATCTCATCAAAGGCCTTGATTTTAAATATCATATAGTCCTAATGGACACTTAGATAAAAAAACTAATGTTGTTTGAAGTTTAAGTAATGTTTTCTAACTATATTAATATATTAATTAATTTTAAAATTTTCATAATTACAAAATTTTTGAAAAACATATACTAATCAATACAAATTTTAATATTATTAATTAATTTAAAATTTTAATTATTTTAAACTATTTTCAAAAATAATATTATAATTTATGTGTAAATACTTATTTTTCATTATATAAATCATATTTATGAAAATATATTTTATCTATTTCAATATTAGTATATTTATAATTTTAAATAATATTTTTAATAATTTATAGAAAATTGTGAATTCCACAATTTAAAAAAGATAAGAAAAGTGTTGATAAAGTGTTTATTTATCAATAATAAAAAATGGAGAATAATGGGGGCCATTATTAGTGCTTGTTTTCTAGCACTAATAAAAGTATCCCTTTTTTGTGCTTTTTTTATCTCTGATAAAGGATAATACTTAATATAATGAAATATGTCATAATTCTTGTTTAAGGAATATGGTTTATGGAAATATAGTTTTATCTAGGTCCTTATCTACATTGAATGAAATAATTTAGGATTCTGGTGGTCTATGTGTCCAAATTACTATGTAGGCATACTTTTCTTGAGCCTAGTACGACAGGAACTAGATTTTTCTGATCAAATTTGCAATCTTTCTCCATAATAAATTTAATAGAACCAATTATTTTGAGTATTTCATCATCCTTTATGTGTGGACCTCAGTAACATTCAATGGAAGCATTTAAAAATTCAATAGTGTATAAAACCTATAGGTTGAGTTATAAATTGTTATAGCATATAGAGAATAATTAGTTGACACTTAAATCCCCTGAGGATTGTGGAATTGGTGAGGTGTTGTTGTTTATGAGATGTTTTATACACTACATGTGGTTAAATACTTAATTTTTGTTCTTTATATTAGAAAATATACATGAGGAAATTGTTCCTTTAATTTTATATTATTTTCAAATTCCTTAGTTCAGTTATTGGTTATATTATGAATTTATATCTATTTAAAAGTTACCATAGATGTTTTAAACTTTCTTCCCCAATAATTAAGTAATGAGAGTCTTGAAACTTGTTAAACATCCTAATCAGACCTAGCCACTCAATCCCAACGTCAGGAAAAATCAGAATGTCACGCAACCCTTGGTATCGTCCCACATATAAGAAAGTAAAAAAAATAAAAAATAATAATAAAATGTTATAGGGAATAATTTATAAATGTAACACTTGAAAAAACCTCATCTTGAAAAATTCTATACATAATAGAAAACATCAATTTAATTGAATACATATATAAAAAAATAATCCAAAACACTCAACATTGAAAATAAAGACCCATGAAATATCCCGTAATCAATATATAACATGCCTTTAATAATCACCCCAAGCCACCCCATTTTACCCAATCTAATCAAATGAATAATTTTTCTACATAACATGAAACTCAAGACATGAATCTTTAGATGTGTTCCAAGATTAATATATAGGGGTGAGTATGAAAACATAATAGAATTTAATCTATAATTAATCTTTCACCCTATTCATTCAAAATCCTTGTAGCCCATATTCATTTTTTTGGAAATATTCACAACCCATGTCAATTTTTATAATCTAAACGAATATATCAATCAAATTTAACATTATAAAATTTTATAAAATTAACAACCATACATTCCTTATCCCTAACATTTCAATTTCAACCGATTAACACACCCATTTTCACCCTGACAAAAGGAAACTATAACAACATTATTTAAACATTGTAAAAAACCATCCCCCTTTTCCATTATTATATTAACAAACAACCCCTATAATACTGAGATATTTCCAATATCTACCATTCCAATTTCATGAAGCAGCCATAAAAAATCAGGGTCCCAAAACCATTATAATAATCATAAAACAAAAGATATATATACATCCAAACCATTCCATATATACAAAATATCCCTACAAAACATGATTTGTTAAACAAATAATAGTACCAAATTATGATAACATTTTTCGTAATTTCATTTTCATAAGAGAACACTTATATACCATGAAATCCATGTATCATTTCCGTGAAAACTTATGCACACTAAAATCCATGTTTTTTGTTGCAAAAATTAATATTAATAAATAATTTTAATATTACTAAAATGTTTATCATAAAATCTAATATAGAATCTTTCCAAATTTAGCACACAATGGGAAGTATGGGAAGATAAATAAATCATATTTCTTCAATTAATTTATTTATATATTTTCCATGAATCATGAATCCAAAATGATACAAAACCATTTATAACCCTAGGTTAAGTAAGTGACATTTCCATAAAACTACCAAAATTCATTGAAATTTATGAAATGGTTATTAGGTAGTGTAATGACACTAATCAATGAAACTATGATAGGAACACAAATCCACTTTTCATCCACTTTAATACCCTAAAAAATGCCTAATTTAATTAATCTATGACATAATATTTCGACAAACCATTAACCATTACGGTTTCTAACAAGAATAAATGAAGAAAAACATAAAGATAAGATATAAAAAAGAAACATACCTTATATATTATACTAAGACCAATTAATATTAATTTATGATTAGATTAAAAGGGATAAAATCCCCCAAAATCCCATTAAATCAAAAACTATGTGAAGAAGAGCAGAAATGGAGGATGTTTTAGGATTTTTGGGTAAAATACATAGTTTTGGTTCCCCTTTTAGTGACTGTATTGTTTTCATATATGGTTTGTAAGACCATGCACTAGATTATTCCCCTAGAAATTTCCCCTTCACCAAATAGACATGATCAATTTTTTGTTTCACCAATAATATGATCCTAAAAAATCTTCATGTGTAACTATAACACCACATATAGATAAGGGGTTAAAATACTAAATTTTACTACCCATGTCAACAAGAAGAAAATTTATTTTCAAGAGAGTACTTGATTAGAACACCATAGATAAGAGTGCCTTGGTATAGAGTAGTCTCAGGATGGGTGACCTCTTGGAAGGATTTATAGGGTGTGTGTGAGTGACGAAAAAATACACTGAAAGATAATGTGTTATCCCATGAGGATAGTCATTAGTTTGATAATATGTTTGGTCATGTGGGTTTTCCCTAGTAGGGGACTATGTTTCTATGAGGAAACTAACAGTACCTGGAGATACATAGCTCTATAGACATATTAAAAGGAAATGTTCTTATGATTTTAGAGACCCCTAATTGTTACAATGGTCTAATAGTAATTCACAATAGAAGTTTACTGCAACTGGATGGGTTAAAATGTAGGGTTCAGAATGGGTATGCTGTTATCTAATGTGTGTGTTGTGGGGGGGGGGGGGTGTAACACCCCAAAATTTAAAGGGATAATATAATAAATGTTACTACCCATGTTAAAAAAGTTTGACTTTATTTTCAGGAGCCTACTAAATTTGAACTCAATAGTTAAGTGATCCTTGACCTCAAGTAGTGTCTGTACGGGTGACCTCTTAAGAAGATTCCTAGGATGCATCTGTGTGAGGAAAAACACATTAATAGTACATGTTCTTAGCCCATATGGGAGAATCATTAGTCGGATTATCCATTCAAGCATTTGGGTGGGACCAAATTGGGACAACATGTATTCATGGAAATTAGTGGTTCCTAGTGCGTTAGAGCCTGATAGATGTATTAATTGGTAGGTTGATTGTACTATCAGTAGGGGATTGTTGTTATAGTTACCTTCCCATTTTCCTCATTTTAGCCGGAATCCTCATCCAAATTTCAAAAATAACCTAATAACCCCCATTGAACCTTTCTTTGGACTAAAATAAATCATTCCAAAATACAAATCCATCCCTAAAAATTAAATACAACTAAACCTAAAGAATTATATTGTTTAAAACTACTAAATTATTATAATTATAACTCTCTAAGACGTTTTTATATTAAAAAATAGTTATAAACAAAAATATAAATCAAAAATGAAAAATATTTTTATGAAAACTCTTCCAAACAACACACTTTTTGTCCCAAAATTGATAAAATGCATAGAGAGTTGAAAATTATAATTTAAAAGAAACCACAACCATATATATTCTCTCCACCATCAAAATATCCCATTTATTATGAAAAAATAATCAATAGTGAACACCCATTATTTGTATCTCAACCCTCACCATCAAGAAATTGAACTAACATACTAAAAAATTGTGAAACGAGGCCTCACCCAAATAATAAAATTCCACTAACACTTAAACATCACCTAAGAAAATTTCTCCAAAAATAATTTTTCCTATTGACTTAGAAATAATTTTTTAAATCATGAAATTATTTTAATTAAAAACTACTTTTACTAAAACACTTAATTCTTCCAAACTCTATTTGATAAAATAATTTAAATCCAATATAATAATTACATCGATCTAACATTATATCCGTATATAATTTGTTCAGATATCTTTCTAAATAATATAAAAATAATACAAGTCTTTAAAAATTAAACTATTAGAAAAATAATATAAAAATCATATTGAAAATCAATATTCAAAACACCCTATTCATTTATACACTTACATTTCGAAACAAAAATCAAACCCCATTTTTAAAAGATTTATTTTAAAATTCCACACACCCATACCTAAAAAAGGGTTATCTAAAAATTGAACAGCATCGAAAGCTTACTGATTTTCCACATGGGTATTAATGTAAAATCAAAAGGGAAGATACATGTGATAACCTAATCAAAGGGATTATGGTATGCATTAGATTTTTTATAGCACTCTAGGGGGTAACATGGTAGTTTAATTTGGAGGGTTTTCTCTTGAGGAGGTTTTTTTTTATCAAAGTTACATATCTTTTTGTTTAATTTTGTATTCATATTTTTTTAATTTTTTTGTTTTCTCATTATTTAAGAAAAATATTAAAATAAAATTATTTATGTGTAATGGCCGAGAAATCCCATGGAATTTTATTTATATATGGGATTTTCACGAGTCTGTGAAAGTTTACGGCGCTTGATTCCGAGGCCTGGTGTGCCCAGAATCAATTTTTGAAGTTTTTTTCAAGTACGTTCAGTAAACATACGAGAAGGTTCTTATAACTTTTTAACCAGTTCGCGGAATTAAAATCTGAGAGCACATTTGAACTCTTAGTGCTAGTATTCACATAAGAAGACTTTCAGTACAATGACAGTGAGTCGAGAATAAAAGTTAGTTTTTCGATTTTTGTGTAAAGTAATAAAAATATGTAAGCTCACTTTATTTTTTTTAACCACCATGTAGAGGTTGGGTGGTTAAAACCTCCTCATGGGAGTTGGAGGTGCGCCCACCACGCCTTAACCTTCCTTGGAAGGTTACGGTGGTGGTTCCGACCCGAGCATAACCTCTCGTGAGAGGTTATGATGTGGGGACCACACAAGTCTTAACCCCCTATTAATGGAGGAGGGTAAAACCTTATCAACTCTCCATTAAATGGGGAGAAACCCCTTGAACTTCTCCCCCTTAATGGATCCAACTCTTGTTTAATTTAATTTGTGCCATATCTCAAGCATTAATTAGGGGAGCCGAGTTATTAATTAATTCTCTCTTTTGAATTATTATACGGACTCCACCCCATTAATTATATGAGTTAACTCATTTAATTAAATAACTCAATCGGAATTTACGCCAACGAACATAATAGATCCTAATATATTATTTGGCTATGATTTCATTTTGGGTGGAGTGCAGAGAAAGGAGGAACTTGGGAGAAATATTGGGGGAAGGCTCCCAACGAAGTATGCTTCCAACAAAGAATGCTTCCAATGAAGAACACCTTCAAAAACAAAGAACAATATTCTTCAACTTCCTTCCTTGGAACCCCCTTCGACGTGAGACATCTATGCCCGATCTTCCCTCCTCATCATCATCAATGAACCAATGCATGTGTTTGGATTGGAAGTGTGTGGAAGATGCGACGAACTATGAGAACATCGTCTTCATCCCGTGACTTCATCATCGAGCAACAATCAAAGGTAGGGGGTTTATTACTTGATGATTTTATACCATTTCTTATCTTATTCAGCGGATAGAAAGTGTTTGTTGTGGACGTGTTAATGATCAACTTCTTATCTTGTTGAGAAAATTTATACCTCCCTAAACGCGGATGGTGTGGGCCAATCTAACATGGCCTGACATCCTCTATCGTTTTTCCTTCTTGTGATGTTCTTCGGCATGGCGATGTAACAATGACGAGGTGATAGAGATGGAAACGACAAGGGCCATGCTACTTGCAGCCTCTGAGAACCGAGCCACCCCCACGACATCCTGCACTGCCTCCAACCAAGCCCGTGCACCCCGCCGGCCTACCCACGCGCTGCCCGCGCCCCACAGGCCTAACCGTGCCCTACCCGGCACCCCATGGCCTGCCCGCGTGCCCCGCGACATTCACTCGCACTGCCCGCACACCACGCCATCCTGACAGCGCCCCTTACGGCCTCCTCGTGATATGCCCGGTGCCCCGCACGACCTAACCATGCCCCAACTCCCGGCGGAACCAGCCGAGCCACACCGGCCACCCGAACCGTCCAACAACGTCCATTGCGGGGTCGCTGGCCGAACCTGATCAGCTTTCTAGGCAGAAACGACTTGGATTTTTGGGCCAAGATGCTAGATTCGTGCCCCATGTGGTCCTGGTCGAACCGTCCTAGGCCTTCGGGCCGAGCTCCCTATGCGGTGACCTTCGGCCTGAACCGTCCCTGTAGTCCGCTAGGCCGTGCCCAGCAGATTGGGTCGATCCTAGCAGGCTGACCCTCCCAACGGGAAGAGTGAGACCCAGTGGGTCTGACTGGGTTGACCCAAACTAGGTCGACCCAGTCTGGGTTGGCCCGAGTTGGTCCGACCGAGTCGGACCGGGCCAAGGCCCATTACCGACCCTGTTACTTCCTTTGGTTGTATCTTTGGTACCAGATGACAGTTTGACGAACCGTCAGTGGCGCTGGTATTCATGGAGCATGAAGGTCCCTTTGAGTATACCCCACTAGCATTCGGGGTAATGTTGAGATATGGTCAGGTTGGATCATATAGGAATCCAAACGGGCCCCCATTAAAAAAAGGATTATATCACACAGACCGAGCGTCTGATGGATGCGCCTTCAGTTGCGTAGAGACCCATATGAGAAGGCATACCTTAGTGGTACTTTTACATGGGACTTAATGGAAGTTGATGTATCAACACATGGATTGAGGAGTGGACCCTCTTGGAATCAAGCGTGCTTTGTGGAAACCCTATGGATGGCTTTGCACTATCGACTATTCCTAGATCATGTGTTGGTCTGATAATTCTGACTTATGTTCCTGGATCATGTGTTGGTATGGCAGAATAGCTGGTCCTGGATCATGTGTTTGTCCGATAGCAATGATGACTGTTCCTAGATCATGTGTTGGTCTGATAGTTCTGACTTTTGTTCCTGGATCATGTGTCGGTCCTACAGAATAGTTGGCCCTGGATCATGTGTTGGTCCGACAGCTCTGATGATTCATTGGCTATATCTGATCATCTATATCTCTCTACATAAGTTGTATACCTGTGTGATATGAGTCAGTGTCTTTTGTGTTTACATCATGACTGAGATGGATTACTTAATAATATAGGCATATGTATGGCCATATACATAAGTAATGGATATCCGTTGATTTCATACTCTTTGGTTTATCATTGGTGGATTTTTAGAGACCATGGTGGTCTTAGGGTCCCTACTGAGTATCGTTATGCTCACCCCTACACGAGCGTTTCCCGAACCTCATTGTTTTGGTTGCAGATGAAGGACATTGCTGACCAAGGTTGAGTGGGAAGGACTAGACGGTACTCGGAGGTGGACCACATGGTGTGACGGTACACGTAGGAGACATATGGACGTGGAGTGATGTGAAGGATATCTGTACCTACCCTTCAGGTAGGATCCATAGCGGATGATCCAAGAGCTTCTTTACAACTTTCAGCTATTTTTGTTCCTTACAGTGGTACTTTTACTTTACAGTTGGGCTTGTGTTTACGACCCCTTTACTTTTCAGCACTCATTTTGTATACAGTTTTACATTGTGTTTTGCTTCCAGGTTATACTCTGTTGTGTGTGTTTACATTTTATAAAGGCAATGAGTTCCCGACATATAGTTTTATGCCTTCGGTTCTAGTCACCAGCCACTGGCCTATTGAAGGCGGGCTTGGGGTAGTCACAACATGGGTCCTGAGGATGGGTCGTGAAAATTTGGTATCAGATGAGTCAGTTCTACCATAGAACTCAGGACTCTGATCTTTCTTTTCTATGAAGCAATAGTGTTAAGTGTACAGAGTCTTGTTTTCAGTTCAGGGAGTCCAATGTTGGTGCGGTGGCCGACGTATCTATACACCAGGACCCTGACTTTTGTTTTCCAACTTAGTGCATGAAAACACTAATTGCATTTGTGTTTTCAAGAGTTTTCTTTTTGATATCTTTAGTCAGCTCACTAGGTATAAATTATTGACCATGTAGGAGCTGTTTCTTTTCAAGATTCCTCCACATAGACAACCAGTTAGAGTTTTAGGAGAGCACATGATGACAACCCACTGAGCGACGAGGCTCTGGTGCAGGGCCATATTACTATGTTGGCACCTTCAGGAGGTGTACCGGCAGCACCACCACCCATTGGGTAGTAGATTCCACAAACTGCACTGGAAGACAGTGCACGCAGACTGAGGGAATTTCACGGGTTCTAGTGGCAGAGGCCTCCGTGGTTATGAGGCAAGAAAGATTCCCAGGTATCAGAGGACTATTTGGAGGCGATTTCTAGAGTTATCTGCCTAGTTGAGACACCTTTACAGAAGATAGTGATCTTATATAATAGAATTGTTTAGTGAGTTACCATGAGGATGATCCCCATAGTGATGAGGCCTCAGTGCATGGACTATTACATGAGATAGTACCTCCAAGTTGTGTGTCAGCTATATCAATTCCAGTTGGTCAGTAGTTGAAACATGCAGTACCGGTAGAGGAAACTTGTAGGCTTAGTGACTTACATGTGTTTCAACATCAGATAACCCTCATGTTCCAAGGAGATCCTGACTCACAGGCTGCTGAGGATTGGCTTGAGGAGGTGGATGAGAATTCCATAGAACATCTTTAGTTTCGGCAGGACGACATGTCAGTAGCTGAATATTCATCTAGGCATACTGATCTTTACTGGTACTCGATGAATACGATACGATTAGTGCATCAGGGCTCAAACATACGAGCGAGGTGTGTTTCAAGGACATCTCATACAACACAATTCCTTTACACATTCCTAATTATGTTAGGATACTAGAGAGAATCTTTGTGGTTGAATGTTCTTTGTTTGATCGGATACAGCCAGTGAATATTAGTAGTTGGAAATATGGAAACCGATGCTGGTGTTAGAGACCTGAGCGTGTAAATATGTTTTGAGAAGAGGAATTGTTAAGGATAGATAAATCTGCATGGCAACATACGTGGAAGGAGATCTAGGAGAGCAGCATGAAGTAGTGTACATTTCGACATGTTACAACCACCCCCTTATGTGGAACCCACTAGGCTCAGGGAGCTAGAAGACTAGGGAAGAGTGTAGCTGCAAACTTCATGGATAGTTAATACCTCTGGTGTACGTTCGCTGGAAGCACGGGAACCTCCAGGAGAGCACATGGGAGTGGGAGGCTCAGATAAGTTCTCAGTACCCCAATTTGTTCCATTAGTTCAATTTGTAGCTTATAAGGGCGTAAAGCTCCAAGGTGGAGAGAATGTAAAGACCCAGATATCCCATGTAATGTTTTTTATACAAGGGATTTTTACGAGTCCGTGAAAGTTTGCAGTGCTTGATTCTGAGGCCCGGTGTTCCCGAAATCATTTTTTGAAATTTTGTTGAGGTACGTTCAGCAAGCATACGAGAAGGTTTCTAAACTTTTGAACCGGTGCTCAGAATTAAAATCCAAAATCACTATCAAACTCGCAACACCGATATTCTCTTAATAAAAATTTCACTTCAACGGTAGTGAGTCGAGGATAAAAGTTAGTTTTTGGGTTTTCGTGTGAATTAATAAATTAAAGTAAGATCACTTTATTTTATTTTTAACCGCCATGTGGATGTTGGGTGGTTAAAACCTCCTCATGGGAGTTGGAGGTGGGACCGCCACCCCTTAAACTCCATTGGGAGGTTATGGTGGTGGGTCCCACCCGAGAATAACATCCCGTGAGAGGTTATGACGTGGGTACCACAGGAAGCTTAACCACCTATTAATAGAGGAGGGTAAAACCTTCTCAACTCCCCATTAAATAGGGAGAAACCCCTTGACCATATCCTCCTAAATAGATCCAAATCCCCTTTACCTTAATTTGTGCCACCTCTTAAGAATTAATTGGGGGACCTAAATTAATTAATTAATTCTCTCTTTTGAATTGTTATGCCAACTCCACCCCATTAACTAAATGAGTCAACTCACTTAATTAAATCACTCAATTTGAATTTACGCCAATGAACATAATAGATCCTAATATATTATTTGGCTAAGATTTCATTTTGGGTGGAGTGTAGAGAAAGGAGGAACTTGGGATAAATATTGGGGGAAGGCTCCCAACGAAGAACGCTTCCAACGAAGAACGCTTCCAATGAAGAACACCATCAAAAACGAAGAATGATCTTCCTCGACATCTTTCCTCAGAAGCTGTTTCAACGTGGGACGTCTTAGACCGATCTTACCTCCTCATCATCTTCAACAAACCGATGCACAAGGTTGGATTGGAAGTGCATGGTGGACGTGACGAATGAGGACAACATCATCTTCTTCCCGCGACTTCATCATCGAGAAACAATCAATGGTAGGGGGTTTATTACTTGATGATGTTATACATTTTCATATCTTCTTTATCGGATAGAAAGTGTTTGTTGTAGATGTGTTAATGATAAACTTCTTATCTTGTTGTTCCAATTGATACATCATTAAACGCGGAGGGTGCGGGCCAACCTAACAGGGCCCGACATCCTCCATCGTTTTTGTTTCTTGTGATGTTCATCGGCATGGCGACGCAACAACGACGAGGCGACAGAGACAACAACAACAAGGGTTGCGCTACTCCCATCCTCCGAGAACCGTACTGCCCCTGAGGCATCCCGCACCACCTCCATTTGCATCTGCACGCCCTGCGTTGCCCGTGTGCCCTGCGGCCAGCCCGCGCACCCCACGGCCAGCCTATGCTATGCCCGCGCGTCCTATCGGCCTACCTGTGTACTGCTCGCACCCCACTGGCCTAACCGTGCCGTTCTCGGTGCCCCGCAGCCTGACTGCGCACTACCCGCGTGCCTCGCGGTCTTCCCGCACTCTACCTGCACGCCCCGCAGTCTGCCTGTGCACCCCGCGGTCTTCCCGGGCGCTGTCGGCGTGCAACACGGTCTGCCTACACACTGCCCGCGCACCCCGCGGTCTGCCCGCCTGCTGCCCGCACACCTCACCTGCCTGCCCACGCCCTGCCTGTGTGACCCCCAGCCTATCCTTACACTCCCGCTCACCCTGCAGTCCTGCCCTCATGCTTCCCGCACCCCATGCGGCCTCCCCGCACCCTTCCCAGCACCAAACGTGGCCTGCCAGGGCACCGGCTCCCAGCCGAGCCGTGCCGGCCACTCGAGCCGGCCCGTGGCATCCTTTGAAGTGTCGCTAGCTGAACCGGCTTGGCTTTCTGGGTTGAGCATCCCTAGTCGTGCCCCACATGGTCCTGGTCGAACCGGCCCGAGTCTCCGGGCTGAGCCGCCTACACGGGGACCTTTGGGCCGAACCGACCCCGTTGTCCGCCATGGCAGCCCAACGAACCAGGCCAAACCTTTCAGACTAACCCGCCATACGGGCCGGTTTAGACCCAGTGTGTCAGACCGGGTCAACCCAGACCGGGTCGGCCCAGTCTGGGTTGGACCGAGTCAGTTCGATAGGGTCGAACCAGGCCCAGGCCCATTACCAACCCTGTTAATTCCTTTGGCCGTATCTTTGGTACCAGACCACCGTTTGACAAACCGTCAGCAGTGATGGTTTTCATGGAGCACGTCAATCCCTTTTAGTATACCCCACTAGAGTTTGGGGAAATGTTGAGAAACAGTTAGGTTGGATCGTACACGAATCCAACCGACCCCCCAGGACAAAAAAGCTTATAACTCACAGACCGAGCGTCCGATTGACGCACCGTCAGTTGCATTGAGACCCCTATGATAAGGAGGAATTTTGGGATACTTCTACATGGGACTTTGTGGAAGCTGATGTATCGACACCTGGAATGAGGAGTGGACCCTCCTGGAATCAGGTGTGCTTTTAGAAAACCCTGTGGCTGGCTATGCACAGACGACTGTTCCTGGATCATGTGTTGCTCCAATAGTTTGGACTTCTATTCCTGGATCATGTGTTGGTCTGACAGAATAGTTGGTCCTAGATCATGTGTTGGTTTGATATCTCTGACAATTGTTCCTCAATAATTTGTTGGTCCGACAGTTCTGACTTCTGTTCCTGGATCATGTGTCGGTCCGACAGAATAACTGGTCCTCGATCATGTGTTGGTCTGACAACTCTGATGATTCAGTGGCTATATCTGATCATCTCTATCTATCTAAATATTTTTTATGCCTATGTGATATGATTCAGTGTATTTTTTGTTTACCTCATGACTGAGATGGATTACATAATTACTTAGGTATAAGTATGGTCATATACCTAAGGAATGGCCATCCGTTGATTTCGTACTTTTTGGTTTATCCTTGGTGGATTTTGAGAGACAATGGGGGTCTCAGAATCCCTAATAAGTATCATTTTACTCACCCCTGCGTCGGATTTTCCCGCACCTCATTGTGTTGGTTACAGACGACGGACAGCGCTGACTATGGTTGAGTGGGCAGGACTGGATGGTACCCGGAGGTGGACCACACAGAGTGACGGTACACGAAGGAGACTGACGAACGCGGAGTGCTGTGGAGGCTCTCTGTACCTACCCTTTATGTAGGATCCATGGCGGAAGATCTAGGAGCTTCTTAAACCCTTTCAATAATTTTTTTCCTAATAGTTGTACTTGTACTTTATGGTTGGACTTGTATTTCCAACCCCTTTACTTTTTATCACTCATTTTATATACAGTTTTACTTAGTGTTTTTCTTCTAGCGTATACTATATCGTGTGTGTTTACATTTTATAAAGGCCACACAATCCCTTCTTAGGGTTTTATGTCTTTGGTTCTAGTCACCAGCCCCTGGCCTATAGAAGGCGGGCTAGGGGTAGTCACGGCACGGGTCCCGAGGACGGGTCGTGAAATTATGTGAATGAGACAAATATATTATAAAAATATAATAAGAACATGAGGAAACATATTTAATGAAATAAATAAAAGTTATCATTAACTAATCCAGACCAAGGGAAGATTCATAGAATATATGGGCTATCCTTGTTCTATTAATGATGATTTATTTATCACAATCTCACTCAATTGAATGAGGTATTTTTCACATCATCTGACCCTCTACATTCTAGAGGATGGTTACATCTCCTTGGAATGAATTCTTTCCAATATTGGTCTCTTCTAATAAGAATGTTAAAATCTATATAATCTATATGTGGAAAACCACTGTACTTATTGAGTTTTCTCCCCACTCAATCGAACATGATTTTTATTTAAGGGAAGTAAAAAAATAAGAATGAAAGTCACAGATTCAGGGGCTATTTCCTCACTATATGTTCTCTTTTCTACAACCTCAGATATTGTATTAAAGGACACATAATTAAAAACATTTTTTATATCAAACCCACATTTCCAAATTCACTACCTAATACTTGAGAATAAACTAATCTCTACAAGGTGGGATATAGTATATCACAACTGATGGGGTAAGAAATATATAATAAAAATGTAAAAAGAAAAAAATTTATACTATAAATACACAGAGTAAATCATCTTTCTTTCTACCATTTAACCTAATAAAATTAATTAATGAATAGAAATACAATAATCCTTGATGACATAGAAAGGTTTAACTATAACACACTGCAGTTTTTTGAAATAATTTTTTTTTCTTGTTAGAATTAATTAATTTTCATTGATGTATTTCATTTTTATATGTCAAATATTTCTTTCACATGGAACTGAATTGGGTTACACTATATGAAACACCGACTTGGAATGTGTTATACACAACACTATGTTCTATGAAACCTCAATTTATGGTTATAAATATTAAAATGATTTAATTATAACATAAACATTAGACATAGTAATATAAATAGTAATAACAACTTTCCATTTATTATTTATAATAGTTTCAAATAAATAAAACACATTGATAATTAAATATATATTTTTTGTTTAAGTCTTTATATGTTTCCAAATAATATTTTCTTAAAGAAACAACTCTTTATGTCCTTTTGTGGACAATAATAATATTAATTTTAGACATGAATAGAAATTAAATTTGATAAAATTAAAATCATTTTTGAATTCTTAATTTTTAAATTATCTTAGGGTGATGTTTTTGAATTTTTTTGAGAAACTTCATTTTTTGGTGAATAGTAAAAATTACTCACATTTAGTTAAAAAAAATCTTTTAATTTAAAAATTGATTAAAGTTGAATTATATTTTAAATTAGGTTTTTGAAGTGAAAATAGATAAATTGTGAATATATTAATCCAAATTAGGTCATTGAATTCATTTTATGTATGGAAATTAAATACCAAAGCTTATTGATCATTTGAATGTTTTTACTTTTTAAACCCACTTTCTCACTACATCTGTAGAATTAGCATTAAAAATAATTTTCCCACTTTAGTGATTTTATTTTTAAAAAACAAACATAAATATTTATAATAATTATGATATTAATAGTTTAATAATAGAAAAAAAAATTTGAAAAAAAATATTAGTGAAAGTGATTAAAATTAATCACAATGATTAAGGTAGGATTGACCTTAATTGAGGACTAAAACTTATTCTTAAGGACCAAAATGACCTCAAAACTTGTTCAAAATACATTTACTGCCAATAATTATACAATATCCACTCTTTTTTTCTAATTTTATGGATCATTGGGATTTTATTAAATGGAAGTGACCTATAAAAAAGGATAATTAAAGAAAAAGACAAAAAAAGGACTTTCCTTACCTTTAATATTTATGAAACCTTGAGATATGTAAAAAAAGTCATATTTTAGGTTATAAATATCCATTTGAAATATAAATGGGTTATTTATGTCATAATAATCTATATATAATTCTTATAGAAGATTTAGTTACTTAAAATTCTTACAAAGATCAAACATAGTTGTTATTTAATTAATAATTAACTAAAATAAATGATATAATAAATGATAAAGTTAAAGTTAATAGTATCAATTAATATATTTAATTATTTTATATTATTAATATATCAATTTTAATTTATTTAAAATAAATTTATTTTAATTAAATTTTTTTTTGATATTTTAAAATTGAAATTAAATAAATAATTGAAATTATTATTATTTTTCAAAAAATAATATTTTATTTAATGATTAAAAATAAATAAAAACTATTTTATACCAAGTTATTTTTAAGGGTAAATGTTTTTTTAAATATGGTATATTAATGGCTTAATTAAGCATTTATAATAAACATAATGACACATATATTTTAAAAACAATGTTAGCATGGTTTGGGTTTAAGTAGTGTTTTGTGTGATAGAAGTGCTTGTTTTAAAAACTAATTTCCATAACACAAGACATTTATTTTTTTAAATTAGGTATAATATTTATAATTAGTGTCTCTATATTATTTAATAAATATCACCTTATTTTATTCTTAATGTTTAAATTACTTTTTCTAGAACACACATGCTTTATTAAAAACAAAAATAATAAATTTGGGGAATAATAGATGTTAATGAACCAAATTATTAAAATGTACATATTTTTGTGTGGTGCATATTTAGTTAGATATTAATTTTAAATTAATCCAATGTTTTTCCATTATGGAGGCACATTAGGTAAAGGATACCTCCCATTATTGAACACTTTTTGGTATTTACAAGAGTTCCACTCCACCTCCACTATAAACAGGAAAGCACTCTCCCCCTTCTTCAGACATCTCAAAACACTTAGGTTTAGATAGGAAATTTAGAATTAACTTTAAAAAAATCCCTACCTTCCTCTTTGAAGCCTCCCATTGGACAAAATGTAATCCAAGGAAGCCCTTTCACACAAAGAAGACGGAGTTACCTGATTAATAATTAACGTCTTATCTCAAGCCCCTTTCTTTTATTTTCTTTCTCCACCCCTCAAATAAATTTATTACAAGATTGTATATATAAAATAGTATGATAAATATACTATGATTTTTTATACTATGTTTTTTATCTACAATTACCCACACATCTATATAATGGATAATGAATGTACAATTCATGTGTACAACGAACTACCACCTCACTAAATGATGATTGTTCATTTTTCCTTTACTGACTCTCATGGTAGAAATTATGATGGAATTTATTTATAAATTTCATATATTATATTTATTATGTATTTAATCTTTAATAATACTTTTATAAATCATATTTTTTACTTTCCATTTTGTGTCAGTACGATAATTTCGTTTGAGGAAGTGTGGACTACTGCCCCCTCAAAGCAATGTGATTCATTCACACACAACATGGAATATATTAAGGATGGGTTTAGTGACCTTATATGATATATATAACATTATAAATCTATATTAATGATATTATATACATATATACATAGATTTAATTTTTTCTCTCTCTTTCAATGTGACGATTAATACGAAAATAACATGCATTCCTACGTATGGATTACCATCTCCATGAACGGTGTATTCCATTGCCTACATATATGTTATATAGAATATTATTACAAAAATATAATCAATATAAATTATATTTATATCATGTTTTACATTATGGTATCATGATATATGTATAAATAATAAATATATAACAAATTAAGAAACATGCGAAGAATAAAGCATATATTATCCAAAGGGGAACCTTACCAAAGAATTGTTAACAAGAGGGTAATGTAAGGTCATAATCAAACCATATATGGTATTAGATATAATAATATGGTTCTATAAAAGATTTAAAATAAGTTTATATTAATTATACAGGGGGTTTGAATGACTATGATGAGAGTTAAGACACAAGATAATGGAATTTCATCTCACTTTTATTTCTGTGAGATACATGCCTCAATCACCACTGAATTATTTTTTGTGGTGTATGTACAGACCATGAATGGATTATTTGTCTATTAAAAATAATTTTATATTAAATCACATATCAATTTTATGATCTTTCTTTCATGGGGTTTAAGTTTCAAAAGATACAAAATCAGTAATATAGTATTATCTCAATTTTCCTTCTTTAAAACTCATGTTCTACTATGCACCTATTTTTTTCATGCTGTATATAGTTCCATTTTACATGATATATAATTAATATCCTTATTTTATAATATTTTAATCTTTATTTAATTTCTATTTTTACATGGAGTGTATGATTCCATGTTACCTTGTAATAGGAGTTTATTGAAATATTCTCATTGCTTTTCGTGATTGTTTGTGATTGTGCTTCAATTAATGATTCCATTGCTATTTTATTAAAAAATAAAATATTTTTGAATGATATTTGAATCCCATTATCAAATAAAAATTATTTTAAAATATTTTATCATTTCCAATTCTTAATTTATATTTTTTCAAATCTATTTTCAAAGAAAAAGGTTTTCAAAAGTTTTTCTCTTTTAAAAATCAATTTTCAAAATAATAAAGGATATTTTACTCATTGAATGTTTTTTGAGGATCCATAAAAAATTATTTCCCATATAAAATAGCATGAATTGGTGTTACTCATTCATTTCTTGGGAAATTACTCAATTTATTAATTCATAATCTTTCTTTTAAGGGGTTATGTTTTGATGGCATGATGTTTATGAAACTCATTTCTCTTTCACGGGTTATATGCTTTTGAAACCTACTTCCTTTTTTGGGTTATGTTTATGATGAAATGATTATAAAACCTATCTTTTCTCCATAGATTATGATATTATTACCTGATTATAATACCCATTTAATTTCATGGGTTATGATAGGGTTATTTATAGTCTGTGGGAACACGTATGTATTATTTCACTATAAGGTGGGTGAGACCTATATCTCTCTCCAATGCATTAAATAAAATTTATATGTCATAAAATAGAATAATATGGTCTTGATAATGAACATTGACTACAAAGATGAACATGGGAGTGAAACTGGACTAACAAAGATGGTATGCAGAGTGAACTCATGCTACTAAGATGGCCATGGGGGTGAACCATGACTACCAATATGGCATGGGGAGTGAACCCATACTACTAATATAGTATTGGAAGAGATATCTTGTCTAATATGAAATTCATATTATATTCTTATGTGTCTTCCACAATTACATGTTTTATTCTTAAGTTATGAGTTCATGGCTTATGTTCTTTATTTACTTATGATTTATGTCTAATGAACTTCCTTGAATTATTCCATAATTCATGTATACGATCATTGATATGAATGGTATGAACTTATATTTTAAATATCATGTTCTCATAACTTTATACTCAGGATTATTCTTACATATATCCCTTTTTACCCTAAATGAGAATTTTAGATCAACCCTGTAACGCCCCAAACCTAGATACCCAGAGTCGGTGCATTATTACATAACATTGGCATGATCTCAAAGGATCAAGTCTCGAAAGACCAATTGGTCTAGTAGCCTTGGAAACACTAGATATATTCATAAATCTTACATTACATCATACGGTAAAAAAAACTAAAACAACATCTTGTTGTCATATCCCCTCATACTATCCTTGCAGGTCATTCATAAATTACTTCTTCTCATCCTGGGAAAAATAAAACACTGAAAGGGGTGAGATAAGATTCTCAGTAAGGATAACAATATAGCAGAAGCTTTCATAGATAAGCATAACACTTAAAGTATTTTTTTAACTAAAACAAAAGCCTTTTAAACTTGAACATCAGCATAATATGGATAAGATAAAATGAAATAATGCCATTCACTTATTCACATGGATATTCTACTAGTCGAAAAATCACATGCAATATCAATAACCACTTTCATAATGATGGAATGCATAATGACAGACTATCATAACCACATAGCCAAGGCCTCGTGCCAAGAATACAAATAAGATTTTGTCAAGGCCTTGTGCCAAAAAAATATTTTGTCTCATTAGACCTAACGATGCATCGAGGAGCTATAGCGAGCTCCACCCATCACTTATTAAGTCCAATTCATTCCTCATATGAACATGTATAAACATAACATAAACATTCGTATTAAAACTAGCATACAAAATGTCAATACTTTAACCACAAACCATGAATGGTATAAAAATAGCACATCCACAGTCAAACATAACTCATCCGATACAATATGAAAGATTTTATTGTATCACATTACCCTCAATCAAGAATAATTAAGGATGTTGACATAGATGAAAATAATTATCAAAACTATTTGAGAGAAATATCCCCCTTTTTATTGAAATCATTTAAAATTCACACTATTTGTCAAGAAGCAATTTAAAAATAGATTTTTGAGTCAAAGTGTCCCATACCACTTTGAAACTTTTAAAAGGAGTTTTAATTTTAAAACATTAATGTCTATATAAATAAATCCTTAAAATCATTTTTTAAAACATGGACATTAATGAGCAAGATTTAGAAGAATAAGTCTTTAAAACATTTAAAAATGGTATTTTAGTTAGAGTTTCTAACCAAAAGAGAGACAATTGAATAAAAATAATTGAGGTAATAAAAACATTGTAATATCATGAGAATAAAGGAATTCATGATATACTATGTCAAAGTACATTATATACACCACATAAAAGTGATTTGGTGTATAACAACAAAGAAGTCTCAATGGAATGTAAATTGAGATGAAATCTCTCATAAAGGCCGTATCCTTAGGTTAAGGATAAATCAACGACATAATTATGTGTTACAAATATAAATACACTAAATATTATTGGATATTCAGTTTAAAACAATCAAGGACATTCACACATATTCTTGTAAAAACAACACCAACGAATTGGATGTTTAACTCAACAAATGGAGAATGAGTTAAAATTACTCTTATCAAATTCATATCAATGACTTGAGAAATTATAAATGGAGTGATTATGTGTATCAAAAGTATATCCACAGGAAGGGGAGTGGAAATTATATCATAATCCAATGAATAGTGATTCCACACATAATCTTGGGGTAATATAATCAATGAAATATGCGTAAAGCCAAATGAGTGGAAATTGAAATTTCAAATTCCCTTATCGATTAGATAACATACGAATCATACACCCATGAAAGAAGGATCATGCCATGATGATTTAAATACCCATAAATTAAAGTATATTACACAATGAATATAATCATGGGAAGTACACATACACCACATGCAAAAATTAAGTGGTGAACAATGGAATTCTCACGAAATTAAGAGTGAGTTAAGAAACCCCTTACTTTGTACTTTTTACATGGTCGATGGTAGGTTAACCTCCTGTATAATGGTTAAATAATTGTTATTTAATTAGACAAGAATCATTTACATTAATATGATATCATATATGATCTTTTAACATTGATTTGTTAATAATATCTTAGAATTATCGTCATTACGGGTGTTAACGGGTTTATTTTACTTTATATTATTTGTTATGTGAGCCATATTTGTTATTAATGGGATTTATATTATTCATATTCAGAATTATATCAAGTCCTTAAACATTATTTTTAATCATAAAATGAGAATTATACTTGGATGGATATGATGGAGAATTAATCTCATCGCGTTAATGGAGATGGTACTCTGTACATATGCACGAGCGACAATATCATTCTTTTGATATTAGAATAATATATAATTGGATGGTATATCATATATAAAGAATCATTATCATGTTATATTTATTATTTAAATGATTTACACATCATTATTATACCCACCCAAATAATAGTATATTGAATAACAATTACACTACGATGTGGAGACGGTAAGCCGTACGCACGCAAGTATGGTGACATGTTATTCAAAGGGTGGATAGAATACTGAATATGTTTGTACCATATTTATAATAAACTCACAGTATATATAAGATACTGGAGTTATTATTTTATTATGGTAATAACAACGAAAGAATAAGTGGAAGAAGAAAGAAACTTGAAAAGGGGTGGTGAAAACATTACCTCTTCTTTGGGTTCTTCCATTTGATTTGATCAAAAGGGCTCCTTAGGTTGGATTTCTGATCAAACTATGGCCTCTAGGTTTTAGTGAGGGAAGTTGAGAGAGTATTTGGGCATGTTTTGGACAAACAAAAAAGGCGTTGAGGGTGTGAACAAATGAAAAGGAGGAGTGCCCTTTTATAAGAGGGGTGAGGGGCACCTTTAGAAAATCTAGAAATATTATTTTATAATAAATTCATATTCGGTTTCTAATGGCTCCAAAGTAAATTATTTAAAAGTTAAGGTGGGTATAGGTCTAAACACATTCAAAAAATAGAATTTATACAGGTTTTGGTCATTATATTAACCTTATCTTTTAGTTTTAACTCTTAGTTAATTAGTTTGACATTTACCATGTCACTTTGTATTTTTATATTATATAGTTAATAATCTTACTATATAGATACAGGAGACCCCCAAGCGGTCCATTAATGATATACCTATCATTATATTAGTATATTTGATGAACCTTAGATTTTTAGAAATTTAATATCAATTAATAATATAATATTTGTTTTAAAAAAACTTTTATGTCAATTTTGACACTATTCTACAGTTGATTTTTGTAAAACTCATAATAGAATTATTACTTCGAAAAAAGTTACTTAAATCATTAATAACATGTCATATTAACCTAGAAAATTAGTTTAATTCATTAAAAGTCTAAAATTATATTTATTTGGGTGTTTATAATATCAATTATTTTAATTTTTCACTATTATAGTAATTACTGCATCATCTTTGTGTCATACATAAAATAAATTATTTAATGTCTAAAAAATTTAAATAAACTATCATTATGTCTGACATATTTTTATCTTTCTAATTAATATTTATAGTCAAAAATCCAACATATATAACCCTATGTAAAAATTGTTTTTCTAAAAGATATATGCTTTTGTCGTTTTTGTAATTACATTAACTTAATTAATATAAAGTGTCATTATCACTTACAAGTGGATCCATGGGGTCCCAAAATCGACCCAAAGATGCCCATGGTCGGCCATGTATCAACAAATAGGGCTAAGACACGTTTTAGGGTAATTTAATATTATTATAATATTATTGTTTAACCCTTATTTACCAGATTTACCCTTTAACCACGGGAAATAAAATATTTACCGAAGTAATTATTCAAAATGTCTAAATATAAAAGTTATATATTTACTCAATTTGAACATCCTAATTCCAAATATGGAATCCATTTTTCAAAATTCAAAAAACAGAAGTGTCAAAAATTAATTTAAAATTAATTCCCGTTGTTAAAACAAAAAAGCGTGTATTTAAGAGATAATAACTGTCAAAAGATTGCCACTTGTTTATGTCTGGTTTAATTGTGAAATTATGTCCAATGACAAACATTGAATTAAATGGTAAAAATATATTCTAAATATACTTTAAAACCACTCAAATTCACAATTTATCAATATTAATTACTTCGATTAAAAAAGTTGATTTTAATTAAAATTTAGTAATTTTCACTATTCATCAAAATATGAAAGTTATCCGAAAAGTACCAATATTTTACCCTAGGATAATTTAGATATTATGAATCCAAAAATGAATTCCATTTTGAGAGATATAATTTATAAAATTTCAAAAAGTAGATATTACTATTCATAACGGCTAGTTTGATTGGTTTGGGTGTGTTAGAATCTCGAAGTTGCATACAATGCACGTCATTGCATTATTCAAAGGGAAACGTACCTTGAAAGCTTGGGGTGTTACATTATACCCTCCTTCAATAAATTTCATCCTCGTAATTTTTAAAATTGTGCTTGGGAATATAATGGAAATTTCCACATCGGAAAAAGAGTCAATAAAACTATCACTTTAAAAGAAAGAAAGAGAGGTATAAAGGTCAACCAAGATAACCCATACTCGGATTCCATGTAGGAAAACATGGATATGGATGATAAACTAAGTGTCAAGTTCTGATAGAGAGGGATAGAAATCATGATCAGAAGAAAGTTAACAATAAGAAAACCACAAACTTGTGTTGGGACAAACGACCATTAGTCTCCTAGTAGGAAAGTAAACATACAATTTTTTTTTGTTTTAAGTTACATTACATAAGGATGAGGAATTAATTTATGATATTGAGTAAGAATATAAAGATATATACTTACTTTTTAAGTAGAGTTTCATTCTTTAATAAATTTCCACCACTAACTCATTTTTTTTAAACTATGAGTATTCAAGAAGACTTGGTCAAAGTGGAAGAGCAAGAATAAACTTCTATAGAATCACATGATCCATGTAGGATAAACTATATATTTACATTTCCTTCAGAGATTAACCAAACCAAAATGGTTAGTACAAGATCTAATGATCCCCCAAAAGGATATTCATTGAGATAAATAAACACTAATCTTAATTTCTAAAATTAAACCAATAATACCCCAAAGTTAAATAAATACCATTCAATAATCAATTGTCCTTAAAATCCTTCAATATAATCGAAACTAATATTGAAATCCGAAACATAAAAGAATTTGATTATGTAGTCTCCCATGTTAAATTGTATATCTAAATGTCATTAATTACTCTTAATGTCACATACTAAAAAGTAATTAACCTAATAATTTCAACAAATAACCCAAATCAATATAAATCCACAATTAAAACATAGAAAAAAAATCCAACATTACTCCACAAATTAAATCCCATACTACTCTATTTTCCTTTGCCATATAGTGTTCTCAACAAAGTGAACAAGTTCCAAAATAACATTTACCACTTAATCATCAAATCATTTTCCTATACTAAGGGTGTTTATTTGGTAATACATAAGATCCCAAATCAAATTATTATTGATCAATAAAATCATTTAACTAAAAATAATAGTCACAATAACCATTGACTTCACGTAGTCCAGTGGTAGGCTATAAATCCCAATCGCACTTTGGTTGTGGGTTCGATTCCCACAACTTCGTCCGATGCGATGGGTTGTCACACGGTCTACGTGTTGTCCTTTTTCAAAAACTATATTTTATAACATTACCAAAATGAGATAAATTACTCAAAATAACCATAACATAATTTAACCACAAATGTTATCTCATACCTTGAATTTTCATCCCAAATTATAATAATTTGTAATTGCCTCAAACCCAATGATCATATAAAACCAAATGGTTATTTATAACTATATCCACAAGATAAAAGATAATTCTTCCATAAATATCATTATCACATGGAAAATGTTAGGGTTACAAATACAAGAGAAAATTATTCCAAAGTAAACCCATCAACAAGGATCACTAATAATTTTTAAACATTTATCCAACCATTTATTTCCACATAGATTCTTCTCTGACCAAGAAAATATCCTATAGAATAGGACAATCACTAAAGTAATGGCCAGGTCCCCTACATTTATGGAAAATGATTGTAAATGGATTATTTGGACCATTTTTATCTTCTTCCATAGTACTCTTCATTTTTCTTCGGCAATTCTTCACTTTATGTCCTTCCTTCTCGCACGTAAAGTATTTCTTTGTCCCATTGAGACACTTTCTTGGGTGTCTCTTTCCACATTTCCTGCATAATGGAAATTGAGGATTTCTTTCTCTATGGTCTCCACTACTGGAGCTCTTATCATTCATCACCTTTCTCTTCTTTGTTGAGTCCGGTAATTGGTTAGTATATATATTGTTGATCATATTTTTGGAAAACTGATTTGGCATAAAGACGATATCTTTTACACATATCAATATTCCATTTTGTTACTCATTTCCACCACCGTTCCCACATTTTACATCATTCTCAAAGTCACTATGACTTCCTTTGAATCTAGACATTAACTAAAACCAGAAAGAATTGTGTGAGTAACAGTAGTCATAAAATCATTTAGAGATTAACATATCACCATATTCTCAATTTGAAACATATTAGGATTAACTAAGGTCATTTATTCTCATCTTATATATATATTACTTCCAATTGGTTTGTAAATAAAATGTAAATTATCCTAAGCATATACCCCGGGAGTGTCGTAACCAAGAGTGTAGCAAGGCCGGTTGTCATGCACCAGTTCCTGTTCAAGTCTAGCTCAAAGCGGTGTTTTCGGGTTTTACCCCTAGGTACATCTGTACCAGAACCGCCTCTACCTGCTCGTATCCAAACAGGGATGTATTGCTCGGAAAACTCACAAAATCTCTACAATACCAAAATTCTAGAAAGTTCTTCTATACTAATCCTCAAAGTTTATCTTAGGTCTACGTGCTCTAATCAGAGTTTATCTAGCATCCAAGGTTTATACTAAACTTCCTCTGATACCAACTGTAATGCCCCAACCCTAGGTACCTAGAGTCGGTGCATTATTACATAACATTGGAATGATCTCAAAGGATCAAGTCTCGAAAGACCGATTGGTTTAGTAGCCTTGGAAACAATATATATATTCTTAAGTTTTACATTACATCATATGGTAAAAAAACTAAAACAACATCTTGTCTTCATATCCTCTCATACTATCCTTGCATGTCATTAATAAATTACTTATTCACATCTTGGAAAAAATGAAACACTGAAAGGGGTGAGCTCAGATACTCAGTAAGGATAACAATATAGCAGAAGCTTTCATAGATAAGCATAACACTTAAAGAAAGTTTTAACTAAAACAAAAGCCTTTTAAACTTGAACATCCGAATAATATGGCAAAGATAAAATAAAATAATACCATGTACTTATTCACATGGATATTCTACTAGTTGAACAATCACATGCAATATCAATAACCACTTTCATAACGATGGAATGCATAATGCCAGACTATCATAACCACATAGCCAAGGCCACATGCCAAGACTACAAAAAAGATTTTGTCAAGGCCTTGTGCCAAGACACTATTTTGTCTCATGAGACCTACCGATGCATCGAGGATCTATAGCGGGCTCCACCTGTCACTTATTAAGTCCAATGCACTCCTCATATGAACAGGTTTAAACATAACATAAACATTCGTATTAAAAATAGCATACGAAATGTCAATACTTTTACCACAAACCATGAATGGTATAAAAATAGCACATCCACAGTCAAACATAACTCATTCGATAAAATATGGAAGATTGTATTGTATCACATTGTCCTCAATCAAGAATAATTAAGGATGTTGACATAGATGAAAATAATTATCAAAACTATTTGAGGGAAATATCCCCCTTTTTCTTAAAATCATTTAAAAGTCACATTATTTGTCAAGAAGCGATTTAAAAATAGATTTTCGAAACAAAGTGTCCCATACCACTTTGAAACATTTAAAAGGAGTTTTAATTTTAAAACTTTAATGTCCATATAAATAAATCCTTAAAATAATTTTTTAAAACATGGACATTAATGAGCAATATTTAGAAGAATAAGTCTTTAAAACATTTTAAAATGGTATTTTAGTTAGAGTTTCTAACCAAAAGAGAGACACTTGAATAAAAATAATTGAGGTAATCAAAACATTGTAATATCATGAGAATAAAGTAATTCATGATATACTATGTCAAAGTACATTATATACACCACATAAAAGTGATTTGGTGTATAACAACAAAGAAGTCTCAATGGAATGTAAATTGAGATGAAATCTCTCCTAAAGGCAGTATCCTTAGGTTAAGGGTAAATCAATGACATAATTATTTGTGAAAAATATAAATACACTAAATATTATTGGATATTCAGTGTAAAACAATCAAGGGAATTCACACATATTCTTGTAAAAACAACACCAACGAATTGGATGTTTAACTCAACAAATGGAGAATGAGTTAAAATTACTCTTATCAAATTCATATCAATGACTTGAGAAATTATCAATGGAGTGATTATGTGTATAAAAAGTATACCCACAAGAAGGGTAGTGGAAATTATGACATAATCCAATGAATTGTGATTCCACACATAATCTTGGGGTAATATAATCAATGAAATATGCGTAAATCCAAATGAGTGGAAATTGAAATTTCAAATTCCCTTATCGATTAGATAACTTACGAAGCATACACCTATGAAAGAAGGATCATACCATGATGATGTAAATACCCATAAATTAAATTATATTAAACAATGAATACAATCATGGGAAGTACACATACACCACATGTAATAATTAAGTGGTGAACAATGGAATACTCACGAAATTAAGAGTGAGTTAAGAAACCCCTTACTTTGTACTTTTTCCATGGTCGATGGTAGGTTAACCTCATGTATAATGGTGAAATAATTTTTATTGAATTAGGAAAGAATAATTTACATTAATATGATATAATATATGATCTTTTAACATTGATTTGTTAATAATATCTTAGAATTATTGTCATTTTGGGTGTTAACGGGTTTATTTTGCTTTATATAATTTGTTATGTGAGCCATATTTGTTATTAATGGGATGTATATTATTCATATCCAGAATGATATCAAGTCCTTAAAAAATATTTTTAATCATCAAATGAGAATTATACTTGAATGGATATGATGGAGAATGAATCTCATCGCGTTCGTGGAGATGGTACTCCGTACTTACGCACGAGCGACAATATCATTATTTTGATATTAAAATTATATATAATTGGATGGTATATCATATATAAAGAATCATTATCATGTTTTATTTATTATTTAAATGTGTTACACATCATTATTATACCCACCCAAATAATAATGTATTGAATAACAATTACACCACGATGTAGAGATGGTAAGCCGTACGTACGCACGTATGGTAACATGTTATTCAAAGGGTGGATAGAATACTGAATATGTTTGTACCATATTTATAATAAAATCACAGTATATATAAGATACTGGAGTTATTATTTTATAATGGTAATAACAAAGAATGAATAAGTGGAAGAAGAAAGCAACTTGAAAAGGGGTGGTGAAAACATTACCTCTTCTTTGGGTTCTTCCTTTTGATTTGATCAAAAGGGATCCGTAGGTTGGCTTTCTGATCAAACTAAGGCATCTATGTTGTAGTGAGGGAAGTTGAAAGAGTATTTGGGCAGGGGTTGGGCGAACCAAAAAGGCTTTGAAGGTGTGAAGAAATGAGAAGGAGGAGTGCCCTTTTATAAGAGGGGTGAGGGGCATCTTTGGAAAATCTAGAAATATTAATTTATAATAAATTAATATTTGGTTTATAATGGATCCAAAGTTTATTATTAAAAAGTTAAGGTGGGGATAGGTCTAAAACCATTCATCCAATAGAATTTAGACAGGTTTGGGTCATTATATTAATCATATCTTTTAGTTTTAACTCTTAGTTAATTAGTTTAACATTTACCATGTCACATTGTATTTTTATATTATATAGTTAATAAACATACAATAAAAATCCAAGAGACCCCCAAGTGGTCCATTAATGATCTAACTATCATGATATAAGTATCTTGGCAGAACCTTAGATTTTAATGAATTTAATATCAATTAATAATATATTATTTGTTTTAAAAACTCTTTTATGTAAATTTTGACACTATTCAATAGTTTATTTTTGTAAAACTCATAACAGAATTATTACTTCGAAAAAAGTTAATTATATGATTAATAACATGTCATATTTACCTAAAAAATTAGTTTAATTCATTAAAAGTATCAAATTATATTTATTTGGGTATTTATAATATCAATTATTTTAATTTTTCACTATTATGGTAATTACTACATCATCTTTGTGTCATACATAAACTAAATTATTTAATGTCTAAAAATTGTAAATAAAATATCATTATGTATGAAATCTTTTTAGCTTTCTAATTAATATTTATAGTCTAAAATCCAACATATATAACCCTATTTAAAAACATTTTTTCTAAAAGATATATGCTTTTGTCATTTTTGTAATTACTTTAACTTAAATAATATAAAGTGTCATTATCACTTACAAGTGGATCCATGGGGTCCCAAAATCGACCCAAAGATACCCATGGTCGGCCATGTATCAAAAAATAGGGTTAAGACACGTTTTAGGATAATTTAATATTATTATAATATTATTGTTTAACCCTTATTTACCGGATTTACCCTTTAACCACGGTAAATAAAATATTTACCGAAGTAATTATTCAAAATGTCTAGAAATAAAAGTTATCTATTTACACAATTTGAACATCCTGATTCCAAATATGGAACCCATTTTTCCAAATTCAAAACACAGATGTGGCAGAAATTAATTTAAAATTAATTCCCGTTGTTAAAACGAAAAGCGTGTTTTTAAAAGATAATAACTGTCAAAAGATTGACACTTGTTTATGTCTGGTTTAATTGTGAAATTATGTCCAATGACAAAAATTGAATTAAATGGTAAAAATATATTCTAAATATTCTTTGAAACCACTAAAATTCATAATTTATCAATACTAATTACTTCAAATAAAAAATTTGTTTTTAATTAAAATTTAGTAATTTTCACTATTCATCAAAATATGAAAGTTATCCGAAAAGTACCAAAATTTCACCCTAGACTAATTTAGATATTCTAAATCCAAAAATGAAGTCCATTTTGAGAGATAGAATTTATAAAATTTCAAAAAGTAGGTATTACTATTAATAACGACGAGTTTGATTGGTTGTGGCGTGTTAGAATCTCGAAGTTGCGTACAATGCACACCCTTTCATTATTCAAAGGGAAACGTACCGTGGAATCATGGGGTGTTAAAAACCCTTTTTAAGTTTCCTTCCCCTGTTATAAAGGTATGTATTGTCTTCAATGTGTCTAAGAAGGATTCTAGTCATAAAAAACCAAGTGGTAGCTATTATAGCTCACTTATGTATTAGTGTTTATGTTTCCATGTTTCTATAGACACTAAACTAGTACAGTTTTTGGGAATATATTTGTATAATGTATTCCACAAAAGATATGTACATTATATTTATGAAAAGGGATGGTATATATAATTTCTATCAGATAAAAGTTTTAGTTAAAATTTTTAAACTAGGATGAGTAAACACTATTGTGATCCCAAATTATATTGAGAAGGATATGTCTAGGTATGTGTATAAGGATAATTATAAGGATGAATTAATGTTTAGGAAATTGTCTTGGAATTTTTCAGAAGGATAAAATTAGTATTTTATTATAAATAAATCCATGTTTGGAAACATCAAGTGGATGTGTCTTGGGAATAGATGTTCCTAGGGGTAACAACTTCGACAGATGTCTTGTGCTTGACTCAGGGTAATCTAGTACATGAAAAAGGGAATTGCTGCACACTTAGTTTGATACTCTCAAGGAAATGGTTCTAGAATTCAAAAACTCTTTATTAACCATCACAAATGATTTAAACTGAGTATTGAGATGAATAACATAAGAAAAACCTATGGTTTCCTATATTAGTGAAGTCTGAGCAATGATTTAGGCACCCTATAAGTAATTTTCATGATTATATGGTATCCCAAAATGATAAATGTTTCTAAAACTATTCTTTCTAGTTATACTCAGTGGAGAAAACTAGAAGGAACATGGTCAACATTTAATGCTTCAGATGTACAAATTATGTTCATTATGAAAATAATTTTCCCATGTGTAAATCTTGTAAAGAGATTCAAGAAGGTTGTTCGAATATTGGTTATACTTATGAAGACAAATAGATCACAAATGACATGTGAATGGTATGTGATGATCAACCAGAATTTTTTACATTAAAAGTAAGAATCATGATTATATTGAGGTCTAGGATCCTTAAGACATTTTTTATATTTCCTACTCTAATAAAGAGGTATTATGGGAAAATTTGATGAAGCATGTGTAAATTTTTAAGAATAATTTTGGATGAATGAAATATTTATATTTTAGAATTCATATATTTTGTTATATGAAAAATGAAAAATGTAAGTATTTTCTGTATAAGTTTTTATTAAGAATTGAAAAGTACATGTTTAATGGTGAGGAAGACATAAAAATGCGATTTCATAGAAATGTGATTTTTTTTATTACGAGAAGGTAACCCTAAATTAATGCCAGGCATTGAGATAATGATGTTTGGATAAAGATATAATGTATATGAATAAGTATATTAGATGGTATAGATTACCCTCGAATTGATATTTAAAATGTGTTCTATCTCATGAAGAATGAAGTATACAACTTCTTGGATTTAAAGAATATATCCAGTAATCACTGGAACAAATAGGCATACAAGTTTTCCAAAAGGATTTATGGTTATTAAGGGTATAAAAGACGAGGGTAGTCACATGTTTGGAATGTGACAACGAAGTGGTAATTTTTGATATATAGGGATCAATGATAAGATAATTTCAAGACATTATTTCTAAAGATATGGATTTTCATATTTCAGAATATTTAAATGGTTAAAAACTTATTGAAAGTTTAAGTTAGTACTTATATGATGTTAGTAATATTAAAGTGTTATCTCCCGGTATAAGGATTTATGCATTTTACATAAAAAATTAAAACTATTATATGTTTATGATAACTGATGGGATGTAACATCTTTAGTATCATGATCTGTTAGTAATCCAATAATGAAAAATTCACCTTACTTTTTAACAAAGAGGTGAAGTGGATCAAGGGACAATAAAGGGAGACGTTGTCTGGAAATCATGCAAGTATATCTTTTCATGAAAATCATTCAACATTAGGAAAAAGTATCTTTAAGAAATTGTTTTTTGAGTACCATAATTTTTTATGAATTTAAAAGGTCCCTGTGATCTTTATAGATTAATGGATTTTTTATTTTTAAAATTTTCCTAACTTTTTCTCTATCACACTGTTTTAGAACATAGTGGTTTTATTTCTCATCCGTGTCTAAGGTTTCACTTCCCAACTATGTTCACCAATGTGGGAATTTCATTATGAGTAACTTTGGGAAACCATAATGGTTTTAACATTCCCCTTTTATGGTAAATTTTAGTATTCATTTTTATGATGAGGGTTTCTATGAATGAAACTATAAAATATTAAACCTTTGATAACCAAGAAATTTTTTTTGGGGAAATTCATTTTAAGGGGGTAAAATGTAACACCCTTAGATTTTTTTTATTCTTGGAATTAATTAAATTTAATTGATTTAATTATTTACAGTAATTAAAATACTCATTTCACAAGGAACTAACTTGTATTACACTACACATAACACCAAATTGGCATTCATTATACACAACACTGAGTTACTACAAAAAAACATTTTGATATTATAATTATTTAAATGATATAATTATAAATTAGATGTTAAAAATAGTAATATTAATTGTAATAACTAATTTTAATATATTATCTAAAATTATTTCTGATAAATAAAACTCATTTATAATAAAATATATAATTTTTGGTAGTCTTTATATGTTTTAAAATAATATTTTCTTAAAGAAACTCTTTTTATGTCCTATGATCAATAGAAAAATTAATTTTACACACTAATATTATTTGAATTTGAGAAAATTAAAATAATTTTTGAATTCAGAATCCTGAAATTATCTTAGGGGGAGTTTTTTGTTTTTATCGAGAGACTTCATTTTTGGTTAAATAGTAAAAATTACTGTAATCTAGTTAAAAAATCCTTTTCATTTAAATAAAGATTATAGTTATATTATATTATAAATAAATTTTTAAGAAAAAATAGACAATTTTTTAATATAGTAATCCAATTTAGGTCATTGAATTTTTTTAAATTTCAATTAGTTATAAAAACTTATTGAATTTTTGAATATTTTTACTTTAAAAACCTATTTTCATGCCATGTCTACAGGATTACCATTAAAATTAATTTTTCCACTTCGGTGATAAGAATTTTTAAAAACATATATACATAGTTTTTATCCGTGTGATTATTTTATTCTAATATTAGCAACAAAAATTTTGAAAAAAAAAATAGTGGAAGTGATTAAAAATAATCACAACGATTAAGGTAAGATTAAGCTTAATAAAGGACAAAACCTTAACATTAAGGATGAAAATGACCAGGAAATATGTCCAAAATGAATTGGATTCCAATAATATGTCCATATACTATATTTAATCTAATTTTATAGGTTATTGGGATATTTGTAAATGAAAATTTCCCTATATAAAATGTTAAGGAAAAGACAAAAGGGGAACTTTCCTAAACTTTAATACTTATAAAAAATTAAGATATGTAAAAAACGTATATTATCAGTTATAGATATAATTTTTAAATTTAAATGTGTTATATTTATCATAATAAGTTTTCAATAATTTTTAATGATGATCCAGTAACTTTAAATGCTTATGAAATGCCAGTGTAGTGATTATTTAGTTAATAATTATCTAAAATAAATGATTCTATTACTGTTAGAAGTGAAAGGAAATGATTGAATTATGGAATTTATTTTTTTTATAATTAAGATATAATTTTTTACATATTTAATCTTAATTTATTTGAATTCCAAAATTATTTTTATATTTTAATATTAAAATTATATAAATAATTTTCATTATTGTTATTTTACAATAAATGACATTTCATTAAATGATTTAAAATTAATAAAAAAATATATTATGCAAAGTAATTTTATGGGAAAAAAAATATAAAATTTAGTATGTTAATGGACCAATTTATCTATTATAATTAACATATTAACCCACTGATTGTAAAATATTGTTAGAACGGTCCAGGTTCAAACAATGTTTTGCACGTCACATGCACTTGTTTCAAAAATCAATTTCAACAACGCATGAGATTTTTATTTTAAAAAATAGGTATCATATTCATATTTCAAAAGATATATTTTATATAATAAATATCACATTAGTTTAGACTTAATGGATAAATTAATTAGGTTAGAAATCTAGATGCTTTAATAAAAAAATAATAAAATTGGGGAATTTTAGTTGTTATGAAAGAAAATTATTAAAATAAACAGATATTTTTTTTGTTTAGATTTGGTATTAACAAAAATTCACATTAATTCATTAGTTATTAATGTTTGAGGTACATTGGGTAAAATATACCTCTCATGTCACGACCAGTCCTTGAGGCCCGTCCCGTGACTACCCCAATCCCGCCTTCCATAGGTCAGGGACTGACAAATAGCACCAAAGGCGTAATTCTGATAAAAAGGGAAGGAATTTCCTTTAAACCTGTAACACGCACTGTCTGAACATAAGATTTAGAAGCAACAAGTACTAAAAGAGATTAGAAAAGCATGCTGAAAGTAGGTGGGCTAGTATACAAACCCTACTGAACAACAAGGACAAGTAAAAAAGGAAAACAACTCCTAGATCGTCCACTAGGGAATCCTATTTGAAGGGTAGGTACAGAACTCGAACAACTCATCCCTGCAGTACATACCATCTATTCCAGCTCCGAGCAGCCTCCTATCCGTCACCCTCAACCTCAATCATTGCTGATTGTCGTCTGCACAGAACACAACAATGTGAGGGCGACGCCTGTGTAGGGGTGAGTATAACAATAATTAGTAGGGGACCCCGAGACCACAGAAGGTCTCCCAGAATCCAAAAAGGATAAACCACAGTATAAAGATACAATCATGATGTATCAAACAATCCTACTTAGGTATATGCCCATACATATTCCTAAGTTATCAATCACAGTTTGGCTCCAACTCTCGATCCCAAGCACAAAACATTCCACAAAGGAAGTAAAGTCAATCACCACGATGATAATGGTTGAAAGACATGACTCATCTCACACAGGTTTACCTCTTTCGTAGAGTGATAGAGATGATCAGATGTAGTCACTGGTTCATCTAAGCTGTCAGACCCACACAGGATACATGACCAGCTATTATGTCGGACCCACAGAGGATACATGAACAGAAGTCAGAACTGTCGAGCCCACACAGGATTCTCATATAGTAGTCATCGCTGTCGAACCTACAAGGGATTCCGGTACAGAAGTCATCCCTATCGAACCCATATAGGATTCCCATACAGAATCCATCACTATCGAACCCACGGAAGATTCGGGTACAGTATCGTAACTGCCGAACCCATAGAGGATCATGTAATCTCAACCGCAACTAGACCTAGGGTTTCCGCACACAGCGCGCTCGATTCTGGGAGGGTCTTCTCCTTGAGCCAAGTGTCGATAAATTAACTATCATGAAGTCTTGAGTTGATGTATCCCGTAGTTCTGTCTCATCATAAGGAACCCAATGCGAGAGACAACGCGTCAAATGGACACTCGGTCTGAGAGTTATTGGAATTTCCATTCTAGGGCCCTGGTTGATTTTTCGGCTTAAACCAACCCGAATGTACTCCAGCTGCATCCAAACCTCAAGTGTAGTATGCCAAATAATCTTCTCTCTCCATGAATTATATCGCCACAGGCGGTATGTCAATTAGACACCCATAGCCCTAGATGCGGGCTAAAAGGTGTAAACTGACATAGCGGGTCCGAGCCCGGTCTGACCCAGTCGGACTCACCTGGCCAAACCAGGTCTGAACGGGGGTCTGGCCCAATCCGTGGGTCTGACCCAGTCTAGGGAAGTGACCTGAGCCGAAAGGATAGCCCAGCCTAGAGAGACGGCACGACCCGACAGGCGGCCCGGCCGAAGGCGGCCCAACCTAGGGATGGCCCGGCCGAGGGGCGGCCCGTCCCAGGGCGGCCCCACCCAGGGTGGCCCGGCCGAAGGAGGCCCGACCTTGGGGGGCCTTTCCGAGGGCAGCCCTGCCTTGTGCAACCCGACCGAGGGGCGTCGTGGATCATGGTGGCCCAGCTCGTGGCCGCCCGGCTCGTGGTGGCTCGACCGCCCAGGCGAGGGAGGGGGATGCCGCCCCCACCCCTTGTAGTTTTTTTGAACAGAACCAGTGCGCTGTGTCGGTTCTGGGGTTGCAGGACCCAACTGGTCCCACTGGTCTGGTTCCACGGCGGCTGACTAGGACGGCCGCCTCCACACCTCCACCGTGGCGCGACGGTGTCACGGTTCTGCTGCCCACTGCATGGTGCGACGAAGTGGTACCACCACCGTCGTGGCCTAACCTGGTCGTGGCCTTCGGCTCCACCATGTGGTGTGATGGAGCCACACTTCTTCATCTGTCATGGCCCCCCCGGCCGCGGTTCTTCTTTCATCTTCCACAGCCCTCATGGTCGCGGCTCTTCTCCTGCACGGTGCGATGGAACTGCGACCTTTCGGATCCACCTTCAACGTCAACCAAACAAGAACCAATATAGGGGCGTTGGGCTATGTTTGTTCGGCCCACGCCATCCATATTAGGAGGTAAAAAGTGGCCATCATCGAACCCAAATAAACGACGAGAAATGATTATATAATTTATACATTAAAATAATCAAATCCTCATACCTCGTACTTGTCGTTGTACGTTGATGAGTCGAAGAAGATAGTCATCGCAGAAGACGGACGTCGTTCCGTCATCATCGGAGGAGGTAGATCTCGGTGAAGACGAGTCGAGACAACACCCTCGGTGTACTTCGTTGGCGGCGGTGCTTCCCTTACTTTCTCTAGTTTAAGAAGGAAGAAGATTATGCTTCACGTTATTCATAGATGAGGAGAGTTCTTTATGTTCTTAGTGGAAAGAATGGAGTTCTTCGGTGGTTCTTCATTGGAAGGAAGAATCTCTCCTCTCTCAGGCTTTCCAAAGGATTATGCCAACCCCAAAAATGGCAGAGGATGGCCTCTTTTAATTCTTTCCCACAACAACACAAAGATGTGTTTAATTAAATGAGGCAACTCATTTAATTAATGCTAAGGGATGGTTCAAATTCAAATTTAGAGGAGGTTAATATTTTAATTAAAATAAGATACCTCACTTCATTAATGGATGAATTGGCACCATTATGGGGGAAGGTGGAAGGTTTCAAGAGTTTCCCCCATTAATGGGGAGCTCAATGGTTTATTAGGGGGGTTTAAGGGGTGTTTGAGATTGTGTGGGCCCCACCACATAAAATCCTCCCAAGGAAGGTTATGCGAGGGTGGGACCCACCTCCATCCACTCTTTGGAGGATTAAACCGCCATAGAATAAAAATATGTTACACATATTTTTATTTAATTTATTTAGAAACCGCCAAAAATTAACTTCCAATCTCGATAAAATGAAACTACGGTAAAGGTATCCTTAAGCGAATACTAGCCCTGTGAGTTCAACGGTGTCCTCAGATTTCAATTCTAAGCACCAGTTCAAAAGTTATGAAATTCCGCTCGCACATTTACTTAATGTACCTGAAAAAAGGTTCGGAAAATTATTAACAGCCACCCTCAACCCACCGCGGTCGAGGTTAGGATCTTACTAGGTGAAACACTCCCCAAAAAACCCATCAGTACCCTCTGATTTCCAATCCTAGTTATGGTTTAAAAGTTATGAATTTTACAATAAAATAATTTTTGCTTAATTATTTTATTCGCAGCCAAAAACTAACTTTATCTGGTGGCCCTCCCCAACCCAAGTTAGTATCTACTTAAAGAAATCACACCCTCTCGAGTTCAATGGTGGTCTCTTATTTTTAATCCGAGTTACCATTTGTGAGTTATAAGCATTTTAAAAATAAAATAACTTTATTCAATTATTTTTTTGACGGTTATGCATTTTCCGGTTTTCTCACTGGAGGCCCGCCCCAACTAAACTTAAACACGCCTAGGGTAAACCCGCCATCCTTAGCGCAACGGTGGCCACAAATTTCTTATATGAGTAACATTTTAAGATTTATTCCACTTTTTTCAGAAAACTACTTACGGGCATTAATTTAAGCGTAACAAAACTTCGACGGGTCGTTCCGGGCACTCCGGGCTTCAGAATCGTGTGCCGTTAGAAACTGCGGACTCCTAAAATTCCAATATATTTAAAAAAAGTTGCATGGAAATTCCAAATCTTTACATTCTCCCCACCTTAGGGCTTTATGTCCCTATAATCTATAACTCAAACTAAGGAAACAAATGGGGGTACTGAGCACGCATATGAGCCTCCTGCTCCCATGTGCTCTCCTGGAGGTTCCCGTGCTGCCAACAAATGTGCACCAGAGGTATCGACCATCCATATAGGAACCTATCCTATCGATCCTAAATCTCCACTGGAACCTCCATAAAAGTTGACCCATCGCTGATGTCTATCTCTCCATGGTCGATGATGTGGGAAGGGTCTTGCACGTTTCTCCTTAGCTTGGATACATGGAAGACATCGTGCACTCGGTGCAACTGTGGTGGAAGAGATAAGCGGTAAGACACCCCTCCTACTCTATCGAGGACCTAGAAAGGTCCGATGAATCCCGGAGATAACCTGCCACCTCAGTCCAAACTCTGTAGAACTCGTCGAGGTGAGACACGTAGAAAGATGTGGTCGCTATCCTCGAACTCCATAGGTCTCCATATCCTAGATGTATGTGGAAGACCCGTCACGATGTCCATGGATATCACATCCCTCTTTTACTTTGGGACCTCTAAAGGCTGAACCAAGCATGTTGGTACCTGATTCTCCACCTTCACTTACTGACAACTGGGGCATCAAGAGACAAATTCTGCCCCTGCCTTCTTCATACCTAGCCACCAGTGTTGTTGTTAAAGGTCATAGTACATCTTCACCACTTCTGGATGTACCACTAAAGGAGATCCATGGAACTCCCTCAACACTTCCTCCTGAAGTGAAACTGGTAACATAGTATGTTCTCTGAAGAGTACGGAGTGCTCCCCAGCTTCAGAAAATCCATCATCTGCCTACCCTGTGGGTATCTGAGCACATCACGTCTCACAGTTAACGTCCCCACGATGTGCCTACCAGACTCATTGAAGAAGTGGTGGAGTGAATATAAGAGACTGAAGGAAGGCTACTCCATCTCAATCCACAAAGGATATTTGTAACATAGCCTCCTACTCTATCGCCTCTCATAGAAAATGAATGCCTGATCTCATGCTGAGATCATCTGCAAAAATGTTTCCCTTCCTAAGAGTATAGAATATCTCAAAGTCATAGTCCAGGAGGATCTCAAACCAACATAGTTGTCTCTGGTTCAGGTCCTTCTGTGAGAAAATGTTCCTGAGACTCTGGTGGTCAGAGTAGACTGTAAAATTTTTGTCCATAAGATAGTGTCGCCGCATCTTCAAGGTGAAGACCACTGCTGCTAAATCCAGGTCATGTATAGCATAGTTTTTCTCATGCTGTATTAACTGTCGAGATCCATATGTGATCACTGATCGCTCCTACATCAGGACACACCTGAGTCCGGTCCCTGATGCATCACAGTATACTACATACCCTACACCCTCCTCTGGTAGCCTCAAGATGTGTGCACAGGTCAACCACTGTCTCAGCTCTAGAAAGATCTACTAGTATCTCTCTTACCACATGAAGGGTTGCCCCTTCTTCATCAATGCTAAAAGCAGTGCTACAACTATGGAGATGTCTGGAACTAAGGTAAGTCTGGCCGACTCATGGGTGATAAACTTCACTCTCGTATGAATCATTTTAACCTGTACTTCTTGGGTTTCCTTTTTCTTCGAATAAGGAAAACCTCATATAAAGGTTGTAGATAAACCACAACCTTTTCTCCTAATACGGTCAATCTGTGTATGAACTATGGTTGCCCAGTCCATACCCAAACTAACATCATAAGGCCTCGACACTTCCACCAAGAGGTTCTAACCAAAAATCTTACCTAAAGGGTCTGATCACACCGTCGGAATAAGTGTGATTATTGAGTCTCCTCCCAAAGGTTTCTCCAGACATGAGGGTAAAGTCAACGGTTTAACTGGAAACTCTAGGTCTGGGAAAAGATTCGTGGAAGGAAGGAATGATTGGAACTTATGTCTATTGATATAGCATATTGTAGTAGACACAGTCTGTACCTCAAATCATTCCTATAACCCTTGGGTCACACTCCTTGACCGCATGCAGCTACTCTCTTCCCCTGCCCTTTAGCTCCCTAAGAATAGTGGGGACTAAAAAGGTGGGTGGTTGTAACATTTTGAAATGTTCACCACATCATGCTGCTCTCCTAACTCCTCTTCCACATATACTTCCCTCCAGATTCACCTGTCCTTAACACTTCCTATTCCTGAAACATCTCACATGCCCAAGTCTCTGAGGCTGGTGCCAATTCATAGCTTCCCACTGCTAAAATACACTATCTTTATTTGCTCAGCAAAAGAGCATTCAACCACAAAGGTTATCTCTAGAACCCTAACATAAGTAAGAGTGCATAGAGGAAAAAGTGTTGGCTTGGATATCCATAAACACATCTCACTCGGAGGTCCAAGCTCTGAATCACTGATCATATAATATTCATAGAGTACTAGGAAAGATTGGTATGCCTCGATGAATACTCAACTATCGACACGTCATCCTGCTGAAGCTGTAAAAGCTATAGAAAATTATCAACCACCTCTTCAAGCTAGTCCTCAGCCACCTGTGTGTTTGGATCGCCTCGGAATGTGAGGAATATCTGTTGCTGAAACACAAGTAAGGCACTAAGCCTATAATTGTCCTCTACCGGTACCGTCGGTAGTGTCTGCTGACCAACAGGAAATGCTATAGTTAGAACACTTCCCGAAGGTACTATCTCGAAAAACGGTCCAAGTACCGAAACCTCATCACTATGCGGACCATCCTCATGGTCACTCACTGAAAAATATTAGTAGATAAGGTCAACATATTCTCTACTAGTGTCTCAACTAGATGGAAAACTCCAATAATCGCCTCCATCCAGTCCTCTACAGCCTGGGAATCTTTCTCACCTCAAAACCTCAAAGGCCTCTACTGCTGGAACTCGTAAAACACGCTTAGTCAGCGTGCATCGTACGCTAGTGCAACTGGTGTTATCGGCGGGCCAATGGGTGGTGTTGTTACTGGTACACCACCCGAAAGTGCCAACATATTAAGAGGGCCCTAAACCAAAGCTTCAGCACTTGGTGGTCCGTCATCATGTACTCTCTCAGAAACCCTAGCTGGTTGTCTACGCAGCGGCATCCTGATAAGGAACAGATGCGCCAGAGTCAATAATTATACCTGGTGAGGTGACTCAAAGAAAACTTCTGAAAACACACACATAATCAGTGTTTTCATGCACTGAGTCAGAAATTAGAAGTCAAGGTCTTGGTTTATGGATATGTCGGCCGCCACACCCACAATGGACTCCCTAAACTGATAACCACACTCACTACCCTTAACATTATTGCTTCACAGTAATATAGATCAAAGTCTTAAGTTTTGTGGTAGAACCGACTCCTCTAATACCAATTTGTCATGACCCATCCTTGGGCCTGTGCTGTGACTACCTGAAGCCCGCCTTCCATAAGCCAGGGGATGGTGAGTAGCACAAAAGGCATAATCCTGATAAAAAGGGAAGACATTGCCTTTAAACCTGTAACAAACACTGTCTGAACACAAGCTGTAGAAGCAACAAGTACTAAAATAGAAAAGAAAAGTTTGCTAAAAGTAAGTGAGCTAGTATACAAACCATACTAAAAAACAAGTGCAAGTAAAAAGGAAAACAAATCCTAGATCATCCACTGAGGAATCCTACCGAAAGGGTAAGCACAAAACTAGAACAACTCGTCCCTGTGGTACGTCCCATCTAGTCTAGTACTGAGCAACCACCCCTCTGTCACCCTCAGCCTTGATCACTACTAACTGTTGTCTGTACAGAATGCAATAGGGTGGTGTTGAATCCCATGTAGGGTTGAGTATAAAAATACTTATTAGGGGACCCCGATACCCCCGAAGGTCTCCCAGAATCCACAAAGGATAAACCACAGTAGAAAGATACAATCACGAAGTATCAACCAATCCTACATAGGTATATTCCCATACATATACCTAAGTTATTAGTCACAGTCCGGATCTAACACTCGATCCCAAGAACAAACCATTCAACAAAGAAAGTAAAGTCAATTACCCTGATGATAATGGTTGAAAGACATAACTCAGCTCACCCAGGTATACATATTTCATAGAGTGATAAAGAAGATCAGATGTAGTCACTGATTCATCTAAGCTGTCAAAGCCACACAGGATACAGGACCAGCTAAGTTGTCAAACCCACACATGATAAAGGACCAACTAATCTATCAGACCCACATAGAATACAAGAACAGAAGGCAGAACTGTCAAACCCACACAAAATTCTCATACAGTAGTCATGGTTGTCGAACCCACAGAGGATTCTGGTATAGAATTCATAACTATCGAACCCATGGAGGATTCCGGTATAGAACTCATCCCTGTCAAACCCATGGAGGATCCTGGTACAGTATCATCATTGTCGAACCCATGGAGGATCCTGTAATCTCAGTCGCAGCCAGCCCTAGGGTTCTCGCACACAACACGCTCGATTCCGGGAGGGTCCGATCCTCGATCCACGTGTCAATAAATTAACTATAATGAAGTCTTGAGTTGATGTATCCCGTAGTTCTGTCTCATCATAAGGAACCCGACGTGATAAACGACACGTCAAACAGATGCTCGGTCTGAGAGTTATTGGCATTTCTGTTCTAGGGGCCCGGTTGATTTTTAGACTTAAACCAATCCAGTCGTACTCCAACTTCATCCAAAACTCAAGTGGAGTATGCCAAAGAATCATCTCTCTCCATGAATTTTATCACCATAGGTGGTACGTCAATCGGATACCCATATCCCTAGATGTGTGATAAAAGGTGTAAACGACCATCGCAAGTCTGAGTCCAGTCCGACCCAATCGGACTCACCCGGCCCGACCCGGTCTGAACTGGGGTATAACCCTGTCCACGGGTTTGACCTGGTCTGAGGAAGTGACCTGAGCCGAGGGGACAACCCGACCCAAAGAGACATCCCAACCCGACGGGTGGCCCGGCCTGAGGTGGCTCGGCCGATGGCGGCCCGACCTAGGGGCGGCCCGACATTGGGCGGCTCGGCTGAGGGAGGCCCGGGCTTGGGCGGCCCGGCCATGGCAGCCCAACTCATCGTGGCCTGGCTCGTGGTGGCCCGGCCGTCCATGTGGGAGATGGGGGTACCGCTCCCCCACCCTCGGTTTGTCAAACAGAACTGGCACGTTGCGCCGGATCAGGGGCCATGGGACCCGACTGGCCCGGCTCCACGGCACCCGGCTCGGCCGGCCGCCTCCGCACCTCCTCCGTGGTGGTACGGCTTCGAGGTACTGCTTCCCTTCAAGCGGCGCGATGGTGCGGTTCCACCTCCTCCGTGGCCCGACCTGTCTGCGGCCTTCGTCTCCACCACAGGGCGTGACGACGCCGCGCTTCTTCATCTGACACGGCCCTTCCAGCCGTAGTTCCTCTTTCGTTCACCACGACCCTCTTGGTCATAGTTCTTCTCCAGAACAGTGTGACGAGACCGTGACCATTCGACTCTGCCTTCGACTTCAACCAAACATGAACCAACAGAGGGGCGTCGGGTCGTGATGGCTCGGCCCGTGCCATCCGCATTTGGTGATAACATGTCACGACCTGTCCTCGGGGCCCATGCCGTGACTACCCCAAGCCCGCCTTCCATAGGCCAGGCACTGGCGACTAGCACTAAAGGCGTAAATCCTGATAACTGGTAAGGCATTGCCTTATAAAATTAAACAAAACACCACAGAGTACAAGCAGAAGTAAAACACTATGTACACAGAGAAGTGCTGAAAGGTAAATGGGCCAGAATACAAACCCAAATGAAAGTACAACTACAACTAAACAAAGTACAAAAGGAAAAGACAACAGGTATAAGAACGGAAGCGGCTCCTGGTTCATCCTCCTCGGATCCTACCTGAAGGGTAGGTACAGATGGCGCAGCTCCTGGGTTGTCCACCACGGATCCTACTTGAAGGGTAGGTACAGATAGCCTCCACAATGCTCTTGCCCGCCAACCTCCTCTGAGTGTCTTCTCGCCGTGATGTCCACCTCCGGATACTGACTCGTCGTGTAGTCCACCTCCGGGTACCATCCAGTCGTCGAACACTCGGCCTCCATCAGCACTACCCGTCGTCTGCAACCAACACAACGAGGTGCGGGCATAGCCCATGCAGGGGTGAGTATAACAATACTCAGTAGGGACCCTGAGAACCTCAAGTTCTCACTAAAACCAACAAGGATAACCACAAAGAAGATCTCAATAGATAACCACTACTTAGGTATATGCCCATACATATAACAATGTTATCAAGTTACCCATCTCAATCATGAGGAAACACAGGGATCATAGACTCAGCTCAAACCAGGATTTTCATTATCGAAACTGTAACTGCTGAATATCCCCATCTCTGGAGTGTACAGTGGTCCTGTCACGACTCCGAGGTACTGCTCACTAATCCAAGTCTCTGAGGTACTCCTCCTGTCGAGTACCGCGGGTCTGTTGCCAAATACTGGGTGCTCCGTCCACTGTGGGTCTGCCGCCAAATACAGGGCGGTCCCCCTAATAGCCTACAGAGGTACTCCTTCGGTCGAGTACCACAGGTCTGCTACCAACTACCAAACACTCCGTCCGATGTGGGTCAGCTACCAAATATCGGGCGCTCTGTCCACTGGGCTAGTCGACTCACTCCAAGTCGAGTCGGTCAAGCAGTCGTCTAGTCTCAGTCGTCTACACGGTCTTTGTACTCTGTATGCTCATCTCCGGGAGGGACCGCTCCACGAGCTACTGTTCAATACTCCAAGTTTCACAGAGTACCACAAAGATGTATCTCAAAGGACAGCCTCGTCATAAGGGTCTCAATGCAACAGACATCGCGTCAATCAGACGCCTGGTCTTGGAGTTATTAGCGTTTACGTCCCTGGGGCCCGGTTGGTTTCGAGTGCGAACCAACCCGGCCGTATCTCAACTGTACCCTGAACTCCCATAGGGTATACTCAAAGGGACCATTTCTCCATGTGATCACCAACGCCACTGACGGTTCGTCAAATGGACGTCCAGTCTGAAAGATAACAGCTTTTCCGTTCCAAGGGCCCTGTTGGATTTCAGGTACAATCCAACTTGGACACTATCCAACAGCAACCAAAACTCGGGCGAATTATTCCAAAAGTTCCATCTCATCAGGAGGAATTCAACAAGACAGACGGCGCGTCAATCGGATGCCCGGTCTGTGAGTTATTGGCTTTTTCTTTCCAGGGGCCCGGTTGGTATCGTGAGCGAACCAACCCAACTACACTCCGACGGCATCCAAACCTCGAGCGGAGTAAGACAAAAGATCCATCTCACTTAGAGTAATCCATCAAAGTCGACGGCACGTCAATAGGACATTCGGAGTTCAAGTTATGAGCATTTCCGCTCCGAGGGCCCCGTTAGTTCCGTGCATGAACCAACATGGATGAACCCAAAGTATACTGAAACCTTGAGTGTAATATGTAAAAACGTCTGTCTCGGTAAAAGGATCCCATCGCCGCTGATGGTGCGTCAATCGGAGGTCGGTAGCCCAAGATATGGGCATTTGACCAAAAGTGATCCGAAAACAGGGGTCTGCGCCCAGACCGACCCGGCCCAACCCCCCTGGGTCGACCCGACTCGGGTCTGGGTCCGACCCGGTAGGCGCGACCCGGCCCGGACGGGGTGGCCTAGCCCGGCCTGGGCATGAACCAGCCCGGAAGTTGGGTCGGCTCGGCCGGTTACAGCCGACCGGAGCGGAGCAGGGCGCTGCCCCCGCGTGATGAACCGCGGCCCCGCGAGGGGGCACCTGTGCCAGTGGACCCAGCAGCCAGCCACGTCCCGCCGCCCCCCTCCGGTCCCGCGTGGTCGCAGGACCGCACTCTACCACCGCGGCTTCAGCCTCGACGGATTCTTCACGCAGTGCTCTGGGCGCCGCCGCCTCGACCGCCGGCACCGCCGCGCCGGCGGGGCGTGCCAGCGGGGGCTTACGCGGACCACCGGACACAGTCCGGTGGTTCGATTTGCCTGCGGTCTTCGCCAGTGATCATCCCGGCACCCGACCTTCGCTGCAAAGATCCCACAACTCCCGAGCATCTTCATTTGTCGTTTTCCAGCATGGCGTGACCGCGTCGTGGCTTGTTCAACTTCATCGGCCCGGCGCGACGGTGCCGTGCTTCTTAGCCCTTCCTAATAATTTCCGTGCGGTGCAACGGCACCATGCCGCCTTTCACATGCTGCAACAAATTCAACAACAAGGGGGGAGGAGGGTTGGACGTGTTCGTGCGGTCCGGCCACCTCCCGTTATAATGATAGCAAGTGGCCATCTATTAGAAGTCGACGTACGACACGAAATAATTCCCTCAACATCAATCAGCATGAAAGAATGATTCGCGGATCAACCTAGAATTGGTTGGTCCTCGCTCGTCGTTCTTTTCTCAAAATATAAGAGAACACCAAATAAATTCCCCTACCTCAAGTGTTGTTCGTTGATGATATCGCAAAAAGGTAGACGTCAGTTCGTTGACATCATCGTAAGGGAGGAGATGAAGGTGTCGACAATCATTGGCATTCGTCCCTCCCGTAAAGTGCCTTCGTTCCTGGCTCGAACTTCGTTCGTCGAAGATTCGTCGGAAAGAGAACTGTTCTTCGTAGAAGGAGGGAGCTCTTCTATTTCTCCGTAGGTTCCCCCATAAATAATATTTGTTATCCAAATATCAAAATAGATTACTCCCACTTTAAAGAAAAGCCTACCAATTCAAACTAATTCAAAAAGTAGAGTTGTGTCATTTAATTAATAGGGATATTAATTAATTGAGTTGGCAAACTTAATGAGAGGGAGGAAATTAATGGGGAGTTGACACATTAAATGCAAGGGAGTTTAAGGGGGGTTGTAGAGTTATACATTTAAACACAAGGGGTGTTAAATGGGGGGAAGTTCGTGGGGGTTAAAGGGAAGGTGAAGGGTTGGGGTTTCATGCGGACCCCACCACCCTTGGTCATACCCTCTCATGGGAAGTTAGGTGGGGTGTGGCCCCACCTACAACATCTCTATGAAGAAATTAACTTCCACATAAAATAAATTGTAACACTACAATTTATTTAAGACTTATCGAATCCCCAAAAATTAACCACCTCTTGCGATAAAACACAACTACGCTTAAGGTCCCCTTAAGCAATTATCGGCGCTGCGAATTCATCGATGCCCTCGGATTTCAATTCCGAGCATCGGTTCAAAAGATTGAAAAACCCGCTTGTCCGTTCACTGAATGTACCCGAGCCATACTTCGTAAAATGATTCCGGGCATACCGTGCCTCGGAATCAGGTGCCGTCAGAAACTGCGTTCTTGTAAAATTTCAAAGAAAATTAAGAAAAAAATTTCCTTGAAATTTTCAGGTCTTTACATTACTCCCACCTCAGGGATTTATGTCCTCGTAAAGCTCTAACACAATCTAGGGTCACAAAAGTGGTACAGAGCACGCATTTGAGCCTCCCGCTCTCATGTTCTCACCTGGAGGTTCCTGTACTGCCAGTGAAAATGCACCTGAGAAATAGACCGTTCTCGTAGGATCTACCACTGTCGATCCTCGATCCCCACTAGAACCTCCATGAAAGTCACCCCATCACCATCGTCCATCTCCCCATGGTCGATGACATGCGAAGGGTTGAGAACGTATCTCATCTGTTGATATATGTGGAAGTCTTCGTGCACCTAGTGCAACTGAGGTTGATGGGTCAAGAGTTAAACCACCTCGCCTACCCTGCTGAGGACCTAGAAAGGTCCGTTGAACCTCGGAGATAACTTGCTTCCTTGGCCACATCTCCGTAAACCTCGTCGAGGTGAGACTCATATAAGGACGTGATTTCCATCCTCGAACTCCAGAGGACTCCAATTCCTGTTAGAAATGGAACTCAAACGATTACTGCCACGAGGGTAAGGTTGACCGACTCAAGAGTGATTGGTCGCACCCTCCTATGAAAGAGTTTATCCTATGCTGCCTGGGGTTTCCTTTTCGTCGACCAAGGAAAACCCATTACAATGTCATAGTTAAACCACAACATTTTTTCCTAATACCGTAATTTTGTGTATGAACTGTGATTGCCCAGTCCATACTCAAACCAACATCGTAAGGCATCGACGCTGCTACCAAGAGATTCCAACCGAAACTCTCGCCTCGAGGGTCTGACCACACTGTCGGCGTAAGTGTGATTATCGAGTCTCCTCCCAAGGTATCTCTAGATGTGAGGGTCAAGTCCACAGCTTACTGGAAACTCTAGGTCTCAGACAAGATTTGTGAAAGCATGGATTGATTCATGTCGACGTCTGTTACTAAAACAGCTAGTAGTGGAAACAGACTATCCCTTGAATCATTTTTTATATCCATTAGGTCACTCTCCCTGACCGCATGCAGCCGCAATCTTTCTCCGCCCTCCATCTCCCTGAGCCTGGCGGGGATAACTAAGGCGGGTGGTTGTAGCATGCTAAGATGTACACCACCTCATGCTGCTCTCCAATCTCTGCCTCCACGTCTGCTTCATCGCAGACTCCTATCTCCTTAAATTTTCCTCTTCTTGAAACATTTAACATGCTCGAGTCTCTAAGACTGGTGCTGGTTTCCAGTTTCTTACTGCACTGTGCAGTCTTCATCCGCTCCTGGATGATCTACACCTTTGCCTACGATCTGAAAGAGCTGCTAAAATTTCTCCATTTTCGAAAAGAGAAACTCAGTCTCATCCCCTGGATGAACCATGCCCATTGCCTAATACAGCCAATCATAACATGAATGACGCATTCATGTCATGGATGATGTCGTAAGGCCTCAATGTAACTACTAAGAGATCCAACTGTCACTCTCGCCTCCAAGGGTCGAGTCACACTATCGGCATCAGTGTGAGGTCATTGGGTCTCCTCCACTAGAAATCTCGAAAGTGAGAGTCAAGTCAACAGTTTTAACTGAGACCAGTCAGTATCAACCAAACAAAAAGGATAGGAAAGAAAACATCCCAAAGATAAGTGTATTTGTATTATTGCAGCTCATAGTACAAAGACATGAAGCAACTACAAACAAACATAAACAAAACTAGAAGAAACATGATCAATAGCCTCCAGGTCTGGAGCTAGTCCTGCTCCTGTCCATCTGCTTCCAGAGCTCCATGAACATAGGCCTCAGCTGCCTAAAGATGAGCTCTCACATGTCCTCTTGTCCCCTGAGGTCGGGGTGGGCCTCCTGGTTGTGGTGGTGGCAACACCCCGAAGCGTCGTCCACCTCCAACTACACGACCAGCTCCTCTTCCATAGACGCATGCTCCTTGCAGTCTTCCATGATCGAACCTTTGTCTCTGGCTGGGTGGTTCTTCATTTAACTGCTGGTCATCTGCATGGAAGGTCGGACAGTCATGTGCCATGTGACCAATCCCGCCGCAGGAGTAGCACTGTCCACTCTCGGCACGACTGGCTCTGACTCCACCCCGATTCCCCCGCACAACTGAACCTGAGTCGTGCAGTCGGCCACCGGTAGGTCTGGTCCTCTTGGAACTCTGCTTCATCTATCTACTACCTGCTGTAGAAGACTCTACCGCAAGCCGGCTAGTGGTGGGTCGTGCTGCTGAAGACTGCTCAGCAAGGAAACTCTCCACTAAGAGGGCTCTCTCCAACTCCCCTGTCTTGGTCGGAATGCTGTGAGAAACAACAGAAGCTCTAATCTCCCGCCTGAGCACCTGCTCAAAGGATCAGGCCCCGAAGAATGGGTCCCGTACCATATCTGTGGAGTAGCGCGGGAGGTCTGTGAACCTCGCTAAATACTGTGCCACTGTCATGTTGCCCTACCGCAGCTGAAGTAGCTCCTGTATACGCACCGCTCGAAGTGTGGCTGGTACAAAATCTTCCCGGAAGAGGCTCTCGAAGTCTACCCATAGAAGTGTCGCCTCGTCATGCATCTGAAGCATCAGGCTCCACCATCTGCCCGCTGCTTCCTGAAGAAGGTTGGCAGCAAGGATCACCATGAAATTTTCCGGCGTCCCCACTAGCCCGATGACTCTCACCACAGCCTCCATCCAATCCTCAGCCACCTACGGGTCCGTCTCTCCCCGGAACCTGGGTGGCCTCTAGCGCTGAAACTCGTGCAGTGCGCTCAAGCGACGTGCACCCTCTACTGCTGGGGCGGGTGGCATCGGTGGCCCAACGGGTAGTAGTACCGCTAGTGCCCCTACTGGTGCCTCAACTGGGTTAGGGCCCTGTACTGGGGCCACGTCGCTCGGCGAGCAGTCAGTACGAAAAACTCTCGGGGCTCTAGCTGGTCGTCTCCGGGGAGGGATCCTGAAAAAGACAACGTGACATAGTCAAATGATTATACCTGGTGAGTTGACTTGGTTTGAGCTGACATTTAAAAACGTCTGGAAACACACACGCAATCAGTGTTTTTGTGCACAAAGTTGGAAATCAGTTGTCAGGTTTCTGGTGTATGGATACGTCGGCCGCCCGCACCAACACTGGACTCCCTGAACTAAAGACTACACTCAGTACCCTTAACACTATTGCTTCACAGAAAGGAAATATCATAGTTATAAGTTCTACGGTAGAACCGACTCCTTTGATACCAATTTGTCACGACCCGTCCTCGGGGCCCGTGCCATGGCTACCCCAAGCCCGCCTTCCATAGGCCAGGGGATGGCGACTAGCACCAAAGGCGTAAATCCCAATAACTGGGAAGACATTGCCTTATAAAAGTAAACAAAACACCACAGAGTACAAGCGGAAGTAAAAAAAACTAAGTACAAAGAGAACTGTTGAAAGGTAAATGGGCGAGAATACAAACCCAAATGAAAGTACTACTACAACTGAACAAAGTACAACAGGAAAAGACAACAGCTGGAAGAACGGAAGCGGCTCCTGGGTCATCCTCCTTGGATCCTACCTGAAGGGTAGGTATAGATGGCGCAGCTCCTGGGTTGTCCACCACGGATCCTACCTGAAGGGTAGGTACAGATAGCCTCCACAATGCTCTCACCCACCAACCTCCTCCAAGTGTCGTCTTGCCGTGATGTCCACATCCAGATACCGACTTGTCATGTAGTTCACCTTTGGGTACCGTCTAGTCCTCGAACACTCGGCCTCTGTCAGCACTGCCCGTCGTCTACAACCAACACAACGAGGTGCGGGCATAACCCGTGCAGGGGTGAGTATAATGATACTCAGTAGGGACCCCGAGACCCTCAAGGTCTCACTAAAAACAACAAGGATAACCACAAATAAGATCTCAATAGATAATCACTTCATAGGTATATGCACATACATATACCAAAGTTATCAAGTAACCCATCTCAATCATGAGGAAACACAAGGATCAAAGACTCAGCTCAAACCATGATTTTCATTATCGAAACCGTAACAGCTGAAGAGCCCCGTCTCTGGAGTGTAATGTGGTTCTGTCACGACTCTGAGGTACTGCTCACTAATCCAAGTATCTGAGGTACTCCTCCTATTGAGTACCACGGGTCTGCTGCCAAATACTGGGCGCTCCGTTTGCTATGGGTCTGCCGCCAAATACCGGGCGCTCCCCCTAATAGCATATAGAGGTACTCCTCCGGTAGAGTACCGCGGGACTGCTGCCAACTACCAGGCGCTCTGTCCGTCGTGGGTTTGCTGCCAAATACCAGGCGCTCCGTCCACTGGGATAGTCGACTCACTCCAAGTCGAGTCGGTCAAGCAGTCATTAGGTCTCAGTCGTCTACACGGTCTTCGTACTCCGTATGCTCGTCTCCGGGAGGGACCACTCCACGAGCTACTGGTCAATACTCCAAGTATCACAAAGTCCCACGAAGATGTATCTCAAAGTACCTCCTCGTCATAGGGGTCTCAGCACAACAGACGATTCGTCAATCAGATGCCCGGTCTGGTAGTTAATAGCATTTTCGTCCCAGGGGCCCGGTTGGTTTCGAGTATGAACCGACCCGGCCGTATCTCAACTATACCCCAAACTCTCATAGGTTATACTCAAAGGGACCGTTTCTCCATGTGATCACCAACGCCGCTGATGGTTCGTCAAACAGACATCCAGTCTGAAAGATAACAGCTTTTCCGTTCCAAGGGCCCGGTTGGATTTCGGGTACAATCCAACCCGGCCACTATCCAACAGCAACCAAAACTCAGGCGAAGTATGCCAAAAGATCTGTCTCATCAAGAGGAATTCAACGAGACAGACGACGCATCAATCGGATGCCCGGTCTGTGAGTTATTGGCTTTTTCTTTCCAAGGGCCCGGTTGGTTTCGTGAGCGAACCAACCCGACCGCACTCCGACGGCATCCAAACCTCGAGCGGAGTAATCCAAAAGACCCATATCACTTAGAGGAATCCATATAAGTCTACGGCACGTCAATCGGACATCCGAAGTTCAGGTTATGTGGGATTCCGCTCCGAGGGCCCGGTTGGTTCCGTGCACGAACCAACCCGGCCGAACCCAAAGTATACCGAAACCTTGAGTGTAATATGTCAAAACGACCGTCTCGGTACAAGAATCAAATTTCCGCTAACGGTGCATCGATCGGAGGTCCGTAGCCCATGATATGGGCATTTGACCACAAGTGATCCGAAAACGGGGGGTCTGGGCTCGGATCGACCCGGCCCTACCCCCCATGGGTCGGGCCGAACCGGGCCGACCCGACCCTGGTCCGGGTCCGACCCGGTTGGTGTGACCCGGCCCAGCCTGGGCGCGACCCGGCCCGACCGGTGGGTCGGCTCGGCCGATTACGGCCGAGCAGATCGGAGCGGGGCGCTGCCCCCGCGTGAAGAACCGCGGCCCCGCGAGGGGCCGCCCGTGCCAGCGGGTGCGGCAGCCGACCGCGTCCCACCGCCCCCCTCCGGTCCCGTGTGGTCTTGGGACTGTGCTCCACCACCGCGGCTTCAGCCGTGGTGGATTCTTCCGGTGGCGCTCCGGGCGCTAGCGTGGCGCGCCGGCGGGGGCTTCCGCGGACCACCGGACACACTCCGGTGGTCCGATTCGCCTGATGTCTTCGCCAGTGATCATCCTGGGACCCGACCTTCACTGTAAAGATCCCACAAAGCCCGTGCTGCTTCATTTTTCCTTTTTCGGCATGGCGCGACGGCGCCGTGGCTTGTTCAACTTCATTGGCGCGGCGCGATGGCGTCGTGCTTCTTCGCCCTTCCTCATAATTTCCGCGCGGTGCAACGACACCGCGCCGCCTTTCACGTGCCGTAAAAAATTCAACAACAAGGGGGGGAGGAGGGTCGGCCATGTTCGTGCAGTTCGACCACCTCCCATTATAATGATATCAAGCGGCCATCTATTAGAAGTCGACGTACGACACGAAATAATTCCCTCAACATCAATCTGCATGAACGAACGATCCGCGGATCAACCTGGAATTTGTTGGTCCACGCTCGTCATTCCTTTTTCAAAAGATAAGAGAACATCAAATAAATTCCCCTACCTCAACCGTTGTTCGTTGATGATATCGCGAAAAGGCGGACGTCGGTTCGTTGACGTCGTCGTAAGGGAGGAGATGAAGGTGTCGACAATCATAGGCGTTCATCGGTCCCATAAAGTGCCTTCGTTCCCGGCTCGAGCTTTGTTCGTCGAAGATTCGTTGGAAGGAGAACCGTTCTTCGTGGAAGGAGGGAGCTCTTCTATTTCTCCAGAGGTTCCCCCACAAATAATATTTGTTATCCAAATATCAAAATAGATTATTCCCACTTTAAAGAAAACCCAACCAATTCAAACTAATTCAAAAAGAAGAGTTGTGTCATTTAATTAATAGGGATATTAATTAACTAAGTTGGAAAACTTAATGAGAGGGAGGAGATTAATGGGGAGTTGACACATTAAAAGCAAGGGAGTTTAAGGGGGGTTGTAGAGTTATACATTTAAACACAAGGGGTGTTAAATGGGGGGATGTTCGTGGGGGTTAAAGGGAAGGTGAAGGGTTGGGGTTTCATGCGGACCCCACCACCCTTGGTCATACCCTCTCATGGGAAGTTAGGTGGGGTGTGGCCCCACCTCCAACTTATCTATGAAGAAATTAACTTCCACATAAAATAAATTGTAACACTACAATTTATTTAAGACTTATCGAATCCCCAAAAAATAACCACCTCTTGCGACAAAACAAAATTGTGCTTACAGTCCCCTTAAGCAATTATCGGCGCTGCTAGTTCATCGGTGCCCTCGGATTTCAATTCCGAGCACCGGTTCAAAATATAGAAAAACCCGCTCGTCCGTTCATTAAAAGTACATGAGCCAAACTTCGGAAAATGATTCCGGGCACATCGGGCCTCGGAATCAGGTGCCGTCAGAAACTGAGTTCTTGTAAAATTTCAAAGAAAATTAAGAAAAATATTTCCTTAAAATTTACGGGTCTTTAAATAACAAGTATCCATCATTGAACCCAAATAAACTTCCAGAAATTAGGATATAATTTATAAATTAAAATAATCAAATCCCCCCCCTCGTATTTTTCATTGTACGCTGACGAGTCGCCTAAGACGGACTTCGCGGAAGACGTACGTCATTCTGTCAACATCGGAGGAGGTAGATCTTGGTGAAGAAGAGTCGAGACGACGCCCTCAGTGTACTTCGTGGGTGGTAGTTCTTCCCTTCCTTGCTCCAGTTGAGGAAGGAAGAAGATGACGCTTTACATTCTTTGGAGACAAGGAGAATTATTTATGTTCATCATGGAAAGAATGGATCAGTGGTTCTTCATTGGAACGATGAATCTCTCCTCTCTCAAGCTTTCCAAAGGATTATGCCAACCCCAAAAATGACAAAGGATGGCCTCTTTTAATTCTTTCCCACAATAACAAAAATACATGTTTAATTAATTGAGGAAACTCAATTAATTAATGCTAAGGTATGGTTAAAATTAAAATTTAGAGGAGGTGAAGATTTTAATTAAAATAAGCTACCTCACTTCATTAATGGATGAATTTTCACTATTATGGGGGAAGGTGGAAGGTTTCAAGAGTTTCCCCCATTAATGGGGAGCTCAAGGGTTTAAAAGGGGGGTTTATGGGGGGGTTTGAGCTCGTGTGGGCCCCAACACATAATATCCTTTCAAGGGAGGTTATGCGCTGGTGGGACCCACCTCCAACCACCCCTTAAAGGATTAAACCGCCACAAAATAAAGATATGTTACACATATTTTTATTTAATTTATTTAGAAACCCCAAAAAACTAACTTCCAATCTCGATAAATCCCAAATGTGGTAAAGGTCTCCTTAAGAGAATACCATAGATGGAAGTTGAACGGTGTCCTCAGATTTTAATTCTGAGTACCGGTTCAAAAGTTGTGAAATGTCGCTCGCATGTTTACTGAATATACCGAAAACAAAGTTTGGAAAATTATGAACAGCCACCCTCAACCCACTACGGTCGAGGTTAGGATCTGCCTAGGTGAAACACACCCCAAATAACCCAACGATTCCCTCGTATTTCCAATCCGAGTTACCGTTTAAAAGTTATTAATTTTACAATAAAATAATTGTTACTTAATTATTTTATTCGCGGCCAAAAACTAACTTTCTCTAGTGGCCCTCGCTGACCCAAGTTAGTATCTGCTTAAAGAAAGCATAGCCTAATGAGTTCATAGGTTGTCTCGGATTTTTAACCCAATTTACCATTTGTGAGTTATAAGAATTTGAAAAATAAAATAACTTTATTCAATTATTTTATTTACGGTTATACCATTATCGGGTTTTCTCACAGGAGGCCCGCACCGACTAATCTTAAGTCACGCCTAGGGTGAACCCACCATCCTGAGTGCAACGGTGGCCTCAAATTTTTGATCTATGTAACTGTTTAAGAGTTATTACATTTTTTCAGGAAAGCTGCTTACACGTGTTAATTTAAGCTTAACAAAACTTCGACGGATCATTATGGGCACTCCGGGCCTCAGAATCATGCGCCATCAGAAACTGTGGACTCGTAAAATTCCAATATATTTAAAAAAAATTACATGGAAATTCTGGTTCTTTACATCCCATTATTTAATACCTTTTAGTTTTTACAAGAGTGTCACTCCCCCTCCACTATAAAAAGGAAATCACTAAACCTCTTATTCATACCTCTCTAATAACTTAGGCTTGGAAAATATCTTCTCAATAAACTTCTAAAAATACCTCCCTTTCACCATGAAATATTATCTCTTACATAAAAAAATCCCAAGAAGCCTTTTGTCACAAACTAAATGGAGTTACCCGATTAAGAGGTAACATATTCTCTCAAGATCATTTATTTTATTTTATTTCTCCAACCCTCCAAAATATTTATTATATTATTGTATAAATAAATTTAATAAATATAAAATGATGTTCTTATTCAATGTGTATGAACTAAAATCTCAAACACCTCAATCTAATGGGTAACGGACATTTTATTTTTGTATAAGATGAACTGCCACCTCATTAAATGATGATTGTTTATTTTTCCATTACCACCTCTCATGGTTAAAATTTGGATGGAAGCTATGGTTATATATGCCATATATTTTATAAGTTATGTATTTAAGGTTATTTATAACTTTTACGATAGACATATTTTTTATTTTCTATTTTGTGTAAATACAAAAATTTTGTTTGAGGAAGTGTGGACTACGACCCCCTCAAAGCGGCGTGCTTAATTCACACACTACATGGAATGTATTAAGGATGTGTTGCATTAAATTATATGATATATATAAAATTATAATTAAAATTTAATTTTATTATATGCATATATAAATATATTTTATTTTCTTTCTTTCATTAAATACGACATTAAAATTGGAAACAACATTCATGAGTACATACGACTTACTATCTCCATGAATGGTGTATTGCGTTTCATACTTATATATTATATAGAATATTATAATACACAAATAATTAATATAAATTATATTTATATGATTTTTTACATTCTATAATCATGCTATAGGTATAAGGACTAATGATATAACTAATTAAGACACATACGAAGAACAAAGTAGATATTACCTGAAGTGAAACCTAAACATTGGATTTTTAACAAGAGGGTAATATAAGGTCATAATAAAACCATATATGGTATTAGATATAATAATCTGGTTGTGTAAAATATGTATAATAAATTTATATTTATTATACTGGTGGTTTGAACATGTATGACAAGATTCAAGACACAAGGTACGAGAATATCATCTCATTTTTATTTCTATGAAATACACACCTAAATCACCACTCAATTATTTTGTGTGGTGTATGTAATGACCATGAATGTATTATATATATCTTACAATTAAATTTATGGGTATTCACACATCCATTTTAAGATCTTTCTTTCAGGGGTTTTATGTTTCAAAAGTTACCAAACTGGTAAAAAAGTTTTGTCACAATTTGGATTCTTTGAGACTAATGTTTTGTTATTCACCTAAATTATTTTTTCAAGGTATATATACTTCCATTTTACTTGATATATCATGAATATATTTCTTTTAATTATATTTTAATCATAATTTAATTTCCCTTTCTTACATGTAGAGTATGATCCCATGATACTAAGTAATAATAGATTCTTGAAATAATCTCATCGCCTTTTGAAATTGTTTATGATTGTGCTTCAATTAATGAATTCTCAAAATCCATCTCTCATGGACACTCATAATTTTTTTACACTATAGTTATTCAAGATATCCTCATGTATTGTTACCATTTTAATACTCTTTGGTACTTGATATAATCTTTTTTGTAAAATTTGACCATCTCTCTCTTTGGTAAACAATCTATTGTATTCAAAAAACCTGTTTTGAAAAATGTTTTCAAAAGATCTTTGAGGCCAATTTTAGATGAAAACTTATTTGAAGACCTTTTTATTTTTTTATACTATTCATTTATATTTTTTTAAATATATTATCAAATAAAAGTTTTTCAAAAAGTTATAAGTTTTAAATTTTTTCAATGTTAATTGATATTTTCCTTATGAAATATTTATAAAAGATCATTAAAAATTATTTACCATATAAAATAACATCAATTGGGGTTAATCATATACTTCTAGGGAAGTTATTCAATTTTATATACAAATTCATTCTCCGAATGGATTTTTGATAGCATGATTTTAATGAAACTTATTTCTCTTTCACGGGTTATATGATTTTGAAACCCTCTTCTTTTCATGTGTTATATTTATGGGGAAATGATTATGAAACGTATAGTTTTCCATAAGTTATGATATAATTACATGTTTATAATACCAATTTCATTTCATGGGTTATGATATGATTATTTATGATCTTTTTGATCATGTATGTATGATTTCACTATTATATAGGTGGGAATAATATCTCTAAAAATGCATTGGGTAAAGATTTATATCTCATGAGATATACTAAGATAGTCTTGGGAATGAACCTTGACAAACAAGATAGTTGTGGGAGTGAACCTGAAAACGAAGATGGTATAAGTAGTGAAATCATGCTACTCATATTACCATGTGAATTAACCATGACTACCAAGATGATATTGGGAGGGAACAAATACTAACCATATGATTTGGGTAGTGATACCTTGGATACTATTAATGTCATATTATATGCTTATGTGTCTTCAATCAATCCATATTTCATTTCTATGTTATTATTTCATGGATTATGTTCCTTATTTTATTTGTATTCATGGATTATGAGATACCAAGATTTATGTGATGATTAATTTATATGATCTTTGATATGAAGGTTATGATATTTTATTTTTCTGATCATGTTCTCATACCCTTATGCTCATGATTGTGCATACATATCTACATTTTTATACCCTTACTGAGGATTTGATCTCATGTAATTTTTTCTTCCTTTGGTTATGAATATATGTATTATGTTTTATCTTTATAATTAGGGTTATAGTCAAGAAGAACCTTGTTGGAGATAATGTACTTCACCTATGTGTCGTTGTTTATGCTTCCATGTTTCCAAAGGCACTAGAATAGTACAATATTTGGGTGTATGGTTGTATAATGTTTTAAGTATTCTTAAAAAGTTATGTAATGTCTATTTATGAAAATATAGGGTCTCTATATGAACCCTGCAACCTAGGTATTTATTCTCTTTTTATAAGAATATATGGAATACCCTTGATATTCTATCTATCCTAGAATATCATCCAAATAAAAATAGAAAACCGAGAGGATGTTTAAATGGGGCATGGATTTATTCTATGTTATCCCTAAGAATTATATCACCTAGTGAATATTATATCATATACTAATGCATTTAATATCCATATATTTCACAAGAGACAGGTGACCGGGGTGGTTTCAGGATTTAGGATAATGGTTAAGTTATATATGGGGCATGCATGAAATTTAATGTAGCTTGAGTGATGATACTAATGAAATTATTTATGTTCTAGGATGTTATTGAGTATTACATGAGCCTTAGTTTTGTGTTTCAAACATTTCTCTAGTGGCCTCAAGAGACTAGTTTCATAATGGAAGAATTTAGTGGAGTTATAAGTGATGTGCGTAGGAAGACGATGATCCCATTTTTTTTGAAAATTTTCTCACATGACACTATTAAATCTTCCCAAATAAATTGTTTTTGTCTTGTATGGTTTATTTTATAATATTCCCCAAATGAATGTCAAGTTGTCTCACCCCACAAAAAACATAATCCCACTAATCATATGATTAAAAGAGTCCCTATTGTAAAGACCCGTAAAATTCAAGGGAAATTTTTTCTTAATTTTCTTTAGAATTTTACAAGAGCGCGGTTTCAGACGGCACCTGATTCCGAGGCCCGGAGTGCCCGGAATTAATTTCCGAAGTTTGGCTCGGGTACGTTCAGTGAACGAACGAGCGGGAATTCCTAACTTTTGATCCGGTGCTCGGAATTGAAATCCGAGGGCACCGATGAACTCGCAGCGCCGATATTCGCTTAAGGAGACCTTTCCCGAAGTTGCGTTTACACGTGGGGAGTTGTAAAAAAATAAAATTGTGAATGTTAAAATAAAAATTTAACTTCAATTTTTATTTTTATCTTCCTTAAGTGTTTTTATCCTTTGGGTGGAAGTTGGGTGACAACCCAACTTCCCTTGGGAGGTTAAGAGGGTGGTGGGGCCCACACGAACCCCACCCCTTCATATTCTCTAACCCTCCCCAACTCACAATTAATGTTGTAAACTTAAGTTATAACTTATGTCATTAATAAGTGAGTTTAATTAATGTTTTGAAATTCAAACTTTTGAATTTCAAAGGTTGTGTTGTGTTAATAAATTAAGTAAGCTTAATTTATTGTTTTTGGTTAGTCCCTTTTTTTTCTTGAGAGGATTTGAGAGCTTTCTCTTCTTCTTCAAACCTCAACGAAGAACGCGAAGAACGCCATTCTTCAATGAAGAACTTCTTCCGCGTCATCTCTTCCGCGACGGTTTTCCGCGACGAACGCCTTCAACAACGACTCTTCCTCCGACGTCAAAGGAATCGAGTGCGACTATCGAGAACGCCGCAACTCCTTTCTTCGTTCACCGTGACAACGAAGGGGACGCCATCTCTTCTTCGGACAACCTTCGTCGGCAAACGAAGATCCGCCAACGTCGTGTCTCTTCGGGCATAGCACTTCGTCAACGGATTTGACGAACGACGACCGCGACACCCGACCTCCGCGACGCCGTCTTCCGCGGAGCGTAGCAGAACCTTTGAATCCTAAACCCGAGGTAGGGGATTGTTGTTTCATTCTTAAATTATTCCTTTTCTTGAACATGGATCTGGCAT